>OZ010597.1:46292055-46597055 GCA_963932145.1 Acanthosepion lycidas | reverse complement strand
ATATATATATTGAAGAAAAACCCAAACCGTTTATGAAACCCACGGACAATTTGCCCAAACAAAAGTCTCGAACAAAAACCGCAATACTGAAAAAAGAAAAAAGTCCTAAAGGTAACCCTACGTACTCAGTAAAGTGCTCGAAGCCTAGATAGTGCAAAAATGTTTAACAACGTTAATTCCTATGGAAGGATTGCCCTAGCCGTAACCCGTGTTTCACGCTCACACGATCTTCAGATGACTAGAATGCAAGCGTTCAAGTCGTTTGAAGATCGCGTGATCATGAAACTCGGCTTACGACTAGGGCCATCCATATATATATATATATATATATATATATATATATATATATATAGTGTAGGTCATTTTATGAGTGTTACTAATACTATGCAACCCAGTGGTATCATCCTTTTGGCAGCGTTATTGGTGATTAATCCGGTTCCTATGCCGGACTTTTCTGGTACAGTTTTACCCCCTATGTTTTTGCTAACATATCCAACAACGAGGAGGAATATTAATGTGTAATACCTACGCCTTGACATTATCCGATGATGTTGACTGGTTGTTGTAACCTTGAAAGGGTGTCACTGAATGAAGAATAACCAAAACACGTGTTGGAAATAAAATGGTAATCTTTATAACATCAACAAAATAGAATACTCGCCAGAGGCGTGAAGTAGGTAAACCACTGCTAGTGGTGTACTACTCAGACAGCATATTACCCCCCCCCGACACACACACACAATAGTATCCAACATATTTATGAGGATTGGGACATACCTATTAGTGTTCATAGGTACGGTATATAACAGAGTACATGCTGCTCTTGCTTAGAGAATGGAATTGACCCTTGCAAAGTCATTCTCTACTTGAAAAATGTTATGGACAGGTAATGCGTGATCGTATAAGTCATATCTGAGCCTTGCAGTGATAGTCATATTCGAAAACGAGATGACAATCATCATATATATGTATGTGTGTGTGTATGTGTGTGTGTGTATGTGTGTGTGTGTATGTGTGTGTGTGTGTGTGTGGAATGGAAGGGTTCAGAAGTTACGAAAATAATTTAAATCCCATAAAATCTGAAGAAAAAATGTTTGTACTCATACACAGACAGTCTCTCCCAATCACTCACTCTTCTCTCTCAATTCTCTTATTTCTCCCGCCTATCTCTCTCTTTTCTCACACAATTCTCTCATTTCTCCTGCCGCTCTCTCCCTCTCTCTCTCTCTCTCTCTCTCACTCACTCTCTCTCTCTCTCTTAGACATCCGCATAACTGGTTCTTCGAACCTCCCACTCTGCAACCTGACTCATCGGAATGAATAGCAAGTGAAAGTGGCAGCGACATTTGTAACTTTTTCTGAAGTGCAAGCCTTCGTGTATTCATTTACATCAGTGACTACGTGCAAAGGACAGCTGCCATTTTGTACAAGTTATCATGCTGATCTAACAAGCTAATGACCGCCAGTTTCTGTTTGGTGCTCTAAAATTGCACATTCATTAAGAAAGCAGCAAATAAATGTGAACGAAAGAAAGTCTGCATTTGACCGCATTATATTTGACGATTAAAAAAGGCAGGATTACTTTATTCACCCTGATTCAAACATGACCACATTTGTACTTTTTTGCTTATTTTAAAAACAAAACTCGTCTGTGGTTTACTCAGATGAAGATTCATTGAAAGAGCTATGACATACGAATCCCTAAGGCTATTTCGGTTTATTGCCTGCTCTTACTAAATATGGATTCTGTAAACTTTGAAATGAATGTACAAAGAAAATAAAAACTGAGTTAAAATCAATTAACATCCAATTTCTAAAACGATAGATTTAAAATAAAAAAATTAGTGTCCATATCCTGTTTTGTTTTGCTAATAAAGAATGCGTTGAAATAAAATTATTTTTCTGACAACATGAAACATGTCAAAATGGACGTGTCATATACATTCTTTTTTTAATCACTTTACCCCAGGCAAGGTAATACCGCCACTAAGACGCAAGGGGTTACTGAGTGTTAGAGACTATGAGGAAAAATACTATTAAAGAGGTGGAACACTAAAAGTACAGGAATTAAAAAGAAAGAAGGTAACGATTAACATTGCGCTTAATTTTTTGATGATCAAAGTTGACTGGGAAACACTAAGCCGGAAGTGAGTTCTACAAGCGAAAAGCGAGATAGAAAGAAAGTAATATTATATGAGTGTGTGTGTGTGTGTGTGTATGTAAATAGATTTAGTCTTAAGGTAAGCTATATGTATGAGTAAAAGTGTTCAATATCCGGGATAGAGCGTGTATAAATATAAGAGCGAAAACTGATGTCAACACCGAGTGGTGACAGTCTGTTTCATGCTTGAGCGCATTCTTCAATCCATGAAGATCACGTTCAAGCATGAAATAGTCAACATTCGGTGTTGACAGTGTCAATTATATATATATATATATATATATATATATATATATATATATATATATATATATATATATATATATGTGTGTGTGTGTGTGTGTGTGCGCGTGTGTGTGTATGTATGTATTTCAAAAGGCATAGTACATATATATATATATATATATATATATATATATATATATATTGCTGATATAGCCTGACGAGTGGACAGAGTGATTTTTGGAGGGTTCATCTATGAAACGCTGGAGTCGAAATATTTAAAGTAACATCAATCAGCTAAGTGACAAATCTTTTATTTGTATCAATTTTATATATATATATATATATATATATATAGATAGATAGATAGATAGATAGATAGATAGATAGATAGATAGATAGATAGATAGATTCTGATGATCGTGTAAGCCGTGAATCTACTAATACCACGCAGTTTTCATTTTAATGTCTACACTGTTCTATCTATCTCTCACCGATGGATATGATGGGGCGATGAAATTTATATGTATATGCAAGGTATCGTAATATTTACATACACGCATCCTCTTGCCAACCCACCCTGAATAAATGAGCAGTCTATAGGTCATGACCGTATATAACTCTTAACATTAAACAAAAATTCTGGGAAGGTCCGGTTTCCTCTTCAACAACTTCCCTTAATCTCTTCTTCAGAACCCAGTCATTTTAATTTTCTAGGTCTTAAAAACGAAGCATTATGAAACTCTCTCTCTCTCTCTCTCTCTCTCATATATATATATATATATATATATATATATATATATATATACTAACCGCTGAAGTAGTAGAGACATTTGGTCTGGTGATTGCAGAAAAGTGTGAAACTGGCAGTCACCATGTAGTGTTGATTCCTACGTTCACACTGTCTATATCTAATTTATTATATATATATATATATATATATATATATATATATATATATATATATATATATATATTACAATAATATCGATATCATCATTATTATCAGCCACTTGAGTTCACTGCTTGGCAAAGGTACTTTCCAACATCTTGTCTGAAAAGTACACTATGTGAATCCCCATCATGTTTTATCAACAATCCTCCTTTCTCTTGTCTTTTATCCTACTGCGTTTGATACTTACTAGGAAGGAATCAATCTTTTACGCCATCCTTACTGAACCCTTTATTCAACAGGAGTAAATTGCTCTCAACCCGCTTTCCATGCTCAGTGGGTATTCCACTGAATGTATGTGATTTTTTAGCACTACCAAAACTAGGCATTTAACTTACAACTGCCAAGGAACGAGATATGCTTCAACTGACACTTTAATCCACTATGTCACTGATATGAAATATCTCCTAATCTTGAAAAACAGAATGCGAACAATATGCCCTCGTGGATTAAATGACAGGTTCGTTTCAAATTTCCTTGCAGGCTATCGAGAACGGCAACACATTCCTGAGTACGATACAAAGGTTGAAACGTTGTGAATATAATAGTGAAGATGAAAATGCTGGTCCAGATAACAACGCATATACTAAAGGAACAGGTTACGCATTCATGAGAGAGTGGTTTATCCAAGCAGGATTGGGTTTCCGGTTCCTTCAATTCTCTACTTCTGACGGCTCCGATTGAAATCTGAAATTTTATTCAGAAATTATTACTATTTTTTCTTTTCCCAATAGGAGTAGATACGTTTGTCTATCGTCTGGTTTACATCTATCTGCGGTCTTTTGAACAGGAGTAGAGGTTTATCCCTCGATTGCTGTTTAGGATTGGATTTCTGGTTCTTTCTAAAGTCTACTTCTATATTATATTTCTAATGTCTCTGACTGAACTCAGAAATGTTATTCACTAATTAAATCTTAACCTCTTCAAGTCTAGAGTTAGTCGTTATCTTTCCTGCATACACCCCCAAGAACTCCACTTCTTCCTCTTTCTTACATTCATACAACACCGCACAGTAGCGCTCTATCTTGAGTGGCGTTGTATTGGGTGAAAATTAGCAAAACAATATTAAAACTCTTGCTCTTACAACTGTTATGACAGGTAAGTGACAAGTCAGTTTTGTCTCAGGTATTGACCGATTGAGTCGTTTTCTTCGCCTTAACAACCCTTTGCAGGTTATTTACGCAACTCTCCCACTAAGAAATAAATGCACAAACAGAAAGAGAGAGAGAGAGGGTGAGAGAGAGGGCGAGAGAGAGGGGAAGAGAGATAGAGGGAGAGAGAGGGGGAGAGAGAGTGAGAGAGAGAGGGAGAGGAAGAGAGAGAGGGAGAGAAAGAGGAAGAGAGAGAAAGAGGAAGAGAGAGAGGGAGAGAGGTTGATTTAATGATTGATTTTTCTTTTACGATTTTTCAACTCTTTTCAGGTTATTTAAAACTAGAAAATATTTTTAGAGTGTAATAATTTGTTGGGGGCGGAGATAATAATGTTATCTTGTGACACAAGTCTTAATAATTAACCCATAGCTGGGGGAGAGGTGGATTCATACCTTTCCCAAGAGTATTTACGCCTAAGTGAATATAACGGACCCAACTGAAATTAGAACTTATCTCTCCGATTAACAATTTTGAGTCATTATCCATTGCACCACACGCACTTTCAAGCTTAGTATTCCCAATTTGTCACCCATCGAGGCAATAACCAGGCTCTATGTTGCATAACTGTGGTGATTGTGTGGGGCTAGATCTGAGAGAAAAAGATTAATACATTTTCCCAAGACAAAAATAGAATTAAATCAGTCTCAGTTCGAACTTAGTTCCCCGAATCCATTTGCGTGTCGATAACACAATCCCACTACTTAAGTGGAGCAAGAATTCTTTAAAGCCGTTGATGACATTTTGTAGACGATGGGTCAATACTCAATACTAAATAAATGGGCTCCTTTTGTAATATTAACAGAGGATTGTTAATGGTTATTAGTTATGTGTCCAAGCATAAGTCATTTTAATCATGGTCATGTTTCTCGCACGCCACGAGGCTACACAATTTGGCCACAGGTAAAACATTCTTGTAAATCGCATATTTAAAGTGAAGTTGGCCACTGCATAAAGATTTCTATTCCCTACTGAAAGGTTATGAGCGATGAAATGTCAAACTGTTTTTGTCTAATCTAGCACCGTGATGACCTCTTCTCGTCATAGGACAAAACAACCAACCAAGTTTAACAGATTTAAGTGATGTGTCGCTAAAAGTAGACACGGCAGTAATTACAAAACCGCCGATGTTAATAAAACCGCACCCTACTGTATATATATATATATATATATATATATATATATATATATATATATATATATATATATATATATATATTCAAATAATAAGAAAGAACAGTCAGATTTAAAATCGAGAGTTCTGTAGCAATTATTTTTATTTTTAAAAAGCAGTGCTCGATATACAATGTAGAGCATAGTATTATAATTATCTTTTATAATTACTTTTATAATTACTTTTTATTTAAGAAAAATAATAATTTTATAATAATTTTTTTATTTTTTTTAAATAATTATAATATATAGTATATAATTATTATATACATAATTATCATAAATATGTATAAATAATTATAATATATATATAATTATTATATATATAATTATTTTTTATTTTAAAAACAATAATTTTATAATAATTTTCTTATTTTTAAAAAATAATTAGAATATATATAATTAAACCTTGCAGTATTCCCTGGCGATCCGCGTAGGTGAAACCTTAGTAGGTTTATCTGGCTCTTTAAGTTTAATCAGGTTTGCTCTACTTAGCGTAATAAGCACTTTACTTAGTTATTTTACTTACTCGTATCGGGGTTTTTTTCTTTGGACTCTGAACTTAGATGCTAGACGATTGTCTTCGGCTGACGTACATGTTCTTTCTTTTTCTGTACCTTATTTTCCCCTTGGGTATTGATCTGTTTATTTACACATCAAGACACACAAGGTTTTCGGGACGAGTATAATTTCTTATATTTATAAGATTACTATTATATATATATATATCTACATACATACATATATATATATATATATATATAAAGACCGAAAGTTCTCAATAAATCTAATAAAGTTCTTAATAAATCTTTAGGTTTGATAAGTTGAATATAAATATATTCACGAAATAAATTATAACTGAAATGGAGCTTAATGTTTTTTCTTGATTTATTATTATAATACTCTGTAATTTACATTGAGCTCTCTTTGGATTAATATCATCATTGGAATTATCCATACCGGTCACGAATTGGTACTATATATATATATATATATATATATATATATATAAAATTATGTGTCTCAGCGTGTGTGTGTGACATAATGGTTTTATCAGTATATAAACTTAAATCAGCGAGCTGATTTAAAATTCAGATGGATTCTGTTTCATTCTCTTCGTACTAATGCCTTTGGAAAAAAAATGTATGAATTAATCTGCCTCCATCTATGAGTTAAATAAAAGCACTGACTGGGCTTTCTTGTTTGGGTGGTAACTATTCTAGAAGAAAAACTCTGAATTCATGTAATGACTTTCTGGTGAACGTCATGTACTGTCCTTATCCTTGGACATTATTCCAAAAATAAATTCTCTGATAATAAAACAGTAGAGGCCTGTTCAGAAAGGACATAGCACCATTTTTCTCTTTATGAGTTTTGCCGAAAAGTGTGTTTGGTTCTAAACACTCAAGATTTCGTAACTCTAATCAAATCATCTGTTTGAGTTGTCAAGTGGTTACATTTTGACTTGAATTGTTAGGCCCTCATATATCAAAATCGACGGAAGAGTTTATTATCGACATTATCGTGTATACATATATATATATATATATATATATATATATATATATATATATATATATATATATATATATATTTGTGTATTTAGTCACAATCCTTCTTTCATGCACATTTCATTAAAAACGACAGACAAGGTGCTTTTATTTAGTTTTTTATACAATTTCTCATGTGATCTAATAATTTTTTTTTCTTTTCAGATGATAAATTATATAAAAAATGTCCGAATGTTCTTTTTATCCGAGCGCTTTCGGCTATACATTTAGCCATTTTCAAGGATTACATTTTAACTGTTAAAATTAGAAATAGTTTGTTGTATGAATGTTTTATAAAATGTTTTCATTTTTTTTGCTTCAAAACACGGTCAAGATGTTATGTCCATGTTCAAAGTTAATATTATTAAGTGTTGATTTGTTTGTTTTTATTAATAAGTTTTACATTATTTTTAGCCTTTTTTGCATGTAGATGATGCTATTATATTAGTGTTGTCGACAAGTATATTCCGAATAGTGTCCGGTAGGTCTCCATGAATATTTAAATGAGATCTAATTGAGCTATTGTCAGAAAGGTGTAGAGTTAGTCTGCGTGTTAAACATGTTGTAGTGTGGGCTATATAATTATTTACGAAAGTTGACTGTTGAGGAATACAATTCCTTAATGGGCATTTCAATTCGTAAATAATATTTGCCCTATTTAATGTTGAAAATATATGCAATATTTGCTTCCCTGTACCATTTCTATAAACACTTTTATGGTAATTTTTTTAATGAACTTTCCTCTGAAAACGTGCCGGATCCCCTAAATTTTCCTCAGGCTCAAAGAAATACTCCTGATTGTCGTTAAAATTGGACCGAGCACACGGAAACTTTGAACCATGTGGGGAGAGACAAACAAAACCTTTGGAAAGTGAAGGCAATTAAAATAATATTGTTTAGAGAGGATCCGTAAAAGTAACATTACAGTTATCCGGGGCTAGTCCCAAGATGACATATTCAAAATTAAAATAGTCTCCATAAAACAAGCCATTAGTGTCCTAACTCTCCGCAGATTTTTCATTTGAGCGATACCAGTAAACATGTCCCTTTAATTAAAGACGTTAAATTCCAAGGCCTGAAGTTCGTTTAAAATGGCTAGCGTCGTACATGACGTATCGCGATTTTTGTAGGTATATATCCTGCAGACAAAACAAAATGGCCTATTTTATTGTGACTATGAGTATGTGTTATCGAAGAGGTCGCGTTTTAGCATATTTTTCAAGGTGTATCTTGGCTAGTAAACCGTATTTTGAGAACGATCTGCTCTTATGGCGTCACAAATCCTACAGGCAGATTTTACGTGCTGGATGTTAGCATAAATCGTTTCATCTGGAATCATGCCCCATCTTTCGAAGACCGTAGAGGGCGATCTAACTTCTTTTTTTTTTTTTTTCGTCGGATAAGCCTCTTCGTGATATCGTCAAGACAGTACTAGCGCGGGGGGATGAAATGCAGCTCATGATCCCGATTTAGACCGCTGAATTGGTAGGAGGGTATTGACATACCTCTGGAAGTAAAACTCTTTCGTGAATTTATCACCAAACTTGATTTGGACGATAGATTTCGGAATAAACATCTGAATTGGGTAGAGTAGACTTGGTTAGATAGTGGTAGATGGCGTTCGGTCGATTTTTAGGTAGAATTAACTTACCTTAGATTATCCAAGTTTTCGTAGTATTGTTTAATCGGGCCATAGGCTAGTTCATGTCAGAATAAACTTAGATAAGCCTAAGCCGGCTGGTTTTTAAAAATTTAGCACATTCTTGTTGCAGTTTAAATATATCTACGGCTTGTTAATACTGACACAAAAGCGCGAGTTGACGGCTACTGTACCTGGAAATAAGTCGTGTGACCTCCTCTAAAGCTTTCGTCGTCTACTATAGTCGTTGACTTAGATTAACGTCACAGAAAGTTATTCGAATATGATGGACACAAGGCTGTAAAACATGCAGATGAAGAATCTCCGGTTAAGGCAGAGCTGGTCTCTTTGTTTACTGAGTAGGATCAAGCTCTAGTAATTAAAACTATATCGAAAAGTCGAGGCAATGCATCTGGCAGCAGAACTCCAGAATGCTACTGAATGATAAATGTAAAAACTTACCTGAATTAATTTCTAGAAGGCAGAGCCGTAAAGTTATCGACTGTGTAACATCTGAGGATTGACGATGCCTGACTAGAAACGAAGACATCTGTGCAGAATTTCATGACTACTCCTAAAAGATTTTTGAGTCCGTTTCAGTTCAACTCCTATTTATCCGACTGAAGCAGCTAGGTGTGAAAATCCCATAAGAGAGGATAAGTTCTAAGAAGTGTTGAAAAATATTGGGACAGACACGACACCTGGAATCGATAACATTCCTTACGAAATGTACTTGAGGTTGGGGCCCATGCTTTCTCCCCCTTGCTGGTACTGATCTTCAACAATTAGACGAAGGGAATATTCCCAAACTATTTATTAGGTTGGTGCAAAAATAATGACGTAATAATGTCGTTTTTTTTTTACGTATTTTTAAGGTAAAAAAACGACATTATTACGTCATTATTTTTGCACCAACCTAATACCAAGGTTATACTGACGTTCTGCGCAAAAACCTGGGGCGGATGGAATTTGTAATTTGCAGCCATTAACAACGCAATCCTCGATCTCCATTTGGCCTTAGCTAATCGAATATCAAGATTTATAAAAGTAATCTTGAAAACTACAATCCCGAATAGGTCTAATTATTCCACGAATTATTCAAAGTATTTTTATTTATTTTTTTTTTTTGTTGCTTTTTTTTCTTATTGTTGTTTTTCGCCATAGTCACTTCGGCCTGCTTTACACATCTAATGAATCTTATCTTTAGCAATTGTTTAGTCCTTGTTTTCTTTTGCATCACGCTAGAAAAAAGAAAAAAAAAAAGCTTAAATTTACAGAATTGAGAACATATATGCAAAACTAGGCTGAGATTTTTCTTCTTTCTTTCTTTCTTTTTTTTTTAAATTACGGGAGACTACTATAGACGAGATAAAGAAAATATCATACATTATGCAGGAGAAATAGATTATACAAGAGTAACAAATATTTGACCCCTTTTATCAGTCAACTGATTTTACTAATAAATTATACTTTAATGACAGACAATTCTCTTCAGCGCTAGCTTCTACAGGGTGTGGCAGAAATACCTCCCACATAATGGTGACATTACTGGTACTGGTGTCTTCATTTAGCTGTCTCACTATTATGTGGGAGGTATTTCTGCCGAACACTGTATATGTTTCTTCAACATGAGGGTAAATTATGTAATTTGTGGATTAAAGAATTTATTGCACGGATCGTCCAAGCGGGGAGGTCTTCACAGCCTTGAAAATCACCATTCGAGCTCTGCTTTTATCTAGTTACGAGGTCACCGCTTAAAAAAACCCTTACATTGTCTATGTAATTCTATTATGATGAACCATCCCTACCCCATTAAAACTTGAATTATTTTTTAGTATTAATGGTATGATACTAACTCCCTCAAAACCCTTCGAGTTTATTAAACTTGGTCTGATACAAGAGCAAGGAAGTACAGTAGGTAAGGTTGATAATCGTGTTACTAGCGAGCATTAGGCTACGGTAGGCGCCCAACACTGACTGCATTATTCACTGGATTTTTTTTTTTTTACAAAATTATATAAAAGGATTACTTTATTTTTACTGACTTTTTGAACTCATTCACTGTGAATCAGCTTCTCATTTTTACAAATTTTACATTTTTTTTTGTTTCACCCGAAACAGGGCAATACAACGCAGGGGGTTACTGAATGTTTTTGTCGTATTTGGGTGGGAGCAGCCCAGTTTTCACTTTCCAGTCTTGATAGAGTTCAAAAGTGTTTCCTAGTTCTTGTGGGTGACGAATTATTTTCCACCGTCCAACCTCTCTCTCTCTCTCTCTCTCTCTCTCTCTCTCTCTCTCTCTCGCACAGGCGGGATACGGTGAGCCTCTCAAAGCTCTATCGCTACTTCCATGGAAAGTGTTCGGAGCGAGAACAACAAAAGAACAGAAAATAAGAAGACAGAAGATAACGATTGACATTGCATTTAAGTTTTTGAAGATCAAAGTTGACTAGAAAACAATAAGCCGGGAGAGGCGAGAACTGCAAGAAAAGAAACTGCCACTTACGGTTACATCTAGCCATTTCAATTGTAAAATAATGAGACCTTGCCGCCAATCTAGTACTGCGCTTAAATGAATAGCATCTTTCCTCTTTCTATCATCTGCTACTTTTCAGCAAAATTGTATACTTTGAATAGCTTTGGATTTTTCGACATCTTGAATTCGTTGGAATCGCTGACCCAACAAAAGTTCTGTTTCGTAAAATGTAATAATTTGAAGGCGAAAAATCTAAAACAATATGTCGTATGTGGAAGAGCCATGATTATGTTATCACATGAATAAGGGCATTGCCATATAAGTCATCTTTTTTCTTAAGCGTTGAAATACTACTATAGCTGATTATTTGTGCAAACAATACTGAGCTGTGTAAAGTAGAAAGTTACTTCTAAGATTTCCCTATCATCATGTAAAAGATGTCATTGTAAATTTTGACATACTTATGTGTGCTTATGATAACTATTCATACTATGTTATACGAAACATTTTATTACTATTATTATTATCTCAGGTCACAGGTAGGAGGCACGGTGGAGTAATGGATAGCAGCTCGGATTGAAAAATCAGAGAGCCGATATCTAATTTCAATCGAATCCACTACATTCATTTATGTGCTAATACCCTTGGGAAAGGCATGGATCCTCTTCTTCTCCCCTCAGCTATGGCTAAAAAGCAGGACAGACCTGGTTCTATAACCTTGGATGGCAACTGGTATACCGCAGAAAGAAATGGTAACCTACTGCTGGAAAAAATTCTACCTCGTCAGTCATGTATCGAAAGATACATGATCGCCTGAGCGTGTGTCACGCATGGTATATGACTGACTGACAGGTCACAGCATGCAGTTTTAATATCTGCTCTATTTTTGAATTCATTTTTTTGTTTTGTTTTTTATGAGGGTATTTCCAAAGATAATACTTCCTATTTCATTATGTTGACATCAGAGATGGTATTGTAGTAAAGACGGAACCTTTCTGCCAATAATTCATATATTTTTCATGAGGAGTTCTGGCAAAACGGCGTTTGTCGAAGAAGAGGTGTGTCGTTGAATTGGTTTGTGTTAAATAACTTGCAATCATTGATACTGATTGATGCTTGCTGGACGTTTATGGAGACGAAAAAAGTGAATGTGGGTGCAGTTAAGAGGTGGGTCGACGTATTTGGGGAGGGCCAAGGACGCATTCCAAAACCTGGACAGAATCTTGTGAGACAGGAAAATTTCTTTGGTAACGAAAAAAAGAATACTGAGCTGTTACGTGACATCTGTCCTTCTTTACGGCAGCGAATGTTGGACGATTTCCTCAAAGATGAAGAATAGACTCAAGGAAAGAGGGCCTGGAGAATCTGATACTCACGGGTCGAATAGAAAAAAAGAGAGGCAAGGGAAAACAACACGTGACATACCTGGCAGACTTAAGCAAGTAGATGACAGAATGTGGTCAGAGGGAATTAACATTGAGAGCTACAAGGGATAGAAGGAGGTGGAGAGCCATGATCACCTACATCCTGAAAGGATATGGTACATAAAAAGAAAAGAATGCGTTTTAGCGAATTTAGGCGATAATAATGTTGCGACATGTTACGTTCGAAAATAAAGATCTGCAAACCAGATAACAACGACGTCACTACTTTGATAAAGTAGGGCAAAAGTGTTTTGAAGCTAAAAACTTACTCTATCTCACAGTCCTACTGTGCGCCCTGTATCTGTAGTTTCCGCAAAACAATTAGAAGGCATTATTTTCGGAACGTCCCGCATAATTTCACTGTATATTGTATTGTATATATTTTCAATAATCATGTATTTTAAAATCCATATTTAGCCAAGCACGCCGCCATATTCCTGATCAAATAGAAATTGTTGCTGCTTTTGCTTCCTTTTTTATGTAAAAACGCACATTGCTGGTGAACCGGATGTCATCAGGGATTGGGCAATAAATTGACAAGAAAAGTCGCATGCTGTGTAGTTGGGAAGGTGGAAAAAAATGTAGCTAACAGTATGTACACAAGTCGATACCCGATCAATATCGGCTGGGTCACCCTGGAGAGGGAGGTATGATTTTAAAAGACCCAAAACCCCAAATGAATCTCAATAGAAACATCACTGATGATGCAAAAGCATCCAATAGATGTATTTTACGAAATATGAGTTTACGTAAATAAATATAACCTTTATTAAAAAAAACAGTATAATATGTTTTTTTTTAATATTTTTTCTCTTTAAGTGTATTGTAGAAATCCTGTTAAATGTAGACTGACGAAATTGCTAAAGGTTCCAGCAATAAGCTGTCAACAGGAGATACACAAGCATGGAAGACCGTTGCAAATTTTAGTGAACATCAAATAAATTTGGATATGACAAAGATAAAAGCAAAAAAAAAAACTTAAAATACTGATGGCTAGTACTGAACCCTAAGGATTTAGAGATTATCTAGGTGTGTAAGGTCGGACATTTGTTAACCGTGTGTTTCACCTGTTGAGATCATAAATATTTCTTAATTTTAGTATTCTTTATTTCCAAAAAGCCAAATTTTCTATGTGTCTTCCCACCATTTAAAATGTTTAATCGTTTTGTCACAATGCAATGTAAAATGAAATTGGACCGTAGTTCCAACTTGCACCAACACACACACAATCGAATGAAGAAAACAAGTTTAAAATACGTTGCCGGCATGCAGTAGCATTCATTTTACGCAGGACACAATGATAAAAACTGCTCCTCAAGTTTTTTGTCCTAGAACAAATAGAGATAAAGTGTTGCCCTAAGAGTAACAGTTCAGACAAGTGGTATCCAGGATGCCTGCTGCCTTTCAATGTTTCATTTTCTGCTGCGACAACGAGAATTGAAAATGTTCTCCAAGGTTGATTGCGAGCAGCCGATTATTTTCTGGACAATATCTATAAATTATTTGGAGGGCTCTCTTGTTCGCTGCAGAGCAGGTAGTATACCAAACATTGAGGCCGTACGCTTGTACACTCCCAATAGATCAACGGTAGAAGGTCAACTCCCTTGTAAATTATTTTTCTGAGTATTCTCAGTAACTAGAATCGCTGATAGGCCTTCTTGCCTAACGCGATTCAAGCGAGACAATTCTGAGAGAATTAGATGTCTTACTAGGATTCAGGATTGTTAGCCACAATCTTAACATAAGATATGCAGATGGCATAGTGTTGACAGAAGACACGGAAAGAACGCTACAAAAGCTCCTACAGAAGGTAGTGAATGAAAGCGAAAAGAAAAGACAAAGAAAAGACAAAATGCAAATTACAAAATCGAAGATCCCAAAATCAAACGAGCAGAAAAATTTATATAGTTGAGAAATTATTCTAACGGACGGAAAATGTGACACTGAGATCTAAAGACGTACTAGGATAGCCAAAGATGCATTCCAAAAGCTAAGCAGAGTATTAAGATACAGAAAAACTTCGTTAGAAACAAAGAGTACTGAAGTGTTATGTGATATCTGCCCTACTGTACGTCAGTGAACGCTGAACAATTTCCTCAAAGATATGGAAGAGACTTGAAGCAACAGAAATATGGTTCTACAGAAAGATGCTGAAGATGGACTGAATACGTGAGCAACGACGAGGTTTTAGAGAAAATGAGAACAAAAAGGACCCATACGTAACATCAGAAAGAGATAGTTGAAATTTCTGGGGTACCTAATAGGGAGGGGGGCTTGGGAAATCTGTTACTCCCATGACGGATTAAAGACAAGAGACGCAGAGGAAAACAATGTATGGTGGAACAAGGTTTAGAAATTTCGAAAAGACAATTTATTTAGAGCTGCAAGGGTCAGGAAATTGTGGAGAGCCACGATCGCCTACGTTTTGCGGCAACACGGCACATGAAGAGAGCTTGCTACTGCAGGAGAGATCCTATGCAATGTCTATGCCTAGAAACTTACTTTTATCCACCTTTTCCACACCAATGCCGCCGACGATCAAAGGGGCAGAATTTATGGCATTTCGCATCACCAGCTCCTTTATGTTTAAAGTAAACATTCTCACTTTGCCATCAGTATCAATTGTTTCAGCATTGTTCAAATTTAATCTGTTGTTCGCACCTTTTTACTTTTTCTAAAAAAAATATTGAATTAAAAATGATATTTTTGAAAATCGTTCTTTATTAAACAATTACTGAAGTTTTATGAAAATCCAATAATTGATTGATGTTTGGTAGACTTTTTAAACTGGAGTTTCTTTTTTATTATGAATAATACTAATACAAATTATTTCAGTTTTTTCTCTACAAGTAAAGAAATCGCGTTTCAGAAATCTCCATTCCTATAAAATATACACCAATAATTATAATAGAAATTTGTCCAAAGAGTAGAAACACTGATTATAAACTTTAGTTTTACACAAGCTTTTGACAGAAAAATGTGATTTACATTGTATTTAGGATTATAAGTAATGTAGAGACAATTTAAAGTGTTCGGGAGCTTCCTAGATTATATGCAAATACTACGTCATTTTATAAGAGGGTCCTAAACCTCTGCGGATTTTGGCATCCACAGTGAACCAATCCACCAGAAATACCAAAAGACAACTGTATTGCAGGAAACCATAACTGCAATAGAAAATACAAAATATGGGCTTCGCATAAAACAAAAAACCTGTGTTAAAATGCACTTGACAAACTGAGTGCAAATTCAGTTTAGTTTTGGTTTGGATTCTTTTTATTTTGAGGGTAGGATTTCTTATTTCCGTCTTTCAGATAAGATCTTAAGAATTTTCTCCTTGCATTAATAACATAATTGGTTGGATGCAGCAGTTATCTGAATTTCAAGCAAAGAAATAGTAACTATTTTACTCTATTTACATTGTTCAGATTGTTGTCTTCGTCTTCATTGTCATATTCACGATGTTTCGGCCGTTGTACGCTCCGGCTTTCTTCAAGTGAACCGAACCCTTTATTTAGTTCACGGGGGTAAATTGTTCTTGTTCCACGTGCCATGCCTTTTCTGGATATTTCAGTTTCAGTTAATTCCCTTTAGTAACTCAACTCTCCAAGTTTGTGTTCACCTCTGCTGTAGCCAGGTATTGAACTCACAGCTCTTTGGGTCAAATCATTGGATTCCTTCAACAAACGTTTTTATCCACATCGTAACCCAGTGGATAAAAAGGACACATAGCCCAAGGACATATAGATAAAAAAAAAAGAGGATAAAAGCGTCTAACAACAGTACTACAAGTTAACCCACACCTTGTGTGGAAAATTATGTATACTAAATTGTTCGTGATTCGTCGATGGTAGTACGAAGTTAAAAGTTATCGTGACCTAGTGTTTGAGTGTACTGGCTTTGTTCAACAACTGATAAGGTAAGGATATGCGCTCTCTACCAAAAACTGTAACTTAGGTCTGTTCAGCATAATTGTATAGACCACAGGTTGGTTTTGCGAGTATGGAAACACAAATATGCCCGAGCAAGCGTCTAGCACGGGGCTTAACTATTAGGTGGGCATATTTGGAAACAAGCTGCCAGACTACTTAGCGAGATATTAGGTTGGTGCAAAAATAATGACGTAATAATGTCGTTTTTTGACGTTAAAAAATACGTCAAAAAAACGACATTATTACGTCATTATTTTTGCACCAATCTAATATTTCATTCGCTTACTAGAGTTTGGCACATAGTTAAAATTATTTGTCAACTGGGAAGGATTGAACTCAGTATGCCAGTAAAGAACTGTAAGACTTGTTAACTGCCGCTAAAGGATTTTCGTATTTTCCAAATTTAGTTTAGTTTAGCATTTATCTACAAGAGTAGTACCTCTACTTCTTGTAAACCGTTTCTTTTTGTTGAAGTAGAACTTGATATTTGTTAAACTTATCTTAGTCTAGCACAAACCCGTAAGTGTTGGATATGCTATGATCATTGAACTTGACTCAGTTCGTAATGATTTGCAAGACTAGCTGGCTAATGACTCTTGCTCGGGAAAGCACTCAATAACTTCTTTAACAGTGAAATGGTAAACGCTGTATCAGGCACTTCCTAAATTCTCATTAGACTTTAAAAATTAAGCGTTATCGGATCAATTTAAATTGATTTAATTATAAATTTGCATTTAGAATTAATATGCAATTGTTACTGATTAGAATGCGTTTGTTGTTATTTTAAATCCCGCGTTATTATCGCCTTTACTGATTTAACCTGTAATCGGAATTAGTAAAAGTTAAAAAAATATATTAAAATCATTTTAGCTTGTTCTGTTATGATTTAAGAGTTATGGCTTAAGATTTGCCACTCTTTCCTAGGTTACGTAAGTACATATATAGAGAACATTTTATTCTCTTGTTTTTCAAGTGCAATCTATGCCAGACGTTGTTGATGGACACTGATAAAAATTAAATTTAATACATCTATGGTGATTTTTCATTTGGTTTTAAGTCAATGTGAGAAATCTTACGAAAAAAAAAAACTTAATTGTTTTACATAAAATAGTATTTATATAGTAGTCCTTTATAGAAAACAAAGACTTACAGTCACATCCCTTTACAATCACCGTAGTTAAGCAACGCCGTACCTGCTCATTACCTAGATGGGTGACCACTTGGAAATATTAGGTGCCGTCAGTTTGGATGTGTGGGGGGTGTAATAGATAATGGCTTAGAATTGTTAATAAGAGAGCTGATTTCGAATTCGTTGGATTCGTTACATTCACCTACGTGCAGGTAACCGTGGGAAAGTTATGAATCCACCTCTCCTCCCCCAGCTATGGGTTAAATAGTAAGTTTTGTGTCACTAAAAACCTAATACGCATTAGTCTTATTCACCCTTGTGTAACTTGCTCGTTTGTTCCACTGGACCAGAGAAAGTTACCGTTTCAGCACTTTCAGACCCAGGGATTGAACTCACAGTTCATACTTTAATCCACTGGGATAGATATTATTTGGATAGTCTAGTGCTGAAATTCGGGAAACTTAAACCTAATATCTGTACTCAAGTAGAGTGTGTTTTAACGCATTATGCCGTTTGTCTCTTGTGGATTAAAGCGAAGATTAACACATATCGGCTTCACTGACAGTAACAGAAACGGGACACAAAGGTTAATAAGGTTGATTGTTAACTGATATGAAATATCGCCTAAGCACGGAAACCGAGATGAGAACATTATGATGGCATATATAAGATGTGCTTAAAAATAATACTACCTGCGTTTTATATCCGAAGTTAATGCTTCCCTTATGCTAATTTTATCCCCACCATTCACTACAGTATGCTATAATTACGTAGGTGAATGTAACGAATCCAACGAATTCGAAATCAGCTCTCTTATTAACAATTCTAAGCCATTATCTATTACACCCCCCACACATCCAAACTGACGGCACCTAATACAGTATGCTATAATTTTACCTTAGACGGCCAATTCTGTTCAGCCAGACTCCGTAATAATAGTATTTAGCTAAACGATATCATTATTATTATCATCATCATAATAATAATAATAATTTTTAATTGATCCGTAGTGCTTTGGGAATATTTGTGTCACTATTCTTGGTTACCCATGCCGGAATTTTAGTAGGAAACGTGACCATTTCTTTGAAGTTCTTTGGCTATTTTTGTGTGTGATGTATTTAGATAATAGATAATGTATTTAAAGGTATGAATTTTATCTATTCCTGGAGATTTCCGGTTGTGTGTGTGTTTTTGTTTTGTTTTTTTTTGTTTTTTTTTTTTTTTTTCAGTGCACATTCAACATGCTCTTCTGTAATTCCCACCCATGTTTTTTCTGGTTTATCATATTTTTCCCCCCAAACTCTATAACCTCTTCCATTGTTGGTAGTTGGGAGTGTCACTTCAATTTTTGGCTTGCCTATTTCTCTGTAAAATTTCTTTGCATCGATTTGAAAGATCTTGTTCTGTCTGTAGAATCTTGAATCTTTTTTTCATAGCGTCTCATTCTTTGAGCCTTCAGTTGTATCGTTTGCTTTATTTTTCTTTAGCTGATAGGACTTCATTTTCACTCCTGTATTTTCTTTTGACTCTTCTGCCTTTTCTAGTCCTTACATTTGTTTCTCTTGCCAGTTCATTAAGTACTGATAATTCACTTCTAATTTGTTCAATTTCTTCCTCGATTTTTCTTTTCCAATGTGGATCGTCATGTTTCTGAGGCTGCTTTTCTTACTTTGTTGTTTAATTTGTTTTAGTTGCTGCTATTGCTGATGCAGAATTAATGCAGAATTAATGCAGAATTAATGTGCTGCATTGTAAAGGGATGTGAAGTCAAAGTTTAGCACTAGTCAGTCACTAAGCTTGTCTTCGTCCGACGTTATTCTCAGTGACGAGTTATATAGGCTTTCTCTTGCACTTATGCAAATTAGGCATATTAATTTGCTAGTGTCACTAAATCTCCCTGAAATGTGTAGGTTTTATACCTCTAATAGTTCTAGTACTTCTTCTCGTGATAGTTTCATTACTTTGCTCTACTTCTCTCTCTCCCGTATTTCTTTTTCCGGGAGACCTAGATCTGTCCCGCGCTAAACTGTTAACATAGGCATTTTCTTGTATTATTTGATCTTCGTTCGAACTTTCAACTTAATTCTGGCCGACTTGATCCTGCATTATTTAACCTCTCTTCTCCTTGTTGTCTTTCAGCTTTTTAATTCTCGCACTGGCAGAAAGACAGCGAATCCATGCATCCACGAAATCTGAATCTTCTAGAGACAAATGGGATCCTATCGGCAACGCCATTGATGTGAAGTCAAAGTTTAGCACTAGTCAGTCTCTAAGCTTGTCTTCGTCCCACGTTATTCTCAGTGACGAGTTATGTAGGCTTTCTCTTGCACTTATGCAAATTAGGCATATTAATTTGCTAGTGTCACTACATAAAGTTTAATAGTTTTCAGGTTATGCCTTGTTCTCGTTCCTAAATTTTAATATTTTGTCTCTGACATATGCCTCATGATTTCTTCCTTGGCTTCTAGGATATTATTCTGGTTTTCTGTAAAATAATTCGGCTCAACGGATTTTGGACTCTTTTTATTGCAGGCTTGTAAACGACTAAGATCCCGCCTTTCCAACTCTTCTAAACCTTCAGCATTATCTTCACAGCGATTGGTGTGTATCTCAGTTTCTTCATTATGAACTGTTGTTTGTGTGATGTCAGTACTATGTCTATTTCTAGTTCCCTTTCATGTTCTGTTGATTCACCTATTCTGTTCCAGCTCTTTTTATTTTTTTTAATTTCAGTGGAGTAATGGATAGCGGCTCGGATTGAGGAATCGGGGAAACGAGTTCGAATTCCAGTCGAATCCATTACATTCACTTTCGTGCTAATACCCTTGGGAAAGGTATGAATCCTCTTCTTCTTCCCCCAGCTTTGGGAAAATAGAGACCGGATGGCAACTGGTCTACCGCAGAAAGAAATGACAACCTACTGCGGGAGAAATCTGCCTCGTCAGTCATATATCAAAAGATACATGATCGCCTAAGCGTGTATCACGCATGACATAACTGACTGATCTGTCACTCGGTTATTTGTCATGATGTACCTTCTTGTATTGGCTAGTTTATTTTTGTCAATGTACTTTCTAATTGCTTATCCAACCTTTTCTCACAAAATATCATGTTTGTCGAGTGATGTTTTTCTGAGGTTTGTGCAGGGCTTCATAGAATGCAGTCATAACGAGTTTGTACTCCTCAAAGAACCATTTTGCCTTTTCTTTCTTTAAAAAATGAATGGTTTTGGATCTAGTTCCTAGGGCCATTATTGGGATTATCTCGGTTGTGAGGACTTGAAGATTCATTATTTGTGTAGGAGTTTGTTCCTATGGCAGATTTTTCGACCTCAGGGAGATTCCCTCCTGCGGGACGGGCTCCCTGTTTATCAACTGGAAGTGTCAAACTGGACCTTTTGGGTTGACTTTTAGTTCTCATATTGTTGTTACGAGTGATGTACGGGTCCAAAAGTCAACCCAAAGTTGCCCAACACTTTTTGTAAGTTTTTTTTTTTTTACAGCTAGGCATCCGAAACCTGTTGGGGATTGTTCGCGACTTCATAACGCAGCAATCATTCACTTCTCTGTACTGTTAACACCTTGACGTGGTGAGTTGTTGTTCGGAGTTTTCCTTTTCCTAGATGGATTGCCAAGAGACAGTGATACGATTAGAATTCAAAAAGAAAAAAAATTGTTGTTGCTACCATCACCAGTCTTTTTAATGAAATTAATTGTCAAAATATTTAATGGAAAAAGAAAAAGTTATCATTCGATTAATAAAGTTTAGAATTTTATACGAAGGATAACGTATCACTGCTATAAAATTAAATAATAATAATAATAATAATAATAATGATGATGTTTACTATTTTTTTAAATAAGATTAAATGAAATATTCCTGAAAATTGGAAAAATAAATAATATTTTACTTATTGATTTATTTAAAATAAGCAGTGATATTATTTATCGGAGTATTTTTTTTAATGCAAGATTGATAACTTTTTTGTTTGCATAAAATTATATATATATATGTGTGTGTGTGTGTTTAGGCAGCAATCCTTCTTTCATGCACATTTCGTTGAATGCGACAAACAAGGTGCTTTTATTTAGTTTTTTTTTATACAATTTCTCATGCGATCTAATAATTTTTTTTTCTTTTCAGATGATAAATTATATAAAAACTGTCCGAATGTTTTTTTTATCCGAGCGTTTTCGGCTATACATTTAGCCATTTTCAAGGATTAAATATTTTAACTGTTAAATAAGAAATATTTTTTTTTATGCATTTTTTATAAAATGTTTTCATTTTTCAAAACACGGTCAAGATATTATGTCCATGTTCAAAGTTGATCTTATTAAGTATTTTTTGTTTTTTGTTTTTATTAATAAGATGGTTGGTTGGTTGGGTTTAATGGCATATCAACCACTGTGGGTCATTTAATGCCAAATTAAGGTGTATATATATATATATATATATATATACACATATACCTATACATATATTAAATATACAGTACTATTAGGTTGGTGCAAAAATAATGACGTAATAATGTCGTTTTTTGACGCATTTTTAACGTCAAAAAAAGACATTATTACGTCATTATTTTTGCACCAACCTAATATTAACCATATAGCTGGCAACATTATTGTTTCAAAAACACATAGCTGGCAACATTATTTTTTCAAAAGCGTATAGCTGGCAACATTTTTACTAAAAAAACGTATAGCTGGCAAAATTATTGTTTTGAAAACACATAGATGGCAACATTATTTTTTCCAAAAAACGTATAGCTGGCAACATTATTGTTTCAAAAACATAGCTGGCAACATTATTTTTTCCGAAAACATTATCTGAAGCCTTGTTGGACGTAGTTTATCGTCATACCCAGGACGCAAAACGTATAGCTGGCAACATTATTTTTTCCAAAAAAATGTATAGCTGGCAACATTATTTTTCCGAAAACATTATCTGAAGCCTTGTTGTTGGACGTAGTTTATTGTGATACCCAGGATGCTTATTAATAAGGTTTCCATTATTTTTAGCCTTTTTTGCATGTAGATGATGCTATTATATTAGTGTTGTCAACAATTATGTTACGAATAATGTCCGGTAGGTCTCCATGAATATTTAGATGAGATCTAATTGAGCTATTGTCAGAAAGGTGTAGAGTGAGTCTGCGTGTCAAACATGTAGTAGCGTGGCCTATATAATTATTTACGAATTTTGATTGATAAGGGATACAATTCCTTAATGGGCATTTCAATTCGTAAATAATATTTGCCCTATTTAATTTTGTTCTAGGAGGTGAATTAGTATTTTTAACTATAAGGTTCTAAATTGGTTTTAAATTTTTTGTAATAAATAATTAATCTATTTCTTTTGCTATTGTCAACTGGTGTTATGCAGCATTAGATCGCATGAGAAATTGTATAAAAAAACTAAATAAAAGCACCTTGTCTGTCGTATTCAATGAAATGTGCATATATATATATAAACTTTATTCATTCGTTCGTTGATTTGTTTGGCCATCTGTATATTCAATTATTTATTCACTTGACTAAAATACTTATCGTTATCTACAATTAATATCGTAGTCTTTCTAAGAAAAATATATTATTATTATTATTATTACTAGCAGCGTTGCCTTTGCTTGATTCAAAAATCGTACGACTCGTACAGCAATCGCTATCACTTGACTTAAAATATTTGTGCCCTTTCTTGCCTTTAAAGGAGTGCTGATGTTGCTACATGCCTTACTTCTTGCCTATCTCACACTGTGAATTTTTTCTAAGCTCTATACTAAACATTAAATCTGTTACGAAAAAAGAACTAAACAAAATGAACACAAAACGATCAGATTTAAAAAAGGACTCGTAACTGGAAAAACCGAATGAAAAAAAGAATGTTAACAACAAATACTTTTTCACACCTAACCCAGTTCTGCGGAATCAGAATCAACGTTGAGTTTAAGCAAGCGAATGAGCCAATTGGAGTAAAGTGCCATGCAGATTTAAATTTTTCCCCCTTGTGACGAATGCAGCTATCGATTTTTTGTCATGCTCGCATGCTAGTTAACATTCGTGTCTGTTGGCTCTCATGCTGGCCAATAGAATCTTCCTGCCTATTCGTGGCAGCCAGCTATAGGCTCTCACTCTGACCAGTAAAAAATGGCCACAAACTACATGAAAACTGCCGTAGAAGCATGGAAAAATCGATTATTTCCACTATCGATGGGAGTTGGGAAATGCAAAGTCGGTCTTGGCCTTCCGCTAACTTGGAGCATGTGCATGCAAATTTTGGTGCAAATCCGTCGAAAATTGCAACCGTGCATTCGTTACACACACACACACACACACATCCTGCCTTTTACAGATAAATTATTATTATTATTATTTCCTTTGATTTCTGTTGTATACACATTTCCTTCCGGAGACCAACTACAGACATAAGATCAGAAATGGCTTCATGACATTTTCCACTGATCATTTTTGTACAAAAAGAAAACTAGGATCACATACATTTTACATAGATAAAGCTCTTCGTAATGTGTGAGCTGTACTTGTGAGTACAATTTTTTTCTATATTTCTTTAAGAGATGAGCTACCAAGAATCCCTACTATGAATATATCAGAACATTCAACTACAACTGGAATTATTGATGTTCACATGTGCCATATTTTTTAGATTTTCACTTCAAGATCGTTTTATTTTAATAGCTTTTTTTGAAGGTCTTAAAAGATACATTACAATCTGCAGATATTACCATGTCAATAAGAAAGCACATTCTTTTCTTGTAGTCTGTGATCATGATTTCTGGTCGATTTGCTTTCATTTTTCTGTCTGTGTGTATTGTAAAGTCCCATAAAAATTATTACATGTACTATCTCTGTAACCTGCTCTGAGTAATGTTCATACTAATTTCTTTCAGTGCCCTTCCTGTAAAAGTTGCATATATTGGCCCACTCTATCATGCCGAGTTTTATACTCAGTGGGTGCTAACACCATGCAATCTGATAAAGGTTGGCCAATTATTTCTGGGTATTTATAAAAGAATCTGCATTTTGAATTAACACAGTTTTTCAGTAAGTGTGCTTGATAATTTCTAGTCAGCAATCATTGGTCCTGTCCAGCAAGAATAAAACTTTTGGTTTCAGCTTTTAAACCTGCAGTGTGTAACTACTGATGGGTACAGGGTTTCTCTGCATCAGCTGCTTTGGTACGGGCAGAGTATTGACCATGAAGTGGCTTATCTTGCCATCGTTTCTGCATGTGGTACATTGCTTTTGCTTCCTTTGTCGCTGCAGTAGTTGTATTATGGTTTAATTTGCATTTATCCCCTTGAAATTCCCTTTTGAATTTGTTGGCTTCCTTTATTACTGAATAAAGTTTCATATTTCTTTCATGTTCTTTGACACAAATCATCATCCAGTCTTTTGTAGTTTCAAATTATCTTTGAAGAAAGATTGTTGTGGTTTTGTAAGACAGTTCTAGTTGAACTAATCCTCTACCTCCTTCAGATCTAGACATATACAACGATCAACTTTATTATTATTATTATTATTATTATTATTATTGCGCTACGGTCTATGTAATTAAAATTTCGGTGATGTCTTTCAAGGGAAAGTAATCTTTGAAGGACAAGTGAATTTATTAATTAAAACTTATGCTGCTGTTAAAATTATAAAAGAGCGTGCAACAAACAAGTAAATGTCAGCATTTTTTTTTGGGGGGGGGGTAGTATTTAAATACGAAGCACTTATTTTATTTAATTAAACATTAGCTTGATTCTTTAAGTTTTTAATTCGACGTAATCTATTCTTCATAAGTACTGCCCCGAACTTTCTAAAAAATAAAAAATGGAAAAATACATTTTAAATACATTCTTTGAATTTAATTTTCGGCTCTATTTTAAAGATAATGGCATAAAGCTAATTCGAATTAAAAGAAAAAATAATAATTTTTTTCTAAACTTTTAGTCATTTTTAAAATGTTGGTACGTCTTTTTGTAACTCATTGATTCATCGAGTCGCGTTTTAAAATGGAAACAACAGATTTTAAATTCTCTTTCTAACATTTGACCTAGAGATAAGTTTCGAAGTCTATTAATAAATTTAAGATTTAACAGGATGCTTACCTTTTGATTAAAACAGAATAAAAATAACCTTTTATTTACACGCGGTAGCCTGTGAGGTCAAAGGAAAAAGTAGAAACAATGTAATTCTACCTCTGTCCGAAGACACAAAAACTGCCTGAACAATAAATGTGAAATTAGATCAAAATATCATAATACTCTTCCGATATTGAATAGTAGCCAGTCAAATCGAGATATCAGAATCATGTCCTTTTTGGGTAATCATACCAAAAATAATCTAACAGTTGTTAAAAAGTAAAAATAAAGTAAAATTGTTTTCTAAAAGGTTCACACACTTTGAAACTTTAAACTTTACATTTTGTTATTTTTCAAACATATCTTTATTTATTCTGTTTACTGTTGTCCTTAACTTTACTGCCATATTCACGACGTTTCGGGCGTTGTACGCTCCGACTTATTTCATGTGATATGCTTTGGAATTTCGAAGAGAACTCATTATTTAGTCCAGTGAATAAAAGCGTTGGTTGAGTCACCCAAAAAGTGACTTGAGCCAAAGAGTTGTGAGTTCAATATCTGGCCACAGCAGAGGTGAAGAAAAACTTGGAGAGTTTGGTTACTAAAATGGAAATAACTGAAACTGAGATATCAAAAAAAAAAAAAAAAAAAGGCATGGCATGTGGAATTAGAATAATCTACCCCCGTGAATTAAATAAAGGGTTCGTTTTAAAATTCCAACGTATATCAACTGAAGAAGACCGGGAGTACAACGGCCGAAACGTCGTAAATATGACAATAAAAAACGAGAACAGCAGTCCGAATGATGTAAATATCTGTATTTCTGTTTCTAACAGATGAAAAAGGTATGCTGAATTTTTACTACGCTTCTTATACTAAAATGAAACCTTTTATTCTAGTCGGATTTTTTCTAGTCTTGCTTAGCATAAATGTTACAAAGTCTCTCCCAAGAAAGTTAAGTTTAATAATGTTTTGCTTTTCTTCCGGAAGACTTTTTTCTTTGATTATTTTGGCATTGAAAAATGTATTTCAAAATTCTATTATTTATTACATAAAGTTAATTTAACATTTTTCTCTGTGATATTGTTACTCATAACAACAAATATATTGATGACAAGATTTATTCATTTATGAGTAATTTGTATTTTTCTTTATCAAGGCTATTTTTTTTAAATATTTTGAATTTTAGTTTCGCGTAAAAAAACATAAAATAGGAGCAAAAGTAATATTTTATACTATAAAATTAATGAAAAAATTATATATTAAAAACGTTATGTAAAGTTAATTTCATAATTAAATTCAATAAACCCGATATTTTTATATATTGTAAACGAGATGTACAATATGTTAACCCTGTTGTTAAACCATACCTTTTAAGAGTCAATTTTTTCTACTACAATAATCACAAAGAGTATATTTATGACAAAATAAATCAGCATAAAAATAGTTACTCCATTGCTGCACAATAAAATAAATCTATATGTAAGAATGTTATATTGTCATCCACAGACAAACTATTTCGCTATATTACAGCTCATCAGTGTGGCTAGACATCCGATTGCCTCAAGCCAGGTTTGACCCGTATGATTTAGCATCAGTCGGAGATTTTTCCCCTAAGCTATCAGTTGAATTTTTACGTGTTTATTTTTGAATACACACGCCTTTGACTCATAGAAGAGCTTTGCATCATCAGCAGTAGCAGTCACTGTTTACAAATTTGCGCTTTCCCTCTAAAGTGCTCGACCGAATTATTTTTTTCGGGGGCGTATATGTATCCTCTAAAATAGCCATACATTGACTGGTCGAAACCAAATTTAGGGGAGAAGTGCAAACAGGTAAGGGGGTACAAAGTACAGTTGGTTTTTACTAGGGTGCGTAGCTTAGTACAATAAATTTCCATTATTTTTTAAAAATTAAGTTTTATTATTTATCATACAAAATACTCCCACTTTTTAAAAACAATTTAAAATCACAAATACTTATTTAATAAAAATTCAAAATTGTTTTTTGTATATAATTTCTTTAAGTTTTTATATACAAGAATCCCGTTTACAATTCACCCTGCGTTTGCGAGAACAAATCACATGGCCAAACGTTTAAAAAAGTTGGAATTTGGCTATATAAAAATATTTATGCATGACCAGTGTATGTTGCATGCTCAAGAGTAAGAAATCTTAAGAATTTATTATTCCCTGTTGAAAAAGAAAAAAATAAATTTTCTTATAAAATATTGTTTACCATAAAATTAAATTAAATTAAAGACATTATTAAATCGCAGAATAGTGCTTTTTATCAAAGTATTTTTCCAAACAAATCATCTTATTCAAATTTCATCGATTGGTTTACGAAAATGAACGAAACGTAGAGTTTGTAAATCTCGACAAAAATGTTAGCGACAACTTCCACAATACTAAATATTGTGACGATTTTAACACACTGATGCGCATTGCAAAAAATTTATAGTAAATTAAAAGTTACATTCATGTCATATTTTGTTTCATGTCATATTTTTCTTCCAGAATTCATAGTTCCGATATGATTTTTGTTTCATTAAAACTGTTTTAACATGGATAAGTAATACAAAAATTAAAATGCAGAAATCCTTGTTAAAAGGGGGTGTAGCTCCGCCGAATTATGTATTAATTGTCATTAGATTTTAGTAAAGAAAAATATACGAAAATAAACAGGATTCAGTTTTCGAACCAAATTAATTAAACTATTTTTATTTTCTTTGAATGTCTTCAGCGTCAAATTACCGCAAGCCCAAAGCTAAACTGAAAATCTTCGCACCTAGTAAAACAACAAGATTTGAGATGAACCTCGCGTTCTTGACGTGAGTTGCACTATGACTTGCTCTTAAATAAAGATCACCATGTTATAGACTCAAATAGAATAGTATTAATAAAAAAAAATCTAATTACAATATTAAATAACCCAACAACGGTTGATATGTTGTCAAGTCCAACACAACCTAACTCAACCCATTCTTGCTGTCGATCCGCATTGAGGACTGCTAACATTACATGACTTATTAGTACTTAGAGTACTAATGTTCGGGTTTGCTCCCCTGCCCGAATATTACGTTATGCGTACAATCCGAATTTATGCGTGACTTTTCTTTTTATTTCTCTATTCAAGCAAGAACATAGAAAATTCCAAGGTTGTATACAAATAAAATACAGTAATTCATATATTTTAATCGATGGGTGGAGAGTAAAATATATTGAATTGATGACATATTTATAAATTTATACGTATTGGTGAAAAGGCCATTATCCTTTTAGAAAATTAAAAACCAGTGTTCCTTCAATATTTGTCTATATTTCTGAGATTAGGTATTATGTACACTATTTACATTATTCGGACTATTGTCCTCATCTCTGTCGTCATATTTTTACAACGTTTCGGCAGTTGTACACTCCGGAGCTGTTTGGAATGTCGAACTGAACCCTTTATTTCGCTCACTGAGGTAGACTGTTCTAGTTCCACGTGTCATGTTTAATGAATGTCAGTTATCAGTTATCTCCTGTTAATTTTCCCTCTGAAAGTTCTCCACTGCCTTAACCGGGTATTGAACTCACACTGTTTGGGTACTATCACTGGATCTAACTAACGCCTTTATCCACTGAGCCATGTGTTCAGTTCGATTTTACAAGAGCCAGATCAGGTCAAAAATGGACTACTGCTGTCATATCTGGGCGGGAGCTTCCCAAACCTCACTCTCCAGCCTTGATAGTCCAAAAGCGTTTCCGAGTCCTTGTGGGTGACGAATTATTCTCCATCCTTTCTCTCATAGGCAGGATGTGGCACACCGCTCGCTACTCTATCACTGCTTTCACAGAAAGTGCTCGGACGGACCACATTCCCTGATTCCGACAGTTTAAACATTCACAGCAAGGACACGCCATCCCACTTACATAGTAGCAAATCACGCACCCTCCTTCCGTATTCCATCGGTGAGCAGTAAGTTCCACTCGAACAGCTTCTTTCCTCAAACAACTGCTCCGTGAAACCAACTCCCAAGAGGATGTTCCCCCGATCATTACAATCTTAACCTGTTCAATTCTAGGGTTAACCTTTAACCTTCCTTTCCTATTCGTACAAACTGTCTCCTAACGTAAACATCTACCTCGAGTGTCAACCGGGCCTTGTACAGGGTGAACCTTACTGTAAACAAAAAAAATCGTTTTCTCACACATATATAATTATCGATCTGTTTTTTCTATTTTGCTAAAGCAATTATTAGATTCCTTGCTAATAAACTAAATTGTGATAATCAACGCTGTATATTTTCCGGTAATTTATAAAGCATTATTCACACTTTCATTACAAATCATTATCAGAGCTGTTTCGACTTGAAGTCACACACTTACACCACCTGTGCATCAAACATTCATTATAAAAATGTATTCTAAAATTTGAGATCGTACATTTTTATTAAGTTTTAATTAATTTTTACATCTTTTTTTTTTATCAACAGTTATGAGCAACTTCATCTCAGATTTTGAGTAATTTCAGACTATTACCCGGTATTTAAAAAAAGCGATACAATACAGCCTTAAGATTTGAGGTTAGGGACGGTACAATAGGTATGCACGGTTTAGTTGAATTGATTGTCCTGAATGACCAACTCCAAGCACATAATATGAGTTCAAGTTTCATCAAAAACTGATTTATTCCTATATCAGACGACTTCATTAATCAAAACATATTTTATATAAAATACTAGGACAATAATCAATGATAAGAGAAAGAAAAGATTAGCTAAATATGTTATGAATACTTCTAGAATATATCAGGTCATCCCATAAGTTCTGTCCGAATTTTGAATAAAGAAAACAAGTGACCAAATGTTACATTTAATTACAGATTCAATCAACAATGTATTTTCCCTGATTATCTATGACTTCCTTCCATCTATTTACAAGCTTACTAATTCCATTACTGTAAAATTCTTTTGGCTTTGATTCGAAGAACTGACAAATGTCAGTTTTAACATATTCCTGTGTTACAAAAGCTGTTTCTTCCAAATGATTCTGTAAGCTACGAAACAAATGGTAGTCTGAAGGAGCAAGATCGGGAGAATAAGGTGGATAAGGAATTTTCTCCCAACCAAGTTCTTCGATCTTTTGTGACGTGATTCTTGCTGTGTGGGGTCGCGCATTGTTCTGATGAAACATCACCCCTTTTCGATTCACTAGAGCAGGTCTTTTTTTCCTCAAAGCTTGGTTCAAACGCTCTAATTGTTGACAGTATATTTGAGCATTAATTGTTGCATTAGGTGGTAAGAATTCAAAGTGGATTATTCCTTGGCGATCCTACCAGATTGAAAGAAGAACCTTTTGCCCATGAAGTTCCCTTCTCGGCTGTGGCTGGGGTCCTTTCCCTTTACCAAGCCACTATCTACGACGCTTAACATTTCGATAAAAGATCCATTTTTCGTCGCCAATCACAAGTCTATCCAAAAAAGATGAAACAAGTTGGCGAGAATAGAGAGAAGAGCAGATGTCAACTCGGGATTTGAGGTTGTTTTCAGACAATTTATGAGGCACCCATTTTCCAAGTTTAGGAACGTTTCCAAGTTGTTGAAGATGACAATGAACAGTTGTATGGTTTGAACTGAGAACCACTGCCAATTCCTCAACTGATAAAGCAGGATTTTCTTCAAGGGCTGCTTCAAGAAGCTTTTCATCAAACTCAACTGGACGTCCGGTTCGATCTTCATCTTCAAGGGTGAAATCTCCACCTCTGAATTTTGCAAACCATCTTCTGCAAGTTCTTTCATTCACACATTCCTTTCCATAAACTGAGTGAATGTTTCTAGCCACTTCGGCTGCTGAGTTTCCTTTCCTGAACTCATAAAGCATTATGTGCCTCAAATGATTCTTGGGTACTTCCATGTTAGCAGGGTTTTAATCAAACAAAATTTTATTTTATTTTTCTCTGAAATAAAATTTGATCAGTTTAAATGCATCTAAACATAAAAATAATGTTCATCTCCATTAGACACTATAAAATACTCTTTAAATTTCGTTCAATTTAACAAAAAGTTAAAATTCGGACAGAACTTATGGGATGAACTGATAAATTCTCAGCTGGTTCTATGTTATTAGAAAAATTGTTTAGCTAGCGTCATCAGAAAAGTTATTGCTCGCTCGTGTAAAAACTCGAGCGAGCAACAATTTTTAATTGTTAGCTGTTAATAATTCAATTTTTACAATATTTAACAGTTTTAAATTGTTAGCTGTTCATAATTCAATTTAAAGTAAAAAAAAAAAAAATATTCGCATCAACAGATATCTCTGTAAAAATGATTTACTGATGTTGGTGCCAAAGTTGGGCCCACAGCAGTAAAACACGGAACACGGATTAGATGTAAGAAAGATATATTAACAACAGGTTACAGAGATAGTGTAAGCAGAGCTTACTATAAGTTAGTGTACAACACTGGTAGTCGTACTAGTCAGTCTCTATCACTCTCTGTCACTCTCTTAGAGTGCTATGTCGCCTACTTAGTATAGGCCTGGAAGAGTCTATTGTGTAGGTAGTTTCCGGTCTCACAATATTTACCTATATCGTAAAAATGACGCCGATTTTATTTTGTTATTATGTTTTTCCATGTGAATATAGATAGATAGATAGATAGATAGATAGATATAAGGACTGAACAGGCTTAGATGGATAGATATATAAGAGGATTGAACAGGCTTAGAGAGATAGATAGATTGATAGCAGGATTGAACCGGCTTAGATAAATAGATAGATAGGAGAATTGAACAGGCTTAGAGAGATAAATAGATAGATTTGAAGCGAGATAGATAGATTGTGGGAGAAAAAAGTTCTTGATATTGAAAAGTGTTTTATTTTTTGCGTTTTTTTTTTTTTTTTTTTTTGTTTGCTGAGCCAAATTTCAAACCCAGCGGACGTTAATGTCTCCGGTGCGAGAAACACCAATCATTTGGTCGCAGCCCACGATAAAGATTTTTATTGCCTCTTCCCCATTCTTTTTCTCCGGGTAGTATCTTTTTTAATAAGAGCGTATATACGAATATATATATATATATATATATATATATATATATATATATATATATATATATATATATATATATATTATTGCATCAGAAAGTAATGACGTATTTCACCACTATGAATTATGTGTCAACCAACCAAGGCAGAACTAAGCTTGAATGACAGTGAACTCCGTCTAGAATTAGTTTAACATGTTTTCTATCCGACAGTGTGTCGTTTATATTGGATTTCAGAATTTAATTGGGAAAACCTGCAAAGATGGAATTTGGATTCCTTGTTAGCTTTTAGTTGAGAATCTAATACAACGTTCACCATCTACAGCACTCTTTTATCCAGGAATGTCAACCCTTCCTTTTTTGCATTTTCATAGTTGATGAAATATGAGTGTTGCATGTCAACAGAAAACGAAAACGAGAATGGTTATCATAAAACCAACAGCAAAAACCTACACCAGAACTCCATCTCCAGAAATTCGTGCATTGCGTCTGATGAAATATGAAAGGTGACATCCATTATGAGCTACTGGAGCATGAAAGGACCATCACCCCAATCGTTTATTGCCAGCAACTTGATCAGGTAAAGGAAGGATTACGTTGAAAGTATCCTGGTTTTGGTAAATAAAAGAAGACGTTATTTTCATCATGTCATTGCAAAGACACATTTTGCAAAACAAACCGCCCAAAAATAATAATAGAAATATACGATAGTGGTGATATACCGGAAGATCTAATTCGATCCATTTTCATAGCGCTGCCGAAGAAGCTAGGTGCAAATGCACAATCAGCCTAATGAGCCATATAACGAAACTTTATCATAAAGAACAATACAAATGCAGAAGAATGTAGACATATGTTTTGTAGTTTATACAAAAGAACTGTTTGAACTGCTAGGGAAGCTTGATCTATTTAATGAGGATCCGTCACCAATCACGATGAATGTATCTCCCCTCAAAGATGGTCCATGCCTCGAGCGTCTATTAGGCATTAAACTCAACCTAGACTTCAAGTGGTGCTCGTACATACGACCCATCATTGTCGGTTCCCTGTATCGCTCTAGTAACTGCCTGACTCTTTGTGTTATCCTCTACCTTTGCAAGAGCGAGATCAGGCCTAAAATGGAGTACTGCTGCCATATATGGATGTCTTCTCATTGAACTTATTCAACCTTTACAGTTAGGCAATTCTGAGAAAAGTCCTACAAGGATTCATTATCGGTGGCCAGAATCCTAACGACATAAGATATGCATATAATACAGTGTTTATATCAGACACAGAAAGAAAATTGCTGGAACTCCTACAGGGTGTAGTGAAAGAGAGCGAGAAGAAAAGACTAACCATCAATTGTAAGAAAACAGAATGTATGGTTTCCAGCAAGTGAACTACGAATTGAACACAGTAAAATGAAGCAAGTGCGAAAATTTAAATATCTAGGAAGTGTTTTAACAGAGGACAGACAATGTGACACCGAAACTTGAAATCGTCTTTGACTGGTGAAAGCTTCCTTCCAAAAGCTAAACAAAATTTCGTTAGAAGCCAAGAAAAGTGATGAACTGTAATGCAATATCGATCATATGATAATAGATGTGTCATGGGTCCTTACCTATAACTACAGAATGAACTCTTCCTAATACTATGTATACTACACCTCTCAAGAGAGAGGGACGAATCGAGTCAAGCCGATAGTAGTTCACTCCAAACCAGACTGACAGTCATACTAACACCTTCGACATGTTGTATTATTATTTCGTGTAATATACCTTCGTTATTTCTACTCTTGTGTTCGTGTTGTTCTTCCTTGATTCTAACCTGGACCCTAACAAGATGCTGGACAATGTACTTACAAATGAAGAAGAGATTGAGGCAATAGAAATGTGGCTCTATAGAAATATGCTGAGAATTCCATGGACTGAATATGTGAGTAAATGCAAGGTTTTAAGGAAATGGAAACAAAAACGACACTTCTACTTAGAATCAGAAAGAGAGAAGAAATTTCATCATGGGGAAAGAGAGCTTGAAGAATTTGAAACTCACGGGATATATTGAAGACAAGAAGGGACAGAAGAAAGCGGTGAATGCCCTAACTAACTAGGTTGTGTAAATGGTTGGCAGAATTGAGATTAGGAGGGTTAACAAAAAGACAAAACTTATTAGTACCTGGAAACGGCAGGAAGCTTTGGAGAGCCATGATCCCGCACGTACTGAAAGGACACGGCAGATAGAAGAAAATGGATGATAAGGTCTTTCAGAAAGAAAGAAATTGAAAACGATCTTTCAGACTCCTTTTGATGGAAAAATCTAGAAATCTTTAAAGGTGTGACATGTCCCGGAAAGGGATATATATGAACGAAGTTGCTAAGTGGTTTTGGCTTCTATAACCAAGTAGAATACGGTAGCAGTAATTGACTGGTACGCGTCGTAGTCGCAGGTAAGAAGGCGTAGTCCAATTGGCGTCGTTATAGACTTAGCTCCTAGACTAAGGCTCTCGACTCTCCTACACGTCCGTCGGTATTTATGACGGACACCAGTCAATCATATTCCAGTGATGGGGAACACAGGTGTACGCATATTCCATTATATCAAGGTAGAATCGAAAAATTAACCAGTCCGTTGGGTTGCAGTGGTTGAAAATAAAGTGTATTATATTTTTGTAAATAGTATGTATTTTTTAATCATTTAATCTCAAGCAAGGCAATAAAGCCACTACGATGCAAGGGCTTGCTAAGTGTTAGAAAATATGTCAAAAAAAAAATACTATGAAAGCGAGAGAGCAATAAAATAATAGGAATTGAGAAGATAACGACTAACATAGAATTTCAATTTTTGAAAATCAAAGTCGACTGGAAAGCAAGAGAGATCCACAAGCGAGAAGTGTTATAGAAGAAACTATTAGCATAGAATTTACGGTTACATTTACCCATTTCAACTGAAAAATTATGAAACCTCGCCACCAATCTACTACTGCACTTAAATTCATAAAATCTAGATACTATAGAGGAATGTTCATCAGAACAATTATCATGAAAGTATTTATAGAAAATACACAGGGAAATTCTGTGGTGGGAAAGTGTCTGAAGCTGAGATGTCAGATCATGGCCAATAACATTGCAGATTCTTCGTATTTTATCAAGAATCTCTAAATATATAACAGGAGCAGCAGACCAGATGCGACAATGGACTTTGTCAGTAGTGAAGAATGCGTATCATGTAAAAAGAAGTATTGTTGCTCCCTCCCCAAATATAAGTATGTCTCTCCTAAGCTCACAAATGATTTAGTTGAATTAATAGTAAAAAGCAAGCTGAAGAACTGTATGATGATCAGGTTTACGTGCAGTCAAATTGTGAAGTAGTAGTTTGGGCTTAAAGGCGAAAAGATATAAACAAAAGTCTTTTTTCATGCTCAGTGAATGTCGTTTTCTTTTCTTCCAATATCAAGTAAATAAATTCTTTTATTTAAAGATATTTAAAAACTTACATTTTCTTATCCATTGCCGAAAAGCTAAGCCTACTTTTGTAGATATAATGTTAGATACGCATATATGCAGAAGTAGCTTTCGTTATTCTTTCCTATTAATTTTGCTTTCGAATATTTTTTCTTATCGTTTACAAAAACATATTGTATTATTTGTTGGAAAATATCTTTTTTTCTGAGTTGGCATAACTTTGTTTATATTCAGCATCAATAACAAATATTAGGTTGGACAGAAAGTCCTGTCGCTTGTTTTATATGATAACTTTAAAGTTGTAGATTGATTATATCAGTCAGATGTGGACAAACTACTGTCCAGGGGTAGGGTTGCCGGATACCCCTTATATACTAGACATGACCCGTATTAGATAATTTTGTCCCCTGTCCTGTACTGACCTTTCAGGAACACCCAAATGTCCCATATTTAGTTCATTTTCAAATTTCATAATAAAAGTATATTTTTACTCCCTTCTTATGGTTCTTGATTATAATTATACTTTCTTTTCTCAGATTCACTTGATGAAAATAATCCAAATGTAATGAGAAAACTAGTGATGCTAGAAGTTTACACAAAACTGACAGGTTTTAATTTTCTATGGTCTGTAATAAATAAATATTTTCAAATGATTCACCTTTACATAATTTCTTTTTCTTAGCTTGTATTAAATAATTTTCAAATGACTTTACTTTTACTTTTTTTCATAATCCATTAAAATCATTGCTTTATGCTTTTATCTTATGTATTTCATTTTATATAATGATATATTGGTCTGCGTGTGTAGGCACATTATATATATATATATATATATATATATATATTATCGCGAAAGTTGACGTTCCCAGAAACCATAGCTCAGGACTCACTGGGGATCTGTGGACAGAAATACAGGGCAGAACAGTGTGGAAAGGGATTGTCAATGGAGTTCCAACCAACCATTGGGAGGTCGAAGGTTGATGATGATGGTGATGATCATATATATATATATATATATATATATATATATATATATATATATATTAGAGAGAGAGAGAGAGATTGATATTGTTATTAAGTAAACGTAGGGTTGCCAGGTGCCCCTTATATACTGGACATGTCTTGTATTGGATAATTTTGTTCCCCTGTTCCGTACTGAAGTGCTTATTTCTCTGTTGTCTGTATTAAATATTTTCAAATGATTTCACTTTTACAGAATTTCTTTTTTTTAGTGTGCATTTAATAATTTTCAAATGATTTTACTTTTATTCTCCTCATAACCCAGTAAAATCATTGATTTATTTTTTTTAACTTATTTCTCTCCTTTATGGTCTGGGTGTATGCATGTACCTGATGATTGCATTAGTGTCATGAAACCCTGAGTCGCAGTGGCGGCGTAGATGCCATTGCTGAAACCTGCATGTATTTTTACTAATATATACTTAATAGCTCTGTTATTTGGCATTGAGCACTGTTTTTCTTACACCAAAAAATATATGTATGCATTTGTATGTGAATACATTCATGTATATTTATTTATATTTATTCATTTGATCATATTCACACGCATATATACATATATATATATATATAGAGAGAGAGAGAGGGGGGAGAGAGAGATTTTAAGAATGCTCCGTATGTCTAATTTTCTAATCTGGCAACCCTATCCATGGGTCGTATCTAATCCTAACACCCTGATGATTTTATGTGACCCGCAATAAATATTTCAAAGTACCCCTTTAATTGTTTTTTGTATTTTGGAGTCTGTTATATACCGTACCTACGAACATTAATGTGTATGTCTCAATCTTCATAAATACTTTGGACCCTATTGTAAGATATGCTATCTAAGTAATTCCCAACTAGCAGTGGTTTACCTACTTCACGCCGCTGGTGAGTATTGTATTTTGTTGATATTATAAAGATTATCATTTAGTTTTCAAACTCCGTTTTGGTTATTCCTCATTCAGTAACCTTTTCTAGGTTACAACAGACATATTCCTAGTTTTACAAGTTCAAAAGGCGTTAATCAGTATCTTTCTTAAGCCGATGAAATTTTGGGTCTGAATATTTAATCTCTCTATGAAAATAAAAGCTTAAACGTCAGAAATTGCCAGCGATATTTTACTCATTTTCAACTTCTGAATTTTGGGGATGAAGTTTTGGCATTATTTCCATTATATTGCTCCTAATCTCCTCGCGTTTTTTGTTTTGTTTTGTTTTTTTATATAATTGCAATGTTTCGGCCGTTGTACCCTGTGGCTGTGTCGATCCAATTAAGAATTTCGAACTGAAAAATTTGGAGGTAGATTGTTCTCGTTCCGCTATTGACGTCTCAGGATATCTCGTCTTGTTCTCCTATTAGTGTTGCTCAGTTATTGCTCTCCCTATTTTCCACGTAGTCCAAGTATGTATTACCCGAATTAGTGGTGCAATATATTAGTGCAGGTATGAGCAAATTACAGCCTGCGGGCCACATCCGTCCCGCCTTTTAATGTGGCCCGCTATTACTTTTATATTTACAAATTTAATAAAAACATTCCGGATATTTAAAAATTGAAAAAAACCTGGGAAGAAACATTTGTAATAATTCCGCTTTGATTCGAATTTTAGATTAAGGATATTTTTGTAAATGAGATTTAGTGAAAGTCGCCATTTTGCGGTGTTTTTAAAATTTGATTCTATTTTTTAGTAAGTTATATTCTAAAACGATGAAAAAGTAGTCACCCATAATGAGTTCTAAAAGACGTAAAGTAAACTTTGAATGCCGTGTTTTTAAGAAGGAATGGACTGAAAAATATTTCTTCATAGAAAATGTTACAAAAACTGTGTGCCTGATTTGCGACGATACTTAGAATCAAGGAATATAATGTAAAAAGACATTTTTAGTTGAAACATGGCAACTTTGGCCAAAACTTTTTCACACAAGAACTGCAAAACAAAGCAACGGACATGGTTAAAAAAACTGAAATGCCAACAAGGCATACTTTTTAAATATACATCTAAACAAGAGCTTGCAACAAAGGCAAAGTTTTATATTGGCAAATAAGATCGCAAAGCATAACAAACCATTTTCTGACGCAGAATTAGTGAAACAATTTATGATTGATGCAACTGATACTGTGCCCAGAAGTAAAATCAAAAGTAGAAGCAATTTCATTGTCACGGAGAACTATTGTTCGTAGAATAGATGCCATTGCTGAAACCTGCATGGAAAACCTTTGGATATTGCAGATAAATTCAAGTGGTTCTCAATCGCTTTAGATGAGAGCACAGACATAGTAGATACTGCACAGTTACTGATTTTCATTCGCGGTATTGATGAAAATCTCAACATCACAGAATAAACTGTTGTCAATGGAGAGTCTCAAAGATACTATTACCGGGAATGATTTGTATGAAAGTCTTATGTATTGTTTGGAAAAAATCACAGTTATGCCTTGATAAATTTGTTAGTATAACAATTGATGGATTACCTGCACTAACTGGAACACATTGTGGACTTGTCAAACAGCTAAATGACAAGATTCAGTCAAACTTCACAAGTTGCTTTCATTTCCATGCATAATTCACCAAGAAAGTCTTTGCAAAGCAAAATTGGATTTTAAACATGTGATTGATCCAGTGGTACGCGCAGTAAATGTGATAAGATCAAGGAGACTAAACCACAGACAGTTTCAAAATTTGTTGCAAGAAATGGAGTCTGTTTTTTCTGATGTGTTCTATCACACCGATGTAAGGTGGCTAAGTCTTGAAAAATTTTTGAAAAGAGTATGGGACCTCAAAGAAGATATTTTGTTTTTTTTTTGTTTTTGTTTTTTTTTTAAATAAAGGATGTAGCTTGTGACTTCTCCACCAAAATAAATGATGCAGAATGGGTGTGTGATTTTGCATTTGCTACAGATACCATGCAAAAAATGAATGAGCTTAATACAAAACTTCAAGGTAAACGCGTCTTTGCTCATGATTTATTTGTAAAGGTAAAATCCTTTCAGGCAAAGCTTACACTTTTTGCTAAACAACTGCCTGATCCAAACTTTGCTCATTTGCTCCATTTTGAAAGATCAACCAATTGAATATACATCTGTACAAAAATACAGTGGACAAATCTAGGTGGAAAATTGGATTTTAAACATGTGATCCTTGAAGGAAGAATTTTCTAAAAGATTTGCAGATTTCAAAGCAATTGAGCCGCAGTTCAACATGTTGAGATCTCCATTCACTTCTGACATTGAAACTGCGACTAATGAACTACAAATGGAACTCATAGACCTCCAAGATGGCAATTCTTTGAAGTACAGCTTTGAAAACAACTCTTTAATTGAATTTTATGCATCTCTTCCCCCAGAGAAGTTCAAACATTTTAAAGAATTTTCAAGAAAATTGTTTGTTCTGCTTGCATCCACTTACATATGTGAGCAAACCTTTTCAAGTATGAAAATGATCAAAAGCAAAAATAGATCTCTTTTGTCAAACACAAATCTTCAAGTAGTATTCAAAACGAGCACAGGCACGTTGGAATAATCGACATCGGACTGAGGAATCGGAGAGCCAAGTTCGAATTAAAGTTGAATCCATTACATTCACTTACGTGCTAATAACCTTGGGAAAGGTATAAATCCTCTTCTTCTCCACCACCCCAGCTATGGGTACATAGCAGGACAGACCGGGTTCTATAGCCTTGGATGGCAACTGGTCTAGCACAGAAAGAAATAGCAATTTACTGCGGGAAAAAATCTGTCTCGTCAGTCATGTATCAAAAGATACATGATCGCCAAAGCGTATATTGCGCATGGCACATAACTGACTGACAAGTAGCTTGGAGCCAGATATAAGCAAACTATTCAACGACTGCAGGATTCTACATCTATCTCATTAATTATACACATACTATTGTTCTTACAATACATTTTTCTTGCATTTTGTCAATTATTTTTGCTATAATACAATTTTTACATTATAGTGAATTGTTATTAAACTTTACAACTAGCAAGATGTTTTTAATAATTAACTGATCATGATTTTTTTTTCACTGTTTCATGCTGTTACGTCTTTCAATATACAGTCTTCAAAAGCATCCAGCCCAGTAGCCATGTCCATAGAAACAATGCAGTCCACTAAAAAAAGTAATTGCCCACCCCTGGTCTAGTGTATTAAAACTTTGGCCCGTGGTGACTTAGTAAGTGTGATTTCAGTTCCAGAACTGGTAGCACTACACACTCTTCTCCATAAAAAAAAAAAAACAATCTATATGGTCGCTATCATTTTGTGAACCCGAAAACTTAATATTTCTTTAAAAAAATTTCCCTACCCATTTTCAGTTTGATATCTGTTTCCCTTATTTATACAGTCGCCATACGCTTCCTATAAAAGCGTTTTCAATCTCTTATTGCGACTCTATCAAAGACCAGGTGATTTGTACCCCGACTACAAATCACTACATTTAGTAAGAATGGAAACAAACAGTGGATTCGAACACATACCGAAACATTGACAGATTAAAAAGCTAACCACTTAACTATCACCAGTCAATAAACATACATCACGAGAAACCTGATCCTGATATTTACTGCAATAATGAAGCTCAACTCAAAAATTTACTATGAATTCGACCCCTGATTTCATGACAGATAAATTACCACTTATTTAAGAATACTAACTGGATGATTAAATCTTGGGAATGTTCTTACGAGCACTAACGAAATAATTTTATTAAGCGCATTATTCAATTAAGTCAGTTATTAATAAACATAATCACATATCCACTAAATATGTAATTGGATTATTCTAGCGATTACTGAATCATTTATCCATGATTTTTTTTCTTTTGTATTTTGAAAAACTTTGTGCACCGTTGTTTATCTTTCTTTCAGTATATAACCAGTCGAAAGATTTTACTTAATAACCTACAGTTTATTAATTACTACTTGATACATTGCTCGATGGAGTTTTGTTGAATTTCTTAAACAAAATAAACATTGAATAAGTAGCTATAATATTCAATATTGCAATTCGTTTATACAGTGTAACCCGGATATAAGAGAGTTGTCGGGACCGGAGAAGAGGTCTCTTATATCCGGGTTTCTCTTATATCCGGGTTTGTTCTATTTTGTTTAGGTAAGTATGGCTCTAATTTGGAACCAGAGAAAATCTCTCTTATATCCCGGTTTCTCTTATGTCCAGGTTTCTCTTATATCCGGGTTTGGTCTATTTTGTTTAGGGAAGTATGGCTCTAATTTGGAACCAGATGAAATCTCTTATATCCGGGTTTATCTTATATCCGGGTTTGGTCTATTTTGTTTAGGTAAGTATGGCTCTAATTTGGGACCAGAGAAAATCTCTCTTATATCCGGGTTTATCTTATATCCGGGTTACACTGTATATACGATTTTGTATGTAAATGTGAGTGAATTGATTTTTGTGTACACTTTCAAAAATAAAATTTCGATATTTGAAAGGCATTGTTAAAAAAGAAACATTTTTTTTTTCTTTTTAAGAATTTGTTGGGATGAGATTGTGCAGGAAAGATTGAATAAGTTTTCACAAAAACATGAATATTCCAACTTAGTTGAAATATGGCCGTTGTCGGGGAATTTAGCGGGTCGTTTGATGTTTCCCGATCGGCTTGTCGTGTGCTGAAAATAGTTTAGTTTTTGCCGGCGTTCTAAGCGTTTAATCTCCAGCCGGCTGGTTATGCCTCACATTAGAATGGAAAGTGATCGTGTCGCGTAGACAAGATGGAATTTTCGACGTCTGACATTTTTGAGTCGATTCCTCATCGACTCTGAGTGAATTGGCTTATTTTCACTGAAAAATCTTTTTTATAACCCTGAGGACCTCATGTATGGCAACGAATGCTGGACAATCTCCTCGAGGATGAAGAAGAGTCTTGAAGCAACAGAAATGTGGTTCTACAGAAAGATTCTGAGAAAACTATTGACCGAACATGTGAGGTTTTGGAAAAAATGAAAGCAGAAAAGAAATCTATACTTATCGGAAAAAAAGGCCGTTGAAATTTCTGGGGCACGTAATGAAGAAGGTAAGCTTAGAAAATCTGATACTTACAGGACAGATTAATGGAAAGAGGGACAAAGGAAAGCAGGGCGTAACATACTTGAAGAGCTTGAGTAAATGGATGATAGAACAGGGTTTGGAATAAATAACAAAAAGACAAACCTTAATATGAGCTACAAGGAACAGGAAGTTGTGGAGGGCCATGATCACCTACGTCCTGAAGGGACAGGACACATCCAAGAAGAGATGAAGAGGATCATAATTCTTTTTCATTTGATCTCAAATCAAGTGTGATTGGTTAAAAACTATTTTTCATATCACGTAACCTACTCTCCAACAAAATGCATACCAATTTTTATTTTTAGTACCTTATAAAAATATTTTATTAGTTAGTAGTATAAAATAATTAAAAATAATAATTAATTGAAAAGTGTGAATAAATAAATGTCAAATAGAATGAGTTAGTCTTATAAACTTACTTTTAGGAGAAGTGTATTAAAAGTAAAAGAAAGCCGGATGGTTTATTAAAAGTTTCATTTTGTGTGTGTATTTTCTTTTAAATTTAAAATTGGCTCTAAAAGGGACCACCAGAAATAAATGTCATGGTGGACTTTTAAGGATTCATTTTTCAAATTCAGAAAAAGTATATTACCCTCGTATTTTTGCCAAATGAAATGGGTGGATTCCATTTTCGTAAAATTTGAAGCTGAAGCTCGTTGATTCACCTCAGGGGTATCTAAGATGAGTTAGTAGATGAACGGCAGAAGGTGGTGAGATAGCAGAAAGGCTCGGACGTCACGTGCGACGGAAATCGTCTTGACATGGTCGTTAAATATGCAGCAGGCGAGATATGAAGTAGGCTGTGGAAAGGTTTTTAGGCTTCTTCGTGTGAAAGTCGCCAGCAGAGCAAAGGACAGAAAGGTTTCGGCATTCTTCAAAAGTACGCCGACGAAAGACATTTCACAATAACGTGAAACTTTCCGGTGACTGTCACGGGAAAAGAAAAGCAAAGTGGACCACGTGGAAGCCAAACAGAAATTAAACCCAACGACATTGAAAAAATATCGTTAAAACCTCCCTGAGAATCTCGATGGAAAGACACAGGATTTTTTTTCATTTGTCTATTAAGTGGGTGCATGTCTTTTTTTTTTTCTTTTCTAAGAGCAATTTCTTCTTTAAATGGTTTTCGTGTCACCCTTTCCAAAAAATTTTTTTCTTTCATGATCTGAAAAAAAAAAATTATTGTGAACCTGCTTTTAGAGCCAATTATTTCTATAATTTTATTATCTTGACTTAATAAAGCACATAAAAAGGGATTTTTGTGCAAGCCTATTTGTAAAATGTGTACTTTGTTATACTGTTTTGTATCAGATTAATAACTGTCTGTACCTTTCAAATTTTGTAAAATACCTTTGAGTCTTGTTTGTTACTGTTTGTGCCTTTTGTTTAGTATTAGATTGGTGCAAAAATAATGACGTAATAATATCGTTTTTCGACGTTAAAAAATACGTCAAAAAACGATATTATTACGTCATTATTTTTGCACCAACCCAATATTTGGCATCTCTCAGGCAGGATGTGGCGAGCCTCTCGCTGGCACGGAAAGTGCTCGGACGAACTACATTTCTTGGTTCCGCCAGGTCTAACATTCATGGCTAGATCCCGCCATGTCACTTACATAGTAATAAACCATCCACATTCTCTCCCTATTCCATCGGCGAGAAGTAAGTTCCACTCTAACAGCTTCTTGCCGCGTACCACTGATCTATGAAACAGACTCCCAAGAGGATGTTTCCCTGGTCACAACAACCTGTTCAAGTCTAGAGTCAACCGTTATTTTCCCCTCTTATCCATATAAACTACCGCTTAACGTAACCCCCTACCGCGAGTGGTCCCCGGGCCTTGTACAGTGTAAACACTACTGTAAAAAAAGGGGAAATTACGTTTTCTTTTCTCCCATTTCCTCCCAGAAAAATTATTCTATTTTAAACACAACGTTAGTTATTGTAAATATTTTTTATAATCTTCCATCGGAGACAATGGAATTGATTGATACAATTTTGAATCAACTGTAACAGGGGGATTATACACATTAACAATTTTGCACATATATATATTGCAACTGATTATCAAATATCGTAAAAAAAAATGATAATTTCGGTAATAAATAATTGATTGCAATAAATTACTACTCATAACCAACTCGGCAAAAGACGTCGTTTTGTGCACTTATAAACCAAAGATTTAGTAAAATTAAAACTGAACATTTAAATGAAATAATGGCAGCTCTCAACTAACAACATTTTAAACAAACAATACGATTCGTACAATTATAAACCTTATGATTATTGCAATGATTTATTGAAGGTATTAACTGACATTGGTTTTGAACCAGCATAGAAGCTGGGATATTCTATCCACTTACCACTTAACCACCATGGTAAAACTAGTTCACGATGAAACATTGTCACTTTATTGCAATAATCAGTAGGTAAACGATTGATAAAAAAATATATTGTAATAAAATATCAAGAATTATAAAATTTAGCATTAAAATCATCTCTTTCAAAAAATATCATATGTATTTGTTTTTATGTGAATTTTCGCCTTGCTTGATTTATCTCTGTTGCATTGGCGATACCAGACGGCAATATCTTTGTAATAACAATAGCCAATTTTAAGAACATTAAGTTTATGAGATCTAGGTTTAAGATTGTCCTATAGATTAAGTCTAGATGATTACAGCATTTGTTTGTGAATTTGATGTGTAGTAATTGTGAGTTCAATCCCTGGGTCGGGTAGTACAAAATTAGACTTAGTGTAAGCAGGGGTGAACTGTACTAAAGAGAAACAAGACAAGGCATCATTGAACATAGTGGAACAATCTATACACATTAATTAAAGAGTCCAGTTTGAAATTCTCTGAAGGTTGCCAGGATTGAAAAAGAACACCTGAAGAAGGCTACAGGGCAATGCCCGAAATACTGTGATAATAACAGCAATCATTAGTTCAAATTTAATAATTTCAGCTTTGGGGAAAATCAAGTAAACCTTTCATTTTTCTCTGTATGATATTCAGTCTGACAAATTCACAATTGTAAGATTTCATCTTCATTATTTTGTTTGTTTGTGTTTTACGACATATCAACCTCGTTGGGTTATTTAATGCCAATAATAGATATCCGGGAACTTGATAACTAGACAGATAGGTTGACATTCATACTTCGATATAAATTCATATTTACACCATGACAATCAGATAGCTAGCATGATAATCACACTTCGACATATAGATAGATATTCTGATATTCTGGCCTTAGAGGCTCTTGCAAGTACTTTAGCAGAGCTTAATCTTGGCATTGGGTTAAGTTATAAAAAGGAGGAATTTTTTTTTTTTTTTAATTTTGTTATGGATACCGATTTCTGAAATGAAACTGTATATAATGTTGATGTCTGTTTCTTCAAAGACTCTTTTGAGACTCTTATGGTTATAATATTTTCGTCTTATTTTGGAGATGGTTCTGCACTTAAGAGTGAGTCAAGTGTGAAATGTCCTATGCGTAGTCTGGTCATAAGAACTTGTTTTCTTCGAATATCATCTAAGTTCCTTTTCCATTGTTCCCTTGTATGTTTTATTTGATGGAGTTTATTTTTAGTTTGGCTTTCCCATATTTTCTGCCATTTCTCCTAGATGAGTTTATTTATTTCAGGTTTCAAATCTGTGTATGGTATTTTTATGTTTTTGTCTATGATCCTGATGTAGTTTATCGTCTTAACCAGAACGCAATTTTATTTGGTAATATATTAAATTGCTCAAGCTTTATTTTTGTGGGATTTTTTTTTTGTTTTTTCTTTTTTGTATGAATTATGAAAACTGAAAATTCATAGAAAACACATTTTTTGTATCATTTCACACCAAGCAAGACGATAAAGCTGCAAAGACACAATAGGCTATTAAGAATGAAGAAAACTAAGAAAACTACTGAAGAGAAAAAAACAGGATTCAAGGAAACAGAAAATGATAATTGATATTGAATTTTAATTTTTGCAGATTGTAGTTGAAACAAAAGCAATAAACTGAAAGAGAATTCCATAAGTCAGAAGTATGACAGAAGAAACTATTAGAATAGAACTTACAGTTGCATTGATCAATTTCAACAGTAAAACGATTAGACCTAACAGCCAATATAGTACCACGCTCAAATTTATGAAATCTAGGTACCAATGAGGAATAAAATATTGAAAACAAGGCATAAGGAAAGTACGTTACGGCAGTGGGAAAGTGACCAGAGCCGAGATGTGAGGTCAGGACCGATAAAATTGCAGATTCTTCTTTGAATTTTATTAAGAATCTCTAGATACACAGCAGATACACAAACGTACATTTTTGTTGTTTGCCTTGTAAGCGAGAGCTAAAATATGCCAAGTGCATCCACTGCAGAAGGTTCCCAAGAGAGGTGTCGCCTACCTTATTGCATATACCTCTTTGAATTTTGTCCTGGATCTCTAGATACATAGCAGAAATACCAGACCACATGTAGCAGCAATATTCAATGCACGGACAAATAGTAAACGTATAAGGGCGCAGGATAGATTTTAAAATGGTAAAAATTAAGGGTAAGGGAGGTAAAAATTATCTAGCACGACATAGTAAACCAAATTTCCTAACTGCAAACTTAGCAACTGGCCCGATATAATTATTAGGTTGGTGCAAAAATAATGACGTAATAATGTCGTTTTTTGACGTTAAAAAATACGCCAAAAACGACATTATTACGTCATTATTTTTGCACCCACCTAATATGTTTTGAAGCTTTTCACCCCAAGTAAGGCCGGAGTGCCACTAGTATGCAAGGGGTTAGAGAGAGTGAGAGCAAGAGTAAAGAGGCGTGAAAGAGGAAAGGACGAAAAGAAGGATGGAGAATAGATCAAGGCATCTGGAGATGTCGATTGACATTGCATTTGAATAGTTGGAGATTATAGCTATCAGGGAAGCAAGTAAGCGGAAGGAAGTTCCACAGACAGGAAGTGCGAGACATGAAGCTATTGGAGTAGAAGAGACGCCAACATTTCAGGAAAGGGAACATTTTTCAAATAATTTAGTGATAAAGATTCAACATAATATTAACAATGGTTACTTCTTACATTCTGAAGATTCAGTTGATATACTTTTAACTGGTATGCTTTCACTGAACCTTGGATGCATATTTATTCTACTTTATTTGTTGTGCCTTTAAACTCAACAACTAAATAGGTTCGTTAAAGATTTGGTGCCAAATTTACGTCAGGGTTGCATGACAAACAGTTTAATGATTATGAACGATGGCAAATAATTATCAATTGTCAAATGGAAAATAAATGTCTATAAATAGAGAATGCACAAATGAAAGAATTGTATCGAAAAATGCGAAATATACAGAAATATACCTTTTTCATTTAACAATGAAAACAAATACAAGAATGTAAGGGGGATAACTGAGATTTTATATATGGTATCATTTGCTTTCTTGACGAATCAATGATAAATGAATCATTTACATACAGTGTTAAAAAGAAGTTTTATTATTAATCAAAGCTTAGATAATTCAATGAAAGAGAAAGAGAGAGGAGGGTGGAAAAAGAAAAGAAAAAATTCTATTGGTGCAATTCGTTACGAGAAAGAACTTCTTCAGAAAAACGTTTTATTGATGGAATCAGTTCTTTTTTTATAGGTAGCTCCAAAGATTCGTTAAAAGATAATAGATGATGAAAAAATATCCAAAACATAATAAAAACAAAAAATTTACCAACATTTTTCCGTTATTTCTAAGAGGGAAGATCAAAAGATTTTTATGCATTTTTTTTTTTTTAATTCTGTTTTTGAACCTTGGAAATTTGGGGTATCATAAATTTGTACTGGAAATTTGAGCACTATTTTGCGGTGAAAAATACGTAGATTTAGAAATTATTACAAAAATCAGATAATCGTTAGATTTTAATGAAACTTTCAGGACTTATTAAAAAGTGAACGAAATTATATTCTAAGTGTCTTTTTTCAAAAATCTTAGTAAAACTACTTTTTTTTTTACATCTATTATCCATATTCATTAATCTTATGAAATTTCGAGAAATTCTTTTTTGCATCACTTAATATTTGTATATTTTATAAGGACAATTCATTGGAAAATTTAAATATTCAACTGTTTTTGTCAAACAGGACCACTAGTCACAGAAATACTGCTCTGAATCATAAAATAAAATTGCAATAAAACAAAGACATTATTTAATTATTTTAATTAGGAAAGCTTTAAATTGCTTTTATGAATAAAATATATTATAGTCATTATTATTTTAGGAAGTTTTTTTTCAGTGAATAATGAATTTTTACAAGAATTGTTTTCTTTTTTTAAAATTTAAATTAGAATAAATCTTTAAATTTCTGTATTAATTTGCAGCGGCCAAGTGATGTTATTGAATTAAAACTATTTAATAATCATAAATGTAAAGGTTCGCTATAATTCAACAGCCGCCAACATTTTAAAAACAATGTTTTGGTGAATAAACGTGTCGGCTTTTGAAAATACAGATTATCAAAAAATAAGCGAGATGCCTACAGTAAATTTGATTTTTTACATCATTTCCTCAACAATAAGTTTCGTAATTCATAAATAAGGCCACAAAGTCAAAATACCTAAAATATTAGAATGCTTAAAATATTTTAAATTTTTAAAATTGCAGACTATTTAAATATATACAAAAAAAGCATCACTTTGTATTTGTCATGAAATTTTTTTCAGTTACATTCTCCTCACTTAAGTTTTCAAAACATTAGGCTCAATAAATCAATCTGTCAATAAACACACCCTGCATCTTAAAAATATGCTTTTCTGTCTTATTTTAAACTAAAAGTAAGAAAGATTTATTTCAATTCAGATTAATTTAACTTTAAATCAACTACATTTTTTTCAAATAATCATTCAAATTTGGTTTGAAATACACCAAAGTATTTTGCTTAGTGTGAATACTAAAGATAATCTAGTAGCATAGAATTAAAATTAATTTTTTTTTTTTTTAATTTATTTATTTATTTATTTTTGAGGGTGGGGCTACTTATTATGTATAAAATTAGCGGAGGGGAGAGTGAGATACAAAACAACAGATGCCATTAAAATATTAGAGAGACGCCCAGCTTTTAAATCTAAATGTTGATGTCCGTGTATTTCGATGTGTCAATCAACCTAATATAAAATATTTGTAAAAAAATGTTAGAGATCTATATATAATTGTCTAGGTAGTTTTGTTTTTTTTGGGTTTTTTTTTTTTTTTTTTTTTTTTAATACAGATTTTGATAAAACTAAGTGTATTCTTCTGAAAGGCAGACGATTTGTGTGTTAAAATTTATGCAAATTTTATGGCTTTTAGGCTCAAGCGGTGATAACGCCAAAAATTGTTTGATATGTTTCGGATTCTATTTTTTGACTACTTGTGAGAAGGTTTTTGTATCTATTGGCCAATGAGAAACGATTTCTTCGGGCCCTTGTGAAATTCTGGCCGGAGTCGGCATGATATGGTTTCTTCAATAAAATGGACTGCTATATGGACAAAGGCACAAGAAAGGAATAAGCTATTGACAAGGGGATAAGGCCGGTCGTCAATATTAAAAAAAAAAAAAAAAAAAAATCACCAGTTACCAGCTGCGGAGAAACCAAAAGTTCAAGTGAAAATCCTCCTGTAGCAGCCTAAAACGAAAAGATTTCAAAGAAATTTTCAAGCATGAATTGCGTAAAGATAAAAAGGCCCTTTTTCAAAATAACTGCTGTGAAAGTAGGCTTTTCCGTTTTTCTCAAAGGTATTTGAATTATTTATTTATTTATTTATTTATTTATTTATTTTTTACCGCCTTCTTGTATTTTCTCTTTTTTTTTCAACACAGCAGTCAAACGTCCTTTTCCGTCGCCTCGTTATTATGTATGATTGATAGCCAAAATTTGCATATGTGCAAAAGATAATCTCGCAAGAGAGTATCTTACTCCGAGACTTAGCTATTTAAAATATGTAACCTGTGCACAGTGGAATAATGGCTAGCGGCTCAGATTGAGGAATCAAATTCCACTCGAATCTATTACATGCTAATAAAAATTTAAATACCCTTGGGAAAGGTATGAATCCGTATTTTCTACCCCCCGCCCAGCTATGAGAAAAATAGTAGGACAGACCGGCTTCTATAGCCTTAGATGGCAACTCTTTTACTGCAGAAAGAAATGGCAACCCACTGCGAAAAAAAAAAAAAAATAATAATAAAATCTGCCCCGTCATGTATCACGCATGACACATAACTGACTGACTGAACCTGCGAAGTCACCATTTATTTCTTCTTTGTACAGTTAACACGCCAGGCACGTTTGAGTCTTTTCTCGCGCTGGGCTGGAGGTAAGTTATTTTATTCTTGATTTTTATTCTATTGTTACAAAAAAATGCAACTCTGGTCCTCTTCGCCCTTCACAGTAGATCACTACACATTTTAAGTAAGATAATTTTCGGAAGGATCAGTTTCGAAAAATTCTTCAAAAAACAATAGGCAGAGGCAAATTTTTCATGAAAAAAAATGATGTAAGAGAGGCAACTAGCAATTTCAGTTCTCTCCCTTGCAAATTTGAAGGCTTTTTTTTTTTTTTTTTTTCTTCAATTTTCTACTTACATCGATGAATTATGCTTCTCAATCCTAAATCACAGCAAAAATAAGAAACAAGACTACACTCAACTGAAAAATAAATGAGGGTCTGTTTATCGTTAATTCGACCAAACATTGAAGAAATTGCCAATTAATTCGAACTTTAATGGTAATTAATAAGGATTTATTTATATAGTTTGTTTATGCACATAAATGCATAATTTTTATTGAAAAAAAAATTGTTTTCATATTTCTTTCTTTATGAATTGGTAAATGATAAATACTGCATTGTTAGTTTTAAGGATCTTGTAAATATAAAATTATTCTTGTAAATAACCAATCTAATAATGTTTAAAATTTTTAATGTAAATTCTCAAGACTTAGGTACTTTCACTAATTCAGTATAAATTTTCGATACCTAAAATTAAATTTAAAAAAATGAAAAGGCATTCTTGAAGATTTCATTTTGGTTTTCATTGAAAGCTAAATGATTAAAATTACTATTTCTAGTAAGTAAAATATTCTGGTGTATTTCAAGTACAGTGTAACCCGGATATAAGAGTTGTCGGGACCGGAGAAGAAGTCTCTTATATCCGGGTTTGGTCTATTTTATATACATTAACACAGGCTCTAATTTGGCACCAGAGAAAATCTCTCTTCTATCCCGGTTTTTTCTTATATCCGGGTCACACTGATTATATAGATCGGAATCTCAACGTTTTGGCTGATTTAAGAAAATTTTCTTAAAAGCGGCCATATTCTTAATTTTAAGAAATTTGTAAAACAAACAAAATTATCGGTTTTTAAAATTTTCCGAAAATAAAATATGTATATTTGTGACACGTTGAGTAAAATTAGCAAATTTAAAGTTAAATTAATCTGATTTGATATAAACATTACTTACTTTTAGCATAAAAAAAATAAATATACAAGCATTTCTTAACGATGGGTCCTGTTTTTCTTTGATTTTTATTGATGTATCGATAAGTTCCGAGGCGGTGACAGCTAATATGGATGACCAGAATTGACATAAATTTACGAAATCTAAGTGAACCCATATTATTATTATTATTTTTTTTTTTTTTTTTTTAACTACCTAGTAACTTTTACAAATTAACATATTTCAGCAATTATTTAATATTTTATTGACTTTTAGTTACGTTTGAAGATGCTTTTGAAAAAATAAAAAAATTGAAGTACAATAAAGTTTTCTTAAATTAATTTTAATAGATGAAATTAAAATAAATATAATCAAGAACATTGACACATTGTTCTGGAAATTTTTTCATAATATTGTTTAATCATTGATAGTTAATAAACTTTAACATTAGCTAAAAAACGTTTTTCTATTTTCTTCAATCCAAGTACGTAATAATAATAATGACGATGTGTTTAGGCTACCATAGATGAAACAAGGGAACAATTAAAATGAAAAAATAACAAAATTATCTAATAGAATAGTAAAACGACATTTATTATTTTTGAATTTTGGATTCGTAAATTTCATTTCCGCTTAATTACAATATCACATCCAGGAAATGGAGCAATTCAGAATTTTAAACGAATTTTAAACTATTATAAATTATAATGAAACATTCTTGTAAAAATTTCTTATTCATCAAAAAAAAAATTTTCTTCAGACAATAGTCCCCTTAATATAATTTATTTACAAAAACAATTAAAAGCTTTTCTAATTAACGTCTTAGTTTCATTACATTTTTATAGTTTACTATTCGGAGCAGATTTTCATTCAGAATAGTAAATTTGAAAAAAAATTAGATTTACATTCTTCAAGGTATCCTACTTTTTAAACTAATAGAATAATTATGGAAATAGAAAGGAATTTTGCGAAATTTCATGTAATTAAATGAGGGCGAGGGTGGAGGTTAATATATGTAAAAGAAAAAAAATTACCAAGACTTTCTAAAACAAAAATATTTTTCATTCATTTTGGAATAAGTCCTGGAAGTTTCATTAAAATCCGACGATTATTTATTTTATTTTATTTTTTATTTTTTATTTTATTTTATTTTTTTTTTTTTGCAAGAATTTCCAAATCAACGTGTTTTCATTTGCAATTATTACGTCCCTCTTACTTACCTGGCTTATGTCAGAGGGTATCTCTGGGGAAACTGACTCCGCTTTTTTTAATTGGTCTATAGGGAATTTTTGCCCAAACCTACGGGCTCGGATACCCCACTTTAAACTTGGCCTTGTGCCACATCTTGCTGCGTGGGGCAGCGGGTAAATAATTATTACGTCCCACAATGACATAAACAAAACAAGATTTTGAACCGAAATTTCGAACGTGCTAGAAAGGAATTAAAAATTTCAAAAAAATCTTAACATTTTGACGATAAAACTTTGTTTTTATTAAGTTTGTGGCCTTTTTCATTATGCTATTTGTTTCCCGCGAAAAAAGTGGAGGTGGCTAATAAAAAAAAAATGTATAAATTCACTTTCATCATATGTTTAAGTTTTATTACAATCATCGCTTTTTGTGAGAAATTCTGCAATTTAAGCTCCTATTGGCTGATTTGTAACTACCAATTTCATTGGTCGAATTTTGACTTGGGTTTTTCACGGGCATCTTTTAATGGCTCGTGCCCTTTTGAGTTTTGACTCAGTTGCAGCAAATTCGTGGAAAAGTCTGGACTCAATTTTGAATATCTTTGCAGGGCCTTTAGCGCCCAAGATCAAGCCTAAATAATTAGGCTATGATTCTTTTCAGCAACCGAAATGGTAATGCTTCAAAGACGACGTCATGTCCCAGCTTAATTCCTTCAAGGCTGTATAATTCAGTCATTTATTGACTGTTGTCAAATGTGTACGTTTTACACGAAGAACTTTATGAATGATCTCGACAACAGCCGAATTTCAACTTCTGCAACCGAATGGTAATTCCAGCTTCTCCAACTTCGTAGAGACCAATAGTCCTACTGAAGCAAAAGACACTACCTATTCATTGAAGAACTACCCCACCCTGTTCCCAGGGGCAAAAAAGGGCAAAATCTTATTTTGCAAGGATACAATAAAATTTGTTTTAAGGTAGGTTGATTGTACGTCTTTCTTGTCTCTGCCAAGGGTTGAACTGAGTGAGAAGAAATTCTCACATTTTAAAACAAACATTGCCGAAGAGTGAAGGTAATTAAAATAAACCCGGTTTCAATGGAAAAAACCGTCCTTTTAACATTCGGTTTTTTTTTTTTTTTTTTTTTTTTTCTCGGACACGATGGTTCAAGTTTGTCTATTTTTCTTTATCCTGTAAATATTGACGCCTGAAATTTCAAAGTGCTCTTAAGTAGAAACCTATATACTGGATTTTAGTGTGGTTTATGATCTCCAAAATCAGTAATTGTTTCTTTCTTTCATGAGTAATTTCAATTGTATGTTGAAGAGTCGGTTTTATTAAAAGGTCAAATAGCATTTTTTGCAGCGATATATTAATAAAATATCATCGATATATCGGAAATGTTTACATTTTGGATAAGAATTTTCGGAAGGACCAGTTTCGAGAAATTCTTTAAAAAAGATTATCAAATCTTACCTGACATCACAATAACATATAAAAATGATTTAAGGGAGGCAACTTACAACTTCAGTTCTCTCCCTTACAAATTGATATTTAAAAAAAATAATTTGTATCACTTTAAGGGAGTCCACCGTAGTCGGGATTATTGAGTCAATATGAACGATCTTTTCCTTAGCTGCATAGTATGTGCTTTGCTAGGGTTACAGAAAATTTTGAATTTAGAGTTTTCCTTCCCCTATACTACTTAAGAATGGCTACAGAGCTCAGACTGCCTTTTTTTTTTTTACCTATAGTTTGAATTCAGTTTTCCTCCTTCTAGACTAGAGCAGTAATTCTCAACTGCTGTGCCGCGGAAATATCGCAGCATACTTTGTGTGTGTGAAAGTAGTAATCGTGCAGCGTTAGTATTTGAATAAGTATTAAAATTTGTGTTTTGTTTGTGTGTGTTTTTGTTTTGTTTTTTGTTTCTCCAAATAATTCTTTTCACTATTCTTCAATTATGTTAATTTCAAATTCAATGTTTCCTTCCGTGGGTATTACCGACATTAAAGAACTGACTGCTATTATGGCTACCCTTCTGAAAACATCGACTATTATTTTCCGTCATTGAGCACAGAAAAGTATGATTGGATTCGAAATCCCTTCATGAATGTTCCTTCTAATATTGGACTTCAATTATGTGAAGAAGAATCGACCACCATTTCTAATTATCAAAGGCTCAAAATAAAACATTTGGCGGGACCCATTGATATATTTTGGCTTTCAATACAAAAGGAATATCTCACATTAGCTAAAGAGATTTTATTGCAATTTTCTACTTATTTATGGGAATTAGACTTCTCAACCTTAAATTGTTTGATCAAGGGGAGATAATTTTTTGCCTATCGCTACAAACATTGTAGCGAGAGGTAAAAAGGTATATCCCCTTGACCAAACAAAAATAATGAAAATAATTATAAACATTCACGAGAATTAAAAACAGTCACGTGACTTGACGAGACCCGCACAAGACACAGTTAGGCGGAAAAGTGAATCTTTCTCTTTTTTTGCTCTGTGAAGTTATAGAAAAAGGACGCATTTACAGCAGGCTCTTGACAAACCAAACTGATAAGTACAAAAATTCATATTGTTTTTGGTACATAGTCTTTTACAAGACGCTAACTTTGTATTAAGAATTTAGAGTATAAAATATGCAAGTGTTTTTATTCAAAGACTTTTGTGTTTTGTTTGCACTTTACGTATATTTATGAGGTTGCTATTTCATATCCCACATAATATCAAAAATAAGAAATCGGAAAGACTATGCTGAACTGAAGAAGAAATGAGGGTCTACTTATCTGTGATACTATTTGTTGTTGCCGTGGTAAAACAGTTTCAGTGAAATATAAGAGTTTTGTTAAAACATAGGAATGTTTTCTTATGGATAGAAGGAGCAATATACTGAAAGTCTTTGGAGCAAGAAGGTTTAATACCTAAAATCTGTGGAAAAAGATTGACAATTTAATTCACATGTAGATGACACCTGGAATTGGTGTGTTGAGGTTCTGAACAATGGAAAATGGTCCAGGCTTAGAGGGTAATGATGATTGACATGTGTTCTGTGCAGCTGAAAATGCAAGCTGTAAAGCAGAAACTTCAATTTCGTAAACGATGAATTTGGAGTTGATTTCTCCTCGGCAAAAGTTGAGTTGAAGTACCGGGAGTGGGTGAATGAGCCACCCATGTTCACTGAACAGATTTGGTCAGAGATAATAAGAGTGGAAAAAAGGAATTCCCCAGAATTATGAAGTAAGCTGATAACAAAGGGGATTTACTGAAATCCCCCTAGGTGCAGTGCCTCATGCCAGTTTGAGTGAATGTCAATAAATATAAATGCATGAATCAAATTTGTCAGACGAGAGAGAGCAGAGAGTTTGACCGAGCTACCCATCATGATATTGTTCTAGAATGCATTCAGAAAAACTCGAAGGTAATACCTATTTTTAAGAAGTCTATTATCAACCCATCTCACTTCATTCCATATTATCTTTGAAAAGGTTGTATTCAATATGTAAAAGGAAACTTGTCTAGGAGGCATGGTGGAATAATGGATTGAGAAATTGGAGAGCTGAGTTCACATTCCACTTGAATCCATTACATTCACTTACACACTAATACCCTTGGGAAAGGTATGAATCCTATTGTTCTCCTGCCAGCTATCAATAAATAGCAGGACAGACCAGGCTATTGAGCCTAGGATGACAACTGGTCTACCACAGAAAGGAATGGCAACCTACTGCAGAAAAAAATCTGCCCTGTCAGTTATTCATTGAAAGATATATGATCGCTTAAGTGAGCATCTTACATGGTACCTAACTGAAAGTGTTCAAGAGTAAAAAAAATTCACTCTTACAAATGACTTGTGCTTGGTAAACATACTTGTCATTGATATGAAAACCCCACCACTCTACTGCAATCCACCATCTATATTGATAGTTACCATAAATTGTGGCATACAAGTTTTCAAGCTTAAAAAAAAAAAAAAAAATTTCCAAAACTATGAGTTAACTTCTAGTGCTTTTTCCAAGTGTAGCTTAGATGTGGCACAAGTCCAAAAGTAGGGGAACCCAGTGAGGATTGAACTCAGTAGTAAATGTTCTGGTGAGACAAGCTTGTTAACCATTATACTGCCTCATGTTAACTTATATGGTGATTATAAAATGTAAATCATTACCACTGAGTTGTAAACAAGTAAGACAACACCTCCTCACAATGCCTGTACATCACTTACAGGCTGCCACAAATATATCCCACTAAAACTTGTGCTTGGCAAACATACTTGTCATTGATATGGGAACCCCACCACTCTACTACATCTCAATGTTCATAAGATAATATTCATATAGAATACAAATATTTTTGTAACCTAATTGTGTACAATAATGAATCATACGCAATATAAGTGAACAATTCAATTAGAAAAATTGAAAATAAATGCAATGTATCTAAATACAAATTAGAGATGTGTCATAATAGATCGTTCCATCTTAAATAAAACAATATTGCAGAAATTTTTATCATTATGGAGTTACCCCACTTACTTTCTTAAAGAAAACACTGCTAGGGGTCACTCCCTAAGCCTATGAACAGGTTGTGACATTCTCTGCTGTCCTCTTTTTCCTTTTTCACCCAGGGACTGTAAGAGGTAAGTCAAATGAGAAAAGGGCTTTCCCACTGGGGAATGCGCATACATGTAAACGCCTTTCACTTCATTTTCTCTAGGAATTTCTGCTACACCAAACTACACACACACAACTCACAAGTTTAAATGTTTTCATTCATATTCATAGTTTTGTAACATTCAACAATTTCTTATTGTCCATGTATATCATTGTTTTGTTAATACATACATCATTATGTGTGTGTGTATGAATATATATATATATATATATATATATATATATATATATATATATAGTTTTATTGTTGCTTTTCATTTTAATACCCGAATTCCCATTCCGAGTCTGCCATTTTTGTTGTGGGATGAATATACCAGGAGACACATGTTTTCCACCTAAACACATGTACAGCTCACAACATCAATTTGAGATTTTTCTTGTTAAAAAGCTGAATAATCTTAACACACTATGGATAGATAGTACTTTTTTGCAACATAGCATGTGAAAATGTATTCACAACTTTATCACAGTCAATGGATTGAGCACCTTCATTTTCAAAGGAAATTATTGCTAACATGGATAACATTTCATCTCTCATTGTAAATCATAGATAATTTTCTTTATAAGTTTTACTTTGCTGAAACTTCTTTCACCACTTGCAACAGTCACTGGTGAAGGAAGCAATACAGGCAAGGAAATGCACACGTTCAACGGTTCAGGTAAGTAGCATGGAAATAATTCCAAAAATTATAATTTAAAAAAAATCATGGGTTGTTTTGAGCCCCAAAATGGCAGATTTTGTGGACTTCCAGTTTAATGCTGATTGTTATACAATTTGATGAATAGAATCACATGGTGTCAATTGAAATAAATTTTGAGCAATATTAATAACAATATTAGGAGACTGAAAATGGCAGATTTGTACATTGTGGACTTCCAGTTTAATACCGATTATTTTTTTTTTATTATATATATATATATATATATATATATTTGATGAGTGCAATCACATCATGTAAAGAAAAATTAATTTTTAAACTCTAAATGCACAAGATGCTTGCCTCCTGTAATCTTTATTATTGTTATTAATATTGCTCAAAATTAATTTTGATTGATACTGAAGTGGTATTGATGGCATTAATCAACCCACACATTTTTTTACTTTACGAATGTGTAAGCAAACAAGAGAAAAAATACAAAATAACTTTTCATAACGGGTACAATATTTTATATTTATAAATGACAACGGTTTTACAATAACTATTAATGCGTTACTTTCCCTTTGACTGGGCTAAAGTCTTTACTAATAAATATTTTTTTACCTGAGCTCACAAAAAGCGGAATTATCTTGTCGTTCAAAATGTTCACTGAAAGAGAGTTTAAAGAATCTTGTAAAGCTGAAAATATGCTGATAAACTTTTAGCTTCAAAGAAATTAGAGGAGTGAATGTTCCGTAATGTCTTTGTTTTCGTTGCTCATAGTTGAAAGTATTGTTTGTACTTAACTTAGTAAGATTCAATAAAGTAATTGAATAGTTTTTAATAAGTTGCAGAAGTTGTTTCGTTGATATTTTAGCTTGAATTTCAGTGAAGTTATTTCATGTTAAAGAACTTGAGATTCTAACTTTGTACTTCGCTGCAGTAATGATACAAGCGTCGTGAACTCGTTTAGCAAATTCTAGTCATCGTAAATTCTCACTGACTGGGTTCGCTCGTACCTTCAATTTATGTTTTTTAATCACGTGATTGGATCCTGAGAGTATTGTTTTTTCGTCAGGTCAAAAACTAGGTTGATGTTATTCGGACGTAGTGGTGAGCAGGTAAATTGTTGTTTTTAATCTGTTAACCACTCAGAAAGTGCCTTACAAAACTCAGTCTGGAGCCTGATATGTTTTTTGTGCTGCTTATTGAGAACAATGTACGTGAACATACACGAGATAATTTTATTTATTGTCCAATGAGAAGTTCAGGTTTTCAGAAACATTTATGAAGCTGTGATCCGCTTTTAGCACGAAAATCGACATTGATGAAAAAGTGGTAGCGTAAAGCTAAAATACCATTTGATTCTACTCATCAAATTACATAATCACCATAAAACTGGAAATACATAAAATGGACACCTTCACCCATCTTTAGCCTCCAAATATTGTTATTGCTCAAAATAAATTTTAATGCAAACATTCTGCCATCTTTAGGCACTGATTGTTATTAATATTGCTGAATTGAATATTAATTTAAATTGACACCATGTGATTCTACTCATCTGATTACATAAGAATCAGCATAAAACTGGAAATGCACATACCAGTATTAATAGTCAGTGAATCGTCACTAATGATCAGTCTTTTTTTTTTTGTCAACCACTACGTTTTACTGGAAATTATCTACTCAAAAATCTTTTCTAATCTACAGATTTTCTGTGGACTAACTACCCCAAAACTTTAACTCAGCTAAAGGTTATTTTTACTCCTATTTTGACTCTTGAATTTATGTACATACATTTGTAAATCCAAATGATACATTTAACAGCCCTATGCATGTTTTCTTTATTTTATTATTGTTTGGAATTTGGACATATACACATTTAGATTTTTAATATAAAAATTTGTGAATGACAGAATATCCTACAAGTGTAGTCAAAGGCAGTAATTAAGAATTATTTCTTTGTATCGGTGACATCAAAGAAATCATCGCTAACGGCATGGATGGTCAGTAAATTTTTGCTGATGATCAAGTTTTTTTTAACCACAACTTAAGATATGTAAAATAATGTAACAGTTGCTAAAATGAAAAAAAAAATTTTTTTAAATAAACTCTTCTTCCAAACAACAATGGGGTAAATTTCAAATTCACAATGAGAAATTACATGTATTTTTTAAGTGTAGATTTTTTCTGTCAAACCAGAAAAAAAAATGTTTTTATTAAATTATGCAAGCACCATCTGTCAAAAAGATGTATCTATTTTTGAGTTTTCCTTTTATTCACTTATTTTTGATAAGGTTCGGGCAAATTTTTCCGTATGTTCACCTTTTGACATTGCATACTGAAATATCATTTTCAGCGATTTAACTGTAAAAAGAATTTTGCACCCAGCCGCCCCCCCCCCTAAAAAAAAAAAAAACAAATAATACTAGTTGCTTCTACGTCTTGCTGTTTTTCATTTTAAAGAGTATTTTTGTACATAAATGTTGGGGGGGGGGGTAAAATTATTTTGATTTACAGTTACAAACTATATTTTTTAAAATACTACCTATTTGAAATGAAAATATTTACTTTATCTATGTATTTTTTTCCTATCCACAAGTCACAATTAGGATTTTTCTTATTTTCTATAACTTTAACTGAAATTTCAAATGAATTCAACACCACCGTGATACCCGCAATTACGTAGAGTCAAAACATGCTTATCTCCCTTGAACTTTGTTATTTCACGAGTCACTAGCCAACCGGTTACAAACATACTTATCTCGTCAAAACAAAAAACTATCTTTATTTGAAAAGAAACTGAGCGATCAGGAAACGAATCAAAGTTTGTGAGCGACAGACAGAAGTAAGCCTGTGTGAGTGGACGCATGTACAAGGAAGAGACTGGTTTTTGCTAAAAGTTACTTAGAATAACCGTAACAGAAAAATAAAATAGTACTTTTTCTTCTTTTTTGCCCAGTCTTCTTAAAACAAGTAAAAAAACTATTACTTTTACAATGGATTCTCCACTTCGAAAGACTTTCAGTCACCAGCCTTTTGCTTTGCCCCCTGTCTTGCTTTATGCTCATCCATCCATGGAAAGTCTAGCGATGGAAATCGCTGACAGATGTGCCCTCTCCCAGAATTTGTTGTCTTCGTCAACAGCAAAGACTGAAGTGAACGAGGCCACTGATGTGGACCCGACCCATTCGCAAGTACGTTTCTTTAAGTTTTTTGAGTTTTGCCCTTCAACTTTTTCCTTTTCCAGAACGTTTTATCTTGTCGGTTCCAAATACCCTTTTTTTATGTTCAGGTTACTCAAGAAATGTCTTCCTTAGAATCACTGTATTTTTCTTTTGTTTATTGTTTCATATGTGGGGGGGGGGCGAAGAAGTCCTACTTTCGCTTTTTTTCTCTGGTTTCGTTTGTTGATTATTCCTGGAATTAAGAAGACTTACATTTTTCCAAAATAAATTGCTTAAGAACTTGATTTTTTTTTAAGTTTAACGAACTACATAAACAATTGATTACTTTTTGAGTGCCATAAGTTTTCAAATTTTTTTTTTTTTTTTTTTTTTTTATATATTTTGATGACTAATTCTTTGTTTTGTACTTTTTTGTTCATCGTCTTCGGAGTGTTCATTTTTGTCAATTTTTTTTCTAAGTTAAAAAAATATTGTTTTGCTTTTCGAAAAATTTTCCTCATAAAACAAAAAATCTTACCCGAAATAAATAAATAAAAATAAAAAAAATTAAAACGGGAAACTAAACTTAACTAGAAAATTTAGGTTTTTCGTAATGTTTTCAAACATATTTTTCTTTAACATTATTCTTTGTATTCATTAATTAAATTTTAGAAATTAACTTAGACATTTCAACACGAACTTTCGTTTATTCAATTTTTAATAGATTTCCGACTTCGCCACGTGTATTTTTTTTTTTTTTTTCGTCTTCGCTCGTTTACAATACATATTTTGTGATTCCATTTTTTTTTTTTTTTTTTTTTTTTTTGCTGGAACGAGTGACATCGACCACTTGTTAGAAATGAATACTGGTTGATGCTTTAGTTTAAAAACTGAATTTGCAAAACTTCCGAGTTTTGAGACTCAGACAATCTTTCAATAATATTTTGTGATCCTGAGACTTTAAATGCTATTTAAAAAAACAAAAAAAACTATTTTTTTAAGTAGCGAAAACAAGCATTAATTAAAAAAAAAAAAAAAAAAACACACACACACCAAAAAAAACAAAAAAAAACAACGCCTTTGGGCAATGAACGTGTTAAGTGTTGGAGGGGGTCAAGGAAATGATTTTTTATATACAGGTTTTTAATTTAAAATGCATTTCTAAATTCATCCACAGCAAAAATTGTGGTGGAAAATGAATTCATCAAGCCGTGTTCAAATTTCGACTGCGGCGGTTCACTTCGCACAAATAAAATGTTTTAGAAAGATATGAATCCATTCATTCATAACTTCCTCCACTTAAGGGTTAAAAATGAAATTGCAGAGTAGACTAGGCTCTCGAGTTTTGGGCGGCAGATAATTTGAGAAGGAAAACTGGATTTATTAGAAACGCCGGAGAAATTCAACGGGAAACTACTCCACTATCTATTCATAGAAGACAGGCCGCAGACAGAAAGTCATGACCACCTTTTGTTCTGAAGGGACATGGCATTAAAAAAATAAATAAATAAAAATGGCACCACCCTAAACTTTGAATGTGAAGTTTAAACAGTGTTGGAAAAAATTGACTACTTGAAATAAAACTTTATTACTTAGAGTGTACGTGTGTCCATCCCTTCGTCTGGTTTTCGATCTCGACAACCATAAGTAACACGCAATTATTCATTTAATGTTAAATATAGAACAGTGAAAGGTTTAAAAAAAATAATTAACTTTAATTTTGCTTTTCATAGCAATTGATATTGTCTAATTAAACCATAATTAAAACTTAGCACTCATACTGTGATGTATTTGAAATATAGTTTGTTTCCTAATGTCTTTTAAGTTTTAGTGACTTTGTGGAGAAGTGATCACAAAGAATGGCGATTTCAAAAGAAAATAAATATTGCATGCAAAATAAATGTAAACAAACTACGGAGATTGGTTGTGTATATGAAGAAAGATTGTCGAATTAAGGTAAAAAAATTTTATTACTTATACCTTTTAAGTACAGAGGACACCGAAGGTAAAAGGCTGAAGGCCCAAAAACCCTCTGCAAGAGCTACCCTAAAATCTACCCAAAGGGTGGCTTCTAGGCTAGTTAAAGATAAACCATTTTCATTTCCTTTTTTACTTCCCTAAAATTTATATATGTATAAAAAAAAAAAAAATTGCGGAAATTTTGCAAATTACTGTTTTCTCCAAATTTGAAGTTGGGTTGTTTCAGATTTATTGAGAACTGATTTTTCTTTTTACAAGTCGCTTGATTGACAAGTCTGACAGTAATTAAAATTTATCCTTTCTTTGTGTCAACACATTTTAAAACTGCATATTCTTCTGAAAATGATAATTGTTTTTCATGAGTATTTATTAATCAAATGCTCAAATCAGATGTGATGAGAAATTCTAATATTTTTATTTCTTCATATTTTCACCTAAGTGCTAAATTGTCTTTTTTTTTTTTTTTTTTTTGTCTTATATTGTGAATATAGTTTAAGCCATGTACTTTGAAGACAATATTAGAATAGCTTTCCTTTTTTAGTTTTTAAATAGTTTTTGATAAATTGATAAGTCATGTGATCAAACGCGCTTTCAGATTTTTATTTTAAGATATCATCATTACAGAATTTCATCCTGGGTAAAACATTAAACTACATCCGTGTCCTGGGTAAGACGCTAAACTATGTCCAACAGCAACATCTCTGATCAGGAGGTTTTGAGGAGCGTGGAACCACCTCTTAATTGCTGGTGTTCTCAGGTCCACCCTGACCCGGGGTGGTAGTACCTGTTAGGGTCCCAGCTATGGGAAACTAGTTACCTATTACCAGTAATACTTTTTTGAAAAAAAATTACCAGCAATACAACTTTAAAGGAAATATATTACCAGAAACAGATTTTTGACAAAACAAAATATTACCAGCAATAAAAGATTTTGTTGGCATTAAATAACCCATTGAGGTTGATATGCCACAAAACAAAATAAACCAAGCCAATCTAAACCAAAGAATACATATTCTATTCATAAAAATCTATCCTAAAAATGTTGTTGGCATTAAATAACCCACTGAGCTTGATATGCCGTTAAACAAAATAAACCAAACCATTACAGAATTAAATAAAAATTGAAAAAATTATTTTTTACACTGAACTAAAACCTCTTCATCAGAACCAGAAGATAAAATTATTTTACTTAGTGTAGCGCACTAAAATGCATAAAGTTTATTAATTTGGGACTCATCCACTCCAATTATTATAGTCAATTTTTTCAATCTATAATAGTTTGTTGGTTTTTATTTAATGGTATATCAGCCTCTATGGGCCAAAATCTAAATATTTTGTATGCAATTTTTTATTTTATTTATTTTTTGGTGGTGGTAATAAAGGCTTTAACTTTTGGTGATACAAGTTTTTTTTTTGTTTTTTTTTGTTATCCATAGCTGTGGGTCGGGAGGAGAGGTATTTGGGCAAAAGTGAATGTAATGAACCCAATTGGAACTCTGCTCTCCAATTAACAATTCCGAGCCATGATCCATTACGTCACCAGCACATCCAAGCTTACAGCACCTGGTATTCCCAAGTGATCAATCTAGGTACCAACAAACAAAATGTACTTTTTTTTTCCACAATGAAGGCAAAAAAAATGGCACACCCTGTTTTTTTAAAATATTTGCCAAAAATTGGGGAATTATTCAAACAAAATTTTCAAGACTTGTTTGTTAATGAATGACTAATTTACTGAATAGGTTATTAAAAAAAAAAAAAAAAAAACTTTGGAAAATATTTTTTGTGGTATGTTTCACCCTGCCCTCAGCTGTTCAATACCGCGTTTATACTTTTTACTGGGGGTGGGGATTCATCCAATTTTTTGTTACAGTTACATAAAAAGAAGATATTTCAGTAAAGCATTTATACAATATCAAATGTGAAGATATAGAAAATTCAGCCCGCGTCTTGCCAAAAAATTTAAAACATTCAATAAAACAGTTTTGTTTATTAGACCTGATACATCACTTAACACCTCACATAATTTACCTTGTCTTTCAGTTAGCCTGAAGTATATTTATAAGTGTTCTTAATTTTAAAGATCCTGTAAAACTAAAAATGTCTTTAACTCTGTGGATAAATACTGGTTTCAAAATAACATCAATACATTTTTCATCTGAGTCCAAAACGCATCTAAGATAAATTTTCTTTTTGTCTTTGTTCATATGTAATGGCTGGTTTTTTATTTCTGAGAATGCCTATCTGCTAAAGTGTCTAGTCGATCCCTGTTGTAGACGCCTACTCCGGCACATCTGTATTCAACATCTAGAGTCCACGTATGGTTTTATACTGCAACTGTTGCTGAGCAGACCATGGTTACAGTTTCTGGCAGACAGTGCATGATCTGGCATGATCAACAGTCTGAACAAGGCCAGTACTCTCAAACCCTCGGTCACGATGACTTGTGACAATGTAACACAACAATCGACGGCTTCAGAACAGTTCAGTCTATCCAATTTCACTCAGGAGTCTTGGATTAACTTGTATGGTTTTCAGGCAATTTCTAAAAGAATGCACTGGGATCACCTCCCCCAGACCAATTATATCAAGAACTCACCTTCCTGACAAATCAATTATGGTGAAATTTTAACCCAAGTTACATAGTCAGAAAGTGAATGCTGTAATCATCAGCGATGTGACTATATAATATTGCAGTGAATTGCTGTTGCCTCCCTGTTGAGTGAACGGTGTGATTCTTGGATGGTCCTTCTATGAATAGTTGGGATAATGAAGGTAACATCAGCTAAGTGACAAACCTTTGTAGTTGTATTGATATATGCTCCTCTCCTGTCAAATTCGACGTATGAGGGTCAATCAGATCAGTTCTTAGGAAACTGACAGCCCGACACCAGCACATGAGATTTGATTATAGTGATGAAGGTTTTGTGCAGGACCACCCACACTTTTTGAAGGGCCGAATACAGAAACATGGTACACTACGTGCCACAAGGTCCCCAAACGACCCTCCGCAGGTCTTGAATTCAGAGTTGTCCTTCTCCTAGACCAGTTGCCCTCCAAGGCTATAGAACCAGTCTGTCCTGCTATTTATCCATAGCTGGAGGGAGAAGAGGATTCACACCTTTCCCAAGGGTATTAGCATGTAAGTAAATGTAATAAATATATACTTAATATAGATATAGTAATCAAAAATAATAGATTTCTCACAGCTACTTTCTCATACACACATTAATGGAATTCGAACTTGGCGCTCCGATTCCTCAATCCAAGCTGCTATCCACTACTCCATATATATATATATATATATATATATATATATATATATGTGAGAGAGAGAGAGGAACCTCTCATCTATGAACCCATCTCCCCAAATTAACGGACAAAATCTGCAGGCAAAATTTTTTTAAATCTGTAGGAAAAAAACTTCCAAATTATAAGCGATGTATTTCAAAATTTGCAGGCTTAGTGGAACAATTCATATTAGTTCTCAAAGTGACTGCTTGGCAATTTTCAGTTGTAAACAAATCCAGAAAGTATGATACATTAGCATGTGCATGAGAAAGCAGCTGTGAGAAATCTATTATTTTTTATTACTATATCTATATTAAGTATATATTTATTTATGCCATATATACATGTTTATAGTATTTACATAACTACTGGTAGTTACTATAGTGGTTTTATAACTCAAAAATAATCCTTTCCTATCTATGGACCACCCCTCTCCCTTTTAGTCTGTTGATAGAGAGAGATTATATTATATTATCTAAACATTCCTGGCCACATACACAATTCAGGAAAATCCTCATTGAAAACACAACTATACTTAAACATGAAAATAAACAAAAACTAAAAATTCTTGAAGCTATATACATAACAGTTCAAACCTAACCTGAACAAAATAACCAATGAAATCTCCACAAATGTTCTTAAATTCCTATAATTGATAACAGAAGCCATTGCTTTATTCCAACGGCATCCCATACTTGATACTTCTCGTTTTCACTCTCGCATGGTCATGTGTGACGTCATGAGCTGCGGTGCAATTTTTGCGATGCAATTTTCGCTTCCAGCGTCTTATATGCGCGAGTTTGTTGTTGCTTGGAAATCTTCCATGTAAACAAAAACAGACTATCATTGTTTTGTTTGTGTATTGCTTAATATATTGTAACGTAATTGTCATCTTTGATAATGGCTTATGTAAGTCGAAAGCTTAGATTAGATTAAAAAATATGTATCAATATTGTGATTTTCTTTCATCTCTTAATGATAATGTTAAGCTTATCAGACAATATGAAAAGAATTTACATAAAATAGACAAAACTTATCTATGTTATTTAATGAAACGTGCATCAATATATATATATATATATATATATATATATATATATATATATCTATACATACATACATACACATGTCACTTAGCTAATTGATGTTAACTTCAGCATCCCAACTCTAGTTTCGTAGGCGGACCCTTGAGCAGTTGTACCATCCATTTGTCAAGGGATATCAGTAATTTTGTCATTAGGAATTTATCATATGCTTTGCTATTTTGGCTTATCTTGTGGAATATCCTTCACACAGGATACATTTTGATCCTTAGAATCTTAACCTCTTCCAGACTATGGCCAGCCTGTCCTAGGTATAACAATAAACTACATCCGGCAGCAAGGATGTTTTAAGCAGCATGGAATCACTTCTTCATTGCTGTTGTTCCTAGATCCACTCTGACCTGGAGTGGTAGCACCTGTTAGGCTCCCAGCTTTAGGCAAATAGTTAACTGCCAAACTGGGGTCAAAACACTATGAAAGTATAAAATACATTTTTATAGCAAAAATACCAGCAATACATTTTCATGGCAAAGAAAAAAAATATTACCAGCAATACATTCTTGTAAAAGAAATTACTAATGTTCCCCAGAAAATGAAATTGGGCATTAAATGACCCATAAAGATTTGATATGCTGCTAAACAAATTAGGGTCAGCTGTTTATCTATGCTACATAATCTGCTCTTACTTCCTCCTCTTACAACAAATTAATTCAGTAACTCACTCTCTTTTGGGTGGCTCTTGGGCTTTATATCAAGTGAACATTTAGTATAAAAAAGGTTTTGTATCAAATTTATAGATGCTAAAAAGTTTTATTTACCAGAAAAGAGGGTTAGTTTGCTACAGTAAAATTTGAAATCTTTATTTGCAGACATCAGAAAATGTCCTATCTTTATTTGAGAGTAATACATAGGTACTTTTGAACAGATTCCTGTTGCTAACATCCCTCATTATTCATAGTGAAACCCCCGTTAATGGGGTAAAGAAAACTCTCTAAAGTGTGTCAATTTTAGTTTCATAAAAATGACATTTTTCTTGGTCACTGGCTATTGCAACTACAAATGTTCATAAAGTTTTATGTAACTTTTTCTCTTTTTAGTTTTGGGATTTAGTCTACAAAGTCCTACTTTGTAAGTACTATGTAAGAATCAAGGCCACTCTCTGTAATTTGAAAAACAATCATAAAAACCTTGTACAATGATGAGTGCTTAGAAGCTGTCTTTAGAAGCCTGTTACATTCAAGTATCCACTTATGCCTATGGGAAAGATATAAATCTGTTTCTTCTCATCCCAGCTATGGGTTAAATAACATTGTAGACTGGGTTCTGTGGTCTTGGTTGGCGACAGGTCTTGAAGAAGGAAACCTCTAAATGGAGAAGGCAATGGAAAGCCACTTCATTAGCTTTCCCAAGAATGCATGACAATTCACAGATAAGGAAAAAAGAATCTGAGGTGTTTTGATTGCTTCACATCCTGAAGGGATATATGGCATTAAAAGAAGAGAAAAATTAATTCTTTATTCAATTCTATTAAAACTAATTTTAAAAATTAGGTACTAATCCTTTACTTATTTTATATTCAAGTGATGTTGGATGAGTTTGTTTTGTTTTTGTTTTTTTTGTTTGTTTTTTTTTTTTTTTTTTTTTTTTTTTTTAAATGAGGAAATCTGTATTAAAACCTTAATTTACATTGTGTTCAGGAAGTTCACTTCTCTACCCATGGAACTTAACATCAGAGAGACAGTTGTAATTTCTTGGGCGCATAATGAGGAAAGAGGGCTTGGAAAATCTGATACTCACAGGACAGATTGAAGGCAAGAAAGAAAAAAAAAAAAAATACCTGACATACTTTTCAAGCTTGAGTAAATGGCTGGTGGAACATGGTTTAGGAAAAATAACAGAAATAAGAACTACAAAGGACAGGAAATTGTGGAGGGCTATGATCGCCTATGTCCTGAGGGAACACATAAAGAAGTTATTTCTTAGAACTGAAAAATCTCTCAGAAATATTCTGAAAATATCTGGTATTTTCATATCTATCCTTTCCTATACTGAATAGTCCTAAGGTTTAAACCTAATGAATTTTCTTAAAATCCACTTCAGACAAGTTACTCTGTCCCATAATAGTTGTTACATTTGCATACACAGTAGCATACATTAAATATAACAACTGTTATGGGACAGATGATAGTAATAAAATTTTTCAAAAGCACATAGTCCCCTGTTCCATAATAGTTATTTAGTAAAGTAGTTCTAGAACAAAACATTTGTCGAATCATTGTTTGTTTAGGGTATTTACATGTTTTGAAAAACACTTAAATTCAATATGAAAAACTTCTCATTAGATCAAATAAAATGTTAGGTGAAGATAACCTTATAAACAATTTTGTACTTTAGAGCAAGAAGTTTCATAAGTTTATAAAAGTTTATCTAGATAGCACTAGATTTTTATCTATTGGTACCTTGTAAGATTTGCTAAAAAATGAGCATACATACTCCAAACTTAATAAAAACAATGATTTATCATCAAAACCTTTTTATTATTATTAATAACAGGAACGACCAAATGATTTTTAGATTATTAAATTGTATTTTTAAATCCATTTTAGAATATTTTTCTTGCATCAGTGGGTGATCATAAATTAGTATGGGAAATTTTAGCCTCTTTATGCAGTGGAAATCACATTGATTTTAAAATCCTTACAAAAACCAAATAATTATTGGATTTTAATGAAATTTTCAGGATTTGTTCACAAATAAATGGAATTATTTGAAAAACGTTCTTTTTACAAAAAATATCTTAAACTATATTTACTGATCATGAATGGGAAAGCTTACACCAATTTAGCACCTCCATAGTATTTTAAAAAAATTTTTTTTTTTTTTTTTTTTTTTTTTTGTGTGTGTGTGTGCATGTATGCATAAACTTGTTGTTCATGATATTATCAGAAAATAAGAGCAATAACTGTAGTAAATTTAAAATCAAAATGCCTAAAATTCAATAAAACATTGGATTATATTTTCCTAAATTTTTAAGATTGCTGGATAGTTAAAAAAAAAAAAAAATTATATAAAAAAAAAAAAAAAAAAAATGATTTTTGCATCATATTCATAAAGTAATTTTTACAGATATGTCCCCCTTATGAAAAAAATTTCCAAACATAAGTCTATTGAGCTAGCTGTCAACACCTCATAAAAACACCCACCTGCTGCAATATTTTAAGCTAAAAGTAATATTCGTTTCAAATCAGATTAAACTTTAAATCTGCCAATCTCCAAATAAAGTTTTATAAAAGTTTATTTTATTATTGAAAGATTTTTTTTTTTAATAAAGAGAATTGTGTTGTGCTGACAGATTTGTAAATAAGGCTAAAATCGGCCATTTTTAGTGAATTAAAAAACAACCATTAAAACTACAATAAAAGCTTCAAGGAAGATTTTTCATTTTAAACTTAAGGTATCGCTTTTCTTTGGAGGTATCTGTATATGATAGTATTATTAATGTAATATTAAAATCTGCTGCTCAAAGTTTCATGTAATAACGATCCTCAATTTTATCACCTGAAACTCTGAGTAGTAGATTTTGGATATTATTATATAAATAATATATTTAGTCTCTGTTAACTGACATATAGCTCTGTTTATTTTATATTTTAAGATCTAGCTTTTATTCTTACTATTCATCTATATATGATTGGGTACTCTGACATGGTATAATGGTGAGCAAGAGAAGCTTGCTAACTTGATTATGACTGAGTGAGTTCAATCCTCACTTGATGCTCCATACTTGCGTCCTTCTGCCGCAGCTATTAATAAGTCAGGGCACTTTGATGTGGGGTAATGGTTAGCAAGCTTTTCTCAAAGATCAGTTCTGAATAAGTAATTTTGATTCTCACTGGGTGCTCTATACTTGCAGCTGTGAGCCATATCTAAGCTACATTTAATAAATCACTATGGTGGATTAATGGATTGCAGCTTGGATTGAGGAATCTGAGAGCTGAGTTTGAATTCCAGTCGAATCCATTACATTTACTTACATGCTAAATCCCTTAGGAAAGGTATGAATCCCCCCCCCAGTTATGGGTAAATAGCAGAACAGACCAGGTTCTATAGCCTTGGATGGCAACTGGTCTACCACAAAAAGAAATGACAACCTACTGCAGGAAAAAATCTGTCTCGTCAGTCATGTATCAAACGATGTATGATTGCCTAAGCGTGTATCATGCATGGCACATAACTGACTGTGTGTGTGTGTGTGTTTAGTTCCCCCTGCCCCCCAAAAAAAAGAAAAAAAAAAGAAAGGAATTGTTTTACTCTCTGACTTGATTCATTAAGAAAAGTAATTAAACTTTTTACTTTTGTTAAATTCTGTATTAATCCATTTTGCTAACTTCCACACAAATACCCTTGGTAAAAGTAAATCTATCTTTTCTCCCACCAACTGGGGGTTAAATAGCAGGGTACACTAGGCTCTAACCTATGTTGGCAATTTGTCTTAAGCAAGGAAAACTTTAAATTCAAAGCTAGGACAAATGCACTGAGAAATCACTTCACCATCTTTTCTCTAGAAGACATGGCAATACAAAGATAATAAAGAAAAGGACTCCATGATCAGTTGTCTTGAAGGAACATGGTACAAAAAAAACAAAACTATCCACTAGGAATTAAAGAGTTAATATTTTATGTGCTGCTTTTTTCCTCTCTTTAATTAAATATTCATCTGATCTGAGTGGAACTGCTTATTTATCCAGAAACTGCAAGATTAATGATACAAGACATTTATAACTTGTTGCTAAGGAAATGATATATTATGTTTCTAAGTGCAAACAGTACTTACCTTCGAGTTGAATAGTAGAATAGATGAATAATACATGCCATGTTACCTACACTACAATAAAAATAGTGGTAAAAGTTGAACAGGTTTATTTGATATCTGCCAATCATATCTAATATTGGGTGGGTCAAGACTCTTTTCTTTGCTTCACTGTATTATGTAGTTTCCTTGAGATTTGTATTTACTATAAAATATTAACAAATATGTTATAATTATAGTAGTTCAATCAATATTCTGCAAATTGTTTTTCATATATAGCACGTTATGTTCATAATCTATATTTGTTAGATTTTTAAAATATACTATTAAAAATGTCAACATTGTTAACATCTCTATACTCTGAAGCTGTCATTTAAATGCTAAGGTCATCCTGAGTATGACATTAAACTACATTTGTGTCCAGGGTAAGACAATAAACTATGTCCAACAGCATGGCCTCTGACTAGGTTTTCGATGGTGTGGAATCGCTTCTTAATTGCTGGTGTTCCTAGGTCCACCCTGACCTGGGGTGGTAGCACCTGTTAGAGTCCCAACTATGGGCAAATAGTGAAACCCCAAACTGGGATCAAAACACTATGAAAGTGTAAAAATAGGTTTTAATACCAGGTATATTTTGTAAAAGAAATTAACAGCAAAAGAAAAATATATATATATTTATATTACTAGCAATACATTTTGGAAAAAAAAAAATATATATATATATACATACAAACGCGCACACACGCACACACACACACACACACATATATATTACGAGCAATACATTTTCAAAAAAAAAATCCATATATATTACAGCAATAAAAATTTTGTTGGCATTAAATAACCCATTTAGGTTGATATGCCACAAACCAAACTTAAATGCTAAGGTCATTACCACTTTCAAAGCAGAAGCTGGTTTTAGTTGAATAAGTAATTTAATTATAGAAGCCTGATACTTATTTATAAAAATCATAACCGCTATCTTAAAGCTAAATATGCAAATTGTTTATCTCCAAGCAAGAACCCTTGAGTTGGACAAAATATAGGTCACATATTTGTAGATATAAATAAAAACTGCATTTATTTGATGTTAGTTATGTGTAATATTTATCTCCACTCCTCACACCAACAAACAAGCAACATTAATTTTCTGAGATTTGATAGGACATACACAAACTTTGAGCATTATATATTCGATTTTTTAAAAAAAAAAAAAAAAAATTTAAGTTTGAAATAACCTTTTTGTTTTCTCTAATTTGTTGCCTGAATAAAAACAGTTATTACTCTTTTCAAACCTGCTTTGTTTAAATTAAATAAAATATGGATTTTTTTTTTTTTTTTTTTTTTTTTTTTTTTTTTTCTTTATTCAGAGCCATATAATAATTGCTGTCTTTACTTTCATTATTAGATAGTGAAGTGGAGCGAGCATACTGCTACATTTGCTGCTAGGAAAGTTGGTTTACTGTGTTGTGCCAGAAAATTTTTCCCATCAGAATCTATTTTGCATATTTATAGAAATACCATTTTTTCTGTGCATTTTTTGCTACCATATCGAGTCTGGTGCTTCTGTAAATCTTGAACTGTTCTGATGAGCTTTTTTCTCTAGTACCTTGACTACGTGAATTTAAGCTTACTACTAAATTGGCAACTAGGTTTCGCCATTTTACTATTGAACTAGCTAGATGTAACTGTCCCTTCTATTCTAATAAGTTTCTTTTCTCACCTGTGGAACTCCTTTCTGATTTCTTGCTTCCCTGTCAACTATGATCTTAAAAGCAACGTCAATCACCCTCTTGTGTCTTCCTGAATCCTGTTCCGTTATTGTGCTTCCTATATTCCTCCTCACTAAAGTCTTGTTTTCTTTCACTCTCTGTAACACCCTGCATCCTAGTGGCATTTATCACTTTACTTGGGATGAAATGATTAAAAAAAGAAAAAAAAAAAATCTTGCATTAATAGTTGAATAACTATAAATTGCTTGCTTTCTCTCATTATTACTGGAGGTAAGATTCTTAAAATAACTTTCATAATAAAGTTTTTTTGGGGTTTTTTTTTTAAATTTTATTTTTTTTATTCATTTATTTTTTAAGGGATTTCATCAGTTGTGATTCTTGGTTTATATGTAAAAGGACAATGTTTATAATTTCATTTTGATAAAAACGAAACTATTAATCTTTTTATAAATGTGGATAGAAACTTATTTACACTTTATATTTAGCCTCCTCTGTCCTCATCTTTATTATCATGTTTCAGCCGTTGTGTCCTCCAGGCTTCCTCAGGTGTATATCGATCTGGGTAACCTACAGGGAATTCTGAACTAAACCCTTTATTTAATCTAAGGTGTGGGAGGGGGGGCTGTTCTTCTTGCACAGCTCATGTCTAAGGATATTGTCTAGTTCTTATTTTTTTTTTTTTTTTTTTTTATTTACTAATGCTGCTTGCTCATTTCCACTGAGTGCAAGTACATGCTGCCCGACCCAGGGATTGAACTCACAATCAGTTGTCACCAAATTTCACAAACCATCACTTTAATCCACTAGGCCATTATTCTATAATGTTGCTTGAAACAAAACGAAAATTTTCTTTTTTTTTTTTTTTTTTTATCACAAAAAATTTTTTAAAAAATCATGTACTCTCAGTATCTTGAATTAAAAACTTATTATTTATTTTTGTATAATTCTTATTTTGTGAGCCAAAAGGTACTAATATCAAATATAGAATTTTTACATGGAGGTTGACTACAGTGAGTAGAGTGATTTCTTGGTACTAACTTGTTCCAAATCAAACTCAGGTAGACGAGTACACACAAAGATGGCTGCCAAATCTTTAAAAAAAATTCTTTCCAGTATAATAGTTTTTTATTGGAAGCAAAGCCAAGAACATTCCTTTTCATGCTTTTTCAGTTCTTGGAGTACATCGGTCTAGAGTAATCAACTATAATTGTTTAATGAGAGCCAGCATAACTCTGTGTTGAAGTGGAGGAAGTGTATATATTTACTAAGCTTAGTTCAATCTTGTACAGGACCACAGCATTGAAATGTAAGCATGGAACATGTTAATATTGGGTTGTGAAAAGTACTCGTTAATTTTGTAATATGATTGCTGCTTTGTGAGTGAAGGTATTATGCTTAATAAATCAATATTTTGTTTGCATTTTATCTTAGATATACATTTTTTATTTAGAAACAGCTGACATAAAAACATACATCTTTCTTTTTATATTTTTTATTATTTTTTATATTAGAGAAAAAAGATCTCTTGAAAGCAATAACAAAGTAAGTTTATAAACGGAGCTAGTTGCTGACTTAATCAAGCACTTTGTCAGGTGGTGAATTTTTTTTTTTTTTTCTTCTTCTTCTTTGGCCTGCTTTTTTGGAATGAAAATTTTTCTCACACCTCACCAAATTTTATGTGATGCGGTACATTTAAAAATTAAAATACAGAAAGGTTAAAGAGAGATAAACACGGATTTGAAGTCTGAACATTATAATTGATAACTCTTTCCTCCAAACCTATATTCTTAATACTTGATATAATGCAAAAATATCACAATGATAAAATCAGTTAATAATTATTTATAACTATTTATACTGAGACTCATGCATGCAATTACAAGTAATCCATATCATTTATTTTTGGCATGAATTTTTTAAACTGTTTCTAAATCATTCTTTCAATCATTCCACAGAACCTTTGAGATGCAGTGTACCTATGAGGAACCACTTGTCTAAGATATTGTTTGTAACTATCTCTGCATTTTAAAAAAGTGTAATTATTTTAACATTTTCACTGCTGCATTGTTGCCTGGCTGTGCTGGCCTATTTTGGAAGAAATTACCATTTACCAGAAATAAATGACTCCAAAGATGCTGGTGGTGATTTTTCACATGCACTCTCATTTTGGTTTTAGTTGAATATCCTACAGTAACGGCTAAGCTAAGTCTCTCTCACTCTCTTTTTTGCACACACACACAATAATGATACATCACAAAATGGATTGTATCATCTGATACTATATGCCTGCACTGGTTTGGAAATAGTACTAAGCACTAGTTAGTTCATGATACTATAGAATGTTGGTCCTTTGCATTTGTGTCTTAAAGACAAATATACAGCCATGGAGCAGGTGTATAAAAGTTAGAAATATAATTGAAACTCATTTATTTTATCATTTAAAGAAAAAGAACAAAAAACTTTTAAAGAAAACTTAATCCATACTTAATATATTGATGTGGGCTCCTTTTGCTTTTATAACTTTGTGTTTTGCATATTGCAAACCAGCTTAGAACAAGTAGTTGGCTTGATTTTCTGCCATTCTTCATGTATTTTGGCTTCTAATTTCCATTTTGAAGAATATTTGTGCACACTCACTCTTGTACCTAAGCATGACCAAAGATATTCAATTGGGTTCAGGTCAGGGGATTGAGGAGATCACTACATTACACTCACTACTTTCTTTTCAAACCAACCCTTTCAAACTCTGGATGTGTGGCACGGTGTGTTGTCTTGTTAGAAGATTACTCCATCTGGTATGTTATTGTTGATCATTTTCTCTAATGAGGGTTGGTAACATTGTTGGAATTCATTCTACCCTCACATGGGGAAACATTCCTGTCCCAGAAGACAACATGTAGCCCCAAACATTTGGGGCAATATATTGAGCATCATGTTTTCCCAACTCTTCAACAAATATAAACAACTCCAGGGGTTCTAAAATTCTGATAAAAAATAAAAATTTGAGGGATAATTTTCTATTCAGTATAAATACAGTATTAATATGTGTAATAAAATCAATTATGCTCAATAAATTAGTTTCAACTAATAAAGGAATTTACTTCAAAGTTGCTTTCATCACACCAGACAGATTTGGCCCAATTCTCAGCCATCCAATTTTCATTCTCTTTTGCAAAAGAAAGTCTCTTTTTCTTAACAGCTATGGCTTTTTTCTAACTTTACATCCTTTGAGGCCAGTTTCTACTAACCTTCTTCTCATTGTGCAAATCTATATCACTTTGTTACCTCTCAAAATTCAGCAGTCACCTTAGAAGAGTTTTTTTTCCTATCACTTAGAGATAACCTCTTTAGCAGTCTGTCTTCCTTTGAGATTGTACACCTTTCCAGCCTTGACAACACAATTTTTGAAAGAATTGGTTTGTTATACCTTTTAATGGTTGTTTTAATTTCTTGAGCATTTCACTTTTTTTTGCAATTTTGACTTGGGATAACTCTTCTTTGAACACAACAATGATTTCAGCCCTTTTAGTGTCAGGAATGTGTTGTTTTTTTTTTTTTTGTTTTTTTTTTTTTCCCAGAAACATTTTCAACAAAGAAGCACTTATGAATCAATACTAAACTTGTTACTAAAAAATTAGAAAATACTTAGCACGACAGATTAAATTTTAGAACTACAGATTAAATTTCAAATAAATGATTTTGCCTCATGATAAATAAGTAAAAATGAACACAAATCATTATTGGTACCCATAAATGCCAGTGAAACATCAATTCAAGAATGCTTATTATAGTGTTTTCAGCTAAAATATATACAAATTTCAATCCTATTTCTAACTTTTCTACACTTGCCCCATAATTTTGTCTGTGTGTATGTTGATCGCAGGCAGCAAAAGTTTCATAAAGAAGCATAAGTATTAAAAATATAGTTAAAGATCTTTTTAAAATACATCCTAAATATAGTATAAAGAAAGTGTTGAATACTTAGTGTTTGAAACCTGAAAGAAAAATAATAGATGTGATGACTGCTTGTGTTAAATAAGGGTAATTTGATTAGATAACTATGGGCAAGTTGATGCATGGATATATAGCACCTATGTAGTTATGGGTAAAAGTTTCTCTCACCAGTAAATTAGTGAGTATAATTATTGGCATTTACTTTCTGCCTTGATATTTGTAGCCATCTTGGTATTTTAGCTTTAGGTACCTAATAAAAGAGAAGGGCTGTTTATTTTTTTTACTTAATTGAAATTTTCCAACAAAATTCACTGTTAATTAATTTCAATTTTTTCTTACCCTGTGAAACGTTTTTTCCAAACCCTCTCTCCTTTTAATAAACACCCCCCCCACACACACACTAAAAATAACTTCAGATTTTAGTGTTGAATTTCCTGTCCACTGTTAAAAAAAATTCTTAGATATTTAAATTGCCGTACTTATTTGATTTTTGGTAACTTGAATTTGTAATTTGCACGTTGAACTCATCCTTTTGCTAACAACCATGCATTCTGTCTTCTTGCAATTGATACTTAGTCCTTTCTTCTCACTTTCCTTCACTACCTTCTGTAAGAGTTCCTGTAGTTTCCTTTCTACGTCTGCTGTCAACATTGTCATCTGCATATCTTATGTTGTTAAGATTGTGGAAACTAATAATGAATCCTGGTAGGACTCTTAATTCTCTCAGAATTGTCTCACTGTATAGGTTGAATAAGTCTGAGAAGACACATCCTCATCTTATATGCCTTTCTGTTTTTGTATATTTACTGAATTCATTTTCTAGCAGTTTCCTACCAAATAGGTTCTGGATTATTCTAATACTAGTGTACGTGCGATGACAGAAATTATGGCAATTGTTAAAATGTTTTAATAGTGAGATGTAATGAAATACTTGAAACAATGTATTGAGATTCAATCATTTGTTGTTTCATGGCATATAAACTGATTAAGTTATTTAATGCCAAAATTTAAATGTTTTTTTTTCTAAATAAATCCTTTCTCGACGGATGGGTATTGGCGGTAATTTCTCGACGGATGGGTATTGGCGGTAATTTCTCGACGGATGGGTATTGGCGGTAATTTCTCGACGGATGGGTATTGGCGGTAATTTCTCGACGGATGGGTATTGGCGGTAATTTCTCGACGGATGGGTATTGGCGGTAATTTCTCGACGGATGGGTATTGGCGGTAATTTCTCGACGGATGGGTATTGGCGGTAATTTCTCGACGGATGGGTATTGGCGGTAATTTCTCGACGGATGGGTATTGGCGGTAATTTCTCGACGGATGGGTATTGGCGGTAATTTCTCGACGGATGGGTATTGGCGGTAATTTCTCGACGGATGGGTATTGGCGGTAATTTCTCGACGGATGGGTATTGGCGGTAATTTCTCGACGGATGGGTATTACAAATATTTATTGTTGGTTTTTGGTTTTTTGTTTTTTTACAGAAAAATGTAGCCTAGGAACGATGGCCATTAACAGTTGGTTCCATGCTCCTCAAGACCTCAAATCTCTTGATTAGAGGCCTTGCTGCCAGATGTAGTTTATCATCATATCCAGGACTATTGAGATTCAATAAAGTGATGATAAAGTATTCACTGCTAAAATAGGGACCCATGAACCATTTAATTTGTTACCTTTATATTTTTTAGATGTTCACTGATATCTTATTCATTGATTACTTCTGGTTTTATGTAATTTGCTTTTGGATTAATATCTTTTCATGTTAAATTATTTGGTTAATATAACAGTGAAATGGAAATCTCTCAGAAGAAAAAGATTAGCAACAGAAAAAGAAAGATGCAACAAAGCCTATTTCAAGACCAAGTTGAAGACAATCACTATATAGACAAAGGTATTTGAGTGCCTCACACGAAAGGCTTGAACAAAAATAAGACTGCAATCTAAGAAATGTAGGAGTAAAGGAACTGATTAATTAAAAGGTTCATTTTGTTTGGAAACTAATTTTGTCTAAATGCAGATGAATATTTTATTTGTATAGATTATTAAGATGATTAAGGGGAGTAATCACTCATAAATTTACTAACTTACATTGATTTACCTCCTTTCCCACTACAGATGGGACAGGAAATATTTAAATGAAAACACATTGATAATTATTATATGGTTTGATCCTTCCCAAATATGTCAAGGTTACCTAGCACTTCCAACAGTACTTGGGAAGAAGGCTACCAGTCCAGACAAAATCCTGGTGGTTGTCCTTAAGAATATTAACCCAGTTATCTCCTATCCTAGTAAAATTATTTAACTACAGCTTGAAGGCGAAATCCTTCCCAACTCTGTAAAAGGTGTCAAGTGTATGTCCAGTTTTCAAGAATGGTTATGTGCTCATTCTCCACAGTAGAGACCCATCAGTTTCCTCAGAGTTATTAGCAAACTCTTGGAAGCAATAATCCACAAGGAGCATTTCAATAGGAACAATCTGTTAACGACAAGCAATACAGATTTCAATCTGCCCAGTCCACTGCTGATATCCTAACTTATGATGACGCACAAAATTAGTGACAACAAATACATCTTAAGGTTGGTCACAATAGATATTTCAAAGGCTTTTGACAAGATGTGGCATAAGAGGGTTACTGCTCAAGCTCTGGAAGAGCTTGTTCCGGTATAAAATCCTTCCTAATGGATAGGTCCCTGAAGGTAATTGTTAATAGCTAATTCTTCAAATCCTAGGTGATCAATGTGAGATTTACCCAAGGTTCACTTCTTGGACCAACCCTCTTCCTCATCTATATAAACGATCTGCCTAAGAGTATACTCTGATCATTTATGCTGATGATACAATACATGGCTACATCTCAAAAACTATTGATGACCAGGGCTTGGCAATTGATCTCTCCTCTGGTCTGACTCTAGTAGGTGACTCGGCAAAAAAAAAAAAAAAAAAAAAAAACTGGCTGGTCACATTCAGTCCCTCAAAAATCAAACTAGTGACCATCTACCATCGCCAATCAGACCTAGAACTTTCGCCAATTGTGATCAACAGATATTCTCTCAAGGAGGCCCTTGAGTGCCATTTTAGGGTTTAAACTCGGCACAGAGCTCGTAATTACCCAGTCTTCACTTCCCACTCTTGATAGTCCAAAAGCGTCTGTGTATCATTGTAGGTGACAAATTATCTTCCACTCTACAACGCCTTTCTCATAGACAAGATGTCATAAGCCTCACACTGTTCTATTGCTATTTCCATGGAAAGTGTTCAGATTAACTAAACTCTTTAGTTCCACTAATACTAAACTTCACGACTAAAACCCATTGTAACAAATCATTTTCATTTCCTTCATATTTACCTGGTGCGATGTAAGTTCCACTCAAGCAGCTTCTTCCCACAAACCACTGCATTCTGGAACCAACTCCCAATAGGCTGTTTCCCTGATCACTATAATCTTAACCTGTTCAAGTCTAGGGTTATCCATTATCTTCCCCACTTATCTATATAACCTGTGCCTCTTACTCTGTAACCCTCTACCACGAGTTGCGTCCAGGCTTTGTACAGGGTGAATACTTTTAGTATGTTTTAAACTGTTTTCAGAAGATATGAATATCAGTGTTTTCCATCTTAAAGCATACATATATTATACAATAAAATGTTATATTAATATTAGACTATATGAATATTAAATTTTTTCAGTCTTTTAGAAGCAGACATTATTATGCAATAAAATATTTAGCAGGTATAGAAACGTATATATTCCTGTAATTAAATATTTATCTATCTATATATTTCTCTAATAAGCAGTGGCATTCAGGGAGTGAACATGAAAATATAAATTTTGAGTTACTCACTCACTCTTTATCAGAGAAATCTGTAGAGATGTAAATATTTAATTACAAATGCTTATGTCTGCCAAATATTTTAAGTGTGTGTAGTTATGCTTTCAGCAAACAGAAATATGCTATTGGGTTACAAAAAAAAAAAAAACAACTTGTAGTCACAAAACATTTTTAGTCCATCAAATAAAACTTGCAGATCTTGTGTGTTTGGTTGACCAACCTTGGCAAGAAAGAAAAAAAAATCAATTTGGTGAACATGCCAGTTGAAATTGCTATAATGACTTTTTTGTTATTTTAGGTAACTATAACAATTTTCACCACAGATAGAAGACAACCTTTATTTAACAGCCAAAATAATGATTTTGTTAAAGCCTGGAACTAAATGTTCAAAGGTGTAAGTGTTACCTTGGTGCCAGGTTAGTGATGGTCAATTATGTGCTATGTCCCTTCAATATGTGGACAATCATGGCTCTCCACAACCTCCTGTCTCTTGTTGCTCTCAGCAATGTTTGCCTCTTTAGCATTCATTTTCCCTTGCACTATCATTATTAGATTATTCACTTTTTCCCTATGCTTCTCCTTCCTTCAATATGTCCTGTGAGTGTTAAATTTTCCTAGCCCATTCACTTGAGTAAAATTTATCTGAAACTAGAGTACAACAAGAATATAGTAAAATCTTGGTACTCTGGTTTTTGTAACTGAAGTTTCTGTTGTCCAGTGTAGTCAAATGCTTGATTAGCATTGGCCAGTTTGTTTGCCCATTCTTTGACACTACCTAGGTAGGTAAAGTTCTTGGTCACTTTCAGATTTGTTGAGCTGATGAAGATGGAAAGAAATGGATACTTTTTAGTTAGTGCATGTTGATGAAAAATGATTCTATTTAAGACTGACCTCCATGCCAAAGAATTCTATAGCCTGGAAAATGTGAGAGATTACCTACTGGAGGGCTGCTTTTCAGTGAGTAACTAGTTGCATAATCTGAACAGGATATCTTTGACCAACTGCACAAAGGTTTTAGTGTGTGGCTGGAGGCATTTTAGATTGAATAGATTGCTGTTTTTCTGTATGTAAATATATACACTGTCCCTGTTTATTTCTCCTGCTAAAAAATATTAAAAACCCTGTGAGGTCTGGTGTGCATCTTTGCTCAAAAACTTTAAATGGAGGTTTGGAAAAGTGACTGCTGCATGTGACTTGCTTAGGTAGCTAAAAAAAAATAGTGAGAAATTGATTGAGAAGCATGTGAAAACTGTACCACATGTTGACCCAAGCCTTGTGAATGAAATTGTGCTGACATGACTTCTTGGAAATCATCGGTTATTATGCTAGTACATAGTCATAAATCCTCAACTAATTGCCAGAAGGTGCTTTAGCTTTGGTCAGTAATCTATATAGAGATGTTGCCATAATAAAAGTGAAAAAGCAGCAGCCTGATAATTGGTTGGGATGTATAGACACGAAAAATCTAAATTCAGAATCTGTTATAGGTGAAAATAGTACATTATTGACCTGCTTGCCATATTGAACATCTTTGTCAAATTAGTGATATACAGCCTTTTGTTTTATTTATGGCATTTGTCTTGGATCTGCCTAAGAACAAAGACCATATTATTTATTCTCTGTTGTTTTTGTTTTCTTAAAATTCATTGGCTTTCAGGGATATCTTCAGCAATCTGAATTACTAGCATGTTTAGAAGTATTCTCATGAGGATTTAGCTTAACAGTAAATTGCAAATCTGTCACATGTTGAATATTCGATCAATTTCTCTGTAACTTGTATCATGGGCCAGGTGGTTAGAATGTTTGCTTTTTGACCCTGTGACCCAGGTTTGAATCTTACTTCGGACAATTTGTCAGGAAGATGACTTCTTAATGTTATTAACCTGGGAATACTTTCTCAGTGTGTGGCACTGTTGGAAAGTGCCTGAAAACCAAACTACAGGTTGCCCCCTGTCTTGTGAGTGAAATTGGGTAGACAGAATTGTTCGTCAATGCTTGTGCTAGCGTGAAGTCACCAGTCCTCATGACTGAGGGTTTGAGTGTACTAACCTTGTTAAAACATATCAGATGATGTGCTCTTTCCCGGAATCTATAACTAAGGTTTGCTCAGCATTGTTGTAGTATAGAAGTAGTCAACCATAATTGGGATCATCAAGTCAATGCAAACAATCCTTTTCACCAGGACTACATACAGTTTTGAATTCAGTTTTCCTGGCCCAAGGTTATAGAATTCAGTCTGTCCTACTATTTATCCATAGCTCAGGGGAGTAGAATTGGATTCATACCTTTCCCAAGATTATTAGCATGTAAGTGAATGTAATGAACTCAACTGGAATTTGAACTCAGCTCTCCAATTCTTCAATCTGAGCCACTATCCATTACTATACCTTGCCTCCTCACGTATTGAACAAACATTTGTGTCTGAGCAATTAGGATTATATAAAGAAAACTCAGAAAGTCATGAGTTGTTGGATTTAAATATTTATTCAGATAAACAAATCAAATGGATTCCTTTCATTATATAATGTCTTTTATTAAATTGATTATTTGTAATTGGAAATGCAGTTTCTATCGGATTAAATTTTGCTAGCCTCTCACTGCTCCATTGCTATTACTATGGCAAATGTTCAAACATGCTATATTCCTTAGTATCACCAGCTCAAACCTTCAGTTAAGCTCTGCCATGCCATGTTTACAGTGGCAAACCATACCAATTCTTTTTGTGTTCTGCTCAGCTGCTTCTCCAGAATTGTTACTTTGTGGAACAAACTCCTGAGAGGATGCTTCCCTGACAACTACAATCTTGGTCTTTTCAAGTCCAGTCAACTGATATCTATCTTACACATCCTCATAATATGCATTTCTTACTCCCCCACTCCCTTACAATAACCTCACTCTGCAGCTCTCTACATCGAGTGGCTGTTGTATTGGGTGAACTAACAGGTAATAAAGACAGATGTATTTAAAAGGTATGCATGGGGAAAAACTGTAGTTGACAATAAAAAGATAGAAAGTGGTGGGGATGAAAGATTAGGCTAACCAGGTTTTGCTTCTCACTTGTCAGAACTCGATTGATGAAAGTAAAAGAATGGAAGAATGCTGCCATATCAGGGATGGTCCTGCCCAATCCTCACTATCCAGCCATGACAGGAAAAAAAAGCACTTACATGGCCTTGTGAGTGATGAATTATTTTTCACCTTCACCCAGCAACCCTTATCCCACAGACAAAATGTTGCTAGTCTCTCCCCACTATATCACTATTACTATAGCAGATGTTTGGACGAGTTACATTCATTAGTTCCACCAGCTCAGGCCTTCAGATAAGGACCCACCAGGCCATGTTCACAGCATCAAATCTGTATGGTTAGTATAGCAGGAATATATTAGTTACAACTAACAGTTTCACCAGGCAGTTAACAAATGAGCTATCAATATATTTCCTCCTCTAAAGCGCTCCCAGGGTGGCATTTTTCAACATAGGATTGCAATGTGCATATACATGGGCCAAAAATTGGCTTGCCCCCATGACCACTGTCACACTGATGTTGGTGTTTCACTGACGCTCTTTTTAGTGCAATGAAGGAGGTTCTGACACAGGGTTGGATGCTGTAAATCTATTAATGTTGTTCTGGAATAGCTGCAGGGATAGAATCAAGAGAACACCTTTTTGATTTCCATCATGGCTTATGGTAACTTTCAGGAGAGTGACTTTCTTGAGCTAATGTATTTTGCTGATATCATGTTGAAATATTATATTGAATCAATTGCTAGGTCGGTATTTATCGATCCACCCACGTGGATTGAATGTGGCACAAGGCCGGTTTAATGTAGGTATCTCCAAGCCCCTGGCTCGGCCAAAAAATATAGCCTTTGAACCCGCCTAGACTGGTTCAGGCCCTGTCTACCTCCCCGGACGAAACCTTGCCCTTCGGCAAAGCTTCGTCCGGGTTCCTCTCTGTTAACGCAGAGAGTTCGACAGACATCGTTTACAGTCAAAGACTGTATCAAGACTCGGAGGTCTCGCTAGGTCTGCTACTAGGGAAATAGGTTGGGGTGAGAAAATGGTCTAGCACAATACAGCAAACCAATCTTGTATATTTATAACTCTACCATTCATCTATGCTTAGAATATATGGTCAGGTGCTCCTACTATATATTTAGAGATCCTTGATAAAATCCAAAGAAGATGCTATCTCCACTTCAGTGACTTTCCACCAACAAAATGTAGCTTCCCTTTGCCTTTTCTATAAATACTTTCATGGTAAATGTTCTGATGAACTCTCCTCTATGATACCTTGACCTTATGAATTTAAGTGCAGAACTAGATTGGTGGCAAGATCTCATTTTACAGTCAAAATGGCTAGATGTAGCCACAAGTTCTCTGCTTACAGTTTCTTTCTTTCCTGTCAATTTTAATCTTCAAAAAATTTGAAAGCAATGCCAATCATTATCTTAATTTCTGTTCTTTTATTGTTCTCTTTCTTAATTTTTTTCTTATGCATTCAGTAACTTCTTGCCTATTAGTGGCTTTGTTGCCTACCTTGGAGTGAAATGATTAAAAAAAAAAAATTTCTCAACTGGTGTACTGTTCTGTTCTATAGCAACACTGATTTTATACCTTCTTTATATTGTCCCATTACTTCACACATTGACCATGATAGAATGTTCCATCCTCTGTAGCTAAAGTTAGACTTGAGCTGCCAAAAAAACAAGAAACTTAATTCTGTATAAATAAATAGTTCCGAGAAATATAAATAAAGCACAGATCACATTACTTTGTAGATATATGTAGTAAAATGAAAGTAATTCTTTTAACATTTGATTTTTTTTTTTTTTTTTTTTTTTTCATCTCCTAGGCCCTTGAAAAGTTTGGTCGGCGGAAGCGTCAAGTGGAGTTTCACAAGACTATCAATTGGGGCAGTTTTGATGATGGCTTTCCTAACATTTTTATTTCAGATGTTAACTATATGAAAGGTAAAGATGGTAAGTTAGTCTTTCTAGTTTTTATTATTCTGATTTCTAACTGCAGTGTGTTTATTTATATATATATATATATATATATATATATATATATATATATATATATATATATAAATAAATTACAGAGATTTTTATCTGAAGACTTGGACACCTTGGTGTTCACAAAATAAATTATAATCGAAATAAATAATTAAAGTCTCTGTCCCCTTATAATCTTTATAATGCTAACAAAACTTGTAAAATTGCTCAACCTTTGAAATTTGCTTATCATGCATAAATAGGCTTATTTATTCGAAAGGATATTAATAAAGCTTATTGATAGTATCAAAATGAATAATTTATTTAATATGGCTTCTGTTATTTTCAAATACAGCCTCAACATGACCTTGAAAATCTGTGCAACTATTAACCTCAGTCTTTGAACATATTTGTCTACTCATTGATTGTAGTTTTGAGTGTATTAATGTTGGGTTGGTAGGGGTGGTTTGGAAGAGAGCCAGAAATCAGCAAATTTACCTTTTGATAAGACTTCTGCATCTTCTTGGTTGTGTAGCTGAGAGAACAGTCTTGGAATTACACATAGATGGCCTTGATGCATGGCAAAACAGGCTACCTGAAAAAGACATTGAAGTAGGTATCAAGCTATTAGAAGAATAGCAGCATCATTTTCCACAAGACTTTCTAACCACTCATCCCACATATATATATATATATATATATATATATATATATATATATATATAATCTTAATTCAAACATGTTTCATTCTATAATATAGACATATGTCTATTTATTTTTATAATAATCCTTTCTTGTTCTCTATCTTGATGCTAAGCTGAAATTCATCAAGGAAGGCACCATATTTTTTGTTAACCCAAGTACTTTTGATCTCCAGATCATCCTCAGGGGCAAATTGCAAAGACAAACTAAACTTAATGTAACAGTAATCATTGTCATAGTGATTTTGCAAACACATGCAAACTTGCTCTGCTATAATTATTTTAAAATTAACTGTTGTGGTTATATTTTGTAAACAAGCATTCCCAGTCCAAGGGCGATAACCAAAGATGGTAAATTGCAAACTGCTGTTAAATATTGGTCAACTCAAATGCATTTTAAAACCTTGTTACTATACTCATAATAAATTTTGTTTAGTGTTGGTTGGTTGCTATTAATACAAAGGGCTTTGAGAATTTGAAGTTTTTGCTCATTTTCATGGTGTAAAATTACAGGCAAACAGACACTATAAAAACAGTACTTAAAAAAAATATACAAAACTGGCCCAATATGAGAAAAACAATATTTAATGTTACTGCTTTCCATGACTTAGTTTTATATGGACATTTAGTTGTTAATGCTGTTGTCTCACAATCCTTGAGCAGTAAAAGTGAGTAGATACTTAGTTCCTTGGTATTTTATCACTCTTACGACCCAAGGATACTGAGACATCAACATTTAAATGTCTACAAAGTTCCACTCTGAAGTAAGGATCACTAGGTAAGTTTAAACAATACACAATTTCATTATTTAAATATGGCAAATTTTATATTTATATACATAGTCTTTAAATTTATGTATTAAAATTATGACAATGTATAAATAAAATTTAATCTTTGTCAGTAATTGAGATACTTATTAAAATCCAGTCTACAAAATCTAAATCCATCTCAAGTTTGATGGATCAATGTCTCTCTTACATTTTCCCCCACATTAAAAATATCTTTATTTTAACCACTAACCTAATATTTATTAACTAGTATGACATTCCATTTTTAATTTTGTATTTCATTCTTCAATGTTGTGTTGCAGATATCATAAATCATAAAAATCTAATCTTAATTTTTTTTTTTTTTTTTATTTTATTTACCAGTTATCTTTCTTGGCAGTTTCCACTCTCCTGAGATAATCTTTGAGCAGTTGTCTGTTCTTTATATGTTTCCTAGGTAAGTAACATTTTCAGTTGTAGAATTGAATCTATAAAAGCATCAATTACAGTTACTTTTAAAACCCATGGTCTTAAATAGTTTCATCAGATGAAGACTTTCATACAGATGTCATGCCTGGAGCCAAACACGTTTAGAAGTATATAAATTGTCAGCTGTATACAATCACTTTATCAGATCAATGGTTAAAAATGGTTTTAAGCGAGTAAAGCCTTCGTGAAGGACCATCCTTCTTTGAACCTTTTATACTGGCACTACAGAATCACAAACAAAGCACTTAGGAAATAAAAGAGTCCCCATCACTTGAGGACTTTCAACAACAACTAAAATGAATAGAACATGTAACTTAAAGAGAAAATGATGACATGATAAAGATGCTGATGTTCCACACTGCTTCAAACAAAAGACAAGGAAAGAAACCCCAATCAATACTGAAAGAGTGATAACAGTTAATGGACCTGAAAAATTGTTTTAATGGAAAAATTTTATAAATTCCAACTGAAAATGATACTGGCTACTAGATCAATGAATGCTGAATATTTCCTTATAAAATGGCCAATATTACGATCACTATTTTTTTTTTTTTTTTTTTTTTTTTTTTTTTTTCTTTTCTAAACTAAAACAATTTACCTGGTTGTAAGCATTGGTGGACCTAGAATGGGGCAGAGTGGGGGACATTTAGATGAATTAGATTAATTCAAAATTAGTTGTCATTTTTTTCAACTTGTGCCATTTCAAACTAAATTCACATTTTGGTTAAGTAATACACTGGATATTTACTTTGAGGGTTACAGTACAAGTCGGTTACAGTTAGGGGATATTTTTATTTTTGGCTAGTGCCTTTATTGCTCTTTTTTTTTTTTTTTTTTTTTTTTTTTTTTTTTTAAATATGCAGTCAAAACAAATAGCCCTAAATGTAACCTTTCTTTATATTTGGTAAATATTGTTCAATAATATTGTTCAATAATATTGTTTACAAGTGCTAGGTATGCTGCTGGTGGTAAAAATGTTTTGTACATACAAAAACCTTAATTGAAAAACTACCATTTATTCAAGATGATAGGTTTATTCATTTGAAACTTTCCCCACAGATAAAATTTTTTCTTTATTACATAAAAAATATTATGGACAATGTTTGTTGTGTTAAACTCAATTTGGATATAAAATTTTATGAATAATATTGAAAATATTATTTTGGTGTCCCTATATTTTTTTCTCAAGGTTCCATTGTTAAACTTTACCAAATATGTGACGGAACAGTGTTATTTTCAAATAATTTCAGCTTGAGAGACTTAAACATTTCCATATTGGTGAAAAGATAAAAAAAAATAGTCAAAAGCAGAGACTAAATATAAAAAAGAAAAAAGAAAATATTATCCACCTTCTATATTGTTATGAAATTTATCAAACCTCATCTCAAAAGAGTTGTAAAATAAATTGAGGTATTTTCAAAAGGAGTGTTATATAAGTGTTGCTGCTGACACTTGAGTTTGAACATAGATTGCCAGTGAACAAACACAGGCAATCTCATTATTGAATTAAGTAGCTCACATGACCTTGGAGGAAAAGCATAAGTAGAAAATAGCATGACATCTAAACAATTGCCGTTTGTATTCTATCCTCCTCTATTACTATTTGGATCACTATTTCTAATCTATCCTCTATACTATTCATATCACCATTTCTACTCTATCACTATATGGGCCACTATTCTCTACTCTATTCACTATACTATTTCTTTATTCAGATCACTATACAGTGGTTACTTTCAATCAATTATTATCAAGCAAGTACTATTAGTGCGAGTGATATTTGAAGGCGTCTGACACCAGTATTGTTCAACAGTGTACTACAGTTGTATCTGCAAGTGTAAAGTCTCTACTATAACGAGCATTGCAAAAGTGACAAGTGTTCGTTGACATACATCATGTTTATATATTAACATTCTCTTCACAAATATATGGCTCCTTTTTGTGATAACATGAGTTGGGATCAAATATAGATCGGAATCTGACAGAATAAAATAAAGAATAAATAGAAAACTTATCAATTTAACATGTTTCACTTTTATTAAAGCTTCATCATTAAATGAGATATGGAGAAAAAGAAGTGCTTGTATTTTTACATTTGTGTTTGATTTTCATTGGTTAATCATGTTTCATTATGTTAAAAGCCCATATCTACAAACACAAAAGAGGTTTATTTTTACACAACCATTCAAACTCTCAAAAGATTTATTTTTTTCTAAATTCCTTTATGTAATTTTCGTAATCTTCATTATGAGGAACTTTTGAAGGTTCTAACATCAGTAAATTTTTATCCAATATTGACATAACAAGGGAGGTAACTTTAGGAGAGAAGGCGTTACTTTGGATTATGAATTTATACAATATAATCAATGATTCAAATCTCAATCTTAGTAAATAACTTAGTAAACTAATGTTTTTTTTTTTTTTTTTTTAAATTTGACCAATGCTAATATAGCTATATTCAATGGAAACCATTACTCAAACATTATTGGTAACTTTTCTGGACAATAGAATGTGTAAAATATAGTCACCTTAAAATTCTTGAGTTGAATGTCTAATATTAGTCTGTTTGGAAAGTTTTTTTTTTTTTTTTTTTTTTTTTTTTTTTTTTTTCCACCAGAAAGGATATTCATCCTGGGTAAGATGATAAACTACACCCAGCAGCAAGGCCTCTGATCAGGAGGTTCTGAAGAGTGTGGAATCACCTCTTAATTGCTGATGTTCCCAGGTCCACCCTGACCTGGGGTGGTAAAACCTGTTAGGGTCCCAGAGGTCAAGACACTATGAAAGTGTAAAAATTGGTTTTAATACCAGAAATACTGTGTAAAAAAAAAAAAAAAAAAAAAAAAATAGATTACCTTTTTTGGAAAAAGATCTTACCAGCAATACATTTTTTTCAAAAAGATATTACCAGCCATAGTTTTTTTACAAACAATAAGAAAAAAATTATCAGCATTAAATAACCCATTGAGGTTGATATGCCATAAACCAAACCAGAATGAATATAAAAACAAATGTAATTTAAATGTATTTAAATACGACATGTAAAAGATATAATCACTTTCATTCTCAATGACTCCAGCTCAATGAAAAGGCAGATTTTCAATTTCATATTTAAATAATTTTGGGTTTTTCCTCACCAAAAATTCTGAAAGACTGTTTCTAACTTCTTTGTTTCATAATGTTCTGTAATGAATGTTTCTGAAATGTTCTATGGATCAAAACAAATGAAAATTTGTAGGTGCTAAACTTGGTGAGCATGGAGGATGAAGAATAATTTCTCATCTTAACGATATTTCTTGTGTTTGTCTTGCAAAGTATTGCATTGTCAGACTGGAGAATAACACCTTTTTTCCTTTTAGGTTAATTTTAGCATAATGCTTCATTTATCTGATCAAGTTGCTGGCAGTAAACATCTGCAGTGATGGTCCTTCCGTGTTTCAGTAGTTTGTAGTGGACAACACCTTTTTAATCTTCCACCAGACATAAAGTAAGAAAGGGGTGCTGGCACTGGTTTCTCATTTTGTGAAAAACACTGTTTTTCATTTTCTGTTGACGTGCAAAACCCATTTTTCATCACCTGTAACAATACAATGAAAAAAATGAAATGTTCTTGTTGCTGGTTAAAAGACTGCTACTGATAGTGGAATGTTGTGTCCAGTTCTCAAGCAAATGTTCATCTCTTTGCAAGTTTCCCAATTAAACTCTGAAATGCATGAATAAATGAAAAGCTGTCAACTTTGGTTGACTCATAATTCATAGTAATGAAATATGTAATTACTTTCCAAACACTCTAATATTTTACTGTTTCTTATCAAAAATAACTTTTAACAATTAAAAACTATTATCTGTTGTTAAATTGTGACAATGCTATGTGCTTTTATAGCATATGTTTTTTTTTTTTTTAATATAAGACTCGCTGGTCTATAAGATGAAGCTGTAATTTTGAAAACTGTTTTATTGGGGTTGGAGAGGGGAGCTATTGTTGCATTCAAAAGATTTTTGTTGAACAAAAATTCACTGTGATAATTTAAAAATGAGTATATATTCTTCTAAGCACAAAGGGCTCAAAATAAGAAAATATTAAAAGGTTTACTGTTATTTAGTTTGGTTCAAAAGCTATAATCCAATAAAAATTGAAGTATGAATTAAGCAATTACTGATACTAATTGTATTAAATGCTCTGATTGGTCACATTGCACATTTGAAATTTGTACTATTGTTATAAAAAAAAAAAAAAAAAACAGGTTCAAATGAACTATGCATGTCTACTTAAGGGTTTCCAAATGGGTGCAAGTAGATTTTAACATAAAATCTTTTAAAAAGTTATGTTATAAACTGAAAAATCCTGTAATATACAAACAAAAACTGTTTGTTTTCAATACTAAACATTTTTCTTGATCTTGATTGTCTTATTTCAGGTATCGAGCTCGATCTTTTCACCTTTTATTGCCTTATTTCCCTACTGGAACAATGGAACGAGTGGAAAATGAAGGGGAAATACCTACAGCAAAGGTAAATTTTGAAATGTTACATTTTAATATGAAAAAAATTCTTAAGAAATTTTAGTAAATATTTTTTACTATTTGTCATAAGAAGTGCGAAAAACTTTTTTTCCTGCTTAATTTTTTTTTTTTTTTTTTTTTTTTCCTTCCATTTTTTTCTATAATTACTTCTTTTTAATAAACAACTGTACTTAAATATGACAATCTTAATCAACTTCAATGCTGATGTCAGTGTGATCTTTTCTGTTAATTCATCCCAAAATATTAATTCACCCTCAAAATCAAAAGAATTTATATTTACTAAAATTCACACGAAATTCTCCAAGAGTGAGGCCATTCCATTGCACTCAAGTTGGATTGACCTTTGCGATCACCCCCAAATGCTGGTGAGTCAGGTGCCCTATTTTTTAAGTGTGGGGGTCTACATTTGCGGTCACTCCAATAAACAAGGCAAAAACGAATTTTTTTTTTTTTCTAATTGTAAAAAATTTCTTGTAAGTGCCTTGAATATAATCCACACTTACAAAATGTAAATAACTCCCTGATTTTTGGTAATTTTTCATTCTGAGGGTTGGAGTTAGGAGGCAAGCTAAACAAATTTTGTTTTAAAATTTATAATTTTAAAAAATATTTAAAAAAAAAACAAAAAAAACAAACTTTGATTTCAAATTTCTTGTTAAATTAATATTTGTGATAAGTAACTTTATACAGAGCTGAATTAACAAAAAAGCAGCCACAACTCAAAAAATATTATAAAAATTAACCAAAGAGTTACTAAATACATTTTTATACTGTATTCCAGTACTACTAGTTTAATTTCATTTGAAATGTTTTCTCTTTTTTTTTTTTTTTTTTTTTTAATGTATGTATGTGAATATAAATTCAATGGGAAAATTTGTGTGAAATTAATCTCACTTTTTACGTCCACTTGTAAATACCGAAACCAATTCAGCACAAAAGTATTCAGTTCTCTCCCTTGAATGGATTAATACTTTCTATGATAGCAAAGTCATCCTTGATGATTATTTTATTTTAGTTTTAGTTTAGTTTTATTTTTATTTTATTTTTATTTTTATTTTATTTTTATTTTTATTTTAGTTTTATTTTTATTTTAGTTTTATTTTTATTTTAGTTTTATTTTTATTTTAGTTTTATTTTTATTTTAGTTTTATTTTTATTTTCGTTTTATTTTTATTTTCGTTTTATTTTTATTTTCGTTTTATTTTTATTTTCGTTTTATTTTTATTTTCGTTTTATTTTTATTTTCGTTTTATTTTTATTTTCGTTTTAGTTTTATTTTCGTTTTAGTTTTATTTTCGTTTTAGTTTTATTTTCGTTTTAGTTTTATTTTCGTTTTAGTTTTATTTTCGTTTTAGTTTTATTTTCGTTTTAGTTTTATTTTCGTTTTAGTTTTATTTTCGTTTTAGTTTGATTTTCGTTTTAGTTTGATTTTAGTTTTAGTTTGATTTTAGTTTTAGTTTGATTTTAGTTTTTTAGTTTTAGTTTTTTAGTTTTAGTTTTTTAGTTTTAGTTTTTTAGTTTTAGTTTTTTAGTTTTAGTGTTTTAGTTTTAGTGTTTTAGTTTTAGTTTTTTAGTTTTAGTTTTTTAGTTTTAGTTTTTTAGTTTTAGTTTTTTAGTTTTAGTTTTAGTTTTTTAGTTTTAGTTTTAGTTTTTTAGTTTTAGTTTTAGTTTTTTAGTTTTAGTTTAAGTTTAGTTTTAGTTTAAGTTTAGTTTTAGTTTAAGTTTAGTTTTAGTTTTAAGTTTAGTTTTAGGTTTAAGTTTAGTTTTAGGTTTAAGTTTAGTTTTAGGTTTAAGTTTAGTTTTAGGTTTAAGTTTTAGGTTTAGGTTTAAGTTTTAGGTTTAGGTTTAAGTTTTAGGTTTAGGTTTAAGTTTTAGGTTTAGGTTTAAGTTTTAGGTTTAGGTTTAAGGTTTAGGTTTAGGTTTAGGTTTAGGTTTAGTTTTATTTTTAGTTTTAGTTTTATTCCTATTTTTTTTCTTTTCCCTATCATCCTTCTCTATCGTTCTGTTCTTTTATATCTGTTTTCTATGATACATTTTCCCCATACAATTTGTCACAAATGTGTCCATAGCAACAATCAATGTGATCTCTTTAATCTTTGTGTTCATATTAAATCTAATAAGTTAAATCAGATGGATTATGAATTACACGAAGGTAATTTTTGACTGCCATATTGCATAAAAATTGCATAAATTTTATTGTGGATTTCCTGCTATTTTTGATGTTTCAATGACCTGTAATTTGGTCTGCCTGATATTAAAGGAGTTGTGGCATGCTTAAAATAATTCTGACTCATTGGGCATCCATATAGTTCACAAAGTTATAGGTCATCTTTGTAGCAAAAATTCACAAAATAAGCTCAGCTTTAATCTATTTCTTAAATGTTTAAGAAATAGATTAAAGCTGACCTTATTTTGTGAATAATAAATAATAATAAAAGCATTATGCTACCAAATTCTATTAATGATAACAGTTAGATAAAAAGAAAAATATACACATTTACATTTCAGGACATTTTAAAAAATTTTTTTTTTTTGTTTTGAAGACTAAAAATCATACATCTTTGGTAACAGTTCAGCAATGATGGTGAAAAAGTTAGTCTAGGTTCCAGGATAACATATTCTATAACAAGTTCAGTTTGGATACAGTAAGTAAAAAAAAAATCTGGTAATTTTCTTCAACAAAGAAGCAAAGTAGAAATTTCTTACGAATATAATAAGCATTAATTGGCTTAATGTATTAAACTTAGCTAAAGATGATCCAGACATTTCACTCGATAAGTTCTTTTGTGATATAGAAAAATGGCTTGATAAATATGTAGCTATTTAGAAACTTACTTAATATTGCTTCTTTGATTTTGAAGACCCCAAAATCAAAACAAAAGAAAAAAACTGGAACCAAAACATTTAGAGATTTAAAAGAACTTGTTAATTATAAATCTATGGATGAAACCAATCTCTTTCACTGATTTCTCAACTGCAAATTAACACCAGTTACCATGAATAGATATCTCCTCAGTGAGGCCCCATGCCTTGAGCAACTATTAGGCCTTAAACTCACACCAGACCTCAAGTGGAACTCGTATATATGATCCATTGCTAAAAATGCAGGAAAAATTGTCATTTCTCTGTATCACTCCAGTAAGTACCTGACTACTCGTGCTATCATTTACTTTTACAAGAACCAGATCTGGCCGAATATGGAAGACTATTGTTACATATGGGGAGGATCTGCCCAGTCCTCACTTTCCAGTCTCAATAGGCCAAAAGCATCTCCGCATCCTTGATGATGACAGATTATTATCCTCCCTGCAACCCCTCTCTCACAGACGACATGTGGCAGACTTCTCACTGCTCTATCGCTACTTCCATGGAAAGTGCTTGGAAGAACCGCATTCTTTGGTTCCATTAGTTCTAACCTTCACAGTTAGGATCCACCATGCCACTCACAGTGTAGCAAGCCATCTTTGTTCCCTCTATATTCCATTGGTAAGGAGTAAGTTCCACACAAGCAGTTTCTTCCTGTGAACCACTGCCCTGTGGATCTGACTCCCAAGAGGATGCTCCCTCAATTGCTACAATCTTAATCTGATCAAGTCTAGGATTAATCATTATCTTCCTCATTTATCCACATAAACTGTGCCTCTTACTCTGTAACCCTCTACCTAAACACCTAGGCTTTGAACAGTGTGGAAACAAAAAAACAAAGCTGGGCAATCTTAAATCTTTGGTATGGTTTGTTTTACTGCCTATCAACTTCAATGGGTTATTAAATGCTAACAGTTTGCCAATAGCTGGGACCCTAACAGGTGTTACCACTCCAGGTCAGGGTAGACCTGGGAACACCTGCAATTAAGTGGTTCCACACTCCTCAAAACCTGATCAAAGGCCTTGCTGTTGGATGTCATTTATTGTTTTACCCAGTACGCGGATGTAGTTTATCAGCATACCCAGGACGGCAACCTTATAGCATTCACTTTGACATTTTTCAAATCATAAAACTTAAAATTAGGAATTCATAATACCTGCCATGAATTTAATAATTTAGTTTTTGAGGCATGATGGGGTAATGGATAGTGGCTCGGTTTGAGGAATCGGAGAGCAGAGTTCAAATTCCAATCAAATCCATTACATTCACGTACGTGCTAATACACTTGGGAAAGGTATAAATCCTCCTCTTCTCTCCCCCCCAGCTATGGGTAAATAGGACAGACTGGGTTCTATAGCCTTTGATGATAACTGATCTACCACAGAAGAAATGGCAGCACATTGAATTTTGTTCTGGAGTGCATTCAGAAAAACGCAAAGGTTATACCTATTTTTAAGAAGGCAGTTACCAACCCATCTCACCTTATTCAATATTATCTTTGAAAAGCTTGTATTGACTTGGGTCTTTCAATTTCTCAGTCTTCTTCCACATTAGTCAAGTATTAACATATCTTTATTTCTGTGAAATTAGCTTTGGTTTAGTGAAAAACCTCTCGTACTATCATTGACATAACAGCTCACATTTGGAAAAAAAAAATTTAAAGCATTAGAATATTTGTTGACTTTATAAAATATTTTTGATACTATAAATATGTGTTAGTTATTACAAAAATGGACGTTCAAAGAAAAATGCATTTTGCACACTTCATGATTTTTTTTTTTTTTTTCTTTTGGTCAACATAAGAAACCAACCGAGAATGCAATTGGAAACGTAACATTGTGAAGAGGTTCAGTTCCTGCATGCGACAACAAATAGAGGTGTCTGGATTTTCGGCCTCATTCTTGTGCACTGAAGCAATGTTTTCAGCCGAATGGCGTAAACGAGCACGCGATGGTGTTTTCACATCTACCACCGACCCAGTTTGTTTGAATTTACGAATAATTTTTCCAAATGCACTCTTGAAACTTTGGCAATTTCAGCCATGGAAAGATTAACAATCAAATATGTTAAAGACATAAGTTGTTAAATATGAAAGATAAAGAAAAAAATCATTAGACGCTTAAACTTAAATCACATTTAAAATCGGTCCAAGTTATTGGAACACTCTTTATATATTGTTAATCTTTCCATGGCTGAAATTGCCAAAGACTTAAGTTGTTAAATCTAAAAGAAAAATATCATTAGACACTTGAACTTTTTCACATTTAAAATTGGTCCAAGTTATTAGAACACTCTTTATTACTGGAAAAGCTAAATTATTATAGACTTGGAGGAATGATTAATAATTGGCTTAGATCTTTCATGACAGGAAGCAGTATGTTTTAATTCTAGTTGATTTATGCCATTGCAAAATTGAACACGAAAGTTCCTCAAGGTTCTATATTAGGGTCATTACTCTTCATAATTTAAATCAACAATCTTCATAAAAGCATAATTTACTCAAATCAATTAAATCTTTTGCAAATTAGTAAAAGCTATAAACAAATTCGGTATTTCAATATTGACCTTGAACTTTTATATAAATGGCTTTTAGCCAATAAAATCTTTTCTTTATGAAGCAAAAAAAAAAAAAGGAAAAATATTTTGGAAATCTTAACATTCACAGGACATTGTGAAGGGCCAGGGGAGGAAACAGTGGGTCATGCAGTTAGCAAGTTTGTGTGAACAGATGACAGAAATAGGAGCAACAACAAAAAGAAATTTGTGGAGAGCCATGATTGCCCACATCTTAAAAGGAGATCATGCAAAAGAAATCTATTGGTTACCATTTATCTTTCTTTCTTTCTTTTTTTTTTTTTTTTTTTTTTTTTTTTTTACACCTTGTAACATTTTTAGTTTAATATTTAAAATGAATATTTTTGTTAACAAAATATAAGTTATAAAGAACATGGGTAAAAAGTAAATAAATAATAGTTTGAAAGAAACCTCCTGTATATGCTTGTGTATATAAGTTGACTTCACCTATAGTGCAACTCTCTGGATATTTTTGCAGGAATTTTAACCCCTCCAGAATAAAACTTTACCTGTGTATATTGTAACCAGTTACCAAAAATGTATGATTTTTAGTCTTCAAAACAAAAAAATTCCTGTCTATAATGCAATTACCTATTTTTTTTTTTTTTTTTTTTTATTTTTTTTTTTTTTTTGATAAAAAAAAAATTTTCATCAGCAAGTTCAGAAGACTCATTTCTAGTAATAAGCTTGCCATACATATTTGAGTTTTTTTTTGTTTTTTTTTTTTTCAGACACTTGCTTCTCTTTTGTCACACATTCCACTAACAACAAAAGGACCTGCTCAAATCACAATCCTTGATATTCATGCTCTTCAAGAACGTTTCTACTTTTCTGACAATGTTATACCGAGGTAATTACTTTTCACATAAGCATTACAACTCAAAGATCAAATCTGATATTTTTCTTTCTGTACAATGAAAGGAAGACAGAAATAATACAACAAAAAATTATTAGATAAATTCTAATTCACAAGAAAAAAAAAACATAAAATTTTAACTTTTTAATTTAAAAAAATTTTTTTTAAACTCTTTAATTTTTTAAAACTTAAATTAATATTTTTAAACTCTTTTAATTATTTTATTTTTAATAGTTTAATTTTTTTTAAAACTGTTTAATGAAATTTTTCTTTTAAAACTCTTTTCCATGTTCTTTGTTTAAAAAAAACAAACAAAAAACACCTAAACAATTCTTTAGCAACAGTTTAATGGCTAATACTGTGAAGTATTACCTCTGATTAGTTTTCTTTTTTATCTGCCTTTATCCATTCACGATATGCATGATCATCTCTCCACAACTTCCTGTTTTTTGTTGCTCTAAACTACTAATGACATCATCCCTCTCTTCCCATGTTTTTACACCCATTCACACAAATTTAAGTATTTACTCTTTCTCCCCCTGCTTTTCTTACCTTCAATGTGCCCTGTGAGTGTTAGATTCTCCAGGCCTCTTCCCTCATTGTGTCCCAAAACTTTCAACTTTCACTTTCTAATTGTAAGTATAAGTTTCTTTGTTGCTTGTGTGGTTTTTCTCAACATTTGTCAGAACTACATTTATCTTTTCAAGTCTCTGTGAAAAGATTATTTAGCATTCATTGCTATGTATGAGATTTGATATTGCATAGCAGTTCAGCACTGTTTCCTTTGCTTCTAATAACCTTTTCCTCACAATGCCACTCATATTGTAGTCAACCACCCCCATTCCCTTTGTATTCCTTTGGGGAGATGTAAGTTCCACTCGAGCAGCTTCTTCCCACAAACCACTGCCTTGTGGAACCAACTGCCAAGAGGTTGCTTCCCTGATCATTACAATCTTAATCTGTTTAGGGTTAACCATTATCTCCCTCACATATTCGTATAAGTTGTGCTTCTTACTTTGTAACTCTGCACAAGACTCAAGGTAGAGTGAACATCATTGTCCTTTTATTATCTCTTATAAGCCCACAATGAATGAAGACATTTATTATCAGCTATACAATGCTGTAAAAGAAAATTCAATGCTTAATTTTACATAAACAATAAACTATATATATTACTAGCAATAGAGCCCACCATGTAACAGTAAGCGATAGATCAAGTATCGACCATCATAAAGACTGAAAAATAAAATTGACAAAGATTATTGTTTAAGGTTGACGGACACGCATGTCTTAATTAGGTTTTTTTTTTTTTTTTTTTTTTTTTTTTACAAATTGGTCAAACTCAAACAAAAACATTATGAGTCTACCGATTGAATAGAATTATAAACAATTGTCTTGTAAATGGAATTTTTAAAGTATTCTGAATGTAAAAATAAAGAAAAAAGTGTGCAAGACAATAAGAAACACTACCTGCCAAAAAAAAAAGTGAAGTTTTGTTGAAATCGGTTGAAAAATGTAGGAAATCCGATCCCATATATAAACGAACACACACACACACACACACAAAACCTGGGTTTTATAAGTATAACACGATATGAGTTGTCCCCCTTACATTCTCACAGCGATGCCTCTTAATCATGTTTTCAAATTGATTTTGTGCAAAAACAATTGTTTTTCCAATTTTTGGCACTATCAGAACCACTGCAAGGTAATTTTATGTAGTCCTGTGAAGTTTTGTTGAAATCGGTTGAAAAATGTAGGAAATCCGATCCAATATATAAACACACACACACAACCTGGGTTTTATAAGTATGATGATGTCTTTTGCTGATATTGTCTGTTCTTTCTGGCTTCCTCGGGTTAGAATGAAGTAAAGAACCTGAGGAAGCCAGAGAGAGCAGATGATCTTTACAAAACATGCCATTTATAGATTTTCCACTTAGTTTCATAACCATTACTTTTCTTTAAGATACTATTATACATTCTACACACACACTCGCTTAAAAAAAGGAAAATTTTTAGATAACTATTATACTTCATAATTACAAGTTTTTTTCATTAGCTGTAAGTCACATTTTATGAATTGTGTATCAACATTCCAAATCATATAACTTTCCAAATCCAGGGCTTACTTGCTCCTGCTGGAAGAACCCCTTTCCTTGATTGTTTTGTTTAATGGCATATCAACTCCTAGCAAGTCATCTTATACCAAAGCAAGTAGGGATGGGATTTTATATTCTTCCCTGATTGACCATATCTTTAGAGATGTAGCCATACTCACCATGCTTGGCCAGTTGTGGGTGGTGAGGCTATTTAACCCTTAGTTGGTGTTTTGAATTCAGAGTTGCCCTTCTCCCTGACCAGTTGCTACCCAGTCCTGCTATTTACTCATAACTATTGGAAAGATGTTAAGAGATGGAAATGTAACAAAACTTGGCTTTCCATTCGTCCACATTATAACTTTAAAGAATGGAAATAACAATATAAATTCTAATGGCACCTCCCAAACTTATCATAACCAGATACATCCCAATTATAGGCAAAATGAAAGAGCTGTCAAAGCAGTTATAGGTACATAGTTGAAAGTGATAAACATAAAATTAATATTGAAAATATTATCGATTATTTTTTTTTTTATAATTCCTGTCCTCAGAAAATCAATATTAAGCCATATTTGTATTCTCTACAATTTTTTTTTGTCCCCAGGGAAACTGTATTTCCCATGTTTGTCACATCTAATTCATACTTTAGTTATATGACTATTACTATAGACTAATTCCACTTGTCTTCACTTGTGCACTGAGTTGTGAATGACTTTATCATAATGTGCAAACTCCATAATAGGAAATTTAAAAGTTGAATTTAAAAAAACATTTTTTTTTTTTTTTAAAAGGTCCATAATTTTTGCTTATACAAGATCAAGTATGATAAAATTTTCAATAAAAACTTGAAATTGATAACAAATAAGGAAAGACTTTATCCTCAGAATATAGTCAGTTTTGTTTATTAAAATTATAGTAAGCAACGGATATATTTCTTAAAGTCAAAAAACTTATATTCACAATATTAAAGGAGATAAAATTAATATTTCTAATATAATTTATCCAGTTCTCCTATATTATTGCTCTAGATATCAAATAGCCACATTTGAAGAAATCATGGGTAATGAAAGAAATAACAAAACACAGACAAGTATTAGATAGTTCAATAAAGCCTACTCTCACTGTTAGATGTCATCATATACCACTTCTATTCAGCCAAGGACAAGGATACATAAATGGTCAGCATCTGAGTAATGTCAGGAGTGAATGATTGGGTGAGTCAAGCTGAAGTTGCTCTAAGTGACACACAGTGGAAGACAGCAAGTAAGCTTCAAGTAACCAGAAGTTAGTTATAGTAACAATTGGATACAAATACATTCATGGCAAACAAATAGGGTCCAGTCCATGAATAGAACTCTTCATCACAAATTTCTCCATATATATAACAATGAATAATAGCAGAACTAAAGTGAACTACAAGAGACATTTGAAGAGTTTCACAAATGTTCTTTGCAAAATGAAGAGTTTTTATTTTATTTTATTTTTTGTAAGTGCACATATCTAACATAAAAAATTTTTAAATAGTAAAATTTAACTAACAATTCTCAGGAGCCATTCAAGGTAGAAGGCTACTGCTAAAATAGTAATGATAAATGAGATACGTGGTATGATTATATAGAGCCTTATTTTTTAAAAAATTATTGTTCTGAACCACATGACCTAATAATAATTTTTTTAAATTTTGAAAATAAAAAGGGAGGGAAAAGTTATATATATCTCCACACACATACACTTTTTTTTTTTTTTATATATTTTAGTATATTACATAAAAAGCATGTGAAAAATGCTACACAAATGTAATCAGGTTTCAATGTGTATTAAGACAACTTATCAGGCATTAGTAAGTCTAGTTACTTTTACTAACAACCGATATGCTTTAATACACATCAAAACATGATTGTATTTGTGTAGCATTTTTCATGTTTTTGATGTAATATCCTAAAATAAAGAATATTGCTCTATTGTAGTGAACCCTCTTTTAAATCGAATGTTACAAATGTCGGAATTGGATTTGATTTCTCATTTCATATCCAACATTGGATATTATCTATATTCACTAATATATACTTAATAGCTCTGTTACATAACACCAAGCACTGTATTTATAATACCGGAGGAAGAAATATATTTATATATACATGCAAGTATATGTTCATATATGTATATTTTTTTTATCATGCCCATTTTTTATATATATATATATATATATATATAGTTTATGCAAAATTAGGTAATCCGTATGGGTAGACCCAAGGAGGATGATATCCGAAGAGCTCAATGTAAATTCAGAGCAAATATGTTTTTTATTACATGGAACCTTAAAGTGGTCTGTTTTTTATTCAAATATATATATATATATATATATATATAATGGTACTTATTGGAAAGAGTTCAATTCAGTGAAAGAGCTAACACATTTAATATATATATATATATATAGAGAGAGAGAGAGAGAGAGATTTCCCTTTATGCCATAATGATTTTTTTTTAAATTTTATAGATACTTTCCATTTCTACACTGGTATTCAGAAGAAAGAATTTGTTTTCATAAAATTCAACATTTCAAATTCCAATATTTATATTTTAACCTTGATTAATCTGTTATTTAGTATTTCACCTACCCATCCTTATTTTGAAATACACTATTAACTGAAGACTTTTTGCAAAACATAGCAATAGGAAATGTTATACTGTAATAATGTAAAGATAATACTAAATAATTTTAAAGTTGCTTATTTTTAACTTACAAAAAAATACTAAATAATATTAGATTAAATAAATACTATAGCTCAAACCTTTCTTATTAAGTTGATAAAATCCATGTCCTACAGTCAGGCCAGATTAGGTCAACATCATAGATTACTGGGTTATATTTGTACTGTAAATCATTCATGATAGAAACATAAACGAATAAAATGTGAATAAAAGTTTTTTGAGCAAACTTTAGGTGAATCCAAAGTTAGATTACAAGACTTTGTACTAAATCACAACTGGCAAAAATAAAAGCTCCCTGAATTTTGTTTGGTGAAATGAGAGAAGTTGCTATTCCCTCTATAAGAAAACTAAACCTACTCCCAAATAAACAGAACAATAAAATTATTTACAAATGGTAATACATACCAGATTTTTCATCTTCCCCAGATGCACTTCATTGGCTGAGGGGACTGGCTACAGGGCTAGCAGGAGCTGATCCTGCAAGACAAATATATACAAAAGTATTAAATAAATTTTACAAACTAATTATATGATTTAGATAAATATATTTCCTAATTTTCTTTCAAAGAAAAAAAAAAAAAGAAAACAACACTTCATTATTATAACTATCACCTTGTTATAAATATAAGTATAGAACATTAGGTCAAGAATTTTCTTCTAAGCTTGTCATATAACAGATTAACTGTCTGATATATTAAACACTTATTTTTATTCTAATTTTATTAAATTCAAATTTTCTCATTTTAATTACATGCTATGGATTTTCTTTTATAAAGCTAAATGTAAACTGAAGAGCTTTTATTTTAATAACAATGTTTTTCTGATATCATTTTCATAACTTAAGATTCTCATACTGAATGCTTTACCACTGTGCTCCTACAAGTGCATATTAAAAATTTTATCAGTGAAATTATAAATCCAATTTAAGATCATTTCAATAAACTTGACAATAATATGAAAAAGTATAAAAATTTAAGTTTTTCTGCAAAAAGTTAATTAAATAAAATACAAAAAATCTTAAAAATAATGAAAAAAAAATCAAAGTAAAAATATCTCCCCTCATTTGATTACGAACAGTAATCAAAGATATTTTTTAACTCGCCTAACCATGATAGAATGATTTATTGGCTAATATGTTTGTTACCATTGCTTGATAAAACTGAAAGTGTAAACTCAATAAAAAAAAAAAGTTACAACAGTGCAATATTCATCAAATTTATTCCTAAGTCATTGATAATGCAGTTCAGTCTCAAATGGTGTTGCATAAAAAGGGATCTTTTGCAACACTTAGTTATTTATTAAGTACCTATCAAATATTTGTTGCAACTGAAAAGCTTTCAACCACTGCCTTATCTTTTATTTAATCTGTGCAAATATGGCTGTCAAATTTGATTGCTGTGGTTAGGTCAGGATTTTTTTTTTTTTTTTTCTTTATAAAAGTGCTTTATATTACTGACTAACAGTAGAGCCCAGCATTGCCCAGGGATGTAACAGTAAGAGATAGATCAAGTATCGACCATCATAAAGACTGAAAAATAAAATTGACAAAGATTATTGTTTAAGGTTGACAGACACGCATGTCTTAATTAGGTTTTTTTGTTTTGTTTTTTTTACAAATTGGTTAAACTCAAAAACATTGTTTTCAATCGTTATGAGTCTACCGATTGAATAGAATTTTATTATAAACAATTGTCTTGTAAATGGAATTTTTAAAGCATTCTGAATGTAAAAAGAAAGAAAAAGTGTGCAAGACAATAAGAAACACTACCTGCCAAAAAAAAAAAGTGAAGTTTTTTTTTAAATCAGTTGAAAAATGTAGGAAATCCGATCCCATATATAAACGAACACACGCACACAAACAACCTGGGTTTTATAAGTATAACTTGATATGAGTTGTCCCCCCTTCTTTCTCAGTGATGCCTCTTAATCGTGTTTTCAAATTGATTTCGTGCAAAAACAATTGTTTTTCCAATTTTTGGTGCTGTCAGAACCACCGCAAGGTAATTTTTACATAATCCTGTGAAGTTTTGTTGAAATCGGTTGTAAAATGTAGGAAATCCGATCCAATATATAAACATACAGACACACACACACACACACACACACACACACACACACACACACACACACACACACAATCTGCGTTTTATAATAAGTAAGATGAAGACTATATCAGTACTCTCTTGTGCCTAATAAGTTGATAGGTGGGTAGATCTAATAATTTGAGGGTTTAAAATTTGTAGATTTTCAGTTTGGGTGGGGTGTCAAAAAGTTTATATCAGTAGCAACTTCTGTTAAGTTGTGAGGAGGTTGGCATGAAGTGTAATAATCTGCAGCTGGTCATAATAAGTGGATATAGTTGGGTTTTTTTTTTGTTTTGTTTTTGTTTGTGGTTGTTTTTTGAGGGGGGGGGTTGTTTCTTGTTCTATATCTGGCAGCAAGGTCTCTGATCTGGAGATTGGAAGTTTTGATGAGCGTGGTACCACTTACTTGCTGCTGTTCCCAGGTCCACTCTTACCCTAGGTGGTAGCATCTGTTAGGATTCCAGCTATTGGCAAACACTGAATACTATGAAAGTATATAAATACATTTTTTTAGTAAAAAATACTAGCAATACATTTTTATATAAAAAGAAAAATTACCAACAGTATCTATTTATAGTAAAATTACCAACAATACATCAATCATCATGAAAGAACTCTTTCATAACATTAATCCATATAATATCCTTTTTTTTTTTTTTTTTTTTTTTTTTTAAAGAAATCAACCTGCATTCCAAAATATAAATTCAACAAAACTACAACATAAAATGCATATCACTGACTCTAGTAATTATGCTGACACAAACATGTATATGCACAAATGCTGAGTATCATCTACCATATATTCAATTGTGAAAGCAGAATAACATACAACATTATTTGTCTATATTTCTGAGATGAGGTATTATGTACACTATTTACATTGTTTGGACTATCATCCTCATCTTTGTTACCATATTTATCACAATATTTCGGCCATTGTACGCTCCAGCCTTCTTCAGGTAGTTGGAAAAAAAATTGCAATATGAGCTCTGGTAAAAAAATTGTTGCTGAAGACATTAGGTTTATAATACCCAGAATTTCATACACAGATGTCCTCAAGGACTCGTGGCACAGTGAATAATGGCATTAGTTAGATCCAGTGACAAGACCTAAAGAGTGTGAGTTTAATACCTGATTAAGGTGGTGGAGAACTTGGAGAGGGGAATTAACAGGAGATAACTGATAACTGACATCCATTAGACATGGCACGTCGAACTAGAACAGTCTACCCCAGTGAGCGAAATAAAGGGTTCCATTCGACATTTCAACCACCTGAAGAAGGCCAGAGCATACAACAGCCGAAATGTTGTGATTAATATGGCAACAAAGATGAGGATGATAGTCTGAACAATGTAAATAGTGAACATATTATTTATTACTTCAAAAATCCCAAGAAAATTAAACTTTGTCATTAAATGACACATAGGGTACTGATATGCCCCCCCCCCCGTTAAATAATCAAATCAAATGAAATTCGTTGCATTTCTTTGTACTTAAAACAGATCTTGTAAGGACATTTAGTTTTTTGTAAAAAAAAAAAAAAAAAAAAAAAATCTTCAGTATATTTTATATTTTGACCAGCAATCATGGTTAGTTTTTAGAATAATTTCTTTCTTTTTGATCCTTGTTCTAAAATGAATCTGCTTGGATGTGCAGGTGGTGTAATGGATAAGAGCTCAGAACTGGAAATTGGAGAGCTGAGTCAATTCCAGTCAGGGTTATTATATTCACTTACATTCTTGGGAAAGGTATGAATCCACTGCTTCTCCTCCCTACCTATGGGTTAATTAGTAAGACTTGTATCAGTAAGTCATTATCTCCCCAAAATTCTTGCAATCTAAAACATTTTCTGGCTTTAAATAACCTGCAAATAGTTGATAAACTGTAAAAACAAATCTATCAATCTAAACTAAATTTGTGGTAATTTGCAACATCGGGCATAAATAATTCAGTAATAATTTTGCTAGTGTTAATATCAATCTTTTACAATAGATTGACAACTAGGTCTCACCATGAAATAGCTAGATGCAAACATTACTTCTACTCTAGCAGTTTTTTTTTTTTTTTTTTTTTTTTGCACTTCCCACCTGCAGAACTCCCTTCCAATTTCTTGCTTCCCTAAGTACAATCTTCAAAAATTTAAATGCAATGTCAATCGCCATCTTCTGACTTCTTGAAACCTGTTATTGTTTTTTTTTTTTTTTTTTTTTTTTTTTTTTTTTTTTTTTTGTCCTTTCCTCGATCCTCCCATTCACTTTCATTCCCTGTGACCTGCATCTTAATGGCATTATTGCTTTTGGGGGTGAAATGATTCAAAAAATATTTATTTCTTTTTTTTCCTTTTTTCTTTTTCCTTTTCCTTTTTTCTTTTTCCTTTTCCTTTTTTCTTTTTCCTTTTCCTTTTTCTTTTTCCTTTTTCCTTTTTGTTTTCCTTCTCTCTCTTTTTTTCTTTCTCTCTCTTTTTTTCTTTCTCTCTCTTTTTTTCTTTCTCTCTCTTTTTTTCTTTCTCTCTCTTTTTTTCTTTCTCTCTCTTTTTTTCTTTCTCTCTCTTTTTTTCTTTCTCTCTCTTTTTTTCTTTCTCTCTCTTTTTTTCTTTCTCTCTCTTTTTTTCTTTCTCTCTCTTTTTTTCTTTCTCTCTCTTTTTTTCTTTCTCTCTCTTTTTTTCTTTCTCTCTCTTTTTTTCTTTCTCTCTCTTTTTTTCTTTCTCTCTCTTTTTTTCTTTCTCTCTCTTTTTTTCTTTCTCTCTCTTTTTTTCTTTCTCTCTCTTTTTTTCTTTCTCTCTCTTTTTTTCTTTCTCTCTCTTTTTTTCTTTCTCTCTCTTTTTTTCTTTCTCTCTCTTTTTTTCTTTCTCTCTCTTTTTTTCTTTCTCTCTCTTTTTTTCTTTCTCTCTCTTTTTTTCTTTCTCTCTCTTTTTTTCTTTCTCTCTCTTTTTTTCTTTCTCTCTCTTTTTTTCTTTCTCTCTCTTTTTTTCTTTCTCTCTCTTTTTTTCTTTCTCTCTCTTTTTTTCTTTCTCTCTCTTTTTTTCTTTCTCTCTCTTTTTTTCTTTCTCTCTCTTTTTTTCTTTCTCTCTCTTTTTTTCTTTCTCTCTCTTTTTTTCTTTCTCTCTCTTTTTTTCTTTCTCTCTCTTTTTTTCTTTCTCTCTCTTTTTTTCTTTCTCTCTCTTTTTTTCTTTCGCTCTCTTTTTTTCTTTCTCTCTCTTTTTTTCTTTCGCTCTCTTTTTTTCTTTCTCTTCGCTCTCTTTTTTCTTTCTCTTCGCTCTCTTTTTTCTCTAATCCAGTGGGCATGCCTCACCTAAGCATACATAAAATGTTGATGCCCCCAGCCCATGATAAAAAAGCGAATTCCTATTCACAAGGAGGGAGCCTAGAAACCTTACAAGGAACATAGCAGCCATAAAAGAGAAAAATAAAAGAATGAAAGGGCAGTTGATTAAAAAATATTATATATATTACACATGTATGTACACACATACCCACAAATATTTTTATGCATGCATGCTGTATATCCACTGTATGTATTAACTTGTGTGCACACACACATATTCACAGAATCACTAGAAAAAAAATTAACTGTTATGAAATCATTCTTGAATTGGCCCCTGTTGCGTGTGTGCCCCATGTTGGGAACCATGGAAATAAAACTTTTGTTTCTGTGATAACATTTTTGCCCAGTTTTAGTTTTGTAATTTTGTCTCCTTTCAGGTTAGAATCTGCAATTCCGCTGTTAAAACTTGAGCTGGAGCACGTTTTTGGTCAGGGTAACTACACTGTAGCATTTCCTGATGATGGTGCCTGCAAACGTTTCAAGAGTTACTTTCCACAGGATGATTGTATCATTTTTAATAAGACAAGAGTTGGCAACAAGAGAAATGTCCAGATCAAAGATGGTGAGTAATTAGGCACAAAGTTTATTAGCAAAGAAATTTTAGAAAAGATAAAAGCAAATGATTTTTTATTTCTCTTGTATATTTTTTCTTTCAGGAGATCCAAATGGCAAGACTGTAGTTATTGTTGATGACTTGGTTCTTACTGGTGGAACTCTCAAAGAAACCGGACGAGTAAGTTTCTTTTTGTTAATCTTGTTTATTGGCTGGACAAATTTTAGTTAATTTTTTTTTTTCCTATCCCCCTAAAAAAGATAGAGTATTTATAATTATAAGTACTTACCATACTTATTATAAAACCCAGGTTGTGTGTGTGTTCGTTTATATATTGAAATCAGTTGAAAAATGGAGGAAATCCAATCCAACAAAACTTCACAGGACTACGTAAAATTACCTTGCAGTGGTTCTGACAGTGCCAAAAATTGGAAAAACACAATTGTTTTTGCATGAAATCAATTTGAAAACACAATTAAGAGTCATCCCTGTGAGAATGTAAGGGGAACAAATCATATCCTCCCATTCACTTTCATTCCCTGTGACCTGCATCTTAATGGCATTATTGCTTTTGGGGGTGAAATGATTCAAAAAATATTTATTTTTTTTATTTTTTTAGTTGTGTGTGTGTTTGTGTTTGTTCATTCATTTATATATGGAATCGGATTTCCTACATTTTTCAACCGATTTCAACAAAACTTCACTTTTTTTGGCAGGTAGTGTTTCTTATTGTCTTGCACACCTTTTTCTTTATTTTTACATTCAGAATGCTTTAAAAATTCCATTTACAAGACGATTTTTTATAATTCTATTCAATCGGTAGACTCATAACTATTGAAAACAATGTTTTTGTTTGAGTTTGGGTTTGACCAATTCGTAAAAAAAATAAAACTAATTAAGACATGCGTGTCCGTCAACCTTAAACAATAATCTTTGTCAATTTTATTTTTCAGTCTTTATGATGGTTGATACTTGATCTATCTCTTACTGTTACATCCCCGGGCAATGCCAGGCTTTACTGTTAGTTACTAATATAATATATTATATAAGTACTTATTACTTATAAGTCAGTCAGTTATGTACCATGTGTGATGCACGCTTAGGCAATCATGTATCTTTTGACACATGACTGACAAGGCAGATTTTTTTCTTGCTGTAGGTTGCCATTTCTTTCTGTGGTAGGCCAGTTGAGATCCAAGGCTATAGAACTCAGTCTATCCTGCTATTTACCCATAACTGGTGGGAATAGAAGAGGATTCATACCTTTCCCAAGGGTATTAGAATGTATGTGAATATAATGGATTTGATTGGAATTCGAACTCTGCTCTCCAATTCCTCAATCAGATCCACTATCCATTACTATACCATGCCTCCTTACTTATAATATATATTATATAAGATGTAATACTTCTAAATTCTGCAATTAGTATAAATATTTTCTAAAAAAAACGGTCCTCGGGTAAACTTCTGATTAGACAGTGGCTTATGGCCATATCGTTGAGGCCTGTTAGTTGGTGTGACCTGTTGAATTTATATTTAAAGCAAAATACCACAAAATATTAAATAATAAGAAGAAACACAAAACTGTTTTATAACAATAAGATTTATATTTATGCAAGTAATGATGTACCAGCACAGGGATAACTTTCCTTTGACTGGAATTAAAGTCTTTACTAATGAAATATTTTTTTTATCTGAGCTCATAAAAAGTTGAATGAACTTGCCGCTCGAAATGTTCACTTTGAGAGTTGAAAGAATTCTGTATAAACTTTTAGCTTCAGGAAAGTTGAAGGAATGGATGTTCTGTAATGTTTGTAATGAGGTTTTGTACATACATGTATGTGAGTGTGTGTGTGTGTGTGAATATGTTTTCATAGTGTCTATTCAAACTGGGGTCTGAACGTGATTTCTTAAACAGCTACATTTTTGTAAGCGAGAGAAATCAAAAAGAGAAAGAACAAACTTGTGTTTGGTATTTATAATCACATGATAGATTCCAGGAAGCATTTCTGATTTTTGGCGGAAAATGTATTTTTGTCAGGTCGAGAATTAGCTCAATCTTATACGATATAGTTGAAAACATGATTTAAATATTAACTGACCAATTAGAAGTGACAAAAGTATCAAGCCTCTGTGATTCACTTTTTGCACAGAATTGCACAAAAATTCACATTGATAAAAAAAAAAAAAAAAGTGGTAGCAGAATTCTAAAATATCACATTGCTTAACCTGTTATCATATATGAGCCAGTGTTTCAATGTTGAGACCAGGGTAATGGTTAATGGCTTGGAATTGGAAATTGATTAGCTGAGTTTCAATTCCAGACTGGTTCATTATATTAATTCACACACCCTTGACACACCTTTTCTCCTCTGAGTTCTGGGTTAATTAGTAGGACTGATATCTGTAAATTATTATTATCTACAAAAAGGCTTACAGCCATATAACATTGAAACACCAGTTTCTGTATGATCACAGAAGTTAAGCAACATTGAGCCTGGTTAGTACCTAGATGGATGACCACTTCGGAATACCAGGTGCTGTAATGGATAACAGCTCGAAATGGGAAATTGGGAAGCCAAGTTCCATTTTCAATTGGGTTTGTTATATTCACTTATGTGCAAATACTCTTCAGAAAGGTATGAATCCACCTCTTCTCCCTCCAGCTATGGGTTAATTATTAGGGAATATCACTAAAATCATTATCTCCAAAAAAAATTCTTACAATCTAAAAATATTTTCTGGCTTTAAATAATCTCTAAAAGCTTTAATTGAACAAATCAATCAATGATTAGACAGTAAATATTTATAGGATTTGGCTTCTTTTTTTTTTTTTTTTTTTTTTTTTTTTTTTTTTTTTTTTTTAATAAGCAATTAGAATTTGCTGTTTCAATCCTATCTGTTTGCTAAAACTATTTTCTTTGATTTTGAGTTTTCTCTTAAAATAATTATTTAAAAATTGAATAGGAAAATCATTTTTGTCTTACATGATTACATGATTATCTCCAGTCACCATTTAGCTGTTTTTCAGAAGATTTTATAAAGTATCTTCAAAATTATCGTAAACTTGTGTATAAGCTGACTCAAATTTTTTGCATGAATATACAATATACAGAATTATTTTTTTCTGGAAGGGGTTAAACCCATCCAGAAAAAAATAATTCTGTATATTGTGTATAGTAACCCAAAATTGTTGATTTTTTTTGTTGTTGTTTTGTTTTTGTTGTTGTTGTTTTGTTTTTGTTGTTGTTGTTTTGTTTTTGGTGTTGTTGTTTTGTTTTTGGTGTTGTTGTTTTGTTTTTGGTGTTGTTGTTTTGTTTTTGGTGTTTTGTTTGTGGTGTTGTTGTTTTGTTTGTGGTGGTGTTGTTTTGTTTGTGGTGGTGTTGTTTTGTTTGTGGTGGTGTTGTTTTGTTTGTGGTGGTGTTGTTTTGTTTGTGGTGGTGTTGTTTTGTTTGTGGTGGTGTTGTTTTGTTTGTGGTGGTGTTGTTTTGTTTGTGGTGGTGTTGTTTTGTTTGTGGTGGTGTTGTTTTGTTTGTGGTGGTGTTGTTTTGTTTGTGGTGGTGTTGTTTTGTTTGTGGTGGTGTTGTTGTGTTGTTGGTGTTGTTGGTGGTGTTGTTGTTGGTGTTGTTGTTGGTGTTGTTGGTGTTGGTGTTGTTGGTGTTTGTGTTGTTGTTGTTGTTGTTGTTGTTTGTGGTGGTGTTGTTGTTTGTGGTGTTGGTGGTGGTGTTTTTTTTTTTTTTTTTTGTTTGTTTGTACAACATTACCTGTGTATAGTGTGAGTCCCTAATTTTTATGTTAAAAAAAACATATATATATCTCACACTATACTTGAGTACATATGGTATTTCTGAAAACCTTTCTATGGTATTCAAAGAAAGTAGCTTATTTTCTTTCTTCTTTTTTAAACTCCACGGGAATAACTGGTTAAGTTGACTGGTTTTGAAATTCTCTACAATGTCTTAGAACACTTAACTTTTTTGTTTTCATTTTTACCAAACTGAGCAATTCAAAATACAAAACAGTAATAGATTAACTTAAAGAAAATCATAGCCTAATGATAACCACACTTGAGGATGATTGAAAAGTCAACTGGTTGTATGATAATGATTCCACTTCAGATTAACACATCAATGCCCACCATAAAATTCAGTATTAATTGTAGATTTAAAAATAATTCTTGTACTTATTTATAAAATCCAGTATTAATTATAAGTTTCAACCTTATAAGCCATTAATGTTTGACATCACATTTTTGGGACTGTGATATTGATCATTGAAGCATATTAACCAGTTAATCATATATTATAGTACTTCTGTTTTAATGAATTTGGAGTATATTTTTTTTTATTATTTGTTATATATGCAAAATGTTTTCATGTAGCATATTTTGTCCTTTAGGACTTTGTCAGACTAGAGGATGAAATGTGTCACATGAAAACTTTTTACACTCATACTTCTTACCCCTAAAATTGTGTGTGTGTAATATATATATATATATATATATATATGAGAGTAGATATAGAGGTCAAGAGCAGGTGGTAACAGTCTGTTTCATGTTTCAATTCAATCTTTGTGGCCTGATGATTCCATTGAAGCAGGAGACAGTCTGCTACTGCTTGGTCTTGACCTAAATGTCTACATATGCTCTGTCTCTAATATGGAGTACTTTTAGCCATAAATATAGCATATTTTAAAATTACATTTTTTTTTTTCTTTGTGTGTGTATATATATATATATATATATATACACACACACACACACATACTTGGTACAAAAAATGGTCTAAGATAAAATATTAAACTTTTAATAGACTTAAATCTTTGATCAGCAAATAAACACTGTAAGTACAGAATATATTTTCTCTTTCATTTCTTTATATGTAGGTAAACTTTTGCACAGCTTTTTATAGGAAAAGTCAATGTTCTTTTCAGTGTCTATGGTTTTAAACATTTGATGTGTCATTGAAAAATATTTCTCAGTTAATTTATGAGACTAAATATTTTCTACAAAGTTGAAATCTGAACAGACCAATGGTTGATGAATTTGTTCTCAGACTTTTGGTGTTTTTTGTAGTGTGAGCAATATTTAAAAATAACAATTATTCCTGTCTATAAAAAAACTTCTCTTCAATTGTGGGAAACAGGTCTTACTGCAATATTCTCGTTTATCTCAAACTATTGACTTTGTACATTTTGGGGTTGGCTTTTTTTTTTCCTTAGAACTGTATATATATATATATATCTATTAAATAAAATTTAAATAAAAACAGACCACTTTAAGGTTCCATGTAATAAATTATTTCACCACAGCCCTTTTAAAGGACTGCGGATCATCAGACTTTACTTCCAAAGGTTAAAATGAAAAGAAATTTATACATTTTTTACAGGCCGTATTAAGCATATGTAAATTAACGAAGTGAGGGGGGAGAGAGAGAAGACACGAGTGAGTTAGATGTAATTTAAAATTTCTATTCTTTCATACTTAAAATTACTTGAGGAGGTCCAGATTTTGAGCTCTTTGGATTTTATCCTCCTTAGGTCTACCCATACAGATTACCTAGTTTTTCATATATATATATATATATATATATATATATATGCATGTGTATGTACTGTCATCCAAACAGATTTAATTAAAAAGAACCAATAACATGTTTAATTTTTTATTGTATTTTCCCAAGTTGCTGTCTAATAGGATAGATTAACATGAACTTCAGACAGCTTATCCATAATTTCAATCACAATAAACAACTCCTTTATTAAAAAAAAAAAAAAAAATTAAAAAAAACATTAAGCCAGACAGACCTTGTTCATTTTTTTTTTTTTTAATCAGATGAATAATTGCTGCTGGAAAAATATATAGTAAGGTAATGAAGGGTTTGGTAATCCGTGTGGATAATTTCAAACATGATGTGATCCAAAGCATTCAATGTAACACCAGAGCAAATACTAATTAAATAATTAAGAATTTTGTAACTAGAGATGTGACCTGATGAACCAGGAAAAATATATTTTCTGGGGAAATAAATTGTAGTCATGGAACATTACAGTTGTCTCTTTCTTAATTATTTAATTTGTGTGTGTATATATATATATATATATATATATATAGAGAGAGAGAGAGAGAGTGAGTGTTGAAGGTCAAATGTAGATCAGCTATAAATGGTGAGCTAGATATGGATAGTAATCTGACAAGATAATAAAATAAATAACAAGTATGAAATGCATCTGAATCTAACATGTTTCACTTTTAGTAAACCTTCACCAGAGATTGAGATAGAAACCTAAAGAGATGGCGGTGGGGTGTATATATATATATATATATATATATATAATATATTCAAATGTAACGAGAACAAAATGAATATAAATTCAAACATTCATAGCATTAATTTAAAAGAAGGCTTAATACCAAGAGTAGACCAATAGTTATTTATTATAAAGATGTTACATACTGACAAACAAGTAATCACTGCAGATCATCTTTGTTCCTCACCTGTCAAGGTGCATTTGCATTGAAACAAAAATGTATCTTTGTCATGAGTACTTGTTTTTCCGTATGTAACATCTTTATATATATATACGCACACGCCATTAAGTAGCTAATAAGATTACTTGGTGCTACTATAGTATGATATCTACTATTCATTTTCTACTATGGTATGATATTTACCAACTGTTGGAAGTATGAAATATGTTACGGTTAGGGTTAAAGGCAATGAACTGGTTATGTATTAAAAATCATTAACAATTAACATTATAATGATTTAAATGTTTGTAAATTGATTTAATGTCATTTAAAAAAAAAAAAAACAGTAAACGGCATTAATTTTCCTGAACATTTTACAGCAATGAGTGTTTCATCATTTACGGTAGGTCACAAATGCCTCAGTAGACATCCTACTATAGTAGCGATGATTACTTTGGTAATTATATATTTACTGGTTTTAATTTATTGCAAATAGCTTATTAGGTTGGTGCAAAAATAATGACGTAATAATGTCGTTTTTTGACTTTAAAAAATACGTCAAAAAACGACATTATTACGCCATTATTTTTGCACCAACCTAATACTAAGTATTTCTATTTTCTAGAATCACTCAATTGGAATCCGTTATCATTCCTCCACCTCCCGAATCTTGCTGGAAATAAATATTCTATCCAAGGTTGAATTATTTTCTTTGAATAGAAAAAAAAATAATAGCTCACAATTTATATTCATGATAATTCACCAAGATAAAGACTTGTTAGTTTTGTTTTGTTACTTATGTTTTGTTTTTGTTTTTTTTTTTTCTTCTCTTAGATTCTGAAAGAAAACGGTGCTTCTTCAATCAGTGCCTATGTCACCCATGCTGTTTTCCCAAAAGAATCTTGGAAGAAATTTGTAGACAGTGATGTCTTTGACAATTTTTGGATTACTGATTCCATTCCACATTCTCGGATATTGTGTCAGTACAAGCCATTCAAACTTCTGTCATTGTGTGATGTTATTGCCAACTGCCTTCTTGGATATGACTTGCTGCCTTAAATTTTATTTCATTTAAAAAGAAAAGGAAAAATTATACAGGAAATAGCATTTTTTTTTATACGAATACATTTTTTTTTTTTTATCCACCCCTGTGTAGGTATAAGTTTATTCATAGGAATTTTTTTTTTTTTTTTTTTTTAAATTAAACAAACTTTGAGCAAAATGAGTGGTAGGAAAAGAACAAATGTGTTAGAATGTTATTGAATATTAAGGAAAAGAAACTGGTTTCACATCATTTCGTTGAATTCACCCTAAGGTCTGATATTTTAATGATTAATATATCACTTCACTTTATCTAATTTTAAATTTTTATAATTCCTTAAATAGTCAACTGAAAATTTTATTTGAAATTCAGTCTTTTTTTTTTTTTTTTTTCTTTAGTCTCTAATTTAATTTTTTTTTATCTGTAATTAAAACATTACAAGAACTATCATATTAAAACAAAAGTTGGCAAAAAATGCAGAAAAACCTTACCATAAAGTGGTAATATTAAAATTTGATTAACAAAAAAGCAGAGAGGGGATCAGTAAACTGGTTTAGATTTTTTATATATATATATATATATATATATATATATTCATATTTAGATATTACCACTTTGCAGTAATGATTTTTTATTTATTTATTTTTTTTATTGCTTTAAATAATTTTTTTTTAATCACTGACAGTTAAATTTTTCAAATATTTTTATAGTGACACAAATCAAAGTTCAATATATTTTTTTTATATTTATTTGAAATATTTTTGTACTTTTTGATTTTTTTTATACCAAAAATTGAATGCAGATTATTTCATAAAGAAGCCAAAACCATTTTTTTCCCTCTTTTACAAAATCTTTAAAATGTTAGTATCTCCTTCAAATTACTTTTACATTTCAATTTATTCTTGGTTCCATACATAAAGTGGATGAGAAGTAATGAAGAACTGTTGTTCTAAAAAGTAAAAAATTAAGAGCAAAAAATTTTAAAAAAACAAAAAAGCATAAAGTTCTCTTCAGGGTTTAAGATTCTAGTTTTATTTAGGTTGGTAACAATGCTTTGAAATTCAATTTATTTTCTTATACAAATGTCTTTCAGCTTTGTAAGTGCAAAACCTAAAATAATTTAGCAAATGTACTATGATTATTTATAACATATATAAGGCAATATTGAGGATTATGATTTTTGGTTATTGTTGTAATAAATGCTTGTCCTTTTGTCATATGCATTTGATATTGTTCTTTAATTTTTGGTTCCTCCTCTCAGTTATAATAAAACAGCCAAATGCAAAAGAATGAATTTTTGTAAATATGAATATTTAAGAAAAAGATTTTTGCTTTTGTTATCGGAAGAGTAAATGATAGATACAGTGCAGTTTGATAAAAGTGACTCACTTTTTTTTTTTTTTTTTTTTTTTTACTAAAAATATTTTTTGTCTATTGTTTTTGGGGGTTAAAATAATTTTTAATCTTACTAATATAAAGACCTCTTCCCGACCACCTAGGAAAAAAGTTTATTCACCCTAAGGTATTCTATTGATAATTATAATTTTGGATATAAATGAGATTCAGGAAAAAAAAACTCTGTGCAAAAAAAAGGGACTCAGATATCGCATTCTAATGATTAAACTGGTAAATTTAAAGAGCTTTTGACAAAATATTGAAAACTATTTTACAATACACTCAGAACAATATTCTTGAGAATTCTAGAATAGCTTAAATTAAATCTAGAGTATTCCAGAATATTCCAGAAAGCCTCATACAGTATAAAAACAGCTTGAAATAGCCACTCGAGTCACTAACCAGATGAAAGGGCACAAACACGCATCGGAACCACTTAAGGCATCTATTATTGCCCTCTCAAAATCAGGCAAGTCTACGAGAGAAATTTCAGAGATTGCTATAACCTTGCAATCAACTGTCTCTCGAGTGCTTAGGGCACATAATAATGCCACTCCTGATCCAAGGAAGGAAACATGGGGACGAAAGAAAAAGATTGATGATAGAACCGGCAGGGTAATCAAGAGAAGTTGCGAAAAATAGGACTATAACTAGTCAAGAAATTGCAGCCAGTCTAAGCGAAGAGCAAGGTGTTAGTCTTGCCTCTTCAACAGTCTGTTGGTGGCTGTTAGAACAAGGCTACCAATCTTGTACACAAAGGTTCAAGCCGGTAATAAGCAAAGCCAAGAGACTTGAATGGGTTCACTATTACAAAAATTTCCCGATAGAAGACTGGAAGAATGAAACAAAAGTTGAGCTAAATTCAAAGGATAAGGTGAGTCACTTTTATTGAACAACACTGTATAAAAATAAATGACAAAATGAAAATTAGTGAAAAAATAAATAAGTGAGAATTTTGAAATAACTCATTTCGATATAAATTCATTCAATTAATTTCACTTATTGAAGATATTACTAATATAAAAGACTGATATAAGGTAAAAAATTGAATACAATTTTATCCAGAATTTTAATTTCTGAATTACTGAGTAATTCACGAATCATAAAAGAGAAAACCTACCACATAAAAACAAATTGGAGAACAATGATTGTCCACATCTTGAAGAGATAGGATTTGTGTCCAATCAAGCATGTAAAGAAAAAATAAAGTGGTAATATATACATATACTCTCAGGGCTTGAATAAAAGTGGGTGTTGAAATAAGTAAGGAGGTTAAAGATTTTTTTTTTTTTTAATCTAATAAGTGGTGGAAGGGTGCAAAAATCTGAGAAGTAGGTAGGATTATTTAAGAACAGGCCTTCATGTAATATGGCTCACAAGGGGTTTTCAAAGTAGTAATTTTTCTGTTGGTCCTCATGAATTCAATGACTGAACAGTTTTGTGGACCAATATTTCACTGGCTTTGTATCTGATTAATTTCTTTAACTTTCTGGAGAAGAAAAAAAAAATTTCTCACCCTTCCTTCTTTCTATAGAAACAATTATATATATTGCTCACACTGAAAATCCTATTTAGTGCTTTTATCAAGGCCAGTTCTCTGGAGAAAAGTAAGATAGTTCTCTCTCTCTCTCTCTCTCTCTCTTGTGTGTGTGAGATATATATAATCTCGATAGGTCATGTTTCATTGAATAATTTAGACAAGTTTTGTCTACTTATTTTCAATTGGATCCTTTCATATTTACAGACAAGCTTTTCAGTGTCATTAAAGGAAGAGAGAAAATCACTCTGTTGATACATATTATTTTATTCAGAGTACTTTTGACATAGCTCACTGTCATCATCAGGGTGTTGTTTATTTCAAGACAAATATTGTAGTGTTTAACATTTTCAAAGCCAAAATTACTGTGTTCATTTAAAAGTTAAAATTTTACTTGTGAAGTGAAGAATGCTGAGTGGGTATGTGATGGCCTCGCTCACGTTTTAGGGGAGGTAACTAAGTTTGGTGTGTTGAGAGTTTTTAAAAAAATAAGTATTAAAACTATTAATGAAAACCTTGACATTTTAAACTATCTACTGTACAAATTTTAAAACACTTGTGCAATGTTCATAATTAATTTTTATTTTGACGTCATTGAGTAATCAAGAAGACACAATTGTATCCAATATCTCAGAACTGTAAATACATTCATTAGTCACACTAACTGAAAAGCAGCGGTCATGTCAATACTGATATTCTAATAGCTTGTTTATCAATTATTGATTCAAATAGTTATGAAATGACATTTTATGTACAATTTTAGTTTCTAACATTAGTATATTTTACAATATTGTATTGTTTCTTACACCAAATATTTATTATTTGGAGATGCTGTAAATATACCAAGGATTTTTTTTTTTTTTTCTTAAATAATGACAGTTCCATTTTAAGTATTATTTTATATACTTTTATGATTCCTATAAAACTAAATATTTCTTTGTGTTGATAAATTCGTAAACTGTTGTATTTTACAAACTTGTGAACAGAATTATACAATTCTTGACAGCATCACATTTCTAATAAATTTTGAATAAATACAAAACTGTCTGCAAAATTTTAACCATTTTTGGGAAGGTAGGGTGCTTTTAATACTTTATCAAAGTGCTGGATAAAGTTTGAACACTGAAAACAAATTATCTACCTGTATATTGTTAGCCTCATGCCAGAATTTTTGAGCAAATTTTTTATTTTTTTTGTAGTCAGCAAGAAAAGCAAATCAAAAATTCAATTTTTTTTTTTTTTTTAAATCTCTGATTTGGAAACATTTTTATCTTATTTTTTCTTGATTACTGTTATTTTCCCATTTTCTTTATATATATATATATATATATATATATATATATATAATATGAAATGGACAAAGTTCGACAATTATTTTAAGACATTTTATGTTTATACATTCTTTTTATAGATACAAATATTTAAGTCAATGCTCTGTTTATAATAAACAGTATTAAACAACATTTACCAGGCTGAATGTGAAAATTTCTCGGACATTCAAGCCGGTAAATGTTGTTTAATACTGTTTATTATAAACAGAGCATTTACTTATTTGTATCTATAAAAAGAATATATAAACATAAAATGTCTTAAAATATATATATATATATATATATATATATATATATATATATAATGATTTTAAGGTATGTTATTTGTGTAAAAGTGTTCAATATCTAGTGTAGAACATGTGTAAATATAAGACTTGACACAGGTCAACACCTAGTGGTGACCTCAGCGTCCATTCATTTTTGTTATAATAACAGATGGTCTATAATTTGAAGTGGTAAGTTTGAAAAAGTTAGGAAAACATTATTGTATGAGATTTTCTTACAAGTTTAAAATATTTGCCTCTTTATGCAAATTAATGCAACTGCTAAGAATTCAATAAACCTGATGGCATTTTGCTTCCATTTGCTGCTGCTAATTTTACATTTGAGAATTTTCATTTTTGTTATATATTCATTTAGTCTTTTTCTTTTCTCATCACAGATTTTACAATTAAAAAAAAAAACAACCAAAAAAAAAATAAATAAATAAATATTCATTTTATCAATAACATCTGCACCTCGAGATTACATCTATTGTGTTTTTTTTGTCTTGATTTTTGTTTTATGTATATGTGGGGATCAATCTTGGCAGGTATTTTAATATTTGTTAATATCTTTGAATATTAAGGTAGGATTCAAAAATTCCAATTTGTTTTATTTAAGAAATGGACATGTTGAAAACTATTTTTGAATGTCATATTTCAACCTGACTCCACTACTTTGTGCTTTACTTAGATTTTTGTATCACAAAGTAATGGATATTTAATCATGAGAGATGTAAAGGTTTTGCATTGTCATGAAGACTTTATAGCTTCAGATATTTTATTGCCTAATAGTATTGTTCTGAAGTTAATACAGAGATACTTTCCTTTTTTTTTTCTTTTTTTTTTTTTTTTTTTTTTTTTGTATCTGTTTTCCTTTTATATTTCTGAGATGAGGTATTGTAATTATTTACATTGTTCAGACTGTTTTTTGGTTGTCTTTTTTTATTTACCTTTTAGTGTCCATTTTTCTGTTACTGGGATATTTTAAGACTAAAATTTTTTCTTTCCTTTTTTTTTTTTTTTTTTTTTTTTTATATCAGACAAGCATTAGTTTTTATTATCAATAATATGCATGGAAAAGACTAATACAATATGTGCTTACACATGTTTAAATACAATTTATGACTTATTAAAATAATTATTATTATTAAAAACTAACATTTGCAACCATATCTGCACTAGAAAAGCTTAAATGAAAAAACTAACAGAATTTGTTACTTCCTTTCACTTCATGTAAATATTAGAACGAAAAATTAAATATTATTGAATACAATGACATCAAATTTATTAATGTGTTCTAGTTAAGCACTTGTGTTGAAAATATACCATTTTCACATCATGTGTGGATTGAACTGGTGTTTGGCAAATTATGGTCATTGTTCCATAGTGGGCCATATCAGCTGTCTTTAGACCAATTCTCCAAAGTTGCACAGTCTTGATTTCACACTGAAAGTCAAAAGCCTTCTTTTCACCAAGTAAAAGGTTTTCTTGTAATAATAAATTGCACCATGCAATGGGATATATATTGGCTGCTTTTATTGTCTTCAGCTATGAAATGTTGCCAACTACTCATTAGTGAGAGAACTTCACTACCCCAGTATATTTGCAAAACATCTGCTTGCTAGTTGCCATCAATTCACAGGCCAATGAAAAGCCACCATAAAATCCTGCTTCTTTTCTTTTTAAACTGGCCCTAGCAAATCTCATATCAGAATTACATTTCCAAACTTACAGCAACCAATGTGCCTATATTTATTTATTTATCTATTTAAAAAAATTGTTAGTATAATGAACAATGACAGCGGAACTAGGGCGCTGTGTAAACGCCTTTTTATAGTTACAAGTGAAGTGTTGCAATAGAGAGGGGAGGTAACTTTAACAAAATTTATCAACACATTTAGATTTTTTTTTTTTTCTTTTTTTTTTTTTTTTTTTTTTTTTTTTATAATTCTTAACTTATTCTCCTTTCACACATTGTTGCAGAAAAGTTTTTATTATACAGGGTGCGGCAGAAATACCTCCCATATTTTAAAGGTTGACAAAAAAATGACGATAACTGCAATTGAAAAAATATTTTACTGGTGTTTAAACAAGGGACTACAGTTTTTATTCATTTGGTTGTTAAAAATGACATCCTCCAAATGGTGGCCTCTATTCTTGTTGCACTGTTGTAAACAATTTCTAAAGTTTTGTCACCCAGAAATTGCAGGTCTTCCAGGTGATTTTAAGTGCTGAATCTGTAACTCTGAAATTTCCAACCCATAGCAGTATTGAATTTCTATCCAGAACACCATCATCCTGAGATAACATGAAATGAGCACAAAAGCTTTCTGTTTTGCAATTACAGATTCACTTTAAAAAAAAAAAAAAAAAAAAAAAGTTTCAAATGCATGGTATGGACTGATCCAAGCTATGATGACAATTAATAGTATCTGAAAAAAATGGTAAGGCATTAGCTAGATGAAAAAACTATTGCCACTTGCTTAACTAGCCGCACACAGGTGATAGTTTAAGATGTGGGAGGTATTTCTGCCACGCCCTGTAGAACAGGAGACCTGTTATTCAGGTATTATCCTATAGATAATTAAATGAATTTGAAATCAGCAGTTGAGGTTTTTTTTTTTTTTTTTACATTTCAATCATGCATGCCTAATCTAAAGTTATGGTGAACTATTTCTATAAATGTTGTAACCCTTACCATGAAATACTAGTTAGCAAATTAGTTTCATGGACTATTGCTGTATTGGGTTTGGTTCTTTGTGCCAGACTATGCTAAGCTTAATAAATATTGAAGTGGCTGTTATCAAGCAGTAATCCTTAGATTTTTAGAATATTAAAAGGCAAAAGTAGTTTTGCTCAAATAATTAACATTATTAATCACTTTTATTTGGAAACCATGTTAAGAATGAAGAAAGGTAGGAATATACTATAACAATACTATAAACTTATAGATCTACATGTCTTTTTTTCTTTTCTTTTTTCTTTTCTTTTCTTTTTTTTTTTTTTAAATAAGCAACTGTATTCAAATGGCAACTTACTGCAGGAAAAAATCTGCCTCATCAGTCATGTATTGAAAGATACATGATCTCCTAAGCATGTATCACTCATGGCCCATGACTCAAATTTGACTAAATCTTAAACAAACCCTCCCCCTGTTAATGCTAGCCACTTGGAGCTGCCCATTCTGTGTGCATTGCTGCAACCTCATGGAATAAGTCTGTAATACCAGTGGGCTACCACCCATCTTCACTGGGGAGAGTTTGCATGGGTTACTGAAAATCTACAGAAAGAATGGATACTCTCTTCTATCGCTACCATGCTTTGGACTACTGGGCCAAGCAATGGCTCAGGTTCCAGTGAGACTATTGGGTTTCATGCATGTGTGTGCAGGTGGGCATTCAATATGGAGTAGTTTTTCCCTGCACAGGAATTTTGCTTACCCACCAATTAAAACCTTGGCTCCCTGAGAATTATAAATTACTGCACCATCATGCAGAAATGATATGTGACCAGTTTAGCACAAAAACTTGTGCAATACCATCTTGATGTATATGGGGGTGCTCACTTTCCAATTCTTCTATTTTAGTTACTTTTGAATTTCTTTCTTTTCTATTAGACTTATGCATAAAAAATTTAAGCAGTGCAAGTGTGGGTCAAAATCCGAAATTGTTTATTGTTGTAGCATACCTACGAATGATAATGAGGTAACAGGTATTAGAACTATATGTATGAAGTTGTTATTGCAGGAGATTGGTTATTAAGTTTGAATTCTGGGTCCCTGAAGATACTATCATGAATTTGTAACAAAGAAAATTGATTTCAAAGTTGATTTATTTCTATTTGTCAGTGTGAGTATCTCCACTGTAAAAAAAAAAAAAAAAAAAAAAAATTTAAGTTACAAACATAAAAATTGTTGAAAGATTTCTATTTCTATTCATTTACATTTACTGTGGTTATGTTTTGGTCATTGTACCCTCTGTCCTTCATCAAGTTTTTGTCAATCTGGGTAACTTTCAGGGAATTTCAAACTGAACCCATTATTTAATTTACGGGGGATTGATTGCTCTTGTTCCACTGACCAGGTCTAAGGATCCTCATCTAGTTCTTAATTAGTACTTTTGTTATTGCTCACCCTTATTTGGCACAGCCTTCTTCAGATCTATTGTGAGTAAAAAAAAATTACACAAAAAAAAGAATGTATAAATTGACTGAGAAACTCTTTCAATGATAATGACCCCCCCAGCCCTTAAAATCATAAATAAGAACCTATCAAATGATATGTCAAATTACCATGAATAAAGGATATGCCAGTATAATGAAAATCCTTTTACTATAAAAACATTCTTCAATCTTTTGTCTTGTTCTTAAATCTTAAGCTGTCCTTTTAAGTATCTCTTACAAAAAAACAATCTATTAATACTCAACTGACATTTTTACAAAAGAACCCAGGTGAGGTACTTGAACATCTGTCATATAATTGGGTTGTTTACAATGTTTGATTCTTATTCCATTTATTGAATCTATTGACCAGTTTGTTGTCTCTGTAAACTTGTAAGTCAAACACTTTGTGTACTTAACCAACTCTACACATTTTAGTTATTCTTGTTTGAAAAGAAATAACAGATGCTTATCATTACTGTTGACAATTATCATATTTTAAATGCTCGCTATGCAACAGTATAAATTATATCCGTTGGGAAGTATCGATAAGTTAGCATAAATTCCAAATGGTAAATATTCAAATGGTCATAAAGTTTGGCAATCTTCCAGTCCAATTTTTTTTTTTACATTTTAAATACTTTTGTTTATTCAGTGCAAAGCCCAAGAGCCACACAATGTAGAGTTTTTTTATGGATTTAAGAGGAGGAAATAAGTGCAGATTATGAGAATATGTAGGATAGATAAAGATTGATCTTAGACTTGAAGAGGTTAAGATTGTAGTGATCAGTTAACCATCCTCTCAGGAATTTGTTCTACAAAGTAACAGTTCCCTCTGAAAGAAGCCACTCGAGTGAAACCTTCAAAGGATGTGAAATGAGTGGAATACAAAAGGAATGTGGATGATTCGACACTGTGTATGTAGTATGGCAGGTCTTAGCTGTAAAGGTCTGGACTGGTGAAACTAAAGAATGGCGCTCACCTGAACATTTGCCATGAAAATAGCAATAGATCAGTTATAAGTTTGCAACCTTTTGTCTGAGGGAAAGAGGTTATAGGGTTGAAAATAATTCATCACCCATAGGGCCATGTAGATGCCTTTTCAATGCTGTCAAGGTTGGAAAGTGAGGTTTGAGCAGCTCTAGTCCAGATATGGGAGCCATATTCCATTTTTGGTTTGATTTGACTCTTCTAAAGATAGTATGGTAGTAGGAGTCTGGTACTTATTGGAGTGGCACCAGGAACTGATTATATTGACAATTTTCTAATTCCAAATGTTCACTATACAAAAGAGTGTAATATAAATTCCATTTTTCACTCCCAGTAGCCCCTTGCATCTTAGTGGCATTATTGCCATACTTGGGACAAATTGATTAAAAAAAAAAAAAATAAAAAAAATAAAAAATTCTAAATATTCAGATAGTCATAATGTCCAGCATGCTAGTCATACTTTACATTTTTCCTAGGATTAAAAAAAATAATGTAGATATTTAAATATCACCCTATTATGAGGTCATGCAACACATGATGTATTTTTTTAATATGGTTTCTCATATCTTACCTTGCAAGAAGGATCTACATGAACTAAGTTCATACTTTCTATAATGATTTCTGTTCATAGATGACCAAATGAGATTTGGCAAATAAATTTCAGCAATCAAATGTAATAGTGTTCTCTTGAGATATATATATCTATATATAGGTAAAAAAAAATTGTTAGAAAGATTCTCTACAAAAACTTTTTGTATAGACTAAAACTGGAAAAAAAAAAAAAAAAAAAAAGGCACCTAATATTTAATATAGTGATACTTATAATATATGAATTTTTACAGATAAGAATTAAAACTCTGTTACTTACAATTGGATTTTCAGTGTTTGTTTCTTAGAAAAATATTTTGTTTTCCATTTTTTTTATACTTTAACCAGTTTCGATTAGCTTTTCAAAACGTTTTTAACTGTTTCTATCTCCACATGTTGATGCTTATGTTTTGAACAAATGAAAAAAATGAAAATCAAGATGCGTAACTGACTATATATGTTTATGGTAAGGGAATTTTGTAGAATCTATTTATGCAATGAATTAAGTATGGGTTTTGAATTTGTTGGTGAAAAATGTTTCCTTATTAATCTGCCTTTGTTCAATGGTCGCAGTAGTAGAAATATATATATATGAGTCTGTGACCCTGGGTTTCATGCTTTTGCGATCATCAGACAAACAGGTTTATTTTTTAGAAATGGATGTATTTATGCTTGTTTAACTAATGTTTGGTGGCAGGAGGGGGAATCTGCTCATGTGTTTAGTCAAACAAACATAAATAGATCCAATTTAAAAAAAAATAAAATAAAATAAACCAGTTTGTCTGATGATCGCAAAAGTGTGAAATCCAGGGTCACAAACTCATATCCATATAACTTATGTTAGCTCTGTTACTGATATTGAACACTTTCAACTAAGTACTCCACACACACACACACACACACATATATATATATATACATATACACACACACACATACACACACACACACATATATATATATATACACACACACACACACAGATATCTATATATATATATATATATATATATATATATATATATATATATATATAGATAAGGTTGGTGCAAAAATAATGACGTAATAATGTTTTTTTTACGTATTTTTTTAACGTCAAAAAACGACATTATTACGTCATTATTTTTGCACCAACCTAATATATATATGAAAGAGTAATTAAAAAAAAAAAAAAATCTGTACTTTTGCCATAACATATCTTTAGGGTTATCACACAGCCTCCTCTCGGGTGCTTATTTATAGGTAAATTCATGAATTTTATTACTTCAAAAGTTATTTTTAATGGATACCTGTGTTCATGTATATGCCCCATTTTTGTCAGATTAAAAATAAATCTATTCATTTTTTTAGAAATTGCTTTGTTTACATTTTGGATATGAAAACGAGCAGGTATGGGCTTTTGAGAAAATGTGAAGGAGTTGATGTGCATTCTTTAAAAGGGTAAATAGTACCTTATTTGGCTGTGACACTCTTTATAGCCGAGCAGTGTAAATCGCACAAGATTAGATTGTATTTTCTCCTACAAAGAGGGACCTAGGTTCAAATCCTGTCGGGGATTTCTTTTTCTTTATGAAGTTTCCTTGAGTGCACAGGCAGATAATACATACTGCTTAAAAAAAACAGAGATAAAGATAGAAAGATAGATATAAAGATAGAAAAAGAAATATAGGGTGTTTACTCAAACACTGGTATCCATTAAAAATAATGTTTAAAGTACAGTGTAACCCGGATAGAAAAGAGAATGTCGGGACCGGAGAAGAAGTTTCTTATATCCGGGTTTCGTCTATTTTGTTTAGGTAAGTATGGCTCTAATTTGGGACCAGAGAGAATTTCTCTTATATCCGGGTTTCTCTTATAAAAATGTTTCATTAAAAATTAATCTATTAATTCTTTAGAAATTTGTGTGTGTGTGTTTGACATAATCCAAAATGTTTTGCCATGTTGTCTCACTTCCAAAACAGTTTGACAACACCTGCTCTTATGTACTTGAATATCTGTTTGTGACAATGATAAAACTTTGCTTTTTCTCTTGTTCATAGAACACAGATCTGTTCTTCAGGCAGTACCTGTTTTTTTTTTTTGTTTTTTTTTTGTTTTGTTATCAGTGCACTTTTAGTCATTGATTTCTTAATTCATTGACTAAGACTTTGTTTAATAAATATCTTAAAATTATGGCTTTTATAAATAAACGTAAAATATAAATGTCTCTGTAAACAAATTAAATCTCATTATCCTGTTAAATGTTTGGAGGGACAAACTCATTCTTTGTTTTGCTTTTGCTGTTACCCTTGGGGGTCCATTCTATAGCTTTCTTCAAGTACACAGTTAGCAGGAAAGATACTTTCTATAATTTATAAAAGTCAGTCTCAGAATTGTTTATATAATTGAATACATTCTTTGTGTTTAGTTTTTTTTACCACAATCTTTTGGCTGATCCATTTTTTATGACCTTCTTTATGTGTATAATCCATAGAGATAAAAGGTTTTTCCCTACTTCTTTGTTTATATTTTATTTACTATTTTTTTTTTTTTTTTTTTTTTTTAAATAGAATAAAGTTTGTGGTAGTACTGAAGAAAACTGGTCCAGTAATGTAAAGAAAAAAATTTTCATCATTCTTTAACTTTTAGCTCTCTGCATTAATATTACTTTAATTTCCACTGCATTCTTTTTCAAGGCTTCTCAATTGCAGTATCCTTATTGTTAATTTCACCCAAAGTTGTTTTCTGTTGCCATAGCAGGATATAACAACACAACTATGAAATTCAAACACACAATTGTTCAAGGATCAGTCACTTTCAGTGGCAGGATAAACTTTTTGTACAACAAATGAAATCACAGTGATAAAGGTTAAATAAAATTTTGCAAAATTGATTAATGTATTTTGCTTTGTGGATTTGTCTTTATTGCAGAGGCATTTGCACAGAGGAAGATAAATACTCGCCTTAAATGTCAAACTACACCCAACTTTTATAACTTTTAAAGGTTTTTAAACAATTAAAAACTTATTTAAAAGTTTACTCTGAAAATTGATAAAAAGGACATCAGTAGTATGCAGTTATCAATGATGTGGGACCAGTTTCAAATTTAATATTTGTAAATGAAAATAAGGTAAAGGTAACTCTTAAGAAAAAAATCAGCAATTGATTTGATGCTGTATTTATATTATGAACATGACCCCCCCCCATTCTAAAATGATTAAAAAAAAATTAATATTTTTCAATTTTGACAAATGTATTTAATGAATACATTTGTCAAAATTGAAAAATATTAATTTTTTTTTAAGCTTCTTGAGCAGTGGTTACAAACTTTTTTTTTTTTTTTTTTTTTTTCTGGGCTGCATTTTCAGAATGAAAATTTGCTTGTGCCTCACCAAATTTTATGTGATAAAAAGTACATTTAAAAAAAAGAAAACACAGAGGGTTAAAGGGAGATAACCATGGATTCTAAGTCGGAACATTATCGTTGATAACTCTCTCCTCTAATTTGCAGAGCCTAGTTACTATATACTTAATACTTGATATAATGCAAAAATATCACAATGATAAAATCAGTCAATAATTATTTATGACTAGGTACTTCCATGAAAACAGTTTTATCGTCACGATCGTTATTATTACGCGGAAGGATCAAAGTATTTTTTATTATTTAATTAAATTTCTTACTCCTTTTTAGAACATTCAAAATTTTGATTAAAAACTTGTTTTTCTTGTGTCAACAGTTATACTAACTTTTAGCATAGCAAATTTTGATTTTTTTTTGCAGTAAGAGAAATTATTGCAAAACTCAAATAATTGTCAGATTTTAATGAAATTTTCAGGACTTATTCACAAATAAAATTATGATTTTTTTTTTTTTTTTTTTTTGCAAAATTGAACTTGGTCTTACCGAAAATCTGTTCTGAATCAAAAAATAAAATCACAATAAAACTAAGACATTACAGAAGCTTTTAATTGCTTTTATGATTAATATATATTAAAGACGATATTGTCTGAAGAAAGTTTTCAATAACTGGATTTTTACATTTTTTTTTTTTTTTTTTTTTTTTTTTTTACAATTTTAAATTGAATAATTTATACATCTTTTAAATTTTATTTTCAACGAGATAATTCTTAGAAAAATATTGTTAAGTAAAAGTATATTTACTGATCATATATTATAAAGCTTATTACAACCTGACAACCCTGAAGATATTTAAAAGAATTTTGTTTTGTTTTTGTATGTGATTACATGCAGAATTTCTGAAGTATGTCTGTACAAACCAATAAATCTAGCATTTAAAGGTTGTGTCTTTAAGAGTTGTCTCCGCTTACAATGAAAGAAAAAAAAAAAACCTTTGTCTGCTTCACCATACTTAAATATGAACATGTTCAGCTGTCAATCGGATGTAAATAAATTGATTAGCACATCAGATAACAAGATCCAGTAGTTAAATGTTTGTATACAACATTTTGTTATAATTAATATTTGTTTCAAATCAGATTAATTTAACTTTAAATTTGCTAATTTTCCTCAAATAACATTTGGGAAATATATTTTATTTTTTTAATTTTTTAAAACCAAGAATTAAAGTTTGTTTAAAAATGTCAAAAATGGCCATTTTGATTGATTTTAATGAAAACAAAAAATCGATTCCAATCAATATATAATTTCTGTTTGAAATACACCAGAGTATTTTGCTTACTGGAAATAGTAAATTTTAAATTCTTTAGCTTTTAATTAAAGGTAAAACAAAAGCTTCAGGAAAGCTTTTCTTCATTTTTAAAAATTCATTTTTAACCTTACATATACCCAATTGTTGGAAGTACTTATTTATAACTATTTATACTGGGACTCATGCATGCATTTACCAATAATCTATAATAATATTTTAAATTTTGAAATCATATTTATTTTTGGCATATGAATTTTTGAAACTGTTTCTAAATCTTTGATTGTATTTCAATCATTCCACCTCATCTGCTATCCTCTTGCGCCACATTGTTTAGGAAACACTGTTCTAGAGGAAGGCCTAGTAAATGCTAATCACAAAAGAAATGTTTCTTATATATTTTACAAGTGGACAGTTTTCCCTCAATTGTGGTAAGTTGGCAAACAACAACAAAAAAAAAAAAAAAAAAAAATAAGCATTGGTATATTAACCAACATTTTTTTTTTTTTTTTTTTTTTTTTTTTTTTTTTTTTTTTTGGATACATTATTCGTTTTTGTTTTGGCTTGATGATTTTTTCAGGCAAGAACCTCAGAAAGAATTTAAAATAATTATAAAAGCTCTCTATAATTTACCAGTCAGTCTGATATTTTAAAGATATTTTTTTTTTTTTTTTTTTTTTTTTTTCTGTATCGTTATCCAGTAATCTAAAAAAGGCAGCCCTTCACTCTGAAAAGTTTTAGCCCTTACCTAGGGCAGACCTGCTCAAAATATCTCTTGTTTTGTCTTGGTTATATTATGATAATATAACTGAAAATAAATCTCCTTGTCATTTGAAATTATATACAATGTGACTCATTTTGGACTGATAACCTCCTTGAATGTGAGAGCAGACATTGCTAGAGCGGAAATAAATCAATTATTTCTGATGAAACACGAGTTCACCTTGAGAGCATTTCATGTATGGATATTGTAGTCTGTGTGCATTTTGAGGAGTTTATCATCCAAGACTGTTGTGATAAAAAGTAACACTAATAAAATGGAGCAAGACGAGTAATAAAATAATAATAGTAATAATGCTTCATATAAAAAAAATTAAAAACAAACCTGATTTTAAAAAAAAAAAAAAAAAAAATATATTTAACTCAAGGTTGGTTAAGCCAATCTATTTTGAGTAAAAATATCTTCTGAATCACATTCTGAAATAATTCAGAAACATAAAATATTACTTTTAATGTTTACTGCTTTGGTTGAAGTCTACATAGATTTATTAAATTTTTGAATTTTTCACAGTAATTTTACATCTACAATCGTACAGCGTATCTCCTTTCTTGACAGAAACTAATGCTGATGCAAAGGGAGATAATTAAAGACAATAGAAATAAAATTGATTGAAAGCTGAATGTGGTTGACTAGGTTATACATCTACATACACTAGATTTCAAAAATTAAAGCTAAGTGTCCCTGTATCATTAATGTTTTGGGTATAAATTTGTAACCAGCATTTTTTGTATTTCTCCCCCCCCACTTCCCATAATATGAAACTGACTCCATTAATAAAGCCAATTTACAAACTTACAAATCAAAACCTTCAATTTTTTACAGGTAATTTTAGCTATTATTGAAACAATAGATTTAAAAACATTGTCATAATTTATTTTAAAACATATATTATCATTATTATATAATTATTTTCTAAGCGTGGCTTAGATGTGGCACAAGGCTGAAAGTATGGAGCACCTAGTGAGGATTGAACTCACTTTTCAGTCATAACTGATATAGCGAGACAAGCTTGCTAACTATTACACCACGCCAAGGTGTCCACTTATCATTATTATATACTTAACTCTTATGTCTTTATACTCAGACCAGCATGCTTATCTTGTTACACTCAGAACATTTCTGTAATTAAGTATGACAGATGCCTGAAGAAGGCAGTAGAGTGCAATGGCTGAAATGAGAGTATAGCAACCAAGAGGAGTCTATTTGTCATATAGTATTTAATATCCTTCATTAGTACCATGGAGTGTTTGAATACATGACAAAATGTTTTTCCTCAACCTTTCAGTGCCATTAATAGAACATATTTTAAGACCTATTTTTAATAGCAGTACCACATTAATTTTAATACCAGACACATTAATTTTGATTATTTCATCTAAAATACAATATATGCATAAACATTGAGCTAAATTGGTGTTTCTCAACCTTTTTTAAGCAATGGCACCTCTTGGAGCAAATGAAAATATGACGGCACACTTAGCCAAATTTTTAAAAGGTATGCATTTAAATGTTATAAAATAAAACCATTATATTTAAAAAAAAAAAAAAAAAAAATTGCAAAAATATGAATTTATAGTACAGTATGTATTTCAGTGTTTCTATTCAAGTATTTGTGTAGATTATTTGATGTGAAACCTATGCCTAATGTTTTCTCGCAATTTTTTGCCAATATTTCATGGCACACTTAAGATCACTGCAGGACGACTTGTGTATATATATATATATATATATATATATAATGACTTAAAAATATGTTCCACTCCTAGAACAATGGGCACTAAAGGTTAATATTGAACAAGAGACAAGACAAATGTTTACAATTAGTCAGGAGTTTCTGGTTTTCATCACAATATTTGTGTGAATTATAAAGTTTTATTTGTTTACTGAAAATAAAATTAAATCTATTTTTGTGTATTTGAATTTTTGAAACTTATAATTTTTTTTAAATATCACCCTTTTAATTCATTTTTCTAAATAACTTTATTTTTTATCCTATAAATACCAGGACAAAACACTCAAGAAAATATATAAGAACTAAATGATATGTGTAAAAACCCCACAGTACTAATGCTGTGACAATTTCTAATAATACTAACAGACAGTTAAAAGCATTTTAATAAATCCATTAATTATAATTTATTAGTGCTATTTAATTTGTTTAAAGCTTTATAAAGGGCCTGTTATAAAAGTTTCAGAATGTTAGGTTCTTGTCACTTTTTCACGTAATGACAGCTTTGACGCATCACCTATGACACAATAGTCACACACACACACACACACGCACACAATATTATATTATATAATGGGTTATGACTTTTTTTGTAACCCTATGTTCCAATGTCAGGAACTGATGAACTTTTGTTCAAAAGTAATGAAAAAGATATTAATTTGTTTCTAGTCACCCACCCAAAGGGAAAATTCTATTTTACCATACACACAATAAGGGTAAAAAAAAAACATAAAAATAAAAATATTTCAGAAACTTTATTTTTCAATTTGCTAATGATTTAATTGGAGAGTACTTATCTAATTTTTTTTTTTTTTTTTTCTTTTTGTCACATTTAACAGTTTATAGCTATAGCATGACATATAAACTTAGAAATAAACAAAACCATGTTCTAGAAGGGTGCAGAAAGTCATCGTACCACTAAGCTTATATACAATTTTAGAAATTTCATGTTTGGGGTGGCATTTTTTGAAAAAAAAAAAATAAACTGAATAATTTTTGAACAAAAGTTCATCAAATTATGATACAGAAAATCAATTATTTTACAAAATGTCATGACCCTCATATATATATATATATATATATATATATATATATATATGTGTGTGTGCGTGTGTAAAAAAAAAAAAAAAAAAAAAAAAATATATAGGAAATAGGAATTCGCTTGAAGATGGAACAGAGCTTGGTACTTTAATTCAATTTAATTCAAATAATTATATTGAAGTTTTCGGCTCTTGTTTTGAAACATGAGAACTCTTATGTAGCGTTGGAATCATATTTTTAAATAAATAATTATAATATATACTGCTGAGCATACCTTAGTTACAGTTTATTGGAAAGACTGTGTTATCTAGCATGATCAACAATTTGAACAAGGCCAGCATGCTCAAGCCCTCGGTCACAATGACTTGAGACTTTGTGCTAGCATATATAATGTGTGTGTGTGTGTGTGTGTGCGCGCAAATATATTGATAAAATATGAAAGAACCATTAGATTGATCTGAAGTTCTGTAGTATTTTTTTTTTTTTTTTTTTTTTCAAGTGCTCAAAATTCACTTGAAAATGAAACGGAATTAGAGACTTTAATTAAATTTCTATTATTGAATTAGAAGTTTTTAGCTTCTGTTTTTGAAACATGGTAATTCCTGTGTAGCGATGGAATCATATTTTAAAAAAAGATATATATATATATATATATAGTAATATAACGTAGTTTCAAATATCAAAGGTTTTAAATTACGATATTCTAAAGACTAAAAAATTCAATATTCTGTTCCAAGGAACAGTCCCCTCCTCCTAGACAACACCTCAAAGAATGCAATCAGGTGCTTCAAAAAGAAAATCTTAAAGGAACTGAATAATTTCTTTAATGCCTTGCCTGTGTGAATGAGAGACTTCACAGTAAACATGATCCTTCCATGCTCATGTAGAGTGGATATATGTAGGAAGTGGCAAACAGTTATTTTTGTAGAAATTGTCAAGGATTTTGTTATTAACTCCTTAGTTTTTAGTTACCCTACAGCAATAATAATCATTTATCATTTGGTGTTAAAGATTTTACAAGTACATAAGTGTTTGACATTATGCTCAAAATAAAAAAAGAACATGATAATAACAAATCTGTACCACATGACAAAAATCATATACATAACACTGTTTTTATACCAGTTCCTGTATGATCACCAGTTAAGCAATGTTGATCCTGGTCAGTACCTAGACGAGTGACATCTGTAATCATCATCATTTAATTTACGTCAAATAATGATTTAAATTTTGATTTGGTTCCAATGTATCTCACCAGCTGTCATTTGTACTTCCTCCTCCCACTCCTGTTCAATTTGTTGACACTGTTACCCTCTCCTCAATAATATAAATCCACAGAAATTTTTCTAGGTCAAGCAGTTTAGACTTACACAGTATTTGATGGCATATATGACACACCCCAATTGCAGCAGGGCAAATCAAGAAAAAATTATTAATTAGTAAAATTATTTGTAAATGGTACAGCCTAGGCTATATTTATGAGGTATTATTTTGGTTAAACAAGCCATGATTACAATTAAATTAAAAATAATAAGAAAAAAGACAACAAGCCTATAAAAACTTTATTATATCTTTTATATGATCTGTAAAACCTGCGTCTTGTAAACGTCTTATTGAAATAATTATAATATAATTAGGATATAAAAATTCTGATTGTATTTATACCAGTACAACCGAAAGTTATTGCAAGAAAAATATTAATGAAACAAATATATTTTACAAATATATAATTTGGATTTGTTTCACTAAAATTGTGCAATAAAGTTAATAATATTAAATGTGATGAAATTAATATAATGAATATTATCAATGATAACACTTTTAATCTGCATAATAGCCTTTTAAATAATGACAATATGGATATAAAAGTTACTTTAAAGTCTAATCTAATAGTTGTCAGGTGGCTAATTTCGGTCAACTATCATGAATTTTAAAACTAGTAGGTTGGTGCAAAAATAATGTCGTTTTTTGACGTATTTTTTAACGTCAAAAAACGACATTACTACATCATTATTTTTGCACCAACCTAATGTGTATGGAATATAAGACACTGGGGAATATTAAAAGATATTTTTTAGCAAAAAATGTGCCAAAAATTGAATAATATAGACATATGTCTATTTTTATAATAATCCTTTCTAGTTCTTTAATTGGCTTCTTGATGTTGAAGTTCGTAAAGGAACATCAGGAAGCTAATTTGAGAAGTAGAAAGGATTATTATAAAAAATAAACATAATATGTCTATGTTATTCAATGAAATATGCTTGAATGAAGATATGCTGCTTAAATATGTATATAATTTATTTTCAATCTGATCCTCATAAAATGAAAATTTTCTTTTTTGCTTTATTTTTTAGTTTCTGGGATGAGTCCACATATAAGACTTTTGTATAAGTTTTAGAAGCTAATGTTTAAAAAAAATGTTTTCTAATTTACTTTAAAAATTAATGGCAATAATGATGTCTTGACAAATGATACAGCTAAAATGTAATAGCTTTGTCGTAGATTGAGGCCAAGAATACAAATTTCATCTTGTTTAATTCTCATTAGTAACTTATTTTATACTAAGGCTTATAAATAACTGTTTTATTGATGGAATCAATTTTATATCTTTAAAAAGTTCGAGAAATACAATAACTGCTGGTTACGGTTTATGTATTAAAGACACAGAAACATTTAAATTTAAACATCTGATGTATTTAGATGTTAAACTTAGCCAATCTCAAATAATCTGTGGGGGTTATAAAATTTTATTAAAAACTTTTTTTTTTTTAAACTTAATTTAAAAAAAGAAACATGAAAGTATATATAAATATATACAAAAATATAAAACAAGTATTTTTTTTTCACATCCTTACATTTTATTCCTTTTGTTTTCTATTTTTGAATATATTTATATATACTTTTAAAATATCTGTTTTTAAAGCCTCAATTAGCATACCTCATTCAGCTTTACATTGCTTTTATTTTTATCATTATAATTTTTAATTATACCATATTAGATTAGTATTAGGTTGGTGCAAAAATAATTTCGTTTTCTAACATATGTTACTATGTGAGAAAACGAAATTATTTTTGCACCAACCTAATAGTAATTTTGTAGAGAGGAGATATGATGTATGATCTGTTTATGTTTATAAATAATAGTTTGTTTATATATATATATATATATATATATATATATAAAATGTTGTTGATTGATCTGTTTGTAGAGGGAATGATGTAAGAAGAAAGGATGTATGATCCAATATGTAAATTTACTGTTGAGGATTCCCAAAACAAGTGCACTTTTAATACTTTTTCACCTTATATAAATTTCTTTCACTTTTTATCAGAATCAGTCCTGTGTTTATAACATAGATAAGTGACTGTTTCAGAATGCATAAAATGTATCTGTTTGGCTGCAGATGTACACATTCACAAAAAATGCATTATAGGAATTATATTAAAATGAAACTTTACAGTTTTATAGATAAGTTGACAATTATAGATAAAATCCAGCAATGTAGAATCATGCAGAATTATATTTTGCTTTTTGAAAAACAAAAACCTAGAATTCAGTAACTGAAACCTAACTCCTCATTATTCCACTTCCCAAAATTTCTGATGAAGCTAAATAAATATGGAAACATGTTAAAATTATGTTTTCTTACTTGTTCCTTATTTAATCAGGTTTCTCAATATTTAAAACCGGTTACAAATATTTACATATTTGTCTTCTAGTTTTCAAAGAAAATAGCTTATATCATTTAATTCACGTACAGCAAAAATTTCAAAATCTAAATAGTATAAACAGAGATTACTGACTTTTTAAGCATTCAAAAGAAACTAAAAATTCGTTGGTATTCTCTGTAAAACCTCCAGTGGTCCGAAAGTCTTGTCACCCCCATACCAAAACGTAATGAGAACAATAAAAGACTAAGTAACACAAAGCTCATGTAATAGATTCAGTTTATTCACTTTCATTGATGCTGTCGCACTGTAGGAGCTTGCATCAGCCATCTGAAATAGAAAATTATATTGTGTAGGGGTGACAAGGCTTTCAGACTACCCTGTAGTATTCAGTACATATGTGTATTTGACAAAACTAGAATAGATACCCTAGTGTGGGACCTGTTTAGGCTAGAAGAAGTGGGTTTAAATTAAGCTAGTTCTAATTCTTGGTTTCCCAAACCAAAAAAAAGAAGGAAACAACTAATTTTAAGAGTACGAAGAAATCCAGCAACAAGATTAAAATTGTTTTTTGCACTTGATTGTGGGCTGAAAAATAATTTTTTGCATTTAAAAAGGAAATGAAAATATTAGTTTGATAATTTACAAGATTGAACTTTTAGAAATGTTCTTTGTTCACTGCTCTTGTGATAATAATTATAATTATTTTGACAAATAATGATCACATTGTGCAATAAAAACTTTTTTTTTTTTTTTTTTTTTTTTTCACACACATTTTGTTGTTAATTATTTTTCTTTAATTTCAGTCTATGGAATTTTTTTTTTTTTTTTTTTTTTTTTTTTTTTTTCAATTATTTCATCCCAAGCAAGGCAATAAAGCCACTATGATTTAAGAAGTTATGGAGAGTGAAAAAAAACCGACAAAAAAACAGGATTCAAAGAGAGATAATGAGTAACAATGCATTTAAATTTTCAAAGAATCTAATTGACATGAAAGCAGAAAACAAGTGATAAGTATGGGGGAAGAAATGACATAATAAATCTTTGAAATCAAGAAAAAAGTATTAAGCAATTTTTTTTTTTTTTTTTTTTTTTTTTTTTGAAAATGGACTGGATAGATAATTTTGGGATTTGCAGTTCAATATAAACTCAAATTAAAACTTTTGATATAGATTGGGAGGGTGCTGAAAAGTTCTTTTGATCAAGAAAGGATTGACAAAAAAAAATGTTTGATCATTTGGTCTGATTTTGAGAAATGAGATGGGCTGGGAATATTTCAGCACAGACTTGTGTACATACTCCATACACACAAATATATATATACATCTGTTTGTAATTTCTAAAGAAATAATGAATTTTTTATTTATTAATCTGACATATTTTTATCACTACATTGTTCAGACTGTTGTCCTCATCTTTATTGTCATAGTCGCAACATTTTGGCCATTGTAAGCTCCAACATTCTTCACATGATATATGTTGACCCTTGGGGATCCTTCAATCTCCAATTATTCAGTGGATAAAAGAGTTTGTTGAACTGAATTGACCTAAAGAGTTTTGAGTTCAATACCTGGCCACAGTAGAGGTGAACAAAAACTTGGAGATTTGAGTTACTAAAGGGAAATAACTGAAACAGATATCCAGAAAAGGCATGGCACGTGGAACTAGAACAATCTACCCCAGTAGATGAAATAAATGGTTTGGTTTGAAATACCAACATGTATCACCTGAAGAAGGCAGGAGTGTACAATGGCCGAAACGTCGTGAATATGACAATAAAGATAAGGACAACAATGTAAATAGTTACAATACCTCATCTCTGAAATATAAACAGATATTTTTAATGGATACCCATATTTGAGATGATCCGTTTATTTTAAACAGAATTTTGTCTACATGTCTGAATATTCAAGAAATCTGTAGGAGAAAGGAAAATAAATATTCAATCTTTTATGTGTCCTGTCCATTTAGGATGTAGACAATCATAGCTCTCCACAACTTCTTTTGTTGCTCTAAGTTTTGACTCTTTACTTTGCTTCTCTGTTCTGCTATTCATTCAAATGTTGAGCAGATTACTTTCAGCTTCACTTGCCTTTAGTAGATCTTGTGTTATATTATGCCTCAAGAGAACTACCCACAAAAAACTTACCCTAAAGACTAATATCACTTCTGTCCACACGCAAACAAACATTTTCACTTACAGACTTCACTTATTTGAAATATGCCCTGTAATTCTCATCATCAGTTATGTGCCATGCATGATATACACTTAGGCAATCATGTATCTTTTGATACATGACTGACGAGGCAGATTTTTTCCTGCAGTAGGTTTCCATTTCTTTCTGCAGTAAACCAGTTGCCATCCAATTCCTCAATCTGAGCTGCTATCCATTACTCCACCGTGCCTCCCTGTAATGCTACAGAGTCGTAAGCGAAAGCCTTTGTATAATTGTGAATATTTCTTGTTGAAACCAGACATTATTTTTTGTCACTCTCTGATCCATTTACTTGTTCTCACCATTATTTGTTCATTTCATTGTGGTGGATGTTACCTCTCTTGATGGCGATTGTCTCCCCTGAAAGAAGAACTCTCCCTCACTTAGATACTATAAGTAAACAGTCTATTTGTTCCTCCCCATTTAAGCTCAATAAAGATTTAAGTCTTATCACACCTCTGAGTTATTACATTACTCAAGTACATTACATTAATAAAAAAAAAAATACCATTTTTTATTTTTAATATAAAAATAATAAAGGAAAAATATGTGAATATTATTTTAAAAAAATAATAGCATATTCTATAGCATCAACAGGTCAGTAGAAATTTTACCACAGGCCATAGTTTGCTAACCTATTGCTCTAGAGCAGGGGTTTCAAAACATTTTAGACCATCAAACCCTTCATGGAATCTGTGATCCCTCATCAACCCCCAGGGGTGTACAAAAAATATGAACTATTATTATTATTTAAGGTAGAAATATTTTTTTGCCTTTTTTTTTTTTTCATTATTGTTTCTTGATAAGATTCATTTTAGCTTTGCATTTTATTATTCATTTTTTAATTTCTCTTCCTCTTCTTTCCCAAGCTAGATGCATTTGTTCAAATAATAATTATTCCAAAAATAATATAATATTATTGCATTTGTTGAGATTAATGGGAAATATGTGTTTTAGAAGTATCAAAGGTGTTGATATTTCGTTGGAAACTTAGTCATAAGTTACTATAATTTATCAACTCCTCCCATCCATTTTTGACCTCCTAAGCATTTATTGACTCTTGGATAGTTCCATCAATCTCCAAGGGTCAATATTGATTACTTTGGGGAGCCCTGCTTTAAAGAATGTTATGCCAATAAAAAAAAAGGAAAGAAAAAGGGTTATAGCCATTATCACATTGAAACCTCAGTTCCCGTACAATCACTGACGTTAAGCAATATCAAGCCTGGTCAGTAACTAGATGGGTGACTGTCTAGGAATACCAGATGCTGGAAGCTTGGATTTGTGGACACTGTAATGGATAATGGCTCAGAATTTTTAATTGATCTGAGTTTCAATTCTTGTTGAATTATATTGACCCCTCACTTTATATCCACATTATAATTTCATGTTTGTTTATCAAATTCTGATTCAGTATGAATCCATCTCTTCTCCTCCCACCTATGGGTTAATTAGTAAAACTTGTATCGTTAAATTATTATCTCAAAAAAAACTTTCATGCAATCTAAAACAATTTTCTGGTGTTAACCAGAAATAACCTGCAAAGTGTTGATAAACTGTCAAAAACGAATCAATCAATCAATCAATCAAGCCATGAAAAACAAAAAAAAGCACATAGACAATTCACCATGAAAAATCTATGCTTCTATATAGACTTTCTATACACATTCAAATAACTCTCTGGATTTTGTAAGGACTTCAGACTTGTATGTTAAGATCTGGTTCCTCCTTTTATGTGACATGTCCCTTCTGGATGTGAAGATCATGGCTCTCTTCAACTTCCTATCCCTCGTTGCTCTAAACAATGTTTAACTAATGACCATTCCTCTTTGTCTCTGCTCCACCATCTATTCATCCAAAACCATTAATTAGGTTACTCTCTCTTTCTCTCTGCCCTTCCTTCCTTCCTTCCTTCCTTCACTATGTTTCATCCTAATGAGTTCCAGAAACTTCAACTGTTTCTTTCTTATTTTCATATGACTTCACCTCTCATCTGGTACACATTCTTCCCCTGTATTTTGAGCAAGAGTAGAGATTTATCCCTTGCTTTATATTTAGGATTGGGTTTTCCTGTTCCTTCTGAAGTCTACTTCAGTTTTATATTTCTAACCTCTCTGTCTAAACTCTGAATTTTTATTTACTATTTATTTTATTTTTTTCCTCAATAGAGTAGATAGGGTCACCTATCATTTGGTTCACATCCTTCCTTGTTTCCTGTTTGGGGTTGGGTTTCTGGTTCTTTCTAAAGTCTTTCACTTCCCAGTAGCCCTTTGCATCTTAGTGGCTTTATCATGTTGCTTGGGATGAATTGATTAAAAAAAAAAATACAAGTGTCTTTTTTTGTTCCATTTTCTTCTCAACATCCTTCTGTAAAATCACATCTCTGTTGCCTCAGGTCAATACTGTATGGAAATTATCCAGGATTCATTGCCATACAAAAAGATAGATATTACCTGGCAGTTCGGCACTCTTTCCTTTGTTTCTAACAAGATTTTTGTGTATATTTAATGATTTGGTCAAATAAACCTGAAACTAGAGTATTTTTCATGTGTAGTTGGAACTGCCTTTTTAATATAAGCTTCATTTCTTTTGAGTAAATTGGTTCTAAAGAGCTGGTATGATTTACTATGTGTGTGTGTGTGTGTGTATATATATATATATATATATATATATTTGTATGGTTCAGAGTCATGGAGTTAGCCTTCAAGATACGACACTTAATGTAGACCTGTTTAACAGGTGTAATATTGGAGGAATCGAGACTTCCACCATACAGTCTCAGTTACGATGGACTGGTCATGTCTTGAGAATGTCTGATGACAGGATACCCAAGATCCTAATGTACAGCCAGTTAGATCAGGGCTACATAATGTAGGATGCCCATGGCTCAAATACAATGACAAGCTGAAGAACAACTTGTCAGCTGTCAATATCCCTCATAACATCCTCGAGCACTTAGCCTTGGAGTGGGTAGAATGGAGATCAATATGTTTTAGTGGACTCAGCAGTTTTCAACCTGCTAGTCTGAATCATCTTCAAGAAGTGAGAGTAAGATCTAAAAGGTCTGCCAATCTAACAGTGAGCTTATCCCATAATCCTCAATCTTGCTCCATATGCGACCTTTTTTGTAAATCACTAGCAGGTCTTAAGGGCCACTTACGATTAACGCAGAAAATTCATAACTGAATCAATTGGTTAAGTTGTCAGATCTTCATATGTCGAAACCAGTGGGAAAGTCCATTATTATGTTATGTATAAAATGCTGTTGCAAAGCTGAATAACAGTTTGTATTGCTTGAGATTGAGAACTATCAAAGAAATTAAATTCAACATTCTTAAAAGGAATAAATTTCAACCTGCAGAAGAATTTTACAAATATATTTTTATATAACATCTCATCCATGTTTTGAATATTGCTGTCACATCTGCTCTGGTTGTTCCAGCTATATATTTAGAGATTCTTAATAAACTCCAAAGAATCTGCAATGTTATTGGTCTTGACCTGGCATCTTGCTTTCAGTCACTTTCCCACTGCCGTAATGTAGCCTCTTTGTGCTTTTCTATAAATAATTTCATGATAATTGTTCTGATAAACCTTCCTCTGTGTTACCTCAACCTTATGAATTTAAGTGCAGTACTAGATTGGCTGCAAGGTCTCATCATTTTACAGTTGAAATGGTTAAATGTAATCATAAGTTCTATGCTAACAGTTTCTTCTATCGCACATCTCATTTGCAGAACTCTCTTCTGGCTTCTTGCTTTTCAGTCAACTTTGCATTTCAATTTTTGAAGATCAAAGTCAATCATTATCTTCTGTCTTCTGAACTCTTGGTCTTTTATTGTTCTCTTTCCATAACAGTATTTTTTCTCATATTCTCTAACACTCAGTAACTCTATGCATCTTAGTTGCTTTATTGCCTTGCTTGGGGTAATATTATGATGAAAGATATGACTTATCTCAAAATTCGAAATGAGCACGAATGTGTCTTGCCTGCAAAGTGATGACAAAAAGAAATATAGCCGCTATTGAAGACGCAATTTATGCATGCCGATCTCGTCCAAAATAAGACGATATTTACACACATGCAAATTTTGGCCATATTGGAATAGCATAAAAAGCTAGGTGCCAGCTGCACAATGGAATCGGGAGTCATTCGGCAGACTGCGTGCAATAGAGCTGGATGCATGAATTGACAGACGAACAAAGAGGAAGTCGAAGTCAGTGTGGCTGAGTTGGTGTCTTTCACAATTTCACAGTGTAATGGCTGAGAAAGAGTCACGCAATCCATTTCCTTGAGGTGACTGAAGAAGAAGGAAAAAACAGCTGTCCTGCTGGCGAGCACTGCACTTTTTGCCCCCCACCCCTCACCATTTTTTTTTTTTTTTTTTTTTTTTTTTCCGCTACAAATATGATTAAAATTCTGTATACACAGCTAAAAAGGAAGAGAAGCATTAGGAATTTGATTGTAGAAAACGGGAGTTGTGTGAGTGAGTTAAAATTTAGTGGGCTGTTGCCTGGGAAAAAGTAATTTCCTCCAGTAGCGAGAAAAATCATGTTGATCCTGCTACATTTTGGAGCAAAAAAGAAAGCTGGTTTGTGTTGTTTTATAGCCCTGAACAGCACCACTTAGCAGGCATCTTGGCAGACAAGGTGGGGGTGATCAGCACAATGTAAAACTGGAACCATTGGTTCTGTCTTTATGCAAATGTAATTTTAATTTCTTTAAATTACTATGTCCCTTCAAAACATTGATGATCATGGCTCTCTCCGTGTGAATTGCTATACGTTCTTATGAAAAATAGTGGAGAGGTTTCCCCATCAATCAACGAAACATGCATCCACCATATCCCACTGTAACTGACATTTCACCTGCTTTGACATATCTGTATGATATGCTACCCTCCACTGTGACCTCAGTCAACCAACAAAGGCACTGACCATATCCTGTGTCCTTGGTCAGGCCAGCACAAGAATTAGGTCTACCCCCAGTGCTGCCTCTACCCCCAACTGCCATCCTGACAACCAGGCATTGAAACAGACATTTCACATATCCTTCAACTTCTTTGTACGACATACCAACAATAAAAGTTGTTCAAAATTTAATCCTTCTTATTCCTTTCTCTTGCTACCAAACTTTACTATAACAGTGGGTAGGTTGGAAAAAAGTCATAATTTCGATAGCTGGCCAGGATGGTCTATTCTGGATGTGAAAGTATCCCATAGTTGGGGAAATTATAAGTGTTATGAACGCGCGCGCATGCAGTCTCATAACTACTAAACAAAATGCCTTGAATGAGTTTTGATTCACAGTGCGTGAATGAATATATATGTGTGTGTGTGTGTGTGTGTGTGGCACATGGAGAAACGGGTGATGTGATACAGAAAATAATTTGCTACTCACGATTTGTTTGAAATCACCATTTATTCACAGGAGAACATTACAACATATATTAGGGTATGTACAAATCACGGTCCCAAGTTACTGGGTTGTGTGTCACAACAGTTGGGACAGGAGAATATAAATCGTCCTTATTGTCTAGTAGCAATGTTCCAATCTGCTCCTTTTTTTGCACATCCCGCCTCTCCAAGTCGCATTGATCACATGACTTGCGTGGTTTTGACAGGGGCAAAAGGGAGGTACTCTCTTTGAAACAGAAGAGTTATTTCCCTTGGAATGTATTTTTTTATCCGTCCTAACAATAAGTTTAAATGAGAACCCTTAAAAAAAGGCACATAGCAATCTTTAACCTTTGTGCCCACAAAAAAAAAAAAAAAGTGTGTGTCAAAAAGGACATTTTTTGTCCTTTACAATGCTAACATTTTAACTACCTTCCCTACTTGGTAATGTTTTTTAAAAAGTGATGATTAGAATTGTAACCAAACTTAAACATGATTTTTTGTTCTTGACAATTTAAAAGAAAATATGAAACACTTTATTAGATTGTTTATTTACAAGAATGATTTTATATTTACAACATTCTAAAACAATTGTATTAAAACTAATGCAATACAATATTTATCATTTCCCAGTTTATAAAATATAAATATGAAAAAGAATTTTTTTATTCATAAATTTATAAACATTTACTAAATTATTACAATATATGAACTGACCATAAAGAAATCCTTATTATTTACCATTTTATAAATTTCAAATTAATTGGCAATTAGCCAATGTTTTGTCAACCATTCCAATAAACAATCTAATAAATTGTTTATTATGTTTGTTGTCAATTCTCAAGACCAGAAAAAGATGTATAAATTGACTGTCATATGTTTAGGTTTTATTAAAAGTTTAATCATCTCCTTTTAAAACAATAAATAGTGCTGAGGAATGAAGGCAGTTAAAATAATAGCAGTGTCAAAGGAAAAGCCGTCCTTTTGAAACATTGTTTTTTTTTTTTTTTGTTTTTTGTTTTTTTGTGCAGGCAGGAAGGTTAAAGATTGCCAAATACATTTCCTTTTTCTAACCAACAATAGTAATTTGTAGCTGGCATTTTAATAACACTATGAATTGAATTTCTAGTCATAGAGAAAAATTTTTTTTTTTTTTTCTGTAGGCTTCTGCACATAAAAAAAAAAAAAAATGAACCAACAATGACTCAATTTACATATAAAAGTGCACACAAAATAAGAATGCAGTTTAATTTTGTATTTACATCATAAATTCACCAAACCCATAAAATGCATTAAAAGTTTTATTTCCAGAATATTCAAAGAAATGTACTGGTTCACTCAACTAAATTCTAACCAACATTTTTTTTTTAATATCACATTCACCTGAAAAGATTATTTCTCTTGAAGAGAAGCTTACGACTCAAAAAAAAAAAAAACTCTAAAGAGAACAATTCTAATAAATCCTATTGCCTTTTTGGATATATAATTCATACTTCAAAAAGTGATTAATTCTTTGAACATGTTCAGTGCATTTCCTTTCTTTAAAACTCTCTTCATACTGATTTCCAACAAATAATTTTCTAACAAACCCCTTTTCCCTTAACTGAATGTTGAATGGATTATAAACACATTTAGAACTGTCATCACAAGATTATTGTCTTATTGATATTCTGTCTCCAACAATAAAAATTTACTCTTTCCTTTGCCTATGTGAAGGAGGTTCAGCAGGTACTTTTTTACAGAGCCCAAGAACTAAGAAGGAATCTAAGAACAGATCTAGCATGACATTGAATCTGGCATTGCCAGACAAATTGATTTTACAACATAGTATAACAATTCCAATTCCAGATTATGGTTTCTGTTTCAGCTGCAGTATCCTCCAGTTTTATATGTTTAGGTTTTATTAAAACCACATCCTCAGATGCTTGTCGATCTGGGTAACCTTCAGAAAATTCCAAAATGAATGTAAGGCATAATCTATGGGAAAACGAGAACTAACTACCTCTGTAGATTAAATGACATGTTCAGCAGAGGAGGGGTATATTCAACATTTGATAATTTTGCAGCAATACACCCTTAAAGGTTTTAGGCAGTTTTGATCAACATTTCTTTTTGTGGTTAGCTGTAAGGAATTGTAAATGTCTGACTATCTTACACTTAAGTAAAATAATAACAATAAAAATATTTATTAAGAATTTATTACAGGAAATATCAAGTTTTACAGAAATATTGTTGACAAATTTGTATTTAGTTACATAAATAAATAAAAATAATATAAATTTTGATGCTATATTCAATTTGATGTTAGGTATTTTTCATTTCTCCTTTGTTATTAGCAGTATTTTTGAATACTTTGGCTGTAATGCTAAGTTTCTTAAGTTGAGCTGGAGGTATTTTGTTTATACTTTGTTACCACTCTTTTCCATTGTTGTTTTTAGATTACTTTATTCCAGTCATTGTAATGGGGAATAGCGAAATTATAAAATTTAGAATGATCATATTCCATTTCAAAAATAAAGCTTGTAAAAAGGAATATTTTAAATTAATATATGACCAAAAATAAAATGATTTTGACAATAAACCTTAATGATTTCACTATAATTATGTAACAATAATGTAATGATATTCTGCTTACAAATTATGGTTTATGTTATCTCATTGCATGGTTACAAACTATAAACCTAAATTGAACTTGAAATATTGTGCAATCAGCTTTAATTTTTTGTAAAATACTTGGCTATGATATAACGAATAATTTGCAGTGAAAAATCAATTTTTTGTTGTTGAATATGCCTCTCCTCCTCTGAATATCTATGTAAAATAAGCATTAAACTTATTAAATTTATTTAAACTAGCCAAACTGCTCTCTATTAATCACCACAGAGATCCTTCCCTGCCCTCCATTAGAATGTCTAACGCTCAACTTCTCGAGAACACCTCTCTGTGGCTGCTCGGTCTCACATTGACTGCTGACCTGAGATGGAACAAATACATTGAGTCAATTGTTTCGTCCTCCGCAAGGAAAGTTGGCTCCCTGTGCCGCACCAGGAAATTTTTCTCCCCAGAATCGATCCTTCAGATCTACAAATCAACAATTTGCCCTTGCATGGAGTATTGCTGCCATATATGGTCTAGAGCCCCTTCTGTTTGCCTCGGTGTTCTTGATAAGCTCCAGAGGCAGATGTGCAATATAATTGACCCTGTTCTGGCATCTCATCTACAGTCGCTCTCTGACAGATGTGCCGTCGCCTCTCTCTGTCTTTTTTACAAATACTTCCATGGTAATTGCTCCGAGGAGCTGCATTCGCTGGTTCCCAGACTTCATGAATTCAAGCGCCCTACGAGGCTGCCATCCCACTCTCACCCTTTCACTGTTGAAACTACTAAATGTAGCCATCTCTTCTACTCCAATAGCTTCATGTCTCGCACCTCTCGCCTGTGGAACTCCATTCCCTATTCCTGTTTCCCTGAGAGCTATAATCTCCAGCTATTCAAATGTAATGTCAATTGACATCTCCAGTTGCCTTGATCTATCCACTATCCTTCTCCTCATCCTTTCCTCTATCACTCCTATCTGATCTTGCTCCAAATCTTCTGTAACCCCTTGCATCCTAGTGGCTTCCCGCCTTGCTTGGGGTGAAAAGCTTAAAAAAAAAAAAAATCTCTGTCTTACAAACATTTCACTTAATAATAATTTAAAAATAATTCAGTAGATGTTATTTTATTTATGGTAATTGGATTTTTGGCAATAGTCTTATTCAGTTTCCATTGCTCCATAATGTGCATCTGAAAAAAATGGTACAATTATTGCAGTCCGGTGTTTTGGTTAAGATCAAAATGTAGTATCTGTTCTTATTAGCTTAATCTGATTCTCTTTCACCACATCTATCTGCTCTTCTTTTTTTCTTGCACTGAAACCAAGTAGTGTCTTTTTCCACGTGATTAAAACTGAATAGCACATTATCTATGAGGTATTGGCAGGGTGTAACGGTTGTGCGAATTAAGGAAGGGAGGAGTGGTCACAATTATAATAGGACTTTTATAAATCATGTTTCAGTGATTGTCTGAATTTGTGTGGAATCTGGGATGAGAATTTTTCATTCTAGATTGTGTATGAGGGAAGGAACATAGTCATAAATTTAAGTACTTTTGAAATAAGGACGCAACAAGTTTAGTTGGCAGCATCTTGGTCCCAAGAGGTGCAGAGTCTGTATCAGGTTGAACATGTGACCACCCACCTCCTCCCCATGAGTAAAAATTTCCATTTTTAATAGCCTCTTTGGAGATTCTTAATTCATTCAAAAAGTGTTCTTTGAAATCACATCATATGTCTACTACTATGTTCTTGTCTGGTATCATGTGATATGTAAATTTTTTTTTTTTTTTTAGGGTGTTCCACTAGACTTAGGGTGGAAAGATAAATTATATGAGACTGACTGCTGAAAAGCTGAAGCAACAGAGACAACACAAGATGTGCTAAATTCAACAACTACTTTATTAAAAACTGCCACTCTGATCCATTTGCTCCCAGCATTCCCCAGTGGGACCAGAAGTGCTTAGAAATCATTATCATCATTGTTGATATTGTAAAACATATGACATCAAACATGTTTACCATCTAGTAATTCTTGGCACATTTGTCAGGATTCTTTTTTTGCACAAAAGATTTCTTAACTAAGCATGTTTTTAACTTTATTTCATATCTATAAAAGTATGGTGTGCATATGAACCCATAAATGTAATTTGTATTCATGTATTGAAAACATTTGTGTGTGTGTGTGTGTGTGTCTGACTATGCACCATACACAATCATAGGATTGGTGTTTAAATCATGTAAGTATGACTTTCTGGTTATTTATTAATAAGACCAATATTTATCGTGACAACAGGTGGGCTATGGATAAGTATCATGTTTTCAAATGAGATAATCACGAGACTCAAACCACTCCTTGTTTGGTGTAAGAAACTGAAAATCATTGAAGTAGTTTTTTTTCCTTGCCTGCATTAGTAAAAATTTTAAACAGCATTTTAAATCTATTTGTGTAACCCATTAGCTTCACACCCACTGACCTCTGCAAGCCAAATACAAAATAATTTGAGATTCCATCTTCTTGTGAATTTTCTTATGACCTTGTAATTGAGATTTTGATTTGATAAATATTTCAGTTCCCGTCACATGACCATTTCAATGTTTTAATATAATGACTATGCACTCTGAAACAGGATAATGCCTATTTGGATCAGTAGCCTGTGCATAAATGCTATATTAGCTAGTTATTAGCTGTTTTCTTAAAAGGAAACATTCAGCATTCATTGACTGAGCAGCCAGTGCTATTTTCAGTTTAAATTTATAAAATCTTTCAATTAAAACAATTTTTCAGGAAAATAGGTGTTGTAACCTAGGGAAGGTTATGGAATACAATAATCACACAAAGGTTTTGGTAATGAATGATAATACTTAGGACAAGAACAACACATATAAGATTTGCCAGCAGCATGTAGTAAAAGTAGTCAACTCCCAGAAGTGAGTCAAATGAATTCCACAAGGAATCTACAACTGCAGACCTCGGACCAATACATAGAGCTTTCCCTACTATATTTATGGGAATGGGGACATACACATTATCATCTGTAGGTATACTACAACAATAGGTTTAAGTTCAGTAACTTATTAGTTTTTCCAGTGTTGATGGGGGCTTCTTTTGAAGTAGTGTGGAATGTCAACATCTTTATTGTCATTATTTTCTTTTTGAGTTTACATGTGCTATCCATTTTAGCCGTTGCTGCTGTTGAAAGTCTACAAGTAATGCAGTTTCTGTTATCTGGTACCATTCTTTGTGATTCTGTAGCACTAGTTCACAAGGTTTGAAGAAAGATGATCCTTGCAAAGATCTAGCAGTTTCATTCACTGGAAGCCATCTTTAATTATTGATTTGAGAAAACAGTTATATACAGCTGACTTTTTAGATATTTCTGACCATGTTTTGCACCATGTATGGCATCCATATAAAAGCTAAAACATAACAAGGCTATTTAAGAACATGATTTGAGTTCATAGATTAATGTTTTAGTTTTGTAGCAACTTGCGGTGTTGAGCAAAACTATACCTTGCACCAGGTATTCTATATACAGTTTTCTTATTGTTTTCCATTCAAGTTACATGTGATATTCATTTTAGTTGTTGCTGCTGTTGAAAGTCCTCAAATGATGTGGTTTTTATTAATTGTTACAGTTCTTTGTTTGTGATTCTATAGTAACAGTCCATGGTGTTTGAAGAAGTATGATTCATGTTCAGACCTATAGGCTTTCACTCGATGGAAAGAAAAAGAATATCATTATTTGATGAGGTGTCTTTAAAGTTTCATTCATGTGTATGTTCTGGATAACTGATAAATTCTCGCAAATATTGAAGGAAATCCAGTTGATGCTGTAGCAACAATTAATCCTTGTAACACATTTATCAAATTTCCTATTGGTAGAACATCTATTTCTTTCTCTCTCTCTGTGTATGTATATATATATATATATATACACACACAAGTATAGGATTGATGTATACGAAATAAATTCCAATAACCAACAAATACTATTCTTAAAAGAGTGCTCAATACAGAGTAGAGCAAATATAATTATTTATTCAAGAATTATAACATAAATATGTTATAAAATCACTACAAAAATAGCTATTTTGTTTCAACACTTTTGGTATCTTATCAAGTGATGGTGTTGAAAGTAGAATAACTATTATTCTACTTCCAACACCATCACTTGAAGACACCAGAAGTGTTTAAACAAAATGGCTATTTTTGTAGTGATTTTATAACATTTTTATGTTATAATTTTCAAATAAATGAGATATATATATATATATAATATATATATATAACTAGACTCGTTTCAAAAAACCCTTGAATTTTTGATTTGTAAATAATCAAATCAATCTCGAGGGGAAAAAAGGTTTTAAAAAAAGAAAGAGCTACAAACATGAACTACTATCGAACAAATCACACAGCTGCAGGTCTGAAGCCCAAAGAAAAAACCCCGATACGAGTAGACAACTAACTAACAAAAGAGCTCAATACAATCGTAGAGCAGACCTAGATACACCTAGTGAGCCAGACAAACCTTCCTAGGTTTCACCGGCTCACTAGGTGTATCTATCTATCTATCTATCTCTATATATATATATATATATATATATATATATATATATATATATGACCTTACAATGAAGGTAAGACTCAGAGTTTCATGTTCAGTGCAATCTTCAGGTACTAAAATGGTGATGCACTGTTCATTGAAAATACTAACAATCATAATGAACAGTTCATCACTATTACATTTATAAGATGTTTGGTTGTTTATGACTGTGCATGTTTACCCAACAAGTAGAGCATTAAAAAATCTAATCAAGTGTTGTTTGGTGATCTTGTGCGACTCTATGCGCACCAGTTCTCTGTTAAATGTGGAGATCATTCTGCACAAGCTTTCACTACTATAATCAAATCCTGTGGGGGTGATCTAGCTATTCAGTTCTGAACTGAACTGAACTGACCTTTCTATGTCCTAGACATTGGGAGAGTCCATCTGTATATATTGATATATACAGCGGGGAGAAACAAATATTCGTACACATACAAATTTTTAATTTATTCTATTTACAACTAATGAATAAACATACTTTTCATATAATTAACTATGCACAGATGCATAATAACTAAATATGCATAGAAAACAGAAACAATTTTGCTTTAATAGAAACAAATTCCATTTATCCATTTTAATGGGTGAAAAAAGTATTCATACAATGTAAATTTCAGATTTTAAATTGCTTTACTACTCTAGATTATTCAAGTGGAATATTCTAGAATGTTTCAATAATGTTATCAGTAGTTATTTTTAGCATAAAAAATACAAACAGAACATTCTGTAATTGATATTTGTGCAAGAAGATGGCAAGAGATAAAGAATTGACAGAAGAAAGAAGGTAAAAGTTACAGGAGAATCTCGGACAACATGAATATCCCATTTACTGCCATTCGTTCATTCATTGCAAAGTATGAAAAATTCAGTACTGTTGAAAACCAAAGAAGAGCAAAGATTTCTGCAAGATCTTCAAGGAAATTAATTCGTCAAATTAAACAAAATCCAATGGTTATTCTTCAAGAGTTGCAGGATAATTTACTTTCATCATGTATCTGTGTCACTAAACAGGCAATAAACAGTGAAATTCATAGGAACAATCTAAAATCATCACCCCCCCATCCTTGGAAAACTCCACTGCTATTGAAAAGTCATAGAGATGCCAATTTGAAATTCATTTGCGAACATAAGGATAAGGAAAAATCATATTGGGGAAAGAGTATTATGGACAGACAAAACCAAAATTGAGTTGTTTGGACATAATTCTAGAAATTATGTATGGAGGAAAGATGGAGATGCCTTCAAACAAAACAACACAGTTCCAACAGAGAAATTTGGTGGTGGCAGCATCATTGTTTTGGGATGTTTTTCTGCAAAATGTACTGGCAACATATCAGTAATGGATGGTAGAATGAATGCTACAGCATATCAAATTATTTTGGAAGCAAATTTAATGATTTCAGTTGAAAATCTTGAACTTCCTCCTGATTGGATCTTCCAACAAGATGATGATCCAAAGCACACTGCTAAATCTATGAAGAAATGACTTGCTAAAAATAATGTAAATATCCTGAAATGACCAAATCAATACCTAGATTTAAACCCAATCAGGAATCTGTGGTGTTATTTGAAAATTCAAATCCAATCAAGTGCTCCAACAAACATCCCAGATCTGAAGACCATATGCAAAGAAGAATAAAACAAAATACCAGCTATAATTTGCAAATCATTAATTGAGAACAAAAAGAGGAGGTTGGTTGTTGTAGAGGTGAATAATGGCTATTCTACAAAGTATTAAATGAAGATTATATATTCGTTTTTGTATTGTATGAATACTTCTTTCTTCGACTGAAAAGGAAAACTGGGATTTATTTCTATTGAATCAATTTTTTTTCTGTTTTCTTTGTATATTTAGTTATGCATCTCTGTACATTTAATTATATGAAAAGTATGTTTATTCATTTAGAAATACAATAAATTAAAAAATTTGTATGCGTACAAATATTTGTTTCCCCACCCACTGTATATAAGATTATCTCTAAGAACTACATTCAATGCATAGTATGGTGCATTCTTATGACAAATATCTATGTAGGTAGTAACATCAGTTATTTTAACATTCTAAAACATTGTACTTTTTAAATTTCTGGGATGTGGAGTTAGCATTATTTACATGCAGATTATTGGGATCATTTTTTTATCATCATCACAACATTTCAGCCGCTTTGCCCTTTGGCCTAAATCAGGTATGCAGCAGCAGTTGCAGTAGAAAAGAGAAATCTCAATAAATACAGTCAAACATGACAAGCAGCAGCAGACATTAATCACCAAGTTCTCCACTCAGGATTGTTCTAATGCTTTAATCCACTTTAATCCCGTTTAAGCCAAGTAGATTAAAGTATAGATTTATGAATTTGGTGATATATTAATCGCAAGTTCAATTCCTGGGCTGGACAGTGTGTACTTGAATACAGTGGAAATAGAGTAAGCAATAACTGAATACAGTTCTGATATCAGTACAAAATAAGAACTAGACAAGATATCACTAGACATGGTCAGAACAACAATGTACCCCAAAAGATTAAATAAAGAATTCACTTTGGAATTCCTTGGACATTGCCTGGATCTGATGAAGGTCAGAGATCACAACAGATGAAACATTGTGATAATAACAACAAAGCTGAAAACAATAGTCTGTACTTTTAATTTATTTGTTGAAACTTTAAATGGATACTCATATTTGAGTAGATGCTCTGTTTTTATTCATCTATTAAACAGTATATTTATTTATTTACATCTACCGGCCTTGTGACACTGACGTTATGAGGCGGTTAAACATTAATTCTAAACAAAAGAGAGTTAAGCCCAAAAGGAAATATAAACTGGAAGATAGAGAGAATGGAAAACATTTTACCTAGTATTGTGAGAGTGAAGAAAGGGCCGTCTGGATTGTATCACCCTTACAAACTGAAACAATACACTAAGAGTTTACTTTTCTTGTCTATCAGAATATCTGGCATGCAGATCAAGCAAATTGGGAAATGGCTTTATCTATTTCTTGGGAAAATTAGAAAAACATGTCACTGGTGCACAGAAAAGCAGGCAGGAATTATATTTTTGTTAGCGAAAATGAATTGAGAAATAAAAACAGAATGAACTTGCTGGGAAGATTAAGATTATGAAAATCTATCCATCATAACAAGCAGGTGATCTGGACTATGTTTTCACTGAAATGGCAACCGGCCCAGGGATGGAAAACAGTCTCTTTGTTGAGAATTTAGGTAAACAAATATATTTTCATTGACTAAAACAAATTGGGAAATAAGTTTATCTCTTTCTTGAGAAATTAGAAAACATATTATTAATGAGAGAAGCTGACAAGAATTATATTTTTGTCGATGAAAACAAAAATTAGGAACAAATCTTTTTTCTTAGTATTGAGTTTATAAAGATCAATCATGTGCCAAAAAGATGTCCTCAGAGAATTGAAATTAGTGAGGAGAATAAACCACATCCTTTTTTCTTAGCACTTTAAAAATTAGATTTGTTACAAAGACAGTTGTGCAAGTGAGCAGTGTTAGAATACTGAGAAGGAAGGAGGAAGGGGCAGAGCTTAGTCCTGCCTGTGTGGAGTAGCACTGCAAGATGTGAAGTGAAGCAAGTTGGAGTTAAGGGAAAAGCAGTTCCTTTGACTACTCCCAAGGAAGGCGGATACTTTTCCAAATTTGGAAAGTTGATTAAAAAAACAGAAATAGGAAACAAAGAAAACCTTTATTTGAATTAATGAAAATTGGGGAATCACTGAATTTCCAGAACCCTTCAGCCCTACACCAGTTTTGGGTTGAAGTGCACATAAGCAGATGACTTTGGGGATCTCACAGCTTCTTGGCCCAAGACTCTATTGAAAGCTTCTGAAATCCATGTCAGCTGCTACCAGATTCCTGATTCCAAGGCTTTGTACCCAGCCTTCCAGAAGTTTAGACAAGGACCAATGTCACTATAGACATTGATATGGGAAGGGTTAATTTTCGTTGTAACAAGAGCTATATAAACCAATATTAACCTCACAAATCTCTTGTTTTATTTTTCATTGTGAAGATTTTTTTCCTGTATATAGCACCCGTCATGGCCTGAACCAACACTGCATAACTAAAACCTTTAATTTTCCACTGCTCTGAGATCAAGAACACAACGTGGACAGAGTTGGTGTGGATCGAAGCAGCCAGCAACCAACAACCAGCTTGGACTAGCATCAACATTGACCAGCACAGAGGCCATGGTTAAAATATTGTTCTAAGACCCTGAGGACTGGACCATTAAATGTGGTTACACCACTAGGTGTAGGGAGCGACAAAATCTGTCACACCCTGAATATTTGAGAAATCTTTTTAGAAAATGTTTTAGAAAATAGTTTAAACAAATAAATGAAAAATATGTCAGAGTTAATCCATTTCCTAAAAAAAGTCTGTATGTAAATAATGTAGATAAAACTATTTTACTATGTGGTATTTTAATTTTTTATATTAAGAAAATAAGGTTATTTCAAGGTACAAACTGATGACAAGAGGGTATATTAAAAGACAAAACGCATGAACTAGAAATACAAGTATAAACATGTATTATAAAAATAGCAAGTACACTCTCACAGATTTTATTGTATTTAATATTAATTCTGTTATGAAAAATTTTAACTTCCATAATAAAATGTTATTAATATATTAGTAATATCTGCAGGATATGAATGAGAAATATATCTAGTGAGTTTCAACTTATACTATTCATTTTTGTTTTTAAAAATGTTGATAGCTTATTTTAGGAAGTTTCAAATATTATTATGCAAATACTGTGCAACCTAAATTTTCACTTTTAAATAAATCCCAAAAATACAACCCAAAAAGTTATATTTGATTAAAATTGTTGATTTTAAACCCAGGAGAATGACCACTAACAACATTAACTCACCAAATTTATAGATAAATCCTACAGATGCATGCAGCAATTTCTTTCTAATCAATAAAAATGGACAATTCCCAGTTTCATCCCCCACATTTTTGTTCATTCTTGCATTGAAGCCAGAATGCTATAACCAATTGACTGTATCCCTTTCGCATGTTAACACAATTCTTACTTTGTGAACTTTGATTTTTATATATATATATATATATATAAAAATGAAATGGGAGTAGATTTAGGAGTTTAAATTTAATAAGAGTAGATAGGTTTGCTTAGCATCCGATTCAGCCTCCTCCCTAAACTTTTGAACAGGTTTAGAGGTTTATCCCTTGTTTACTGTTTAGGATTGGGTTTCCATTTCCTTCTAAAGTCTTTTCATTCTCTTCACTCCAATTAACCCCTTGTGTCTTAGTGCTTAGTGGGTTTATCACCTTGCTTGGGGTGACTTGATTATATATATATATATATATATATATTGCTGTATTACTTACCTTTTTTTATTGTTTATTGAAAACTTTGTCAATTCTGCTTATTGAGAATTTTAACAATTACACTTAACCATGGCTAATTATTTCACTAAAATCAATATACCAGATATGCAAATAAATTATTTATTTTATATGTTAAAATGTGCATATTGTGCATTAAAAACAAATGTTGACAAGATTAAATAATTTCCTTTAATTCACACCCCTTCACCCCGGACACAGTGCTTATTCGTTACAGCACACTTATTATTTTCTTTATTAAACATGGAACCTTTCTCAGTGAAATGTTTATTTGAACCAACTCAGTTATTTTATAAGATGAAAACTTTCAACTTGCACGACTATACCAAACAAAACTTGTATTTGGCACAAAAGACTAACTTCCATTGGTCTTTTAACCGTATTTATTTTTTATTTTATTCTTTGATATTTCAAATTTAACATTACTTGTAGCAGTTTCTAAGAAATATTCCAACAAATATTCTTTTCATTGAATGTTGTTTCCCACTATCATATAGATCTCTTCTATTGATGAAATATTATATTTTAAATTTAAAAAAATTTTTTTACAGTAAAGTTCATCCTGTATAAGGTCTGGGGGCTACTCAATGTAGAGGATTATGTTAAGGGATAATTTATATGGACAAGAATGGAAGATAACATTAACTCTAGACTTGAACAAGATTGTAGTGATCAGGGGAAACATCCTCTTGAAAATCTGTTCCACAGAGTAGTGGTTCTTGAGAAGAAGCTGTTTAAGTGGAACATACTTCTTGCCGATGGAATATGGAAGGAATGTGCATGGTTTGCTATTATGTAAGTGGTATGGCAGATCCTAGCTGTGAAGGTTACACCTGGTAGAACCAAGGAATGTAGTCCATTGAAGCACTTTCCATGAAAGTAGCAACAGAGCAGAGAGGGTAGAAAAGAATTCTTTTCCAATGAGGACTCAGAGATACTTTTGAACTGTATCAAGACTGGAAAGTGAGGACTGGGCAGCTCCTTTTCAAATATGACAACAGTAATCTATTTTTGGTCTGATCTGGCTCTTATAAACGTAACAGCATGACGAGTCAGTTCTACTGGATTAATATTGTAGTGGCTGGTGGTGGTGATGTGAGTGCCATTTTAGTAATGTAGTGTCTTTGAGACCATTTTTAGCAGCACAGTGTAATAGTTACCATATATTTCTGCATATAAGGTAATAAGATGAGGTAAAAAAAATATAGCAAATTTTCATGAATTTATACTATACCTGTAGTATAAGATTACTGTTTATTAGTTATATAAAGATGATGTTATTGGAAATGCTGTATCCTTCAGTCCGTTATGTGCCATGCGTAATACATGCTTAGGAGATCATGTATCTTTCGATACATGACTGACGAGGCAGATTTTTTCCACGCAGTAGGTTACTATTTCTTTCTGCAATAGACCAGTTGCCATCCAAGGCTATAGAATCCAGTCTGTCCTGCTATTTACCTATAGCTTAGAAGATGAGGATACATACCTTTCCCAAGGGTATTAGTATGTAAGTGAATGCAATGGATTAGACTGGAATTCAAACTCGGCTGTATCCTTAGAAATTAAAAATAAATGAAATAACAAAACCGATTCTATATTATGTTTTTCCTACACACCTCCTCTATAAAAGAAACCATTGTTTTGTTTACATTTCATCAGGTGATCTCTTGCGAATACCAATTCTTCTTCTTCCTTTTCTTTTCCTATATCTAAACATTTACAAACACCCTGATGTACTAATGGCCATTTACTTATACTTCAATGACATTCACAAAATACTAATAACAGTATGATAATAGTACATTCCACTTTTATTGAAAGTTTAGTGAAAGATAAAGGTTGCTATGAACACAATCATAATTTGATGTTTACATGTTGAGCTTGCATGGATACATTTTGATTTTTTTTATATGGAATTATTTTCAAATGGGCAATTTATTATAAAGTTATGCCAGTAATATATAAGCTAGAAATGGTTTTATTACTTTTATTATCAGTTTATTTGATACTTGGAAATATATGGTAACTTTTTAGAATGTCAAGGAACATTGTCTTGCATTTATTTGCTCTTTAACTTTAAACTGTACTATTAATTGGAATGAAAACAGTGATGGCACATACACTGATTCTATCATAAAAATTCAGGATGTGAAATTAGTAAATACTAAACACTTCAAATACTTTGGTGTATGCATCAGTTATAACAAATTTAGTATAAGCAATAAGGAAATTGAATATAGAATAGGCTGGCGATTCGAGAGAGGACTCTCTGAAATTTTTTTTTGGGAATCAAAAAAAATTTCGCTTGAAGATGAAACAGAGCTTACTTTAACACAATTTAATTCTAATAATTATATTGAAGTTTTTGGCTCTTGTTTTTGAAACATGAGAACTCTTATGTAGCATGTTGGAATCATATTTTTAAATAAATAATTATATTTATGCTCTACTTTTGTATCAAGCACTATTTTTTAAAAATAATAACAAAAATACTAAAGAACTTTGGATTACTTACCTAACCAGTTCTTTCCTATTTTCTATATATTTTCATATATATATATATATATATATATATATATATATATATATATATATATATATATATATATATATATATAGTGATGCTGAGAGGTTTTAATGTAGTGAGTCACAGGTGGTAATATGGGTGTATCCCTGGGAAATTGAAAACTTTTTTTTACCATCATCACAAAAAAACAATTTTAATCATGCCGAATCACTTAAATTTACAGAACAAGTTGTTTTTAAATTAATACATTCAAAAGAAAAATAGTTAAATTAAGAAACAATATTTCTTTGAGAAATATGACAGAACAAAGTTTTTAAATTGACAGAACATAAGTTGATTTATTTATTTTTTTTTTCAATTGAATCAGTAAAAAAATAAAGGTATTTAAAGCAAGGGCCAGCAAACTTCAATGACTTCATGTGCATCAAATAAATAAAAAACTGACCAAGAAAGTTTCTGAAAAGGCAATACTGAGGTCTGTTTCATGCCACCCACATGTCCCAGCACACAATGAAAGAAGGAAAGAGTAAGTGAAAGAAAAAAAGGAAGAACTGGTAAAAAATATTTGAAAAAATATCTCGAGGTATCACTTTTCATAGGAAACTTTAACTGCGTCCATGGAACGCAAGTTCCTGTGTCGTTTAAGATTTTTATGCATCAAGGATGCAGGATGTGCACCTATCAGCATGTCTGTCTGTCATACATATATATATATATATATATGCACATTTCATTGAATACAACAGACAAGATTCTTTTATTTAGTTTTTTATACAATTTCTCATGCGATCTGATATTTTTTCTTTTTAGATGATAACTTATATAAAAACTGTCCAAATGTTCTTTTTATCCAAGTGCTTTCAGTTATATATTTAGCCATTTTCAAGGATTAAATATTTTAACTGTTAAATAATTATATAGGCCACACTACAACATGTTTGACACAAAGATTCACTCTACACCTTTCTGACCATAGCTCAATTAGATCTCATTTAAATATTCATGGAGACCTACCGGAACCTATTCGTAACATACTTGTTGACAACACAAATATAATAGCATCATCTACATGCAAAAAAGACTAAAAATAATAAAAACAAAAAAACAACACTAAATGAGACATGAACATACATGCAACAAACTATTTCTTATTTAACAGTTAAAATATTTAATCCTTGAAAATGACAAATGTATAGCCGAAAGCGCTCGGATAAAAAGAACATTCGGACAGTTTTTATATAATTTATCATCTGAAAAGAAAAAAATTATTAGATTGCATGAGAAAACTAAATAAAAGCACCTTGTCTGTAATATTCAATGATATGTGCATGAAAGAAGGATTGCTGCCTAAATAAACACACACATATATATATATATATATATATATAATTTTTTCATATGGACCAAAACAATTTACTCACTGCAAAGATGCAACTTCGTTTCAGTGCATTTAAAACCGCACTTCGACAGGCGAGAACCAAAAATTGTAGTGAGTAAATTGTTTTTGTCTATAAGAAAAAATTATAATAAATAATTATTGGTCTACTATCGATATTGAGCCCTCTTTTAAATTAATACTGTAAATGTTAGAATTTATATATTATTTTTGTTCTCATTAGATTCATATATATATATACCTTTTTTTTTCTCAAAAAGTGTGTTTGTTTCTGCACAAGGCTTTCACCTCTATAATCAAATCATATGTGCTGGTGTCTGTGCTGTCATTTCCTAGGAACTGAGCTGCTTGACCCTCATACATCAAATACAACGGAAGAGTTCACCATATATATATATATATATATATATATATATATATATATATATATAGGCACCATGGAGTAATGGGTTGTGAGTTGGCCTGAAGAATTGGCGAGGTGAGTTTGAATTACAGTTGAATTCATTACATTCACTTACTTGCTAATGCTCTTGAAAAAGGTATGAATTCATTTCTTCTAATGCTATGTGTAAATAGCAGGGCAGACTGAGTTCTATAACCTTGTGTGGAAACCACTCTAGGAGAAGGAAAACCCTGAATTCAAACCATCCTGGAGCCTTGCTGTTGTACAATATATGAACGTATGTAAGTGGGATTTGGGTGTCACATAGGGCACAAACATAAAAAAAACTCAGTGAGGTTGTTGGATATTCATACATCAAAATCAATGGGAGAGTCCATCATATATATATATATATATATATATATATATATATATATATGCATCTTTCATTAAAAACAACAGACAAGGTACTACAGTTAAGCTTTTTATTTAATTTTTCTTGTGTTTGAACAAGTGCTTTCTTTTTAGGCCAATAAGTGCATAGAAACTGTCCAAATGTTCTATAATTCCGAACGCTTTCGGCTATACTTTTAGCCATTATCAAGGATGATTTTATTTTTTCAGTTTAATTGAGTGTGTGCATTATGTGTATGTATTTAGTGTCTTATAGAGATGTTTTATTTTCTGAACACAATTAGTACATTGTGGCCTTGTTCGTAGTTAATATTGTTAAGAGTTGGCTTTTTCTTAGGGCTTCCATTATTTTTAACCTTTTTTTACAGGTGGATGAGGTTATTATGTTTGTCTTTTCTACTAGTATGTTTTGAATGGAGTCTGGTAAGTGTGTGTGTGTTTAAATGGATTCTAATAGAGCTATGATCAGATAAGTGTAATGTAAGGCATCTGGATAGGCATGTAGTTGTGTGACCAATGTAATTATTTATGAGTTTGGTTTGATCAGGAATACAGTTCCTTAAAGGCATTTGAACTCATAGATAATGTTCATTTGTTGCCGGTGTGTTGCGTGGAACTATAGAACATTTGGACAGTTTCTATATCCTCTTTGTCCCCCAAAAAAAACACTTCTTCGAACACAAGAAAAATTTTTAAAAAAAGCTTAACCGCAGTACCCCACGCTGTCGTTTTTAATGAAGCATGCATAAATAAAGGATTGCTGCCTAAATACACAATATATATATATATAATCAAGATGAGAAAGGGTGTTTTTAGTATTTAGTATCTGTTTTCTCTGTTACAATAATAAAAGATAAAAAATGTCTAGTTAAAAATAAAACAATTGAAAGCCTGAGACTGAATATTAATAAAATTGTAACAGATTGTATCAAGTTTAAAACACTGTTAGCATATTTTTTGTTGATTTAAATAAGTGGGTGTAGATTCTGAGTAAATCAAAATAAGGAATGAATATACATTTTTAACAGTTTGCAGAATGGACATTCATGTTTCAGTAGTCCACAGAATGAATCCACATCTTTTAGTAGTCAAGTGAACAAATGATTTGCATGAGTAGAGGAGGTGGGAATGGCTACCTGACCTATGGCACTAGTGTTTATTTCAAGCTACAAGGAAAAAAATATAGATGAGAACCAGAGACTATTTCTGGTCAAACACATAATTCTGTGGACATACTGAACATACAAAGTTGCTCCGTTAATTATTGAACCAACACTGTCAAGGTAATTGGACAAAGTAGATGTTCATCTGCAGAATGTCTTGTCTCCTTCAGATGGTTAAGGAAATAAAAATTAATAACTCATAAATTAAGAAGGACATGTCTCATTACTCCCCTATTCACACAAGTAAGGGCTCATAGTGAAAGAAAGTGTTTAATAAAAGCAAGTGAAAGGAATTCTTTCCAAGAATTGAAATGAATAAGAAAAAGATACCAACAATTAAAATCCAGCAGCAAGATTGGAGGTTTTGAGGAGTGTGGAACCACCTCTTAATCGCTGTTGTTCTCAGGTCCTTCCTGACCTGGGGTGGTAGCACCTGTTAGGGTCCCAGCTAGTGAATCCCCAAACAAAAACGAAACACTATGAAGGTGTAGAACATTTTTGTATAAAGAGATTACCAACAGTATATATTTATAGTACTACAAAACAACCAACATGAAAGAAACTCTTTCATGACATTAATCTATATAATATCATAATGTTTTTAAAGAAATCAAACTGTATTGCAAAATGTAACTTCAATAAAGCTACAACATAAAACACACACACCATCACCTCTAGTAATTCTGTCCACACAACCATGTATATGCACAAAAGCTGAGTATCATCTACCATGTATTCAATTGTGAAAGTAGAATAACATGTCATATTTTTATTACTTCAAAGCTTTCAAGAAAATTAAATTTCAGCATTGCATGAGCCATAAAGGAGTTACTATGCTGTCTAAAAACAAATCAACTAATTAAAATGCACTTGATAAGAATACTTATTTTGAGTGCATACTCATTCGCTTTTTATCTACAATTATATAATTCTCTGAAACCTCTTCAAGCTGGAAAATTCACATGAGAAAAGATAAATCGAAAAGTGAAAATTTACAAGAGTATAACAATCTATGACACTCCCACCACTAAAAACAAAGAAAGAAATTATCATATTATATCTTATCAGTTGCACGCAAATGAATAAAATTCATTTTATGAGAAAATATTGTAACAAATTATTACTTCCTAGAAGTGATTAAACAGGAAAAGAAATTTATGTCTTAATTTCTGGGATGAGGAATTTATCATTATTTACATGCTGACATTAACCTTGAGAATTATAGTATTGGTAGTCAAACTTTTTTTCTGGAGGACCACATCATTGTTAGCCCTGTATAAAGTAGGCCGTATCATAATGATAAATTTCACAGAAGCAATATAAATAATAATTATATAATTATAATAATTATATATGAGCATGTTATTTGTACATTTATTTACTTACACTCCATGCAGACTTTTAAGCTAGCTCCCATGGAAGGTTAATTGGGTTTTCAACCCCAAAATAAAGGGACCTCTGGTCTAGTTTAGAAAACAGCAATGATAATTTTGAAGAAATATCTTTGAATTCCTTAATTCACTCAATTGAACTTCAAAACCTCACTTTAACTCTGATCCAGGCTATAAATCCAATTCCGACCAAAAGACTGATTTGGGCCAAAATTTCGATTCGGGCCAAAAATTGAGTCCTTCAAATCACAAACTATGTGGAGCTTCAACTGAGTTGAGTTCTTTAAATCACAAACTCTGTAGAACTTCAAAATCTCATGTCATGAAACTTCTCTCTTTAATTCTGATTCTTTGGCATTTTCAAGAAATAAAATTGATTTCCTCAATCCAATTTTTGGAGATATTTTAAACTGAATTTAAAACAATTTTTTTTAAATTCACAAAGTTTTTGTGTTACTTCAAACTCAATATAAATTAAAAACTTTTAAAATCGCTAATTTTTTTCAGTTATTTTAAAATTTAAATTTTTAACTGTTCCCTCCTCATCTGGACACAAATCCCAATGCTGGATGTTCAAGCACAAGATGAAGAGCATATTTTCAACCCTGGGATCATTCTGATTCCAAAAATGTATATGTCTATGTAGAGCAAGTGTGGCCCAAATTAAAGGGGTTTCGGTCATACATATGGACAGACAGGATTTGCTGTTTATTTATTTAGATAGAAGATTACATTTTGTGAACAGACTGCACAAATGTATGAGAAATTAGTTTCATATAATAGATTTGCCACGATTAATGAGAACCACTTATGGTAGAGGGTTACTCAATGCAGTGTGGGATAAGAACATAAGGTGAGGTAGAAGGAAGTGAAGATTATGTGAATATGGAGGACGGACAACAATTGACCCTTGACTTGAAGAGATTAAGACTGAAGTGTTCAAGGAAGCATCTATTTGTGAGTTGGCTCTACAAAGTCGTAGTTCTTAGGGAAAAATCTGTCTGAATGGAACTTCTTCTATGTGCTGTGTCCTTTCAGAACATCAGTGACCATGGCTCTTCACAACTTCTTTTGTAGCTCTTAGTAAGTTTTGTTTTTTGCTATTCCACTTAATCCATGTCCTGTCAACCATTTACACAACCTTGTTAGCTAGGTTATTTGCTGCTTCCCTCTGATGGCTCAGCTAATGTTTGGGTCTTTCATGGAAATAGTCAAATAATATGAATTTGAAGACAACTGCAAGAAGTTTGAATACTGTTTTTGACTGGCATTATAGGTAGTAAAATTTATATTTGAAAAAAATGTGGTATTGCAGAAGTGAACAGTGAAAAGATATAGATATAAAGAAATTTTGATTAACCATGACAGCAACCAGACTACTACCCAATGCTGGTGCAAGGGTACCCTTCCCCACACTAAATCTATGATATGGAGCTCCCCACTTTACTACATATCAATTTTCATAAAATAGTATTCATATATAATACAAATTTTTTTGTAACCTAATTATGTACAATAATAGATCATATACAATATAGGTGAATAAGTCAACTAGAAAAATTGAAAATAAATACAATGTATCTAAATACAAATGAGAGACATGTCATAATAGATCATTCCATCTTAAATAAATGAACTGTTATGGCCAGAAAGGAAAACACAGAAAGAAGAAGGTAGGTTGAACAAGTGTATTGAAATAACAGAACATATATACAAGATAAGTGTGTTATTAGTCAGCAGATAGAAGTGTCCAACAAAACTGTCAGGTTACACTGTATCCCAACTGCCTCCTTAGGAAGTCTCACAGGTTAGTATTTATGAAGGAGAAAGAGTTCATTCTAATGTAGACAGGTCACCATAAAATGAACAATGTTTTGTCGCAATTTTTAACATCAACTTGAGATTTCTCTTGTTAAAAACTTGAACAATTTTAATACATTCACCCTTATGGATAAATGATAGTGAATGCTATATAAGTGCTTTATCAATACTTAACATGAACAAAACAAATTCATGGATTAGGATGAAAAATAAAATAGAACCAAAAATGGCATCAATATATGCAAAAAATTTTAATCCTTTAATAGTTGTGGTTAGTTTAATTTGTAATGTATATAAATGTAAGTAAAAAAAAAAGGAAATGTTGATAAGATAGCGAAAATCACAATCAGGCATGACGGTCAGGAGGTTCGAGGGTAGTACGTGCCAGCCCTGCTACCACCATTAAGCAAACATCACGACATATAAGTTGGGAGAAGTAGTACATGAAAACTGATTTGTTAACTAATTTTTATGATGAAAGTAGAGCTACATTGGACTGAGTTTCTAATTCAGCTCTTTGGGAGCTACATCTAGTTCTTTTATCAGAACCTTTTTCTCTATCCCTTTTTACTTTTTTATGAAATATTAAATCTTAATAACAAAAACAGCTCTGTGGCTGATTTACTGGAGCTAAATACACAGGAAAAGGCCTAGATCTAGCTCCCCTCCCCTACACCACACACACACACACACACACACAAATGAAGCTAAATTTGCAACTCTGTTTTGTTTACTTGGATATCATACATAAGTATAGCATTTCTATGAATATTGTTTGTATGCAAGTGCACACACACTTGTCTGTAAAACAACCTCAGTACATGAAACATTAAATCTGTACTGGAAATACAGCACAGGAAACAAAAATAATCAGGGCTCTTTCAACTCAACGCCTTGCGACCATACAGCTTGTGTCTCTAACTGAAGGTGGGTATGTTTGTCCTAAATTGCTACTAACCTAGAATTATTGAGAGCATTTTTAGTAGCGGGACTTGTGATATCCAATAATTAGCTAATTGATAACTACATTTAAGACTAGAAATCAATTATTATTATTAATGATGATAAAGCAGAGAAAATATGACTGCGTAAATAAATAAGAAAGTGATTTCAACTTAGCATAAAAATTATTCAAGAATATAAAAGAAAAAATAATTTTGATAATATTCAAAATTTTTATTCAATGACTTTTTTTGATCACCAAAGTTAAGCAGTGCTGAGTAAGGTTAATATTAGATAAAGGACTGCTCGAGAACACTGGATAATGAAAGCTACCTCCTACAATCCGAAATAGGTTCCAGCTTTAAATAACCCATAAAGGGTTGATAAAACATAAAAAAACAAATCAATGAACCTATGAATCCATGATTTTTTGTCAAATTTATAATCTTAACTTTTACATAAATTATATTATTTTATTGAATATGAAGGAAAAATATGTTAAATTTCAAGACAACTTCAAACCTTTTGAGATAGACGGTCATGGCTCTCCACAACGTTCTATGTTCTGAAGGGACATTAAAGAAGATCACTAAATATTAGACTGAGTTAATTTTTTTTTTCATTTGCATTTTTCGTTTATCAATTTTATTAAAAAAAATAATACATTTACATTTTATTCAATTATATATTCACCATTATTTGCAATCACTTGTTGCAACTTATCAGACACTTCATCAATACCTTTTGAGTAAAGTTCTTCAGGTTTTGATGTGAAAAATGTTTCAGCAAACTCTTGAATCTAGTTTTCATTAGAGAAAGTTTTCCCCATCACTAATGGAAAATGTTATAATCAATTGGTGGAAGTCCAGTTGGTTGGGTTAGAACAGGCCAACTCAATTCTAAAATTTTTTCCAGCATTTTTCTTGTTTACAGCAAGAAAAACATTGGAAAAAATTTTGTTGTTCTCTATTAAATTGTTGTTCTGTATAAATGTGCATTTAGTGTTTCATTGTGTTTTAAGAATACTAAATGAACAATATGCTGACGATCCCACCACACACACATTACATGGAATATTGCTGTCATATATGGTCTGGTGCTCCTGCTGTATGTCTCGAGGTCCTTGACAAAATCCAGAGATGAATATGCAAGATGATAGATCTTGGTCTGGCATCTATAATTGCTATCCCACAGACTTGCTGTAGCCTCCCTCTATCTCTTCTCCAACAGCAACTGTTCTGACGAGCAAACTCTCGCTGGTTCTGGAACTTCATGAATTAAAACATGCTACCAGCTCTCACCCTTTCACTGTCAAAACGGTTAAATGTAACCTTCTCTTCTCAAACAGTTTCTTCTCGCGCTCTTCCCATCAGTGGAACTCCCTTCTCCTTACTTGCCTTCCCAATGACTATAATCTTCAAATATTCAAGTGTAATGACACCCTGAGCTTGTTCCCAATCCGCCTCTGTGTCCTTTCCTCAAGCACACCTCTTTGCTCGTGTTCTCAATCCTCTGTAACCCCTTGCATGCTAGTGGCACTCCTGCCTTGGTTGGGGTGAATTGCCTTAAAAAAATAAAAAAAATTCTTCCGTGGAGCTCAGTTTTCAGGGGTCAGTGTAATTTATCCTTGTCAATTCACTGCCTTTTGCATTTTGACATTGTTGTATGTTAGTATACTCCAAATTTATTCTTAACTGCCAGGTATGATGAGGAGTTAGGATGGTACAGTGGTCATTAGAATTGATTCCCCAAAGCGTAAATTATTTATGACTCAATCGAGTATTTCCAGTTCTGTGGGTTAATCCTTTTATCCAATACAGTTGCTTAGATAAAACAATATTTTTAATATCTTTGAAGATATTCATTTCTAGGTCTGCTAAGTGATTAAATATTTGGTATATCACTTCATCATCAAATAAACATCTGCATTTTGAGCAACTAAGATTTTCCAATTTCTGATCAAAGAAATAATTTAGGTTTCTTTTGATGAAATTTCTCAGCATTTTGTACCATCTTGTCTTAATTTAACAAATTCATTTTCAAGACCTGCTTGGATAATTTACCACAGGTTAACAAAATTAAAACTTTTCATCTTTGGTGAATATTCAATTCATAATTTCTATCTGAATTTCTGGAATGAGGGGTTATCATTATTTACATTCTGTTGTGGATTCCGGGATGAAATCCGGTCTCAAATGAATGATAAACGCAGGAATGAAATATAGCAAATAAATGTATTGACATAATAATACAATTGGTAATACGGTTAGTAGATCCAGAAATGCGGTTAGTAGCAATAATAATATATATACAGTCTGGGAAAATCAGTATTGAAGTATGACTTCCTTCTGAGTCTATGTGCTCGCAACTGTGACTCCTACACTTTGGTTACCTCACACTCTCACTCTCTCACTCCTGGTTATTCACCAGCAGCAGTACAGGTACACACTGGTCGAGTCCACTTGTATGAAAAGGGGTGGACCCCTTAACACATTCTTTATATTTGGACTCTTGTCCTCTTTTTTTTTTCTTTTTTGTTGTTATCACAAGTTTTGTGTCACCAACCTTCCTCAGGTGATATTGATAATGATATCCCTAAAGCAGTATTTCTAAACCTTTTTAATCAATGGCACACCTAGGAGAAAATGAAAATATCACAGTACACTTAGGAAAATTTTCAAAGGATATACACTTAAATGTTAGCTAATAAAACCATAGATTTAAAAAAAAAAATATGCATGTAGATATGAACTTACTTTATTTCAATGTTTCTATACAACTATTTGTGCAGCTTATTTTGCATGAAAACTGTGCCTTCAATTTATCACAGCACACTTAAGAGGATCATGTTACACATTAGCATGCCACAGCACAGTGGTTGAAAATCACTGCCCTAGAGCATGGGCATTGGAACAAGAACAATCTACTCCTGTAGATAAAATAAAGGGTTCAGTTCAAAATTCACTGTAGGTTACCCAGATTGATATACATCTAAGGAAGGCTGGTGGCTACAGCAGCCAAAACTATATGATAACAAAGAAGATGATGACAACAGTCCAAATATAGTGTAAAGATTCAGTTCAGATAACATAATTTGTAACCCAAGAAAATATTAATATTAAATTTTAATTTAATATTTAACTCGTCATTTATCTTATTTTTGTTGTTCTCTAGGTTCATTTTTTTTTTTTTTTTGCATGAAAAAAAATGGTAGGGGAAACCAAAATTAATAAAAATGCTTCATCTCGTAAATTTGGAGAACTTCAGATATCATCTACTACCTAGGCATCCATTAGTCTTGGGATATGATGGAGTCTACAAGGGTGGCTAATTAATTCCTGTTGCAGACACTTTCTTTGTGTTTGTTCAACACCCACTGAGTCAGAGTTTATATTGAAAATATGCTAAGTAGACAATAGTCAGAGTCTCAGAGAGAGATCCCATAAACCAGCATGATCAGGAGTTGAACAAGGCCAGTATGCTCGATCACAATGACTTGTGATATCATGCTAGCATAATCACCAATGGCTTCCAAATAGTAACATCAACTCAATGGTTTTTTTCCTTGAGATTGCTATTATTTTGTACTAACTTCAATTCTTTGGCAATGTTTAGTTTTAAAAAGTGATGATTAGAATTTTAATAAAAAACAAACATATGAAAGTGAATTTACATATTTTCTTAATTCTTTGAGAATCTATGTCAAAATATTAAACACTATTTATTAATTAAATTGTATATTTAGAAGGATGGTTTTCTATTTATAACAATATAAAATGTGAGTCAACTAATACAATGTTTATCATTTACCAATTTATAAAAAAATAAATATGAAAATATTTTTTTATTCATAAACGTATAAAATTTCCTACATTTTTCAACCGATTTCAACAAAACTTCACAGGACTACGTAAAATTACCTTGCGGTGGTTCTGACAGCACCAAAAATTGGAAAAACAAAATTGTTTTTACATAAAATCAATTTGAAAACACGATTAAGAGGCATTAATGAAAGGGGGACAACTCACATCGAATTATACTTATTATAAAACCCACGTTAGTTGTTTGTGTGTGTGTGTGTTCCTTTATATATGGGATCGGATTTCCTACATTTTTCAACTGATTTCAACAAAACTTCACTTTTTATTTGGCAGGTAGTGTTTCTTATGTCTTGCACACTTTTTTCTTTATTTTTACATTCAGAATGCTTTAAAAATTCCATTTACAAGACAATTGTTTATAATTCTATTCAATCGGTAGACTCATAGCGATTGAAAAGAATGTTTTTGTTTGAGTTTGGGTTTAACCAATTCGTAAAAAAGCAAAAAAAAAAACAAAACAAAACAAAAAAATAATTAAGACACGCATGTCCGTCAACCTTAAACAATAATCTTTGTCAATTTTATTTTTCAGTCTTTATGATGGTCGATACTTGATCTACCTTTTACTGTTACATCCCCGGGCAACGCTGGGCTCTACTGCTAGTATCTAATAATTTTACCAAACCAACACATGTACATAAGAAAAAGGACATTTCTTGCGGCAAACACCTTTCTCAATAGTTTACTCATGCAATAAAATAATTCTATGTAACATGTGATATGCTGGAAACCAAAGGGCTCTCCCAAACCAGAGGGAATAAGACATGCTCAATCACAAAGATATGTTGGGCATACAGCTATAACTTATCCTTACCATATTCCTATTAAAGATTTTATGAAATATGCTGTTAGCAGAAAAATGTTTAATTAATACCAAAAATAATTTTTGGACAATTTTAGTCTTTACTTGTAAAATAAAGATAATGGTAATATTAGCCATTTCCCTATAAGGAAACATTTAGTATTCATTGACTGAGCTAACAGTACCGTTTACAACTTTTCAGGAAAATAGGTTTCTCTTTCCAGTATTGATGGGGGTGTGGTTTCCTTTCTTGCCTTATGTGATATCCTTTTTAGCTGTTACAGCATTTAGTTGAAAGTTCTGTGGTTTCTTTTATTTGATACAATTCTTTGTTTATAATTCTATGGTACCAGTTTACAAGACTCAAAGAAGGATGGTCCTCTCTAAGACATACAGATATTCTCTTGAAATCATTTTAACCATTTATCTGAGAAAGTGGTTGCATACAGCTGATAGTTTGGATATTACTGAATGGTTCTGGTGCCATGCATGGCATCCATATGAAAGCCTTGATTTGACAAGACTATTTAAGAACATGAATCTAGTATTTAGGTTAATGTTTTGATTCTATAGCAGCTTGTGGTATTATGTGAAACTACACTTAGCACAGCACATTATTTTTTTTTCTTTTCTTTATTTCATTGTTCACTGTAATTAATATGACATTTAGAAATTTTAATATATTGCTATAACCCTCACTTTTCAAAACTGAGATTTTTGACACTCATAAATATGAAAACTTATTATATGGCAAACAGATAGAATGGTTTTATCTTTTAATAGTAATAATTGCCATTTGTAACTGCTCAGTGTAAGATTACAATTTCTCTTATTAGCAATTATAAAAACAATTTCACAGAATGATTTTCAAACCAAATATATTTTCTACTTTTCATAGCATTTCTTTATTGGAAATTTACCAAAAACAAAATGAAATTATTTTTTTTATGATACTAATTGCTTTTGATAATAAAACTTGATGAACATGAACAATAAAGACTGTGATTGTAAAATAGTCATTTCCTACTTGTACATTTCACTTGTTTCTCCTTTGATATCAGAATTTATCTGGGGACTATTTTCCAGTATTAAGGAATCATTTTAATCAGCTGCCATCCAAGTTCGGATCTTTTACCTGGTGTAGACAAGTACTTCAACTGGTACTCATATATATATATGAATAATGTCAATAAAAAAACTGAACTAGCAACAAAGATTGTAAAATAGAAATTTCTTACATATACATTTCATTTGTTTCCTCTTGGTATGCAGTGGATTTCAGAAGTGGTTTAATTTTGTTCTGTTTCTAAGTATTTGTTAAGATCATTAGAAGGATCAGTTGCTTTTTCTTGCTTAGAAAGTCATTAGAATCTTGTTGAAATGAATGTTATAAGACAGGCAGGTTTAACTTGATAATCTTCTCTAAAAAATGACTATTAGCAAGTAGATTTTGGGTCCCTAGAGCACAAAATTCAATCAAATTAACATCATTTTTTGCCTCTTTTTGCCCCTCAAAATTAGAATAATATAAACAAAAATGCCTTTTTTTTTTCTCTTTTTTTTTGTCTCAATGGGGACAATCCTGAATCTAGGACTTGATGTCTTAAACCTAATGTCCTGAAAAAGAACAAAGCAAGAAAACCTAATCCTGGCCAGTGGAACGAAAATAATCTAACCCTATAGATTAAATAAAAGGTTATACATTTCTTGAAGGTTACCAGATCAAGAGACACCTAAATAGAGCAGAACAATCAAGATGTCATGATAACAATAATAAAATTGTCTGAATGTAAATAATACTAAATCCTTATCCAAGAAATTCAGACAGAAATTTCATGTTCTATATCTGGTCTGAAGACAGTTTCAGAATTTCAAAACTAGTCTTTGTCGTATTTCCAAGTATTTCTCAGCTTATGCTCATTAAAGCTTTTTCAAAACTCACACACATTAAATCACTTAACTTTTAGAGGATCAGTTCTGGGCAGTTGCTTTTTTCCGCTTTTTCTTGTTGAAATGAATCTTATAAGACAGACAGGTTTAAGTTGACATACTTCTTCAAAATGACATACCAAGTGGATTTTTGGACCCTACAACAAAAGTTTTAGTCAATCTTTTGCTATATTTTGCCTGACCTACCCTAATGACCTTCATATAACTAGCAAAAAATGAGACAAATTTTTTCTCCTTATTAGTTTAAGTTTCCGAATATTAAAACAGTGTAAATCTTCAAAATGACGGAAATTGTTCTTGGGAAGATATTTAAAACTTACTTTGTTTCTTTCATGTGTTAAACTGATTATAACCTATTTTTGGCACCATATGCTGCGCACCAGAATGTCAGTTTTCAATATAACCCCCCTTGTATTCACCAAAAAATCATTATCTAGACTTCTACTCCAGTTTTAGGGGATTTTTAAACCCATTTTGGTATTGAGAGACACACTAAAAAAATGTCTGAATGTGTTAAATGTGAAATTTTAGCTATTCACTGTAGGCCAATGTTTCTACACCTAAACCCCTATTTTCATAATTAGAAATGTGACAATTTTTTTTTAAATTTTTCTCTTAAGTACAATTATTAGGTTGGTGCAAAAATAATGTCGGTTTTTGACGTATTTTTTACGCCAAAAAACGCCATTATTTTTGCACCAACCTAATAACATTTAATATATTTTCATAATTAAAATGAAAATTATTCAGGGGGTCAAAAACTACAAATGTCCTATTGACTCTGTTATATGAGCCCACCAGTTTGGGATTGATTATGTTGTGAATAGATTGAACTGATCAGTATACTTATCCCCATTGTTAGTAGGAATAAGCAAATTGTATTTGTAACAGATTTCCTACTACTCTATTGACTTTCTACTTTGATTATTGAATGAAAAGCAAGCTCAAGTGCATTATAGTATTGTTCAATGAACAGGTCAGAAAATGAATTAGTAATATAAATCTCTATCTATAAAAAGCAGGATGTGTGTGTGTGTGTGTGTGTAACGAATGCACAGCCGCAATTTTTGATGGATTTGCACCAAAATTTACATGCACATACTTCAAGTTAGTGGGAAGGCCAAGACTGACTTTGTATTTCCCAACTCCCATCGATAGTGGAAATAATCGATCTTTGCATGCTTCTACGGCAGTTTTCATATAGTTTGCAGCCATTTTCTACTGGCCAGAGTGAGAGCCAACAGCTGACTGACACAAATGTTAACTAACATGCAAAAAAAATCGATAGCTGCATTTGTCACAAGTGGGAAAAATTTCAATCTGCATGGCACTTTACTCCAATTGGCTCATTAGCTTGCTTAAACTCAACATTGATTCTGATTCCGCAGAACTGAGTTGGGTGTGAAAATGTATTTGCTGTTAACATTCTTTTTTCATTCGGTTTTTCCAGTCACGAGTCCTTTTTTAAAGCTGATCATTTTGTGTTCATTTTGTTTAGTTCTTTTTTCGTAACAGATTTAATGTTTAGTATAGAGCTTAGAAAAAAATCACAGTGTGAGATAGACAAGAAGTAAGGCATGTAGCAACATCAGCATGGCAAAGGGCACTCCTTTAAAGGCAAGGAAGGGTAAAAATATTTTACGTCAAGTGATAGTGATTGCTGTATGAGTTGTACGATTTTTTAATCAAGCATGGGCAACGCCGGGGCCATGCTGCTAGTATAATATATAAAGAGTTGGGGAAGAAATATCAAACAGCTTCAGTAAAAATCTACGTATGTCAAATTTGAATGTGCTATCAATATTATTGTATGTGTCTGAGTAGTTAGAACATTAACGTTCTGACCATGAGACCTGAATTTGAATATCACTTGATCATATCAACCTGGAGAGTTGATCCTGGCATGTGGCACAATTGGGAAGAGACTGAAAAGCATACCACAAGTTAACCTAAATCTTGTGGGTGAAAATGGGTAGATAAGACTTCTGAATTTATTGTTTGCAGTTCTAGTATGAAGCCGCAAGTCATTGTGACTAAGAGCTGAAGCATATTGGCCTTGTTCAGATTCTTGATCACGCCAAATAATGTGCTCTCTCCCAGAAACTATAACTAAGGTTTGCTCAACATAGCTCCCATATAAACCACGGGTTGGCTCCATAGATGTTGAAGAAACACAAATATGTGAGTATCTGGATTAACTAGCCACCCTAGAAGATGGAGATGCTCGGATATGAGCAACTGGCCGTTATTTACATTATTATTATTTTTATTGCTTGAACTAGCAAGTATACCCTGCATTGTGCAAGAAATTAAAGCATATATGAAAAATCCAAATAACAGATCTTGCTCAGAGTTTCATCATCTATGACAAAAAATAAGATTTTCATAATTTATATGGTTACATGGGTAACAAACAAAAATGTATTGCCAGTGAGGCAGAAAGAGAATGATACAAGATATGTTAAGATAAGTGTTGTAAGTGTTGCATACCTACAGACATTCACATAAATATAGTAGTAAATACTGTATGTTGGTCTGCAGTTGGGGATTCATTGTGGAATACACTTGACTCGCTTCTAGCAGTTGACTACTTCTTCTATGCACTGCTGGCGAATCTTAGATGTGTTGTTCTTGTCCTAAGTATTATCGTTCATTATGACCTTTGTGTGATTATTTTATTCAGTAACCTTCCCTAGGTTACAACAATAAAATTAACCATATTGCCAGTATGATTGAAAAAGGCAGAATGTCTATTTTTGTGAGCAAGGGAAGTGACCTGTGAGATGGGAGAGTTGGTTTTGTATGGGCCTGGTGTTGAAGCTTGTGTTGGGTCAGTTGACTGGGAGGCCACTGCTGAACTCTATGACTGCCTGCCTACTGCTTTGGATGTCACCAAGTGAGTCCTTTTAAGCAGTTATGGTGGATACATGATTCAATCTTTTTTGTTATGCTTTTGCTTTAGTGGTAATATTCAGGATTTGTTCCAACATTTAGATTTTATTTTATATCTTGGGAGATTTACACTATTTACATTATTCAAACTATTGTCCTCATCTTTGTCACCATGTTTATCACAACGTTTCAGCTGTTGTATGCTCCGGCCTTCTTCAGGTGGTTGGAATGTCAAACTGAACCCTTTATTTTGCTTGCTGGGGTAGATTGTTCTAGTTCCACGTGCCATGTCTAATGGATGTCAATTATCAGTTATCTCCTGTTAATTCCCCTCTCCAAGGACACATGGCACAGCGGATAAAGGTGTTGGTTAGATCCATTGACAGAACCCAAAGTGTGTGAGTTCAATACATGGTAAAGGCAGTGGAGAACTTTCAAAGGGGAATTAACAAGAGATAACTGACCCATGAGACATGGCACGTGGAACTAGAACAATCTACCCCAGTGAGCGAAATAAAGGGTTCAGTTCGACATTCCAACCATCTGAAGAAGGCTGGAGTGTACAACGGTTGAAACGTTGTGATAAATATGGTAACAGAGATATCAACATCATGTCATCTGTATATCTAATGTTGTTAAGATTGTGGTTGCAAATATTGAATCCTGATAGGACTTCTAATTCTCTTGGGATTACTTTACTGTAAAGGTTGAATAATTCTGGTAAGACACATCCTTGTCTTATGCCCCTGGAAAAATCAGTACCTTTTAGAATGTTTAAGCCATGTGTTGTGGTAGGCATTAAAATCATCAAAGACAAAGATGTTTGCAGATGGATGAAGAGAGAATGTCTGCGATTATGTTTAATATATTGCAGTCCTGGGAAGAGGGGGAGCAATAAAGGAAAAAGCGATAGCTAACAGAGTATAATAATGAAAGACAAAAGCACATGAAAGAGTTGTTTGGGGCCTCGAGAGACAATTCCTTTGCCATCACTTTCATGGTAATTGTTCGGATGAGTTCTTTTCTATGGTGCCTAGGCCTTTTGAATTTAAGCACAGTACTAGACTGGTGTCGAGATATTATCAACTTACAGTTGTGCTGGCTAGATGTAACCTTAAATTCTATGCTAACAGTTTCTTTTCTCCCTTGTGGAAATCACTTCAGGATCCATGCTTTCCAGCCAACTATCTACTGTCCTCTTGTTACTTTTCTATTGTTCCCACTCATTAGTAATGTTTCTGTTTTCTAATATTTCCACAAGCAGTAACTCCTTTTGTCTTAGTGGCTTTAACACCTTGCATAGGGTGAAATCAATTAATAAAAAAAAGAAGAGAAAAAAGTCCATTCCTGATCTCCGTGTCATGACAAAAAGGTATTAGAATGATGTTGCCAGAGATATTAATGATAGAGGCCAGCTATGGCAAACAAATTGCCACCAACAATGAAAGGCTACACCTGTCTAATAGAAGGCTCTGGAAATACAGTAGGAACTAATCAGGAATTCAACAGCACCAACTTTGGTGTCTACAGGTATGAAAAATGTAATATTACCTCTTACAATTTGTCTCATCAAAATCTGTAACTTGATAGGACTCACCCCCTATTGTAAAACTGCTAATTAGATTTTGCAATAACTGCCTAATCACAGGCTCAACTCACCTGAGGGTGAATGCAGAGATAATACAAATAAATCAATAGCCAATGACTTCAGTCTCATTATTAGGTAAAATTTTATGTTTTAGTGATGAGACACCAGAGTGTTGCACCTGTAAACAAACTTGTCAAAACCAGTACAATGTTTCTGATTCAAGGAGGAATTCTGTTGCCCAGCTGGGTAGACAAAACATTTGTTGAATCATGTCTCTATCTTCTTTCCTTAATAATTCATCCATTCATTAATGGTGCTGGAAGTAAATGTTTTCTTCATTCTGGCATTATCAGCCTGATGGTCAGGTATCTGAACCTTTAAGTAATCTCAAATGAGGCTATCCTATCAGCAAGTGTATAATATTGGGGCTACTGTACTATGCAGTAGTTCCTAGTTGGCCCTCTCACTGGCATGATGAATGGTACAGTTATGACTGTATCTCTGGATGATTCAACCCAGGTTATCACCTGTGAGTGTGACTGTCTCACTACCTAGTCTAACACTTCAGGTATTCTCTTTCCTCAGTAGGGGCAGAGAGGGTCACCTCTCATCTGGTTCACACTCCTCTCCAGTATTTTGAAAAGAAGTAGTGCTTTATCATTTCTTTCAGGTTTAGGATTGGGTTTCTGGTTCATTCTAAAGCCTTTTCCATCTCTTTCACTTCTGGTGGCCCCTTGTGTCTAGGTAGCATTATCTTCTTGCTTGGGATGGGGAATCTTACTCAGTAACACTCTGACTGAAGTGGCATTTGTACAGTGAATATCATTGTGAAGTTAAAAGATGCTAGGGCTTCTCTTTTAATTATTAAACTAGTTATCATTGACATGTAAAAAGAAAAAATGTTTTGGGACTTTGGCAAGTTTGGTTTGGTTTGTTTTACAGCATATCAACCTCAATGGGTTATTTAATGCCGATAAGATTTTTATTGTTGATATATATATTTTTTTCCAAAATGTATTACTGGTAATAAAAATTTTATTGCTGGTAATTTTTTTTTTTTTTTTTTTTACAAAAACGCATTGCTGGTATTAAAACCTATTTTTAAACCTTCATGGTGTTTTGGCCCCAGTTTGTGGGTAACTATTTGCCCATAGTTGGGATCCTGACAGGTGCTGCCACCCTGGACTTGGGCAAGAAAAACTATCTTGTTGAGCTTGTGGAATTCATGCTAGAGATAAACTGTTAGATCTTTAATAAGCTCTTTTTTTAAAATGCCAAGCCCTTTAAGGACAATTATGATTATCCACGATTTGCATGCATTCTTGGGGAAACTGTGAAGTATTTTCCTGTCGTTTTGGAATTCAAAGTTTTCCTTTTGTTAGATTGGTTGCCATCCAAGATTAAAAAGCCCAGTTTACCTTGCTATTTAAATTATAGTTGATGAGTGAAGAGATAAATTTATACCTTTCCTGAGGGTATTTATGAGAAAGTGTCCCCTCTTGCCTTCTGTATGATCTATGGTTATCATTCTCCAAGGCCTTTCCTCATTATATGTCACTAAATTTTAACTCTTGCTGCTTCAAAATATGTGTCCTTTTTTATTTTATTTTTTCTTGTTGCACACATCCATGGTATTCTCAGCATTATTTCATAGAACCAAATCACTTTTTGCCTCAAGTCTCCTATTCATCTGCAAGGAAATTATCCAATATTCACTACCATGGAGGAAGATAGATATGACATAGCATTTCAGCACTCTTTTCTTTATTTATCTATCTATCAAAATTTTCCTGTTTCTCAATATTTTATTTAGCTTTTGGATGGCATCTTTGATATTTTAATGAACTTTCAAATTTTGGTGTCACATTTTTGGTTCTCTGTTAAAACACTTCCTAGATATCTAAATTTCTGTATTTGATTTTGGTATCTCTGATACATAATTTGAATCTTGGGATGTTCCTCTTGCAGACAATTATGCATAGTCCTTTCTTCTCACTTTCTTTTATTACCTTCTCTATGAATTCATGCAGTTTTCTTTCTGTGCCTGTTATCAATGGTGTACTCTCCATATCTTATATTGTTAAGATTGTGTCCACCAACAATAAATCCTGGTAGGACTTGTATTTGTCTTAGGATCACCTCACTGTAAATGTTGAATAAATGCAGTGAGAAGATGCACCCTTGTCTTATGCTCCTTTCAATTTTTGTGTACTTAATTCATTTTTTATCTCTATGCAGGCAGTTTTCAGTACGTTTGTGGATTATTCTAATGTCTTTCATGAATGAATCAAGTTTTCCTAGTAGTTCAAATAGATCTTTGTGTCATTACTAAGTGCTTTTACATAGTCTATAAAGCAAATATATACATCCTTCTACATTTGTATTGCCTTTTGATATAATTCTGATTGTAAATATTGTATTTCTTGTTTAAGAACTTATTTACTCATACAAAGAACATGTAAAGGTTTTAATCTGATCAAATTCTAATATCAAAGTATGTTATCAATAATTTGAAAACAGCATATTTGTTTAAATCAAAAATATCTTATGACTTGCTCCAAAGAATGAATATTCTTTTGCACATTGTGTAAACTACTTTTTGTTTTATATACAGGGAGCAATGGATAAATTGTTGTCTAAATTATGCAAAAATGAAAATAGCACTGACATCTCATTTTAAGCGATATATTTACCAAAATTATCTTGAAATACGAAAGAGTAAATTTATTCAATAAAATTGCTATTTACTTCAACCATGGTCTCCAGAACACTTCATAATCTCCTGCAACTTTTCTGGATGGTCTCCATTTTAAAGTTGGTGAATGCTGCCATAATCCTTACCTTCAGTTCATCTTTGGTGTTACAAGGAGTTTTGTTGGTCTTTTGCTGAACTGTGCCCCACACACAATAATCAAGGGGGTTGCAGTCTGGGTAGTTAAGTGGCCAGGTGAAAGGGGGGATGTGTTTGCAGAAATTGTCCAACAGCCATGACTGGGTTCTCCTGTTTGTGTCACATGGTACAGAGCCCTGTTACTAGACATAGGATCTTCTAGCAGCCACCCTCTTGATCCAAGGAAGCACTACCTCCTCAAGGCACTTGATATAGGCCTCCATGTTGAAGCTGAGGCCCTCGCCAACAAATTTGGGAGTTCTTTTCTTATCAAAATGATCATAGTGAGTTTTTCAAGGTGCCATATCTTTGTAATCACCAACACTTCCCGAATCCTTTGCATGTCCTCAGAATGACATCCAAACACGCTGAAATGTTTGTAGTGAAGCTTCTGGCATGAGCACCAAGCAGTATGGCATTTCAAAATTTCTGGCAGAGTGAATTGCAGCATGTTCTTTTTCTCACTGATGGTTCCCAACTGACCCTATTATACTGTTCAATTAACAAAATCAAAAACAATGCATATGTGTGAAATTAAAAATATAAAATGGTGACAATTTATCCATTGTACCCTCTATATGATTATTAATACTGACCCCACTTATGTTTCATTGGGAACTTTTCAAAATAATCTTTCATTACCTTATGTTTATCAGAAATTGTCTAAATTTGATTATCAATTTTCTAACTTTTAGTGATACCTTAACTGCAAATACTAAATTTAAAGTCAAATATCACATGCTTTCCAATGAAAAAAAAAATAAAAAAAATATCATTTCCTTTTCACAAATGAAATGGAAAGCAGAATGCAACCCATTTAGGATTTCATGAAACACTTCTGACACAACCCACAACTGAACACACAAACAGTATCATCAACATAACAATCATTGCTCATAAAAACCCACAAAAATGTTTGTCATTACAGGACCTAAAGGCCTACTTACTGAAATTCCATGAATTTTCCCATACATCATATTTTTTTTCTTTGTGCTGTGGGTGACCATGACTTTCCACTATTTCCTGTCTTTTGTAAATTTTAGTAATTTTTTTTGTTATCTCTCCTAATCCCTGTTCTGTCAAGCATGTACACAAGCACATTAGGTAGGTTACTCATTACTTTCCTGTCTTTCAATATGTCCTGTGAATATCAAATATTTCAAGCCCTCTTTATGTGCCCTAAAAATTTCAGCTGTTATGTTACTTTAGTGGGTGGTTAGCATAAAAAAGAATTTAATACAATGATTCTTCATATACAAGGTCATATAATATAGATGATATGTCCTGTGAGTGTCCAATTTCCTAAGCCTTCATATATGCCCAAAAATTTCAATTGTCTCTTTCTGATTCAAAGTATGTATTCTCAGTAACCTTCTGTAGAACTATATTTATTGCCTCATCCGTGAAGAGTTCAGTATGCTTTTTATTGTTTCCATTGAAATTTTCCCATTTTTTTTTCAAGACTTTGCTTAGCTTTCAGAAGGCATCTTTTGATTTCAGTGTTGCATTTTCCATCCTCTTAAAACACTTTCTAGATATCTAAATTTTTGTACTTACTTGATTTTGATATTCCAATTTGTAGTTTGTCAGCAAAATAAACAGCCCAAGATGCAAACAAATAGTAAAAACATGTTCCAAGTTTATAAAGTAATAACAAACAATTTAGAGAAAATAACTTTTTATTTATTGCATTAGATAAAGTGTTGACCAGTTTATTAATAAGAAAAAAATATGTAATTAAAAAGCTTCCTATGTGAGCATTACAATCAAACCTCTTCTTCGTACTTTTTCTAATGCACAAAGAGATCAACTGGCATTAATAATATAAATAAGCTTGTTAATTGTTGTTTGGATATGTTAAAACTAAGTGTCAATATTTTCACATTATAAGATATACACACTTGATGGTTTCACTAATCAAAATGCATCAAGCATAAATTCCTTGGCTAACTTATCTGATTAAAATCCTTTGATAGGTGAAGATCTGGTAGGTAATGTGAGAATAACTAAAGCCACAAAGAGGCTGGAAAAGAATTTAGGTAATATATCTCTTAATTATTCTTGTAAAATATTTCAAGTTTTTCCCAAAACATATGCAATTTGTTGAAGTTAATATTCTTTTTGAAAAATATGCAATAACATAAAATAGTTAACTACCTTAAATAAATAAATAAATAAAAAAAAAAATTAATATAGGAACCAGAACTATACTGATGATATTTGACAGGTATAAGTAAAACATTTTTTTTTAATAATTTGAGCAAAATTGATACGGTCATGAGAAAGTTGTAGAGATATTGAAAAGAAACCAACAATAAATGAGGCCTTGAATAAAGTTCACATCAAGGCAATAAAAACTGACATAATTAAAAGGGAAAATAACTACAGGAATTGGCAATACAAAAATAGGAGAAAAAATAAGGAAATAAAAAATGTGAAAAAATGAGCTAACTGGTGATTGCTCCTTTCTTGTATAACAACAAAAGCTCTGACAATCTCCCCCCCTCCCTGGTGCCTTGACTAAATGAATTAGAGCATGCTACTAGATTGGCAACTAGGTCCCACCATTTTACTGTTGAAATAACTAAATGCAACTGCTACTCAAACAGTTTCTTTTATCTGTGAATCTCCTGTTTCCTTGCTTCCCTGATAACTACAATCTTCAGAAATTTAAATGCAACGTCAGTTGCCATCTTCTGTTCTCTTGAAACCTGTTCATTTTGTTTTTGGTCCTTTCCTCAATCTTCTCTTTCTCTCTTTGTAATGCTTTGCTTGGGGTGAAGTGATTTAAAAAAAAAAAAAAAAATCTAAGAGTGGGGAAACAGTATGTATATCAATAATATATTGAGACTGGTATATTTATAAACAAATTACATTCAACAGTAACAACCAATCCTTTTGTTTACATAAGGATGATGGTTTTGATATATTTTTTCTTTTTAAATTGGTATCACTCCATGCAAGGCAGTAAAGCCAATAAGAGTGTGGAAGAATTAGGAACAGAAACATTAATAATGAACCGGAAGAGAAAAGAGTAATCAGGAGGACAACAGATAGCGATTGACATTGCATTAAAGTTGGCAAAAATGGTTTCAAGGACTTTTAAATAATAGTTTTGTGCATGTATTTTCTTCCTCTTGATTCCCTTTTAAGTCAATATGCACATTTTTTTTACTCAAGTTCTAACAAATGAAAAGCAATAACTGGTTTATGAATTCTTTTTACCTATTTTCATACTGCCAACTTCCATAGTTCGTTTTTTTTTTTCCTTTTGTTCTTTTTAATTGTTTGTTTTTATTGTCTTACTTAATTTTGAAGATCTTATTCGAGGTACAAAATTTTACATCATGAAAAAGATAAGTTAAAAAAAAAAATACTTAAGTTATTTTTTCTCTTTAAATGAGAGAGAAATTTATCATGAACACTTATGCAACCTAGGAATTAAAATTATTTAAAAATCTATATAAGCTTAGTTTAGTACCATTGTAATGTCAGTATACCAATAAGCAGATTTAGGCATTTTGTTAAAGTACTACAATATGGTATGTAACTAGTTAACTTTATTATTAGGAAGATAGGTAATCCTTGCCATAATTTATTAGGTTGGTGCAAAAATAATGATGTAATAACGTCAAAAAACAACATTATTACGTCATTATTTTTGCACCAACCTAATAGAATGTAATTTTATTAGCAAAAATGCAGTAATAGCTACTCCTTAATTACAAGCTTCCATAAATTTTAGCAAAGTTATCCTGTCAGTCACTTTACAAAGATATTCCTTAGAAAATAAAACAATAAAAACCCAAACATTAATAAAAGTCTTTTTTTTTTTTTTTGAATGGTCATGTTTGGCATTCTTGTACAATATTTTCTGTTATTTAATCAATATTGAATAGATTCAATGAAAACATAGAAAAAGATTACATTGTAAATTTTACCCCATTTTTTTGTAAATGAATTTAGACAGAATTTAAAAAATTAGGCTCAGCATTGCTATCGTAAAAACAGCTGTTTTATTTCATTAGTACTACCATTCAGCTTTTATGTTTTACCATGTTACTCTTAAAAAAGTACACAGTCCAGCCTTTTAATAAGCATTTTGTTATTACAAATTTAAAAAAGGTAGAATCAATTAAGTTTTCCCTCAATAACAAATTTGGACAATCAAATGCTTTTAGAAAATCAAAAAGTCATTGATGTTAATGAGAGAGAAAGACATTTGTTTTCCAAAATAGAAATGTATTTATTTATACTGTTTAAGTTGTTTGGACTGTTGTCTTCATCTTTATTGCCATATTTACAACATTTTAGCCGTTGTACACTCCAAACTTCTTCAGAAGATATTTCTTAGAATTTCAAATTGAACCCTTTTAGTCAACCAAATTGATTGATAAAAAAAAAAAAAAAAAAAAAAAAAAAAAAAAAAGACCCAAAGAGTTGTGAATTCAGTGCCTGGCCACAGCAGCAGGAACCAAAAACTTGGAGAGTTGAGTTATCAAGAGGAATTAACCAAAACCGAGATGTTCAAAAGCATTGCACATGAAATTAGAACAATCTACCCCATGGACTAAAAGTGTACAGTATCATAAATATGGCGATAAAGATGAGGACAATAGTTTGAACAACGTAGATAGTTACAATACCTCACCTCATAAATATAGACAGATGAAATGTGTTTATTTTTACTTGGTTCAGAGAAGGAAGTCATTTTATACTTCCTTTAACAGATACTGATATCCCCACAACCATTACCTTTCTCATATATCCCCATAAACTGTACGTCTTACCCTGTAAACCTTGGAGTGAGCATCATTTTAAAAAGTAAAGAGGCACTATATTTTGTAGATAGTTTGCTATAAAAGAAAAAAAAGAAAAGCTAACAAAAATAAAAATAAATATTCCTGCACAGCAAATATTTGCTTTCCAAGTGCAAAAATCCAGTTTGATGATGTTAAGAATAAATACTGATTGATTTATTTTTTGTGGCTTATCAACCCTTTAGAGGTTATTTAAAGTCAGAAAATATTTTTAGATTGTGAGAATTTTTTTTAGATAAGGAATAAGACTTATATCACTAAAGCATTAACCCATAGCTGGGGGGAGAAGATATAGATTCATACTTTTCCCTAAGGGTATTTACACATAAGTGAATATAACAAACCAAACTGGAATGGAAACTTGGCTCTTTGATTAACAATTCCAAGCCATTATTCATTACACCAGCCACACATCCAAGCACCTGGTATTCCCATCTAAGTATTGACCAGGCTTGACATTGCTTAACTTTGATTACGGTATGGGAACTGATATGGCTGTAAGCCAACAATGCAGGCTGTTTGTTAAAATTAAGCTACATAAAATATCTACAATGTTGGTGTGGCTGACCCCCCCCCACCCCTTTGCTGAAACTGAGAACTAAAGAGAGACTAAAAATTGTCCTCTATGACGATGCTATTGAGCTGAGCTGAATCATTTGTCTAAAAATCATCACTGCCATTAATTTTCGTAATAAATGAAAGCTTCATTTTCCATTCCTGCCCCGCAAAAAAAATATTAACTTCTATAAAAATTTTAGAAGTCTTAAATGCAGAAAAAACCTTTATAAATCTCGTTTCAGAAAATAAGTAAAAGCACAAAGCAAAAAACAAAATATGTGTATTTAAAATATATAAAAAAAAATTCAGAAGATCAAATAAAAAAAAAATTAAAAAAAACATGGAATCAAGAATCCAATTTAGCCTACTTACATATGATTAAACTCTTATACCGTTTTATTAAAAAAAACAAAAAAGAAAACAAAAACAACTGAATTATACATCAATGGAAAGTCAATTTACAACAGAAACTGCTGCCAAGAGAAAAAAAAAAAAAAAATATATATATATATATATATATATATATATATATATATATATATATATATATTCAATGGCATAACTTAACCTGAGGTCACAGTAGTACAGGTAGCTGAATATGAACAGGTATATAATCAGGTGACTCAGTATTAGCAGCAGAACAGTGTTAAAAGCATCCCTGCTGCCCATTTGTCTGAAGGTGGTTAAATGAAATAGAAACTTGAATTGTTTAGCTTCTAATTCTCTTTCCAACTGACCTTTTGAATAAAGCAAAAATCTCTCAACCAAAATTGTGTATTTCAATATTTAGATGAAAAAGCCTATAAAGATAAAATGTGATATTACGATGATGTTATGCCAAGCATTAGTTTAGATACCGTTACCATTTTATAAACTCATTATATCATTAAAAATTATGATATCTGTCACAATTCCCTTCTGATATAAAATAACATAAAGAGAGAAAATGATCCATTGTAGAACATAACAAATATAAAGTGTTGATCCTGGAGTCTCGGAAATTGGTCAGCTGGTAAAAATTTATGAGATCAAGAATTCAAAACACAGCCAATGCTGTAGGCATTATTTTAAATTTTAGGGGCATTTGAAAACAGTTGTATACAAAAATGCATAAATGGTTACAGAACAATTATAAAAGATTAAATTTATTATACCTATTATCTGATGCCAAAAAAGAAAAAAATAAATCACACACACACACAGATATACAAACTCATTAGTAACTTATGCAGCAAGTTTTGTTTTAACTCCAACCATCTAAAAATATGAAGAGAATGGTCTGATATAGACTAAATGCAGAAAAAATATTTATATACTTCTGTCATTGATCTTAAATTTCATTTAAAATGAAATATTAGGTTGGTGCAAAAATAATGTCGTTTTTGGACATTCAACTTTGTGAGAAAACGACATTATTTTTGCACCAACCTAATAATTATCGACAAAGACATTTGGATTAATTTAGTTTGAGCATGAAACCACAATAGTGGAATATTAAAGTGAGGAGTGATTCTCAAACAAAGGCCTGATTTCTTTGATATTTACAAAGATACATTTCATAAAGTTAAATTTGTATTACAATTTAGAAATATTCCTACACAACATACAAAAATACTAAAATATATATAAATGCATAACCAATCTTAAGTTTTCACTTCTATTCCCAATAGCCAATTAAAATAAGAGGACAATATTTTTTCCCCCCCTCATGTTTCGTAGTTCTGTAAGAAAGACAAACTGAAAACATAATAAAATAACAATCAAAAACTGAATTCAGTAATTATTAGGTTGGTGCAAAAATAATGTCGTTTTTTGACGTCCAACTTTATGTGAGAAAACGACATTATTTTTGCACCAACCTAATACATCATTATGCCTTGCTTTCTCACTTCTGTTTTCATAGTGGTTTTGATAGAAAAGGCACTTGAACTAGAAAGCATATTTTTTTTCAAATAACAGTAGAGCGTAAATATGAAAAAAAAAAAAAAAAATTAATTTTGTAAATGTTAATAGGGACTTTAGTTTGCTATATAAATTCATTGTAAATTAAATGACTCACCCAACAACAACAACAAAAAAAAAAAAAATACTCTCTCCTGCAAAAAAAGCATTTAATCATTTATTTTTCAAATTTTTTTCATGTCAGTCATTTATGTGCCATGCATGATACACACATAGGTGATCATGTATCTTTTGATACATGACAGATGAGGCAGATTTTTCCCGCAGTAGGTTGCCATTTCTTTCTGCAGTAGACCAGTTGCCATCGAAGGCTACAGAACTCAGTCTGTCCTGTTGTTTGTAGTGTACATTAGATATTAGGCAAACAGTAAGCACATGTCACAAACAGACTCGTATGACATTAACTTATACATGCAATTTGAGTAGAAAGGAATTAGGTATACTCATCTGTACAAGAAAGTACAGTAAGCCTCTGCCCTATAACAGTCCCAACCTACAAAGTAATCTCCATTAATTTTTCAATTTATGCTGTTTACCTTGTGCATAAAGCAGTGTGTGTCAGTTCCTGATGGCATGCCATATTGAATTGTTGTGCATTCGCTCTCTTTCATTTGTGTTGTGTTTGTGAAAACCTATTGCCTTTCATTGTGGCTTCCAAGCATAGTATAACCTCTTCTGATGGCAGTGCCTTGAAGAAAAGGAAAGCCATCACCATGCAAGTGAAATTAGATATTGTTAAATGCTCTGAAAAGGTAGAAACAATGACAGACATTGGCTGGTTGCTTGGCTTAAATCATTCAGGCTGTCGCTTAAAACATGTACATATGTGTATACATATTGAGTTTCCTTGTAAGATATAAGGATATTTTTCTTGTTAAACTATAAGTTGGTGAATTCTCAATAAAAAAAGAAAAAGAAAATCATGTTTGTTTTTTTCTTCCTCAGACTTGCTTCTGCTTCCAAGTACTGCAAGAGAGACAAGATTTTATGTTTTGTTATCTCATCTACTAAAAGCCAATGACATCACTGGCAATAAATATACAAGCAGCTTAAATCAATTTCATTATGTATTATTTTCATTTCATTATATTTATGTCCTCCAGGTGTTTTAATCTTAATTGTTAACATGTCATAGAAATGTGTTACGTCCTAGAATACATTAGTATAGGTGAGTGACATAAGTACTTATTCACAGAAAGTTGCAAGTATGTTCTGACTTACACAGAAAATCAGGTTATGATGGATCATAGGAATGGAACTGTCATAAGTTTAGGATGTCCTGTACTTAATATAAACAAAAGAGACAGAATTACAAGTAACAAAAAAAAAAAAAAAAAAAAAAAAGATTTCTAAAACATTTACCAATTTTTTTTTTAAATTGCTCAATTGATTTTAGTTTAGTAATATTTTTATTCTGTTGAGCTATCTTGGACATTCATGAGTCTATCACATCAACTATCATGGTCCTGTATCAAGATCAGAAACTCATTAGGGTGGCATTCTGTGCCATAAAATAGCTGGTCAGTGTATGTGGTTGCTGGGTGAGCAGCCCATTTTGCAGTGTCCAAAGCTATAGATCACTCACAAGTTCTTATTTTGCTTGCCACCAGTGTCCCGCAAAATGCATTCTACATTCGCATAAGACTGAAGAAATATTAGATATAGAGCTTTGATTTAGTTGGATGTTATCTCTATAAGATGTTAAGTATAGCTCTCAACATCCAAATGTAGGTTCCATCAAGCTTTGACTGTACGGATTTAGTTAATGTCTTGGTAGTGTGACCACACATTAGTACCACCTCTACAGTGACTCAAAAGAATTTCCATTTGAGGAATGCCATTAAGAAATGAAACTGAAGTTATATAACATAGGAAAGAAAATGAATTATCTCAAAGGCTATGCATAGTCTAAGCCTAACTTTAGGAAAAAATAAATTCAAAGGCCCTTGAAATTAAATCACCACTTACAAATATAAAATATTTAAGCATTTGGTAAGTTGTACTTCGGACATAAATGTCAAAAATATAAATTTTTTGTACATAACAAATTCAGGATTATTTACAATTTAGGCAGTGTACATACACAGGTCAAAAAAAAAAAAAAAAAAAAACTTGGTATAGTGAATAAGACATTTCGCACGTTCTAATATCTATGCATTATCTTGATATATGATCCTAGATTAGAAAAAAGTGTGCAGGTACATTTGTGTAATAGTAAGCAAAAAAAAAAAAAAAAAAAATGGAGAAAAGAAAACAAAGTTGAAATTCCTGTATGCAGGTATCTATGATAGCATAACATAGATACCAGTCTATGGTAAACATTCAGAAGGTACATGTTTTGTACAAACAAATGTGGTCTGAAATGAAAGTGTTTATCTTAGATTTTTTTTTGTTTTTGTTTTTGTTTTTATACCGCTAAAACTGCAGATTTTTCCTGTGGTTTCTCTTTTGAGATTAATTCATTCTCAGTAAAGTTCTTGGGACGGTTAACCACAGGATTCCTTGTGTACAGGAGTGTTGCTAGAGTCACTATAACTATTGATACTACTGTATAGCTGTCGATTGGAATACCAAAGATAATCCAACAGAGAATAGCAGTGAACATTAGTTCCAGCGCACTGGCAAACGTCTTCAAGATTGAGTTGAGGTAGTGCAAGAATAGGCTGACAATTATGCCAATGCTGGCATTATTCATCATGATCAAGATTACTTTCAGTTGGAATATAGACAAGAGACTGGACTTTGTGAAAGTTTCCACAATCTGACCCTTGAATATAAGCAAGGCAGCATTGCACAATATTGATTGAACATACATGAAGATGTTCTGCACCATTATATGCACATTGCATGCTTTGTCCTTAAGTAAGTACTCGTTATAGACACCAGCAAAACAAGAAGAGAACACTTGAATGATAATGAAAAATAACGGAAAACCAATGAGATTGGCTGAATTGTTTGTGGAGCTGAGACTCTGGTTGGTTATAGGAATGGAATTAGTGGTGCTGTCATAAGACACTTTTGTGTATTTGATGTGGCCTAACTCTTTAAGGACACAACCACAGGTGAGCAAACAAATAGAGGCCCATTGGATAAAACTCAGCTGCTTTTTGAAGAGGATCTAGAAAAAACAAAACAAAGTTGTTAGAAACATATTCAAAAGGTAATGCCCTTATTGTCTCCTCCCCTTAAAAAGAAAAAAAAATTGGGGTGAGGCATATGGGATCTATCCCTAATGTCAAACATGTATCTTCTTCAATCCCCACCCATGTCAAATATTAGGGATTTTACTGAACAGCCACCATCACTAAATATTGATAAGAGTGGGTCTGCATACTCCAACTGTACACTTGGGAGAGTGATTTTTACCCAAGCACTCACTCATATTTTATAAACAATAGTAGAAGAGAGGTTTGCTTATCATCCAGTTTACACTCCTCCCTGGGCTTTTGAACAGGAGTAGAGGTTTATCACTCATTTCCTGTTTAGGATCGTATTTCCAGTTCATTCTAAAGTATTTTCTTTCACTTTCACTAGCTTCCATGAATCTTAGCTGCATCCTTGCTGTTGTGGAGTGATTTCACAGTGGAGGCTTGTATTTGTACTAAGTCGGTCCTAAAATAGTTTCGACATATAAAACGTTAGGAACTTGATATAATAGGTATAACGCAGAGTAATCTAGTTGTGGTCGCTGATACTTTAGTATTCGACTAACTGTCATCCGACATCGACTGACTCACTCGTTACTCTTACTACTCCTACTTATTATAAATGGGAGAGTCTATTAACTATAGAATAGGTGTGTTCCACTATAACAATTGCCTTGCTTGGGGTGAATTGATTACAAAAAAAAAAAAAAAATTTTGGTAATATTATCAAGGAATCTGGCAATGAAACAGTGCAAGGAGAAATAAATTCATGCCTTTCCAGAGAACATGGATACAAAATGAACATAAATAGCTTCAGATTTTGTGTAAGATTCCTAATTACAGGAAAAAATATGCAAACACTAACATTATCCATTTTATTTTTTAATATTAATTTGAAAAACTCATTTCCACATACCATAAAGCAACAATATTTAAATAATTTTGCAACTGTGTTTGTGATATTTTCTGCAGTAGTAATCTATGACTTATCTATACAAATCTCTATTGTCAGAGGTAAGGAAAATTTTTTTCTAATTCATTAAAAGTAAAACAAGAAAGCCAAAAAACATAATATCCAAAGAAAGCTAATATAAGATTTAATAAAAAGTAATGTATTAACAACCTGATTTATCCTAAATGCACATTGCCATAATAAAGGGTGCTCCAATAACTTGGACCAATTTTAAATGGGAATTAAGTTTAAGCATCTAATGATTTTTTTCTTTTTCTTTCAGATTTAACAACTTTGGCAATTTCAACATGGTAAGATTAACAATCAAACAATGTATTAAAGTTATCAAAGCCTATTATGAAAATGGACATTCAAACAGAAATGCATTTTGTGATTTTTTTTGGTCAACATAATCGACCAAATGATAGTGTAATTAGAAATAATGTAACGTCGTTGTGGAGAGGTTCAGTTCCTGCATGCAATGACAAATAGAGGTGTCTGGATTTTCGGCCACATTCTCGTGCACTGCAGTAATGTTTTCAGCTGAACTACCTAAATGAGCACCGAATGGCGTTTTCACATCTGCCACTGACCCAGTTTGTTTGAATTTACAAACAATTTTTCCAATTGCACTCTTAAAACTAACACATTGTTTGATTGTTAATTTTTTCCATGGTTGAAATTGCCAAAGACATAAATTGTTAAATCTGAAAGAAAAAAGAAAAAAAAAAAAAAATCATTAGACACTTAAAATTAATTCACATTTAAAATTGGTCCAAGTTATTGGAACACCCTTTACTTGCATATCTCATTAGTAGCGAGGATCAGGCTACATGACATAAAAACCCACATTCTGTTTGATATCAAATAAATGGTAAACTTGGAGCTTCATGCTTGCCAAAAAAAAAAAAAAAAAAAAAAAATGGAGTATCAAAAGGATGGTTTTTCTCTTGACACTGCTATTATTTTAACTACCTCCACCCCTCAGCATTGTTATTTTAAAAAAAATAATGATTAAAATTGTAATAAAACAAACATGAAATTGAATTTATACATTTTCTTTGTTCTTGAGAATTGACAACAAAAATAATAAACACTATTAGATTGTTTATTGTAATGGTTGGCAAAATATTGGCTAATTGCCAATTGATTCAAACTTGATAAAATGGTAAATAAGGATTTCTTTATACCTAGTTCACATATTTTAATCATTTAATAAATATTTATAAATTCATGAATAAAAAAAACTCTTTACCAATTCCAGTCAATCATTTATGTGCCATGCATGATACAGGCTTAGGCAATCGTGTATCTTTTGATACATGACTGACGAGGCAGATTTTTTTTCCCTGCAGTAGATTGCCATTTCTTTCTGCAGTAGACCAGTTGCCATTCAAGGTTATAGAACCCATATTATTTACCCATAGCTGGGGAGAGAAAAAGAGGATTTATACCTTTGCCAAGGGTATTAGCACGTAAGTGAATGTAATGGATTCAACTAGAATTCAAACTCTGCTCTTCGATTCTTTAATTCAAGCTGCTATCCATTACTCCACCGTGCCTCCTATTTTATAAAGAAATAAATATGAAAATGATAAATAGAACAATCTAATAGTGTTTAATATTTTTTATAAGTTCTTAAGAACAAAATCAAAATGTATAAATTCCCTTTCATAATATGTTTAGGTTTTATTACAATTCTAATCATCACTTTCAAAACTGTAGAGTAATTGGCCAAGGTTAAATTTAATTGGCAGAAATGCCCAAGAAACAGAATTCATAAAGTTTGCAATAAAAAATTACAAGAGAAAGGAAAGAACAGGGCAAAAAATATATTGAACAAACAATATATGCAAGGCAAAGCTACAGTAATAAAGTAAAAATTCACAAATTAAAAAACATGTTAACACACAAAAGGAATACAGGCAAGTGATTGCAGTGTTCTGACTTCAAGAACAGAAATATATTGGACAAGACCAAAAAAAGTGGCATATCTTATTGGCTAGGAAGAAATCCCAGCATTCATTTGTATATATGGTCTATAAATGAGGGAGAAGGATGTTTTTGCAGTCATCCCCATGAATTGGAACCAACATTGCTGAGGAGTGAAGGTAGTTAAAATAATAGTGGTGTCAAGGGAAAAAACAACCTTTTGACACCGATTTAGTTTGCCAAATAGATTATTAAAATAATGCAGATATTTTAAATATAATTTAAAATTGTTTTAGTCAAAGAAATGATTGCATACCTGAAAAACTATACCTGTAACAACAACTCTGAACTGCAGCAAAACATAATATGTTGTTGGGTCATATGTTGCCAAGTTGACAAACTGCAAGTTATTGTAAAGACTGTAAAGTGCAGCTGGGACAATGTACATGACAAACACTGTAAATAGAAAAAAAAAAAAAAAAAAAAAAAAGGATGAAATGTCTATTTTTTTTCTTTAAATGGAAATTCATTCAGTAAAAGATTACATAAAAGGTACAACTTTTCAAGCAAGTTTGTAAATACTGATCTATTTTAGATCTTAAACTTGAGAAAAACCATAGTTTCCACGCTATAGTCTGCACCTGTGTATAACCCGCACTCCTATAAATTTAAGTATCTGGACGTAACTGGCTTGACACTGGTGACCGGTTTTTGTGAAGCTATGTTCCCCTAACCCCAACCACATAAGTTTCGAAGACACAATTCGTATATAATCCACACCCTACATATTTCGAGAAATAAGTCACAGGTTATAGTCTGGAAAATATGGTAAACAATAAATGAGCTAACCAACTTGTCTGCAAATCAACCAAGGCATCTCCTAGATTTACATAGAAAATTTAACGGTTTTCTTATTTCAATTTTCTGGTGACGTTTATCTTAATTTATCTTAATTGTTCTTAATTTATCCATTGTATAAGACTATAAAATACACAGAGAAATTCCTTTATTGCAGTGTTTGAAGGCAGGATATTAAGAAATAAAAAGTTATAAATGAAAAGATGCAAAATTGATGTTTTCCATTTGACTAAAGCATAATAATGTCATTGCATTCTCTATCTTCCCATATTTTTTCTTATGTATATTTTCTTTTTCTCACTGAAACTAAACAATGTCTGTTAGGTTATTCTTCTATCTCTCCTTGCAATCCAAGGTAATTGTTAGCACATGTCACATTCTGTTAAGAAATATGCAGAATTATGGATCTTGAGTTAGACTTACTATATATGGCCTTTTTCGTTGATGGTAACGGTCAGCAACAGAAAATAAGTTATCCTAAAACACAACACTGCTCACAGCTAAAACAACCAATACGAGATCGACACAGCTTTTGACAATGACCACAGTAGTAGAATACTGTAGGATCATCCACCATGGGACAATTGCTCGTTTGTTTAGCCTCTATACTCTTCATAGCTTTCCACTCTACTTGATCCTGAGTAACCACATCCCAGTTCACAATATTGATAGAAAATTCCATCATGGACGTTTTACACTGGTCCTTGAAGCATAGCTTGGGTTATCCAACATTATGCATGCCCTCAGACAGTTTCTCATACAGTTTGAGAATTCTGTAGTTATCCATGCACACAAAGAGCCCAAGCTGCCCAAGACTGCAAGATGGAATATAGTGACTGAATGCCAGCTCTTTTGAGCACTTCTGTATTGTCAAATGGGTTATAGGGCGATCATACGCCGACTAGGAGATATATACACTCTCACACCTGTGGAGAGATACAAGCTATCTCTCTCAGATCGTGAGAGTGGACAATTGGTAAACAAAATATTTTTAAGACCACTGTTCGATTGGGATAATCGAACAGTAATCTTTCCCAGGTCTGCTTCGTTTTCAACACGAGTACTGATCCACAATACAAGGATGAACTATAAGGCTTAGTGATTTTTGATAAACAATTTAATATATACAAATATACATATATCAAAAATAAACGAACAGATAAGTATGAGTTAAAACATCCGACGATCGGATCTCAAACTTATTTTGGGATATCAAATTCGCCGAATACCAAATGGATTCAACTGAACCTGAACATACAAAATATAAGTATGAATTACTATGAATTGAATGCAGAAGCCAACACACATATACAAAAGAGATGGGAGAGGAGTTACAATTATTGTTTTACATGTGGAAAGGTGTTTGCGGAAAAAAACATAATATTCATGTGATTACTTCTCTTTTGTATTCAGTTCTATTTTTTTTTTTATCAATGTCCTTTCTTTCCTTTTCTCGGCACAAACACAATTTCACACACTGCCAGTCTGTAATAGAGGTATACACTTTCTTTCTCTCTTTGTTTCGTCTTTTTCTTTCCTTCCTTTCTTCTGCAGACGGCTCTATTTGCAACAGGGATGTACACTTTCTTTACCAGCATATATTTTTATCCGCGTCTTCAAATTGGGATTCTCGAACAGGAATATTTCTTTATACTTCTGTCCGGAGTTGCCTGGGTCCGACTGGATAAGTCATCACTATCAAATGCGTCTTATCTTTCCGTTCGTGAACCACTAGCGCCTCGGCTTCGGTCTTGCCTTTTCAAAGTCCAGAGAGCAACTGATCCTTGAGTGAATCTTTGACTGTCACGTGACTTAGGTTTTGGGTGCGAATTCTAACTTACTTCCATCCCCTGTCTAGCTTCTGTCTAGACGTTTTCCTTTACGGGTAATTGGGTCAGTCGACCCTTTTGACCTGCCTTCCCAGAATGTAATCTTTATTCTGTTGCTAGGCGGAAATTAACCGTCATATGTGCGTATATGCGTGTTTAGCTTATCTGCTTTTAATACCTGTCACATGTATCCAGGACTATATTGCCATTTAATTTTTAAAATATTTCTCAACATCTCATGTGAAAACTATTTAACCTCCTCTCCTGACCAGCATCCAAAGTCCACGTCTCACTCCCATAAAGGAGTGTTGAGAGGATGCATGTTTGGTCAATTAGAGTCTTGTTTTTTATCCTAAGTTTATCACTTTCCCTTGCTCTTTTCATAAGTTTCCTGAATGCAGCTGTGAAAACCTACTAGTGTTGAAGTTATATGACAGGAGACTCGACTATGGTGGGCAAAAGCTGGCTACCAAAATCCAAGAACTATATCTGGCAGCAAGGCTTCTGACCAGGAAATGGGTGGTTTTGAGAAGCATGGAAACACCTCTTAATTGCTGTTGTTCCCAGGTTGATCCTGATCCCGACCCAGAGTGGTAGCACCTGTTAGGGTCCCAGCTATGGGCTAATAGTGACCCCCCCTCAAAAAAAAAAAAATCAACAGGTCATTTTTATAACAAAATAACACTCAATACAACACTAAAAAAAGTATAAAAATATAAGCATATTTTATAAAAACATTACCAACAATACATTTTTGTCCTGAAATTAACAGCAATACATTTTATGATCTACAAACTACACTGAAAATATAAAATTATGTACTTGATATTAAATACCACAGAGAGGCTGATAGTCAATAAACAAAATCAACCAAACCAAAACAAAATCCAAGACATTATGAATACCATATTTTCAAAGAAATTTCATGTACAGTGTAACCTGGATATAAGAGAGTTGTCGGGACCATAGAAGAAGTCTCTTATATCTGAGTTTCTCTCATATCCGGGTTTGGTCTATTTTGTTTAGGTAAGTATGGCTCTAATTTGGGACCAGAGAAAATCTCTCTTATATCCGGGTTTCTCTTATATCCGGGTCTCTCATATCCGGGTTACACTGTACTGCCATTATCTGGAAATTGGTATTAAAATATTTTGTAACCATTTCAGTGAAACAAAAACACCTGCATTTTTAATTGGTTATATTTTCATATCCAATATGCCTGTTGTGAGGATGAATCATGCAGTTGGTGTATTTGAAATAACCCTTTAAGCTTGTATTCAGGAATAACCCTTTAAGCTTGTATTCAGGAATGTACCAAGTAGGGTGTACCATGGGTGCTGTGGTTCTCATATGATCACCAAAGTTAAGCAACGTCGAGCTAGATCAGTACCTAGATGAATGACTGTTTTGGAATACCAAGTGTTGTAAACTTGAGTATGCATGTGGTATAATAGATAATGACTCACAATTGGAAAGCAGAGTTCATTACATTCACTTATGTGCAAATACTCTTAGGAAAAGGTATGAATCCACCTCTCCTCCCCCTGACTATGGGTTAATTCGTAGGTCATATCAGGAAATCATTATTATCTCAAAAAAATTCTTACACTATAAAGATATTTTCTGGCTGTAAATGGCCTGCTAAAAGGTTGATAAGGCATAACAAATAGAAAAAATGCAGGAGTTTGAATCTAAAATTTTAGTAAATATCTGAGTGCTAAAATGGTGGTACTTAATGCTATGGTACAATATCTTGTTATGGGGTCACCTTTCCTTTCACCTAGTTTCATCTACACCCTTCCACAAAGAAAACCTTGGTCTTTTTTTTTTTTTTTTTGCATTTAGTTTATTAAAAAAAAATGTTTAAATTGAAATTTTTGCTTTGATACTTTCAAAATTTGAAATGGACACCATTTAAGTACTAAAACTCATAACATCTTAGACTTTGGTACTACTCTGAGCTTACTATAATCTATACTACAAGATTGTACATAAACAGTAAGATATTGAGAAAATCAGACAGGGAAAATAACTTTTTAAAATATACAATTGTGCCTACTACACTCTTGGGATTGGTATAGCGTCACATTCCTTTCATCCAGTTGAATCTATAACATTCCACAAAGAAAACCATGCCTTTTTTTTTTTTTAATTTGAGTGTGTAAATTGAGAAATTAAGCAATATTAAGCCTGATCAGTACTCAAATTGACTGCCAAAGATTACTTTTTTTTTTCTTTTTTCTTTACAGTGAGGTTCACTCTGTACAAGGCCTGTGGGCCACTTGAGGTAGAGGGTTACAGAGTAAGAGGCAGTTTGTGCTGATAGGAAAGGAAGATAATGGTTAACCCTACTCTTGAACAGGTTAAGATTGTAGTGATCAGATGTTTGGGGGAAGCATTCTCTTGGGAGTTGGTTCCGCAGTAGTTTGTGGAAAGAAGCTGTTCAAGTGGAACTTACTTCTCACCAATGGAATACAGAGGGAATGTGGGTGGTTTGTTACAATTTGGGTTCGTTTGTTTAGCAGCATATCAACTCTTTATGGGTCATTTAATGCCAAATTTTAATTTTCCTGGGAGTATTAATAATTTCATTTACAGAAATGTATTTTTTTTCAAAAAATATATTGCTGGTATTTTTACTATGAAAATGTATTTTTATACTTTAATAGTGTTTTGATTCCAGTTGGCCATGCTGCCAAATGTAGTTTATTGTCATACCCAGGACATTTGTTACAATCTGAGTGGCATGCCGAGTCCTAGCCATGAAAGTTAGAACTGGTTGAATCAAAGAACAGGTGCTGTAAGCTATGTGACAGATCTAAGCAACTTATATTAATAGAAGACCTCGATATGTGAAGGTTCTTCTGGACTGACAAGCCACAAGACTTATCTGGAGTCGGGAGAGAACATACAGTGAAGACATTTCCTTTATTTTGATTGACAAACAACAAGAATTAAAAACTTCGTACACATGCATCAAAATACATTCAAAATTTTAAGTGGACACAACCACATTACCAAACCACATATCTTAGATTTTGGTTCTGGGCCCCCATTGAGGTGAGTTAGGTGACAAGAATGGAACTCCTGTTTGGAGGACTAGCCTTTTAGCTGAAGGATAACTGGAGACCCCACTGGAGCAATACAAGGTCTGCTTGAAAATAAATTTCTTGTGGTGTCAATAGTAGGAAAGAGGTACTCAACATAAAATTTATCGTACAATGTGTCCAGGAGAAGACTCAGAGCCTTTTGCTGAGGCAAGCCACAAATTTTCTAGTCTTTATGGAAGATGTATATATTCTTGCATAGGCCTAGCTAACTTCCTATGAACCTGTAACATACTGAAGACCATCCTAAATTTCCATTTACAAAATTGAATCACAATTGATGCAAATTGCTATTTTTTTTTTTTTTTTTGTATTTCAGCCACATTTTTTTTTTTTTAAATAGAAGAATATACTGCAAATATATTTTATATTAAATTATTAAAATACACCTTTAAATGCCAAATCTAGATGCGTCGTCAGTGTTGTTGCTCCCATATCACTAGAAGTTTCGGGTCTAAATAAACAACAGACTTCTTCAATGGGCGACCCGACCAAATATGATCAGTATTCAGCCCGCACCTAGAACAAAATTTGCCACTAGCTTTAGGACGTGAATTATATAAGTTGCCCCAGTAAACGACAACCAATCAAGACTTCAATTGGGCTATTCGATGTTATAAATTAGGTATGCATGGTTGTAGTGATCTTCCTACATGCGGCCAAGATAGGGTGTTTTTTTGGAAGAATAGAAGAAAACCTCCCCTTTTAACTTCTATGAAATAACTTATTTGTTTGTTTTTTTTTCTTTATTCTTATTTTCTTTTCTTTTCTAAACTACACTTAATAAAATTTACAATAGAGTGATTAAAATGACAGACTATCTAAAACTTTAAAACTAAGAGAAAAATATTTAACAAAAATCACTTAAAAATAAATGAAACTATTTACATGTTAAATACTAGTCACCCCCCCCCCCAAAAAAAACACGTGTAAATTTTAGATAAAATAAGTTACCCCCGCCTCCCCCCAAATTATCCTTGCCTGAAGGAATTCGTTTAAAAACTAAGAGAAATAACATAACTAAAATTTCTCAAAATAAATAAATCAAGATATTTACATGTCGAATAATAGTTAAAAGAAAAAATAGTGTGTAAATTTAGCTAAAATAAATTTAGCTAAAATAAGTTACACCTAAAAAAAAAAAAAAAAAAAAAAAAAAAAAAAATATCCATGAAAGAAACCGAAAAAAAATAAAAATTCCCTTTAAAGAAAAGGAAAGATTACTTGTATGAATGTTTTTGTAATAAAATAAATCTACTCGGAAGACCAGTAAGATGCAAAAATGAAGTCATTGAATATGAGACTGAATGCAAATCAAAAAATTGATTCTCGCAAGTTTCTCGTCATCTATATACACAAATTTCACATACATATATACTAATCAGCCTTAAAAGTATTTAGTGATGGCATTTATGATGCATGTACATCTGCATTGGGAACATTCTTAATATTAAAATCAATAATAAAAGAGACAAGGATCTCAATAATGAAAAACCAAAAAAACTGTATACCAGTTGTTCTTAACCATTTTTGAGTTACAAACCCCTACAGGAACTAGCCCTTCATAGACAGACAAGCAGATACTTACAGTGTGATTGGTTTTTCACACCACTTGTACATTTATTTCTCCATACTGTACACTACACACACACATCACTTTTCCATGCTTGAAAGAAATTGTGGTCAATTTATCCTCACCAGTATATGGGAAGATAATCAAGCTGTGATAAAACTGGCAAAATAAGACGGTCATGCAGAGAATGATGGCACATGTTTAAATGGTAAACATGGGCCCAACGACAAGTTAAGAGATGCCTAGAGGTTGGCACTATAAGTAGTGGTTGGGTGAATTTTCTTTCAATGGGAAACCAGTGACTGGAACAAGGGCTGCATAACAAATATATTAATTTTTATCTGATCCTCATGGATGCCCTGACCCCATCCATGGACCCCCAGGTTAAAAAACCCTGCTGTATGCTAATATGACAGTTGTCACAATGTAATCGAAAACAATCTTTTTGAATTAGGTTAGTTAAAGCTATGGATATGCATGGAGTGTAAGGATTATCAACATGGAATATGAGATTGTTGTTCATAGTTCAAATTCAAGCTAAGGCAGTTGCCTTTGTGCCCTTGGGGAAAGATATATGAATACATCTCTTCAACCTCAGCTAGGGATAGGAGTTAGCAAAAACTAAGCTCTTTAAGTTGGGTTGGCAACCAGTCAAGAAGGAGAATTCTGAATTCAAAACCAGTTGAGTGTGAGATTTACAACTCCCTCATATAAACCTAATTGCTATGGAAACCACATCAGCAACATCTAACATGGAGAGGCTGTAGCTGTATGTTTCCCAGAGAAGTCTACAAGAGTTAACATACAATATATACAAAATTAAATGCTCCTAAAATCTCTTGTCCTAACCCAATAGATCATTCATTTTATTCAGTTAGCACTGTTGTGATCAGCACTTCCCTCCATCTTCCAATTGTGGGACATGGTAACATTCAAAGCAGAATAGTGCAATGGCTTGATAGTTCCCCATTCTGTACTGGGGACATTGAGGTTACCCCCTTCTCTCCTCTCTTTGCTTTTGAATTTACCCTCTTTTAGCTTTTGCCTAAAGAGGCAGGACCTGCAAGGCAGCAGGTGGTTTAAATTCAGTTTCCTTCTCCCTGACTGGTAGCCACCCAAGGTTATAAGACCCTGTATGTCTTGCTATTTTACCCATAGCTGAAGGAAGACGAGATGGATTCATACCTTTTCCCCAAGCGTATTAGCATGTAAGCGAATGTAATGAACACGACTGGAATTCAAACTCAGCTCTGATTTCTCAATCTGAGCTGCTAACCATTACTCTATAACCCAATGGATACAGGCACACAAAGAATGCTGGTGTTATTTTTAATGTAATAAGTATAAAAAGATCAAAATTATCATTTACGGACTTAAGCCAGTTTTAAATGTTCACTCCAAATAAATCATGTTTTTTTGCTTTTTTTTTTTTGCTATTATTATTTTTGTTATGTTATATTTAATTGAAAATTAAGATGTAGATAGCAGAGAGCCTTATTTGGTATTCAAACCCATTAACTGACAATGTCTGAAAAAAGGGTTAATAAAATCATTAGGTTGGGTTGGGTGATTTTAAGAAATTTCAATTTTTGTTCGGTTATTTTTATCTTTACATGGGACACCTAATAAGGATTACTCATTACTCTGTAAAACTAGTCAACTAGCTCAATCTCACTAACCTTTTACCCTATACCATAGTGCTTTTAATAAATGATTTTGTTTGTAATTCAATCAGTCAGTTATGTGCCATGCATGATACATGCTTAGGCGATCATGTATCTTTTGATACATAACTGACGAGGCAGATTTTTTCCTGCAGTAGGTTGCCATTTCTTTCTGCAGTAGACCATTTGCCATCCAAGGCTATAGAACCCAGTCTATCCTGCTATTTACCCATAGCTGGAGGTGAGAAGAAGTGGTTTCAGACCTTTATACAAACTAATACAAAAAAGCTACTTAGATAATTATTTAAAAATCATCCTTACCATGTTTATTCCGAATAATTTCCTTGTATAAACTGGAGCAAGTGTGGCTACAAAAGAGAAAAAAAAAGTGTATATTAAATATATTAAAATGAAAAATTAAATTCATCTTTTATGAAAGATGCTAATTAAAGGAAAAATTAAAATATGAAAATTAAAGATATTAAAATGTGAAAAAAAAAAAAAAAAAAAAAAAAAAAAAAAAAAAAATTGTGAAAATAATTGTGAACAGAAGAATGGGAAAATGTGAAGGGGAAAGGTCCTAGTCATATTTCTTTAATTGGATAATATTTTTTTATTTTTTTTTATTTATTTTTTATCCCATTAAAATGTGTTGTTCCAATCAACAACAAATGCTAAAAAAAAAAAGAAAAAAAAAAGAAAAAAAAAAAAGAAAAAAAAAAGTCCACCCACTCCAAATTTATAGACAAATCCTACAGATGCATGCTGGGATTTCTTAACAAATACAAATGGACAATCCTCAATCTCATCCCTCACATATTTGTTCTTTCTTGTGTTGAAGTCAAAACATAACCACTTGACTGTATCCGATTTGCTTATGAATATGGTTTCTGTTTTGTTTAATTTTACTTTGCTGTTGTCTTATAGTTACCTTGCTTTGTACTATGGTGTTTATTTCTTGTATTGTTTTGTTCTTATTTTTATTATTGTTATTGGGAATCTTGTCAATACCACTTAAAAATTTATTCAACAACATAAAAAAAAACCCCGGATACATTGTTGTCTCATTTCAACAGAATACGTTCAGTAAAACAGTTTTAGTGTATTTAAGTATGTAATGTTTAAAAATCAAGATATTACAAAATTACATTACAAAATCACTCTAGCTTTAGTAGAAAACATTACTGTATATATAAAAAAAAAAAAAAACAAGCTATATAAAAAGTACAGATGGACAAAGTAAGAAATTGCAACAGAGAAAATATCCTACATGATTAGAACAATAAAGCATTGCAAGAGAAAACAAAGGAGAAAACATTTTATTTTACAACATTTTTATGTTTATACATTCTTTTTATAGATACAAATATTTAAGTAAATGCTCTGTTTATAAGAAACAGTATTAAACATTTACTGGCCTGAATGTCCGAGAAATTTTCACAGAAAATATTCGTCCTCCGACATGAGCAGATATGAATGTACATGAGAGATTCATGGAAGATTGAGGTTTAAATACAGTAAATTCGACCTTGGTAACTGAATGCTCCACTGTGGCCAAATCAGTAAAGGCACGTCAAAGTAAATGATGTTTCCGTATAGGATACAGGTTCAAATCCTGTCGGAGTACAAATATTTTCTGTGAAAATTTCTCAGACATTCAGGCTGGTAAATGTTGTTTAATACTGTTTATTATAAACAGAGCATTTACTTAAATATTTGTATGTATAAAAAGAATGTTAAACATAAAAATGTCTTAAAATAATTGTCAGACTTTGTCCATTTCAAAACATTTTATATAAACCAAGCTACAACTACAGCTGAACATCAAAACCCAATAATGGAAAAACATTCATTTATTTACACATTCAGACTTTTCCTCATCACATTTCAGCTGTTGTGACTTACAGACTCCTTCAGGTAATTTCAAACTCAACCCTTTATTTAATCATCAAAGCCTAAAAACTCTTTATCAATACCGATGGCAACAATGTCTCCAAATAATACATGGTCTTCCATAATGCCATTTGCTAATGTCACGTTTAAAACAATTCATGATAATTTCAGTTCTTATATTTTCACGTAGATTTATTCACCCACATTTGTAGTGGTAGGGTGCTTCATTTTCCTGTGGGTGTAAGGTCATGCTTTGGATCTCCCATCCACTTATTCCTACATGTTTTGCTTAAATGGTTTATTCACATACACGTCTAAAACTGGCAATTGGCTCATCAATCCACCAGGAATGACAGCAAATTGTTTTTCAATTCTCCCACCTTATTTTTTAATGATTTCATTTCTATGTGCTTGAAACTGATCCCAATCTAGAAGAAATTCCTATTTGTTTTATAGCTACAGTTTTTTTCTCAAATCATCTATCCAGCCTTTTGGATGATTCACCTATCTGCCATTTTGGATTTTTGTTTAGTTTTAATTATTCTTTTGACTATAAAAATGGTGACAGTTTTGTGACATCAGCACAACAGACCAGAACTATAGTATTGTGTGTTTCTTTTTCATGGCTAGTGTCTTTTTTTCTGCTATGGTTTTAGATCCTTCGATACTCACAGCCTTGTCAGATGCTACTAGGTCTGATTGTTCTAGTTCCACATGCCAAAAACATTGGTTGAAGTAATCCAGTGACTTGACCCAAAGAGTTGTGAGTTCAATACCTGGTTACAGCAGAGGTGAACAAAAACTTGGAGAGTTGAGTTACTAAAGGCAAATAACTGAAACATATATCCAGAAATAGCACGACACATGAAACTAGAACAATCTACACCAATGGTCAAAATAAAGGGTTCAGTTTGAAATTCCAGCATATATCACCGGAAGAAGGCCAGTGAAGACAACGGCCAAAACATTGTCAATATGACCATAAAGATGAGGAGGACAACAATGTAAATAAAGGCCATGTTTTTATTAGGTTGGTGCAAAAATAATGTCGTTTTCTCACATAGTAACATGTGAGAAAACGACATTATTTTTGCACCAACCTAATAGCTGAGCTTAGTTGCTCTTCATGCTGTTGCCAGACACATTTTTCCCCCCAATAGGTGATAGGTCAAAAACCTTTGTTATTTGTTCCTGTTTAAAAAGAACCAGAAATCCAATTCTAAAGTCTACTTTGACTATATTCTTCATGTCTCCCGCTGAACTGTGAAATTTTATTTACTAGTTTTTTTTTTCTCCTCAATAGTAGAAGATAATTTTGCCTATTGTCCATTTCACACTCTGTCCAATCTTTTGAACAGGAGTAGAGGTTTATCCCTTGTTCCCTGTTTGAAATTGAGTTTCTAGTTCCTTCTAAAGTATTTTTCCTTCTCTTTCACTCCAAGTAGCTCTTGTGTCTTAGTGGCAATATCTCCTTACTTGGGGGAAAATTGATTTAAAAAATATGGCCATAAGCCAAAACCTACAATAGTGTCTGAGGCCAAATTACAACCTGCAATAGTGAATGCTGGAGATAAAACAGGTTATGAGAGGCCTCAACTTGGCATACACAATGCAGAGCAAATTTGTTAGCTTTTTTTTTTCTTTTTTTTTTTTTTTTTCTTTTTTTTTTCCAAAAGTGTGTCTTTTATGCTTTCAAGTCTGATAAGTAATATTAATGAACATTAAGTTTAAAAATCACAAAAGCTTTAACTAATAGCATCTTTCACTTATAGCACCATTTAAAATTAGATTGCCATTTCCAGTTGTTTAACAAAGTATTAGAAGTGTTTTCATTTTATATTTAAACAGATGAAAGCAATTTATTACAACAAAAATAGTGTATTTAATGGGAACATATAAATCTAGTTTTATGCAATGTTAATCACCTTCAATCAATATTTATATTCTTACAGACAGGAGATGAAGTATTCAAGATTGCCCCCACCCATTCTTGCCTTGTGTGGACAGTAAAAATGGAACAAAGGAATTTGACATTCAGCCAATGAATCTGGCAACTGAATTTATTCAAAGCATTCTTTTTTTTAAATTTCCTTATTTACTTTGACTAGGGTCTTCATCTTGTCACCATCCTCTGAGAGAATCCATTTGGCTTTTCATTAACATAACTGATGCTAACCTCCAGTGGCTTCTCCGGCTAATGTTTTCTGCTGATATAGAGTGGAAGTATTAGATTGAATCAATTGCTAGGTTCACTGCTAGGAAAGTTGGTCCATTTTGTTGGGCTAGACAATTTTTCTCACCTAAATCTATCTTATATATTTATAAGTCTGCCAGTTGTTCTTGCTTTGAATATTGCTGCCACATATGGTCTGGTACTTTTGCTGCATATTTAAAAATCCTTGATAAAATCCAAAGAAAAATCTGCAATGTCAATGATCCTGACCTGGCATCTCAGTTTCAGCCACTTTCCCCACCACCATAATGTAGCTTCCCTGTGCCTTTTTTATAAATACTTTCATGGTGATTGTCCTGATGATCTTTAGTCTAGGGTACCTAGACTATGAATTTAAGTGTAATACTAGATTGGCAGCATGGTCTTGTCATTTTACAATTAAAATGGCTAGATGTAACTTAAGTTCTAAGCTAACAGTTTCTTTTCTCACACTTATTGCTTGTGGAACTCTTGTTCTGGCTTTTCAGTCAAGTTTGATCTTCAAAAATTTAAATGTAATGTCAATCATTATCTTGTGTTCTTGATTTCTGTTCTTTTGTTTTTGGTCCTTAATGTTTATCTTTCTTATATTCTTTCACACTCAGTAACCCCCTTGTGGCTTAGTGGCTTTATTGCCTTGCTTGGAAAGTAATTATTGAAAAAAAAAAACAAAACAAAAACAAGCAAAAAACAAAACAAAACCAACCAAAAAACATTACAGTCAATGTGCTCTCTGGCTTTCAAGTGCCTACCAAAATTTATACCTTTTTTATTTTTATTTTTCAACCCGGTGGTGGGCCAAAGGAACCAACATAATAATAGATTATTAACAAATAAAATTACTCTTACAATTAAAGACTGAATGTCTAATAACAAAGTAGAAAATTATCTTTTTAAAGAAAAAAAATTCTGTTTCTTTTAAAATGCATTGCCTACCTTATTAATCAGTTAGCTGAACTTATGAGATGTTCCACTGACCATGCTTAAGGATATCTTATAATCAGTTAATTTTTCTACCCCACTCCTAGAAGACTAGAAAAAATGAGAAGTCTACTTCTGTAGATTGAATAAAGGGTTCAGTTTGAAATTTCTGGAAGGTTACCAATTATGAAAGACACCAGAAAGCTGAAAAAAAAAAAAAAAAAAAAAAAAAAAAAGAAAAGAAATCTGTCTCTTGCATTTTGTAGCCATACAATTATTTTTCTAAATGAATGTGAATCATCAACATTCAGGAAATACAAATACTTACTCTTTCAAGTAGATAACAATAGCTGCAATCAACTTGAGAAATTCTGTAAACATAACAACTGTGACAATGTTGTAGGTGAAGGTGTTTGATGAGGTCTTCGTCGATGTAACCAAGATACCTGTTAAACAAACAAGCAAAAGTTATTTGGCTTTAGCATTTTTGGTACAGTTTTCAGTTAAACTAAACTAAATTTACATGATTTTCTAACAATTGGTGTCTTATTGGCATATTTGAGGGAGAAATAGGAGGATGAGGGAATAGAGAGAGAAAAGGAGGATAAAGAGAGAGAAGGTGGAGAGAAGAGAGTAAAAGACCTTTGTAATTCTTGCAATTAAAGAAAGCTGTCAAGTAGGAATTTCAATTAGTAGAGATTGTTTAAAGATATTTCGAATTAACATTAATTGAACCAAGTGCAATACCTACAGCTCTCGTTAACTTATATCAACTGAAAAGTTTTACCAAAAAGCAATGTACTTTCATAATATTACCATTTCTATTGTTAGCATTATTTGTGGAGAGGATGTGGCCCATTTTGTATTACTTACAGACAAAGTATTTTTTTATTATTATTGTTCTGAAGAATTTGATTAGTTTTTTTTTTAAATACAAAACTAAAGACATCTTTAAACTTCCCAACTTCTTAAAGAAACAACCTTAGAATATTTTAATACAAAAGTTACAAATGCAGACTGAAAAGAAACATTTTTAAGATGATGCTGATATATCAGCTGAATTTATTTGATTAAAGCAAAACCATTTGAAGCTTATCAAATCACCAATTTAAAACTGTTCAAAAGGAAACTAATTCTTATTTGTTCAATGTGACAGACACAGTGAATGATCATTTTGTTAAAGAAAAACTAAAACATTCATAAATATCCGAGTCAAAGGTATAATGCCTTGTACAATATAGTATTTATTCTCTTAATTCTCAAAGCCAAATGGTGATCAGTTTCCTTTCGGTACTTAGATGTTTTCTATAACATAAACAAAGTTTGTGTAAAACGTTTAGCAGAGAAAAGTAGAGCTTTTGAATTCATCGTACCCTGTCTGAACTCCAATGCTAACTCAAACAGAAGAGCACATTTCAACATCCATAGAATTTAATTTCATCTGGGTCTGCACACCTACTTCTAGAATATCATCAAAAAATACCAGGGTCATAAAATATCTTTTCTTTCTGACCAATCAGTAAAGACTCATGCAGTTTATACAGCACCGATTCTGAGCCACTGACTGACTATAAATCCAATACAATTTCCACCCACAAAAGGCAAATCCAAATTGGCTGTCATTAGCAACTGGCCCCCAGAAGGAAAGCTTAACCAGGCCATCAGCAGCAACTTCCATCAAAAGTGATGCCTTCAGGGTCAGCTATAAAATCATCAGCAAAGACTAACTCTTGATTAGTACAGTGTGATAATGTGTGTCGATTTTCTCCACTTATCTGTCTCAACTACTACCTTGAATGAACTCTCAGTCTCCCATGATAACCAGGAACAAGCAAACAATCAAACTTTGTAAGACACAGAGAATAAATTTTTTTCTTATCTCAACCCCATCTTATCTCTCTTTATTGTTTTGTCACTTAGACTTGTTTTTGGTAAGGCTGCCATTACGAACCGGTTACCCAACTTCCCACCTAGAACTGAGTCTCTGTTGGGTGATAGCAGAAACCTTAGGAGAGGTTATATGTATATCATCTCTAACCTGGATCCCCACAAAGCATGTGGACCCAACAGTATCCCTGTAATAGTCATTAAGAGATGTGCTCGTGGACTAGCTCCCGTTTTCTCTAAACTGTATAAAAAAAATGGCTTGCTGCCCCCTGTAAGTCATTGTCTGTTATTCCAGTTGTTAAGAACTCTGGTGAACCATCCAACCCATCAATCAGCCTATTAGTCTTCTACTTTTTTTTCAGGAAGCTCCTAGAGGTCCTACTCAATACTGAATTGGTTAATCATCTCTCATTACAGGGCCTTTTCTCAGGCAAGCAATATGACTTTTTTCCAAGTCAACTGCTAACAACTGCAGAAAGAGTTTATCATGCTCTAGATAAAAACAGTGAAGCCCAGGCTGTAGCATTGTACATATCGAAAGCCTTTGACAGGGTCTGGCATTCAGGTCTTCTACACAAGCAGAAAAATTATGGTATTTCTGAGCACATTTGAGCTGATCCAATTGTTCCTAACAAATCATGAAATGAAAATTGTCCTGAATGTCCACTTGTCTAGATCCTTTGGTACTAACACAAATGCTCCCCCATCCTTAGTCCTACACTGTTTTTAATCTTCATTAATGACCTTCCCAATGACATCATCTTTCAACTTGGCATCTACTCTGATTATACTAGCACTTTGTCTGACTGATCAACTATCAAGGCAGGACTAAGTCAAAATGGCAGCTGGTGTCCTCAAGACTGTCGTTTAATTCCTCCAAAACTAAACTTCTCTCCATTAAACATCTGTGAGACCACTCTCTGACTTCCATCAGCATGGCTGATGCTATCCTCCAGGAAAGTGACTTGTTGCGCATTTTTGGGGTAACGTTCTTAGCCGACATGAAGTGGAAAGACTATATTGAATCCATTGCTAGATCAGCTACCAAGAAAGTTGGTTTAGTGTGTCAGGCGAGAATTTTTCTCTCTGAAATCTATCTTGCACAAATATAAGTCTACAAATCGCTTATGCTTGGAATAGTGTTGCCATATATGGTCTGGTGCCCCTGCTATTTACCTAGAGCTCCTTGATAAGATCAAAAGAAGAATCAGCAATATTATTGGTCCTGATCTGGTGGTCCAGCTTCAGTTACTTGCCCACCACAATAAGGTTGCCTCTATGCCTTTTTTTTATAAATACCTTCATGGTAATTGTTCAGATGAGTTCTTCAGTATGGTAGCTAGACTGTACGACTTTAAGTGTAGACTGGTGGCAAGCTCTTATCAATTTACAGTTGAGCTAGCTAAATGTAGTCACAGCTTCTATGCTAACACTTTCTTATCTCGCAGTTATCACCTGTGGGACTCCCTCCTGGCCTCATGCTTTCCAGCCAACTTTAATCTGTAAAAATTTAAATTCAGTGTCAATTGCTATCTACTAACCTCTTGATTGCTCTTTTCTCTTTCTTCTCATTACTAATGTTTCTGTTCCTAATCCCTCCACACCCTGTAACCCTTGCTTGGAGTGATACCAATTAAAAAAAAAAAAAAAAAAAAAAAAAAAAAATTGTTTAAATGAAGAAAAAAAATTGAGGGCATAAAACTTATGAAATCATTTCAGATGATTGGTATATTTTTATAAGCATAGTTGATGCTGTGTTGGAGTAGATATCAAAATTGAGGGGGAAAAAAAAACATCGAGTCCCACTAGAGGGTTATAAGTTTCAAATCTATGGAATATATATATATATATATATATATATATATATATATATATATACACACACATGCAGTAGAGCCTGGCGTTGCCCGGGGATGTAACAGTAAGAGATAGATCAAGTATCAACCATCATAAAGACTGAAAAATAAAATTGACAAAGATTGTTTAAGGTTGACGGACACGCATGTCTTATTAGTTTTTTTTTTTTTTTTCGTTTTTTAATGAATTGGTCAAACCCAAACAAAAACATTGTTTTCAATCGTTATGAGTCTACCGATTGAATAGAATTTTATTATAAACAATTGTCTTGCAAATGGAATTTTTAAAGCATTCTGAATGTAAAAATAAAGAAAAAAGTGTGCAAGACAATAAGAAACACTACCTGCCAAAAAAAAGTGAAGTTTTGTTGAAATCGGTTGAAAAATGTAGGAAATCCGATCCCATATATAAACAAACACATACACACAAACAACCTGGGTTTTTATAAGTATAACTCGATATGAGTTGTCCCCCTTTCATTCTTGTGACAGTGTTGCCTCTTAATCGTGTTTTCAAATTGATATTGTGCAAAAACAATTGTGTTTTTCCAATTTTTGGTGCTGTCAGAACCATCGCAAGGTAATTTTACATAGTCCTGTGAAGTTTTGTTGAAATTGGTTGAAAAGTGTAGGAAATCTGATCCAATATATAAACAAACAGACACACACAACCTGGGTTTTATAATAAGTATGATATTATATATATATATATAGATAGATAAAACCACTTCAACAAGAAAACCAAACAGGCAGCAAAAGGGGAAAAACACTGACAAATAGAAACATTTGTTATTGCTAAAATTTTCTTGACACAAACAAATTTAAATGCATTATCAATCATTATCTTCTGTCTTCTTAATTTGTGTTTTTAGTGTATTTTTTCCTCATTCTCTAACACTACCCCCCCCACACACACACATATACACACACACCTTGCATCTTTGTGGCTTTATTGCCTTGCTTGGGGTGAAATTATAAAAACACAAAATTAATTTTGCTTAATTTAGATATATAGTAATTTTTTTTCTTTTTTAATCATTTCACCCCCAAGCAAGACAATAAAGCCACTAAGATGCAAGGGATGACTGGGAGTGAAAGAGAAGGAAAAATACTTTAGAATGAACTGGTAAACCCAATAATAAACAGGAAAGAAGGGGTGGAGGAGTGTGAACCAGATGATAGGTGAATCTATCTACTATTACAATACAACCATTTCACAAAAGCAAATTGCAGACAATTTTACATCAAAGTGCATTTAATGTTTAGAAATATCAGACTAAATTAATGCTAAAATTAGTAAAAAAAAAAAAAAAAAAAAAAAAAAATGGAAACAGACAAAAAGCAAAAAAAAAACCTTGAATCCTTTTCTTTAAAGCATACAAAGTATCATAACTAAAGACTTCATTTACCGACAGTAAACTTTGCTTTGGTCAAGTTAAACAGAATTTAACAATCAGATTGTAAAGCTATTCATTTGAAGTGGGGGAAAATAACAGTTGTACAGCTCAAATGTAAACAATTTATCAATGTTCAAAGATTTACGGATAGATTCAATTGCTTGGCTGTCAAAAATCATTTGTATTCATCAAGTAATCTTCTAAGAATAATATATTTTCTCAGGAAAATAGCTTATCACCGACAGGTTCCTTCTCTCTCAAATGCACACAAATCCATTGTTAATTATCATTTAATATTGTGAGACACATTGGGATAACAAAAAAATGCTTTCTAAAAGCTAAGCAAAATATTAAGAAACAGAAAATAATTTGTTAGAAGCATAGAAAAAAGTACTGAACTGTTATGTAATACCAGTCTTCCAGTGCTAGTGAATGCTAACACAATCTCATCACAAAATGAAGATTGAAGCAACAGAAATGTGGTTCTACAGAAGGATGCTGAGAATACCATGTGAATAATGATGAAGTTTTAGAGAAAATGGGAAGAAAAAGTACATTTATATTTATCAGAAAGAGATAGTTGACATTCATAGGGCACATAATGAGGAAAATAAGGAGAAAATTTGATACTCACAGGACAGATTGAAGGCAAGATGGATAGAGGAAAACAATGCATAACCTCCCTAGTGAGATGGAGTAAATAGATGGCAGAACAGGGTTTAGGAGAGATAACAAAAAGAGAAAATTTATTAAGAACTACAAAGGACAGGAAATTGTGGAGAACCACGATCACCCTTGTCTTGAAAAATACACAGTACATAAAAGAAAAAGGTTGATACAGATACAAGTCTTAAAATGAGAAGTTCTCATCAGAGAACATTTCAAATAATTATTTTTCAAGCTTATTTCTTGATTTCATCAGTGCTGCCTTCTTTCATGTGCCATGTCCCTTCAGGATGTAAGCAACAATGGCCCTGCACATCTTCCTGTCCCTTGCAGCTCTTAATAAGTTTTGTCTTTTTGTTATTTCTTCCAGACCCTGTTCTGCCATCCACTTGCTCAAGCCCATTAAGTATATTGCTTTCCCCTATCCCTCTATCCATCCTGTGAGTATCAGATTTTCCAGGCCCTCCTTCCTCATTATTTCAACTGCTTCTTCTTGATGTTAAGTATAAGTTTCCTCTTTGTTTCTATTCTCACCAAAACCTCATTGTTGCTCACAAGTTCAGCCCATGGTATCATCAGCATCCTTCTGTAGAACCACATTCCTGTTGTTTCGAGTCTTCATCTTTGAGGAGATTGTCCAGCATTCTCTGCCATACAAGAGGACAGATATCACATAACAGTTCAGTACTTTTTTTTCTTTGTTCCCAACAAAACTTTCCTGTCTCTTAGTACTCTAGTGCCTTAATAGCATCAGGGTGAATCAGTAATTCTTTAGAACCAAAGTAAGGAAGGAAGGAAGGAAGAAGTATTATTTAACACTCACAGTCAAGTAAGGATTTGCAGCATTCTTTTTCAAGTATCTGGTTGGAAGCAAAGTTCTTGCAGTTTGTAGAAAGCACAAGAAATTTCTTTTCAACCCTTTAACTATTTCTGTTATTCCCCCTCCCCAAACTTAATGGATGGTTCCAAGCAGCAGCAGGCTTGTCTCCCTTCCTTCCAGCTTGCATTTGCCCAATGAATCTAATATAAGCCTGTTAAAATTTCTCTTTCTCACTAAGTTCTAATGCCTTGGGAACCATTACTTCTGATATTAGAGTCTATGCCATTTCAACAACTGCAGACATTAATTCATTTCTACTGGCCTTTACACTGATCACATATATATATATATATATATATATATATATATATATATATACATACACACACACACACACACATGTACAGGTAAAAATCTGTGGTAAGTAATCCAAGTGAATCCTAGTAATAAAAAATATTAAAACTGATCCACAGAAGAGAGTTCAATGTATTTATTACAGAGCATATATGAATTAAATGTAGATCAAATTCAATACCTCATATGATATATGGCCATTTCATCCAGAACAGGCTTGTCAACACCAAGGAGTTAGATAAAAAAAAATGAAAATGTTTTTGTAAATTTCCTATTTACAAAAACATCATGATTCATTTTTTTTTATCTAACCCCTTGGTGTTAGCAAGCCCGTTCTGGGGTATTGAAATTTATATATTGTAATAAATTTAGAAATATCAAAATTCCAAAGTAATTAATAAAAGACAGCATCAAATTTGCTTAAGGAGCCATTTGTAGGTGATCATCAGTCACATGAATGGCTGTGGTCGTAGGTTCGTTGAATACCTAACAAGTTCCTAATACATATCTAGATTGAAAGCTTGAGAGGCATTTCTTCATGCATCTCTTGAGTAAGTGTATTTGGAAGAGCTCATTCCTCTCCTGTTCAAACCAGAGCCAACATCCTCCAACTTGAAGGTTCACCTCAGTCATGGATACATGAGCATTGATTTTATTAGTGGGGAACACATTGCTCTGGTCACTGACTTCAGTCTAAGAAGCCCTCTGTCCAGCAATGCCATGTCATCAATGCACTGGTTGCATACATAGCTATGGAGGCTTATCCCATTGTGCTAGATGGCTGTTAACCATCCAAGAAGATTCATATGCTCTTTCCTCTTGGTTCCCCCAACAGGTTTTTCTGGTGATGAGTTTAGCTAGACACCAAGCAGGATTAAACACAAGACCAGTCAGAGAGTAGGAGAAACACATACCTACATGCAATAAATTATCATGTAGTGATATTTCAATGGCCCAGAAAAGTAAGTACACAGCACTTATTCATTCCATCTCAACAATGACATATTTTAAAATTATTGGAAAGTACCATATTTTATAACATAATTATCTGCCCTTGATTCAACTATGATTAACATTTTGTAACATTACAAAATGGTAGCTATCAAAGTATTTTCACTGAGATAGAACTACTGCTATAATTCACTCTCCTGTATTCTTCCACATGCACACAGACTTAACACTAAATTTGTTGTCAAACTACATTTTTATTCACTAATGATAATGCCTATCATGTTTGCGGTCATCTCCCTGTCAAAAATAGCCTTTAAATCTTGTGACTATTAAATAAATAATGTTGCATTTTTACTTTATTTGAAATTTATTATGCCTGACTAAAAGAAAAAGTAAATAAAAGTGGCATCATTAGTATTGGCTGCTTCTATGTTGATTTTACAAGACTGCACGTAGTATAAAATAATGGGTTACCAAAATGACTTTAAAGAAGTACACATGTAATACTTGCAGGTTTCATTTTATCAGATGAGAAACTTACTTTACAACATTAAGAGAACTTGGTGCATGATAGTCCATAATCAAGGAAAGAAGAGAAAAATAAAAACTTCCGGAATTTGATAAAGCAAAAAGAATTCATAGGTTGTAGAGAAAAAGATTTTATAGCATTAAATACTGATGTGCTAATATTTAAAACTTAATAGGAATAGATAGGTTTACCTATCATTCAGTTCACACACTTCCCTAATCTTTTGAACAGGACTAGAGGTTTATCCCTTATTTCCTGCTTAGGATTGTGTTTCCAGTTCCTTCTAGTCTTTTACTTCTCTTTCACTTCCAGTAGCCCCTTGCATCATAGTGGCATTATCACCTTCGTTGGGGTGAATTGATTAAAAATAAATAATAAAAAAAGCACAATTGCCATTTTAGTTCCCATTTTCATCTCAGCATCCTTCTGTAGAACCACATATATGTTGTTTTGAATCAGTTCTCTATGGAAATTTTCCAGGATTCATTTACTATACAAGACAGATATATCACCTGGCAGTTCAGCATTCTTTCCTTTGTTTCTAATGATATTTTTCTATGTCTAACGATTTGGTCGAGTAAAACCTGAGACCAGCATATTTTTGTCTGAAAGCATATTTTTCATGTCTAGCTGGAACTGCCTTTTCAGATATAAGCTTCATTTGTTTCAAAAAGGTCGCAGGTCAGTGAATTGATCCTAAAGAGATGGTACAATATATGTTGCATAGCTGAACAACAAACAGTTTGAGGTTGAGAACTTAAAAAAAAAAAAAAAAAAAAAAAAAAAAAAAATGGAATTCAACCTTTTTAAAAGGAATAAATTTCAACATTCAGGAGAATTTTACAAATATAATTAATGACAATACAAGAAAAGAAAAAAAATATACTGATTAGCCAGAGGGTAGCTATAAAAATAAATAAAACCTTTAATTTTCATTTTCATGAATTTTAAAAGAGACTGACTAAAAATTAAAGATCAAATTTCACCGTTTTCATTGGTGAATTTATGATTCATTAAATTTAAAAGAAAATATTAAAAAAAAAAATGATCAAATATTAAATGAAGCTCATCTACTTTCAATATTTAAACTTTTGATCATTCAATTAAAGAAAAAAACATTTTTATGTCAAAAGTCTGTATGAAGTTGTGCAAGTCCAATTTGCTTTAAAGTAATTTAGATGTCAAAACAAAACTAGAGTTAAAGTTTTAGGTAGTTTCATAAAGTTATTGGATTTATTATGAAATCTACTGTTTGAAGTTATGCAAAACCAGAAAAATCACTTTTTACTTCAATAACAAGGTAATAAAATTATCAACAATTGATCAACATCTATAATAGAACTGATTACAAACATAAGTCTTTGAATCAGTTACATCTTAAGTGGCCAGTAATCTATTATTTACTGATTTTGTTAATTTTTTTTTTTTTTTTTTACTTCAGCAAATTCAGTTTTTAATAGCTTCTCATAGGTCTGCAAATTCAAGTTACTGAGATTTATGTAATTTGTCTAAGAACTTCAACTTTAAAAGAAATCAGCAGCACATGAAAATAAGATACACACCATTTTGAAAAATTGTTCATTTGTATAATGATATTAACAAAAAACACATCAGTAGATTTAATGATCTTTGCAAGAAAATTTAATTGAAATTGCTTTCAGTTTTATAAGGTAAATATATATCTTATTACTATAAATGTTTTAGTGGGTACATATGTTTGCAAATAAACAAAGATATCTACTCAACAGAATTAACATTTATTTACACTATTTACATTGTACTGTTGTCCTCATCTTTGTTGCCATATTTATGATGTTTCAGCTGTTGTATACTCCAGCCTTCTTCAGGTGATTAGAACTTTGAACTGAACCCTTTATTCCACTCACTGGAGTAGAATGTTCTAGTTCCCCATGCTATGGCTCTTTCAGATGTGTCAATATAATATATCTCCCTTTAACTCTCCAAGTTTTTGTTCACCTCAGCTGTAGCCAAGTATTGGACTCACAACTCTTTGGGTCACATCAGTGGATTAAACCAATGTAAATAATTACAATATCTCATCTCAGAAATATAGACAGAACTAACATTTACTAGACTAGGTCATTGAAAATCTTGTTAAAGAAAATGTACCTCTTGGCAGAGACCAAACCTGCATTCCACTAAAATAACATTTATAATAATAATATACTCAAATCGAAAAATCCATTAATTGCTTATATATATATATATATATAAAAGGCTCAAACACTAATATTCCATGGTTATTATTTATTACATTGGAATCGTAATCATGATCCGATTCATCAGACCTACCAATTCAAAAAGGCTCTGTCCTGAACATTGAGCTCTACCTGGATTCTATCCTCTTGGAAAAATATATATATATATATATATAGTGGGCACATGGTTGAGTGGCTAGAATGTTCACTTTCGGACCATGAGACCGGGTTTGAATCTTACCATGGTCAATTTGTCAGGATGGTCATTTATTGATGTTATCAGTCTGAAAAACCTTACAATGGGTTGACCCAAGCCTTGTGAGTGAAATTGGGTAGACAGAACTCTCGGGAGCCATCAATGGTTATGCTAGCATGAAGTCACAAGTCATTGTGACTGAGGGCTTGAGCGTGCTGGCCTTGTTCAGACTGTTGATCACGCTAGATAACGTGCTCTCACACAGAAACTGTAGCTAATGTTCACTCAGAAACCATAGGTGGGCTCTTTGGGAGTTGAACAAACACAAATGTGCTTGAACAGGCATCTTCAATCAGGATTAGCTAAACTGCCCTGATAGGCATCCTTGGATACGAGTGGCTGTGCATATATATAAATATATATATATGTGAAATCAAGTGTATTGGAAATGTATTGGTGGGGAATTAAATGAAATATACATGCATTCTTTTTATCCCACTTCAAATGAACATTTAAACCAAAGATCAGGAATTATGCCCCATTTTATTCATACTAAAAAAAGTTCCTTTTGGGTTCATTTGAAGTATGTATATTTTATTTAATTCCTCTCATCAGTATATATTCAATATATAGATTTTCATATACAAATAATATAGCAGTTCTAGCTGCACAGTCAATAAGTGCCAAGTGTTTCTTTGTATGAAAATGGCTAATATTATAATACTCGTGTTACTATATATATATATATATATATATATATATATATAAGATAGAGGTTGTAGAGGTTCCAGTGAGAGAAAAGTATGTATATTAAAAAGAAGAGAAGAGAGGTACCGCAAACGTTTTTGGTTGTAATGTGGTTTTTTTAGAAAAAAATATGCTTTATTTTCCATAATTTTACTACACGTGTTTCTGGTCTTGTGACCGTCTTCAGGTAAAAGTGAAGATTTCCACATATTATTAAAAATAATTAATTTTTTCTTTGTTTTTCAATGTTAAATATTCTCGATATGAGACATTCTCTGTTTTTGTGTTAGTAATCCGAATGTCTTTCTTGAATTGGCAATGAAGAGTTCTACACGATATATGTGTGTGTGTGTGTGTATATATTTAGGCAGCAATCCTTTCATGCATGTTTCATTGAATATGTCAGACAAGGTGCTTTGATTTAGTTTTTTATACAATTTTTCATGTGATCTTATAATTTTTTCTGTTCAGATGATAAATTATATAAAAACTGTCCGAATGTTCTTTTTATCCGAGCACTTTCAGCTATGCATTTAGCCATTTTCAAAGTTGAAATATATTAACTTTTAACAAGAAATAGATTGTTGTGTGAATGCATTTATATGTTTTCATTTTCAAAATATGGTCAAAACATTGTGTCTATGTTCATAGTTAATATTATTGAGTGTTTGTTTTTTTGTTTTTATTAATAAGGCTTCCATTATTTTTAGCCTTTTTACATGTAGATGATGCTATTATATCAACAAGTATGTCATAAATAGGGTCCAGTAGGTGTCAATGAGTATTTAAATAAGATCTAATTGAGCTATGGTCAGAAAGGTGTAGAGCGAGTCTGCATGTCAAACAAGTTGTAGTATGGCCTACATAATTATTTATAAATTTTGAGTGATCAAGAATATAATTGCTTAATGGAGATTTAAATTTGTAAATAATATTTGTTCTATTTAATTTTGTTCTAAGAGGTGAATTATTATTTTTAGCTCTAAGAATGGCAGGTTAAAATTTTTTGTAATAAATAATTAGTCTAATTTTTTTTTTTTTTTTTGCTACTGTCTACTGGTGTTGTGCATTTTTTAATAATGTTCTTAATTCTAGTTTCATCTTTATAATTTTCATTCATCTGATTTTTATTAAAAATATTAATGTTAATATTATTATTTCTATTCTCATCATTGCTATTAGCTACGTTAGACAGAAAAAGCCTAATATGGAAATCCAACAATTGATTAAGAAATCCATTATTAATAAGTGTTTGTTTTACATTATTTAATTCTTTACAGAAGCGTGTTCTCTTGAGGAAATTTTTAATAACACCTTTTTTATATCTAAGAGGGCATTCACTAGAGAAATTAAGATGGCAAGTGGCTTTACTAGTTGTTTTTTTGTTTTATAAGCAGAAGTTGTAAATGTATTATTACTAAAATCAACGAGAACATCTAAGAAAGGGAATTTATATATAAAATAAGAAGAGTTCTGTCAAGTGGTGGAATTGCTTTTAAATTTTTATTTTATATATTTTTAATAATGGGCGTCAACTATAATTGGTCCAGTGTACTTATATGACTGCATAGTCAATGAGAGAGAGAGAGAGGGACAGTGAATGAGATTTTTTTTTCTCCAACATTTTTGTTCCAAGGATTCTAGAGGAACAAGTACTGGGAAAGGCCTTTTAAGTTACTCTCATTAAAAGGCAGTGACGACAACAAAGCAGATAGTGTTGGCCACTTGTGATCATTCAATAAATTTATTTTCTATTTAGAAGTGGTACATAAAAAAAGTTTGCCAGTCCCAATTACATATACCAAATATAAACAGTCACTTATCTCTACAAGTGGCAGAAGGAGAAGAAAAATATTCAGCTTGCAGAGCTTTAGAAATTTAATATTTCAGAGTAATAAGCAAATTTTAATTGGTTTTCTTTTTAAAATTATTTCTTCACAGGGAAATGAACAAGTGGTTAGAATGTTAGCATTCTGACAAAGAGATCCAAATTTGAATCTCACTGTCAATTGTTTTGTTTTTTTTAAAATTAATTCACCCCAATCAAGGCAATAATATCACTAAGATGCAATGAGCTACTGGGAATTAAAGTGAATGAAAAAGACTTTAGAAGGAACTGGAAACCCAATCCTAAATAAGAAACAAGAAATAAAACTTTCTGTTCAAAAACCATGCAGGTGTGTGAACCAGACAATAGCTTATAACAAATTTGTTCACAGCTAAGATCCACCATACCATGTATACTGGAATAAACCCTACTAACTCGCTTTGTATTCTATAAGAAAGAAGGAAGTTCCATTTTGACAGCTTCTTCACAAGAATTGTTACTTTGTGGAATAGAGTCTCGAGAGGATGATTCTGATTACTACAAACTTAATCTCTTCAAGTCTAAGGTTAACTTATCTTGACCACATAAATTGCACTTCTTACCTCTTACTACATACAAAAGAGGTTTTTGTATCTCTACCATGAGGTATGGTGGAGTAATGGATAGCAGCTCATATTGAGGAATCAGAGAACTGAGTTCGAATTCCAATCGAATCCATTACATTCACTTACATGCTAATACTCTTGGGAAAGTCATGAATATATATATTATATTCTTCTCCGTCCAGCTATGGGTAAATAGCAGGACAGACCAGGTTCTATAACCTTGGATGGCAACTGGTCTACCGCAGAAAGAAATGGCAAACTACTGCAGAGAAAAAAATTTGCTTCATCAGTCATGTATCGAAAGATACATGATTGCCTAAGTGTGTATCATGCATGACACATAACTAACTGACCATGAGTGACTGTTGACCATTAGTAAAAAAAAAAGTAAAAAAAAAATATTTTCAGATATAAAAGCTAGACAAAAAAAAAATGTTTTAGGTAGGATATTTCCTTTAGCTAATAAATTCATTACCCTAAATTTTCAGTTTTTCTCCTTATGACACGTGTTGAAATCCTCAGTGTTTAGCATTGTTAAAGTTATTGCTAACATTTTTTGTTGAGATTTACAAACTCTACTCTCCCTCCTGTGTTCATATATACAGTGCTACTACTGTACATTATATTTTACCAGAATTAAATATATATAAAAAATTTAAAAGATATACAGAAAACAATATTGCATTTTTATTAGGTTGGTGCAAAAATAATGTCGTTTTCTCACATATGTTACTATGTGAGAAAACGACATTATTTTTGCATCAACCTAAGTATTTGTTATTGCAGTCATTAAATTGTTTTTAAAATAGTGGCGGTATTTCGTATATTAAATAATAAAAATTAATTTTTCCAAAAATAATTGATGAAAATTTATTATACTAAGCTAACCTAGTAAAACCAACTGTACTTTGTACACACTTACCTGTTTGCACTTCTCCCCCAAATTCTGTTTCAATTGGTCAATGTATCACTATTTTAGAGGATGCGACAGACAGATAAACCGAAATCACAGAATTTTATATATAGATTATACTTGTAAGGGCACCAACCTTGCGGGATTGCCAGCAACTCTAGGACTGTTACTGCTTCTTGATTATATCGGTCTAGGGCTATGATTTTGTTGAGAAGTGCCAGAGAACCATAGCACAGGTTGACTCAAGGTGAACTGGCCTTGTTTAACCTGATAATCATGCCAGATTATATGCTCTCAAACAGAAACTGTATTTAAGGTTCCTTCAATGAATTTGTAGTAGAAACTAGTTTGTCTCTACAGGTATTGGGCAAACACAAATATGTCTAAATAGACATGTGCAGCAGGGATTAGCTAGCCACTGTAGCAGATAGGCATGCTCAGATATGAGTGGCCATTTGTACATTATTCTGGAAATGGCAGTTGAATCAGTTGAATCATTTCATAATGCGAGTCAGCAATAAATATTAATACTTTCTAAAATACTATTTTTTCAATCATGCCATTGAGGGTATGCGCAGGTCCAGTTTTATGCCCAGTGAGAAGCTCCACCAGAGGGAGTCCAGCCAAGCTTCCTCCGTCCCATTGTTTCGTGGAGTGTTCACTGGCTTGGTCTCATCCTATGACGACCTGATGACCAACACATTAGAGTTACCTAGCAGCAGACCATGCAGCAACTGGAAGTATGTTGTCCATCTGGACTGCCAGCAAATCAATCTAGCACTGGAAGATGTTCTAATGGTCTACCAAGATCTGGAGGGATATAAGGTGGCCTTAACTCCTTCATGGCATGAGATTTATCAGTAGTAGCAGCAATCAAATATATTTATAAATCTTGAAATGCTAGATCTTCTATTTAAATCTACTGAAAGAGATTGAAATCTATTGTATAAAAGAAAAAAATAGATTGTAATCTTCTATACCTGTCAAACAGAAAAGAGCTATATCGTCCCACTCAAGATGAGTAAGGGGAGATGAATATTTGATTGTGTAAACCAATTTGTACAGAAAAGAAAAATTTAACAGTTCTAAGCAAAAATATTTTATATACATTTATTAAATTATAATGGGCACATAGCCAAGTGGTTAGAATGTTCACTTTCTGACCATAAGGCTCTGGTTTGATTTTCAGCATAGTTGATTTGTCAGGAAATTATAACTTCTTGATGTTATCAGTCTGGGAAGACAATCTTGGTATGCATAACTGTTGTAAAGTGCCCGAAAACCACATTGTGGGTTAACCGAAGCTTGTGAAGGAAATTTGGGTAGATGGGACAAGCTGTCAATAGTTGTGCTAATACAAAGTCACAAGTCATCATGACTGAGGGTTTGAATGTACTAGCCTTGTTAAAACTGTTGATCACACTAGATTATGCACTATCTGACTAAGGTTCACTCAGCATAGCTAACATAAACCACAAGTGCAGTTGAACAAACACAAATGTGTCTAAGTAGGTGCCTACAACAGGGATTGGTTAGTATTGTGGGGCTCTCCCCTTTTTACATAAGATAGACTCGTCCAAAGTATACTTATATTGACAGAATACCTGCTGTTGAGATACGTTGAGATGTCGAACTCTCTGCTTTGGCAGAAAGGAACCCGGACGAAGCTTTTCAGATTTGCCGACACATTTTTGTTTTTTTTGCCGGCAGAAATGTCCAAGTTAGCCGAGCACAGTACATTGAGAACGGGAATCAAGTTTTCTTTTCTTGTGGCTATATCTTATTATTTTTTTGTTTTTTTTGTTCAGTGGGCTTTTCCCAGTTTCAGTTCAGACAGGATTAGAAACATGTTATGAAAGGGAGTGGACCAGTAACCAGTGAAAATCAACTTAGAGCCATGGTCATATATTCATGTTTCAACATAATATTAGGTTGGTGCAAAAATAATGATGTAATAATGTCGTTTTTTGATGTATTTCTAACGTCAAAAAACGACATTATTACGTCATTATTTTTGCACCAACCTAATAAAAAGTAATTGTTTGGTTCTGTGATAGGCGATCATGATCAAAGGCAGCCTTCCAATCAAAATGCACATAACCATGCTCACCTTTCTTTGGATGAAGATCAACTGCTCACTTCACTTGCCTCTTGTGTTCCATGCTGTGAAGTATCTGTTGTCTATTCCTCATCATAATTCATTTCATAAAACAGAGAGAAGAACCCATGGAAGAATTTTATTTTTCCTTAAATTTTATGCAAGCCTGATCATTACCTACCTCATATGTTGATTATTCTTACATATGAGGTAATGTCTTTATTTGTTCACTATCAACTTCAAAAAAACCTATACAACTGTGGAGCAGCACAAAAAGTCGAAAAACATTCTTGACATGTTAAATCATTCTCTATCAATGCCACAATCTTTTTTGCTTTTTAAGTAACAATTTTTATTTTTTTTTTTTATAGCTGTTTTATTGATTCTAAAATTTAATAAAAGAATTGTCAATAAAATAATATTGATACTGCTTTGGCTTGTTATCTACAAGGAAAAGATAAGACAAAATAGCAGCATGTTTTACTATGTAGCTATCATTACAAGTTAAAATTTGTACGGCGTAGACATTTAACCGATGCACATGATGTTTATCACTAAAATATAAATAAAAGAAAAATTTTTAATTACATTTTCCTTGTTTATATTACTGCAACCTTGGTTCTCTAACATCTCACATGTCTAACAAATAGGTTTTCAGACAGAAAATTCGAGATGAAAATGCCTCAGTTATTGAACAAAATTTTGGTTCTCAAACAACATTGCCAACCAGAGTTAACCTAAATGGAATAATTCCTATGTCGACCACCATGTTGTATATATTCGGGTGTTGTGGAATGCTTTTCTTTTCCAATTTTATCTACTGTGACTTTTTTCTCTACATTGATTGCTACTGAAAAAATACTTTTATGTTTACAAACATTTCAGGTCAAGTTACGAACGGCCTTCAGATCTGAATTAAATTCATGAACTGAGGTTCCAATGTGTGTGTGTATATATATATATATATATATATATATATATATATATATTAGTGGGGGGGGAAATAAATTAAGTTTATTACTATTTTTTAATAAAATGTATCAAAATTTGTTTTAGTTAAGGCTTTTACATTTATAAAAATACAATTTTTCAAGTGTACGAATATTTATTTCCCCCCCCACTATATATATTTATGAGGGACTCCCGTCTTTTTTGACGTATAAGTGTCTTTCAGTTCAGTTTTTATGTTTATGTTTCGAGACAACAATCCTGCACAGGATTTGCAAGCAAATCCACACAAAGGTCATACTGATGGGTTGACCGTCATATGGGTTGATGTATTAGCCATAGATTTAGTGTTAATTCTTAATTCTCTCAGATGGTTGAGACGATTCTTTTCAAAGTTAGTTATACCTCAGTAGCAGGTATTTCTCCAGTTTGCTTGGTTTTCAACAGCAAGTTCAAACTCCTCTATAGGGATGTTTGCAGCAATTAAATTGTATTTAGGTTTGTCCTTGAAGTGTAACCAAGGATGACCTACATTATGCTTACCATGAAAAAGTTGGCTATACATGAGGATTTTCAGCATCCGATCATCACTCATTCTGATGACATGACCAGCCCATCTGAACTGTGAATGCATCAGAAAGAATTTGATACCACCAATGCCACATTTGATAAAAAGATCAGGGTCAGAGATTTTGTCCTGCCATGCATAACTGCATATTGAATGAAGACAACATTTATGAAAAGGATAAGTATGTGTATGTGTGTGTATGTATATATATATATATATATATATATATATATATATATATATACACACTATAATATATTTTACTACATAGATATAGATATCATTTCAAAATAAAATTTTATGGTGTAGATATTTTTTTCCCTTGTAGATAACAAGTTAAATTAGCGCCATTATATATATATATATATATATATTTTTAATTAAATTAGTTAAAACTGAAAAGCTAAAACCCAATAATTGTTAAATTTATAATAATCTAGTGTGAACACAAAGAAAGCTTTCAGCTTTTGTGTAAAAAGTAACAAAAACCAAAAAAATAAATAAAAAGACATGATTCAGAAGGGAAACAAAAGAAAATCTCAGTTCAAAAAACTTCCTTGTGCAACCATCCATGAATCTAAGACCCAGAAAGCATCAGCATGGTTCAAGTAGAAGAAAAAAAATTCTTTAAATTGAAAATTAATATGTAAGGAAGAATTAGAGCTTACAGTTTTCTCAAGCCATAAATAGGAAAGGGAATGGAGAACAGGAAAAAAAAAAAAAAAAAAAAAAAAAAAAAAAAAAAGAGAAAAGAACCTCCTAGCAACTTGGATGTGGGGGGATTGCAGATAATCAGCCAACCATTTCAATTCTACTTATTACACAATTTAACATTTGTTACTTTCTATTCTGATTTGTTGTGCAAAATCAAAGTTATTAAAATAATTACTCAATGGATTTCAGCCTGTTTTACTTTCTTTAAACTATTGTGTAGAGGAATTTGACGAATTATGTTTTTCATGTCATAAAATTACAAAACAAAGCTAGCAGTATTCCATTGATTGATTGATGGATAGCTTTTTTATGGCTTACCAACCTTTTGTGTGTTATTTAGATCTGAAACATATTTTGGATTGTAAGAATATTTTTTTTTTTTTATGTGAGTGAATACTGCATTAACATATTTTTTGGGAGATAAAAATTTTTCAGGTACTAGTCGTACTATTTATAACACAGAGCTGGAGGAAAAAAGATGGATTCATGCATTTTCCAAGAGTACTTGCACATAAGTGATCATAATGAACTTTCTCATTCCAAGCCATTATACATTACCTCATCCATAGGCTTATGGCTATATCACCTTGAAACACAGATTCTTGTATGATCACTGAAGGTAAGTAACATGGAGTTAAGTAAACTTGACCATTTGAAAGTATATAAATTTAATTTTATGGTCAAGGTTAGTTTCATGGTTAGATTTAAGGTTCTTCTTTTCTTTTTATATGCCATGTCCTTTCAGGATGTAGGCGATCATGGCTCTCCACCTCTTCTATCCCTTGCAGCACTCAACAAGTTCCTTCCCTCTGCTTTCTACCCCCTCAGACCACATTCTGTCATCCACTTGCTTAAGTCTGCCAGGTATGTCACGTGTTGTTTTCCCTTGTCTCTCTTTCCTTCTATTTGACCCGTGAGTATCAGATTCTTCAGGCCCTCCTTCCTCATTACATGTCCCAGAAACTTCAGCTGCCTCTTCCTGATGTTAAGTATAAACCTCCTCCTTGTGTGCAAGCTCTCTAAGATCTCATCATTGCTCTCACCCTCGGTCCATGATATCCTTAAGCATCCTTCTGTAGAACCACCTCTCTGTTGCCTCGAGTCTTCTTCATCATCCAACATTTACTGCCATAAAGAAGGACAGATGTCACATAACAGTTCAGTATTCTTTTCTTCAATGATATCCTCCTGTCCCACAATACACTGCTCAACATTTCACTGAATATACACTACCAGCAACTATTAGGTTGGTGCAAAAATAATGTCGTTTTCTCACATATGTTACTATGTGAGAAAACGACATTATTTTTGCACCAACCTAATAATAAAAATTCACTGGACATTTTTTTTTTTTTGCTGTTCTTGGTTTTCACAATCCGATTTATATCAAGGGAGAGAAATGAAGAAATATTTGAATGTTAATGACCCCTTTCAAAACTAGAGAAAATACCGAAATATTCTTTGTTGGCAGGGATTATTTATATCTTATCTAGGAATATAACCCAGTTATCGCCATTTAATCTCCCGTTATTTTATACACGTTCTTTTGCAGATCTTCATTTATTTTTTTTTTTACCATGTAGCACATGTTGAAATATTTTTTTAATACTCAAAATTCTATATTGCCCTCAAAATCTCCAATCACCCACCATTTTCTGTTCAGTTGCTAATTGCCTCCCCAACAGTTGAAATCACCCACTGGTGGGTGATATCGCTCAGGTTAGGAAATGATGCACTAAATGTAACTCTTATTGTGGAACAGAAATAATTATAATAAATACAATGTTTTTCAAGAGCATGGTTTGTTCCATAAGAGATGGGACATTTGCATATGCACATTTCATGCACTAAATGGAACAACTATTATGGGACAGATGTAAAAATAAGTTTTTCAAAAGCATAGTAAACCTGTCCCACAATAGTTGGCATATTTGCATACATTAAATGTAACAGCTATTATAGGACAGAGATAGTAATAATTAAAATCATGTTTTCAAAAGCATACTACCTTTGTCCCATAATGGTATATTTGCATGCACATTTCATACACTAAATGGAACAACTATTATGGGACAAAGGTTATATATTATCTTTTAGCCTAATGAAAAATACATTGATACTTTCACCTTTCTTTCTAATATACACAAAGGCTAACATATTGCAATAGAAAATATTAATTAGTGTAATCACAGTTGAATTATGGGCAAGATTCCTGGTAAGTGGTATTTTCAGAGACTGCCAGAACTACTGTAAGTTACCAGAACCAACACTAGCAGAAGAGAAGCTTGTACATTTTGGGAAGCTGACAAAAGATGGCACACTGCCTATCAGTTGCAAAATATGCTGCCCAGAATGTTTGTATTTTGTAAAGAGTAGGAAGCAGAATGTCTTCCAAAGAACTCAATTCCTTTCTAATGGGAAGAAAGAAAGAAACTATTTGAACGGCAATGATTACATTGCCTCAGGGTAAATAGAAGGCAGGTGGGTTAAGAATTAATTTTTCTTTCGTAACTGAAATGAATCTTTTTATGTTTGCCTGAATTCACTACCTTGTTTCAAAAAGAAAAATTCTTCAGATTATATCTGAGTTAGATCAAAAATATTGGACTTTGAGTAAATAATTTGAAAAAAAAAAAAAAAAAAAAAAAAAAAAAAAAAAAATTAATAAAGGCCGAAACCACTAAGGAAAGGATAAAAACAAAACAACATAATCAAAATTTGAAATAAAATAAAAAATATCAACAACCATCAAATAATCATTAAACGCATTAATCATTTATTAATTAATCATTAGACTGATCATTAAACGAATGCTAAGCAATTTTTACTACTTAACATACAATACTGCTGCAATTTTTCTGATTTTTTTCTAAGTTCAGCAAGGTTTTGTTTGCTATACAGAAAGTATGAAAGAAAAATACAACAAAAAAATGCTTCATTTGTTTATATTTTTGAGATGAAGTATTGTAACTATTTACACTGTCCAGACTGCTGAGCTTATGTTCATTGTTATATTCATGACAGTTATCGACATAGCCCAGTGGATAAATGGTTGAAGTAATCCAGTCACTTAACCCAAAGAGTTGTGAGTTCAATACCTGGCCACAAAGGTAAATAAAAACTTGAGAGATGAGATACTAAAAGGAAATAACTGAAACTGTGATATTATTTACATTATTTGGACTATTGTCCTCATCTTTGTCACCATATTTATTACAAAATTTTGGCCGTTGTACACTCCAGTCTTCTTCAGGTGGTTGGAATGTCAAACTGAACCCTTTATTTCGTTCACTGGGGTAGACTGTTCTAGTTCCACGTGCCATGTTTTTAATGGATGTCAGTTATCTTCTGTTAATTTCCCTCTGTAAGTTCTCCACTGTTTTAACGGGATATTGAACTCACACTCTTTGGGCCCTGTCACTGGATCTAGCTAATGCCTTTATACACTGTGGGTGGGGTGAGAGAGAGAGAGAGAGTGAGAGCGAGAAAAAGGAAGAGCGAGAGCGCGAGAAAAAGGAAGAGAGAGAGCGCGAGAGAAGAGAGAGAGCGCGAGAGAAGAGAGAGAGCGCGAGAGAAGAGAGAGAGAAAAAAAGAGAGAGAAAGAAAAAGAGAAAAGAAAAAAGAAAAAGAGAAAAGAAAAAAAGAAAAAGAGAAAAGAAAAAGAGAAAAGAAAAAAAGAAAAAGAGAAAAGAAAAAAAGAAAAAGAGAAAAGAAAAAAAGAAAAAGAGAAAAGAAAAAAAGAAAAAGAGAAAAGAAAAAAAGAAAAAGAGAAAAGAAAAAAGAAAAAGAGAAAAGAAAAAAAGAAAAAGAGAAAAGAAAAAGAGAAAAGAAAAAGAGAAAAGAAAAAGAGAAAAGAAAGAAAGAAAAAAGAAGGTAAGAAAAAAAAAAAGAAGGTAAGAAAGAAGTAAGGGAAAAATACCTACTTATGCAAAATAGTTCAAATATAAATAGTGTAAATATGCAAGTCTTCACATTCAATATGGCTAAATATACTTATATTTGCCAAAATGTCTGCTTAGTTGGTTATCCAGTCTACCATTTCAGTTTTGTAACACAAATTATTTGAAAAGGAAAATAAATGTGTCAGTTTTATTCACTGCTAACATCATGATAATTTTAGCTGCAAACAGGTCAGCATTATTGATTAATACCTAAAAAATTAACAAATAAGCTTAGTTTTGAAGGATTAAGTTCACTCTAATGACAGTTTTTGATAAGTTATTTGACCTTGAACTAACAAGCCATATAAATCTTCAAGGGTTCATTTTCTATTGGCAGTGAATAAAAATAAAAAATGAAAAATGTTTTATCTTAAGTATTGATTTAATGGAGCTTTTTATCACATTAAAAACAAAAAAATAAATTTATAATTCAGGATTAGACCATTTTTCTACTAAATACTTCTCATGTCAAGAAATATAATTTATAAAGCAATTAATTGATTTCATTTTATAAGCAATCTAATTTAGCATTGGCAAGATTTTTCACAGTTCGGTAACATATGACAAACATTTAGAGTACATTTGCCATAGTTTATGCATATAACAAACACCATATGTGCACCATAATGCCCATAATATTAAGATCAAAATTAAAAATTAGGCGATTGTCATTATGTAACAGCTTGAAGAAACAGTCCATTATCCTATTAAATACTGTTAATTTCTCTCCCACTTTGTAGTTTTTCACTTGTTATTTCTTCAGTTGAAGTGTGGCTTTATATTTGCTTATTATAGTAAATCACATAATCCATTGGTTAAACAGCACATTTGGAAACTGCTGGTGTCAATTGCTATGGAAGGATTGCTAAAAACATTCTCTTACCAAATTTATAGAAAGATCCAACAGATGAAGGCTGGTATTTCTTCTTAACCAATAAAAATGGACCACTTCTTGACCTCATTCACCATATTTTTGTTCTTTCTTGTCTTCAAAGTCAGAACACTACAGTCACTTGACTGTATCCCTTTTGTGTGTGAACACAATTCTTACTTTGTGAACTTTCATTTATTACTGTTGCTTTGTCTAATTTTGACTTGCATATATATTGTTTGCTTAGTATTATTTCACCCTGTTCTTTTTCTTCCTTTTATTATTGAGAACTTTGTCAATTCTGATTCTTGAGCATTTTACCAATTACACTTAACCATGGCCAAACAACTTTACAGGTTAATTTTCATATGCAAGTTTATTGGTGATCCCCAGTGAAGCTTTTGATGTTGATTTTAATGTTGTGATATATTAACTGTATCAGTGATATTAATAAGTCTGTTAGTAGATCTCATACTCTACTTTTTTTATATTCTTTCTCCAGATATGCAAATCAGGAAATGCAAATATATCACTACATCTGCCAGAAATGTAGGGGCAATTTTTATACCCTTGTGCTTCTTCTATACATTGATTTCTTTTTTTCCTGCTTTTCTGAGATCTTTGTTTTTTTTTCCCCCAATTTGGAAATCTTGATATTGTCCATGCTATGTTGTATTCAGGATATTCTTCCTCAATTGTTGCATCTTTGGATGTTCCAGAATCCTCATGGGCTTGTTGATCAACCGTGAACTTCTCTTCATATAATCCTCTTGCAGCCTTATTTTATCTGTAGGTTAGCACTTCTTGTTTAGTCCTGGTGGGTATGACAAACTACACCTGGCAGAAATACCTTTGATTGGGAAGTTTTGAGGAGCATGTAATCACCTCTTAAATTCTGTTGTTCCCAGGCCACCCTGACCTAGGGTGGTAGAACCTATTAGGACCCCACCTATGGGTAAATAGTGAACACCCAAGCAAAACACTATGAAAATATAAAAATACATCTTTACAGTAAAAATACCAACAATATATTTTTATATAAAAAAATTTACCAAGAATACCTATTTGTAGTAAAATTACTGACAATACCTATTTATAGTAAAGTTACCAATAATACATTTTATCTGTAGTTGAAGGCATATAATTGGATTCAAAATATTTAGATTTCAGCATTAAATAGTCCATAGAAATGAATATGCTGCTAAACAAAATCAACCAAAAGGTTTCTTGCTATAAATGGCCATATAGTTGCCTCTTTGCCTTAAAGAATTGGAAACACTTCAAATACCTCAGTATATATATATATATATATATATATATATATATATATATATATATAACAAAGTTAGTATAGGAGATAAGGAAATCGAACAAAGAATAGATTGCATCAGAGCTAGTTCTGCCCATACTTAATTGTTACAAAGCCAAAACATTAAGGTAAAAACGTTAGTCATGTTTCTAAAAAGCTTTGTCACCTCAAGACTTTCATGTAAATGTTATGCATGGTGAAAACTCCTTCAGAAATACCTAAACTGTATACAACCGATTTCTCAGATCAATAGTTAAAAATGGCTTTGAATGAATGAAGATTGTAGGACTTACCAAAGAATGTCCTTTGAACCTCATGCACTACCAAATCACAAAGAACTGCTTCAAATAATAGAAACTACATCACTTGAGGAATTCCAACAGTCCCAACAATTAAAATGGATAACTCATGTAATTCCAAGAGAAAATAATGACATAATCAAGATGCTGGTGTTCTAGGTGACTTTAAACAAAAGGTTCGGAAGAAAGCCCCAAACAATACTGGTAAGAGTGATAACAGTGAACTTTATAAACCGATTTTCCTGAGAAACACTTTTAAGACAAAGATATTATAAATTCCAACCAACAGTAACACTAACGGCTCAGTCAATAAATACTGAATGTTTCTTTATCAGGGAATGGCTGATCTCATCATTGCCTTCTTTAATATTTCAAGATGAATAATAATCTTTAAAGCATTTAACAACGGCAAGACTTCAAATTTAAAAATGAATGTGCCAATAAGAAAACAGATTTGTCCAAGACATGTTATGCATGAATGAATACCTTTCCAGCTTTCAACTCAGATATGTAGAGGGAACTTGTCAGGTGCTCAGCTGTGCAATGTCCCTATGACCACACCCAGTCAGGGAACTGATGATAAATATTATTAAAGACTTATGTCTTTTTGGTTTATATTTGACGTCTTTTGAAATATATTTTGCAAAGTAGTTTTAATATAAGTTTTGAACAAAAAATTTATTGACTGAAGCAACTGGTTGGCAATCCATGGATGATAACATTCTGATGTATAGTACTTTCATTTATGTTTTTAAAATTATTTGATGGACAAGATGTTTAGTAGCCATGACAGTTAATTTGTAGATAATGGAAATAAAAACAATGAAGAAAATTTTAATATTGAGGAACATGTCATATTTATTTTTCATTCTAATCTGAAAAAAAAAAAAAAACAACATTCAGAAATATCTAAACTGTCAGCTGTATACAACTGCTTTCTCAGATCAATGATTAAAAATGGCCTCAATTGAATGAAACATGTAGGCCTTAATGAAGATCACTTTTTGGACTTCATGGACTGGCACTACAAAATTATAAAGTACTGTACAAAATAACAGAAACTAATTGAGGATGTTCAACAGCAGCAATAACTAAAATGGATAGCATATTTAACTTGAAGAAATAATGACTTAATCAAGTTGTTGACTTTCCACACTAACTGAAAACAGAAGGTTAGAAAAAAAACTCCTATTGATATTGGAAAGTGTGATAACAGTGGATTTTAGAAACTTATTTTCAAGAAAAATTTCATAAATTTCAATTGATAGTAACAGTAGCTGTTCATTTAATGAATGCAGAGTATTTCTTTGTAAGGAAACGGTTAATATTACCGTTTAACAGATCCACCTCTTTATGCCATATTTAGAATCAAGGTTGTAGAAAGAGAAATTATTTTAGAAAATTTCTCAATCTTTTTAGACAGACACAAAACTACTTTAATTCTCATTTTCTTTTTATCCACCACCTCTTTCCCTACAAATAAGTAATAAGTGTTTGTATTTTTGGTCAAGGTAAGTGCCAGAGTTTGTTCTGGCTTCATTTTGCAATTGCCTAATAAGCAACAAGTAGGCCAAGTGTGGCACTGTCAACCAGCTGTTCACAACTCAAACAACTGAGACGGGGGGGGGAGGACAATACCAAAGTGGTCAGCTGGAAATAGGTATGAAGCACAAGTGTAGAAAGTCAAAACAATGTATCAGTAAATTGTCAGTTAACATGAATAATTTACTAATTGAGTACATTCAACAAGACAGCAGAGAGACAAGTGCCAGGAAAATTCACATCTATGCATTACATGGTAATCATTCATTTATGTTGGCAAATGAGAAGTGTCAAACACAGATGAATATTTAAGTTTATATAGAAGCAGTTGTACACACACACAACAGATTATGTAGTTTAGTAATACAAGTGTTCTACAATGGTCAGGTATTTGTATTTCAATGGAGACCCATTAATCAGCTATGCCAGATGACCCAAGTTATCTCTGGGTTGGGTTGGTACATTTTACATCAATCCTTGTTGAGTTATTCAGTGTCAAAATCTGTTTTGTTTTTTTTTATTATTGTATTCATGTTTATAAAACAAACTAAACTATTGGTAAAGCTTCTGAATACAACTCTACCAACACAAAGCTTGCCAAATGAAAAAAAAAAACCTTGAAATGACAAAAGGTAAAAAATGAAACCAAGGACATATGTACAAAAAAGGCAAAAGAAGGGAAAGGAAATAAACAGAAAAGAAAAGATAATGACACAAAGTGCTCAATGGCTCTAGCAAATATACCAAAAGAGAACAGAACAGTAAAACTAATGAACTAAATGACAAAGAGACTAGCTGTAAATTATTATTCCGAGTTTCTCATAGCATGATCATCCAATGATTACTCATATTTTCTCACAACACAATTGTCAGACAACAAGAACCAAGGAGGAAAAAAGAAATTGCTTAAATACTAACATGGTTGTTAGGGAGGGAGAGGAAAACCCTGAAAACAACAGTCACCTCACATGGAGGGGGGAGTTGAAGTATTTTTCAAAATTTTTTTTTTTTTAGTCCATTTTTTTTCTTTAGTCCATTTTTTTTCTTATGAAGACAATTTTAGAGGAAAACCCTGTGAACAACAGTCACCTCATATGGGGTGGAGTGGGGAGTTTGTTGAAGTGTTTTTCAAAATTTTTTTTAGTCCATTTTTTTCTTATGAAGACAGTTTTCATGCAACAGGAAACAGACTAGCTAGACACAGAAAAATTTCTTAATGTCACCTCTTACCCCTTCAACCAGGTCTTGTTACTCCAATTATCACCCAAACTGCCAACAGAGCTGGTTATCTCTGGATAACAGGATGATAGCAGCTCTTGTGAGAACAGGCAACAAAGATATTCTAGGGACGGATTCCAAGAATACCATGGATTGGACATATGAGTATCAAGGAAGTTTTAAGGAAAATGAAAACAAAATGAATGCTTATAATTAGAATCAGAAAAAGACAATTGAAATGCCTAAGGCACATAATGAGAAAAGTGGGGGTCTGGAGAATTTGACACTCACGGGATATACTGACAGCAAGAGGAGCAGAGGGAAACAGTGAGTAACCTATCTAACAAGCTTGTGTAAATGGATGATAGAACAGAATGAGAATAATGGCAAAAAGACAAAGCTATAGAAGATGGAAAGTTATGAAGAGCCATGGCCACCCACATCCTGAAGGGACACAGCACATAGAAAAAGAAGCCTCTTCAGAAATGCTTGCTTACTGCTGTATAAATTAATACAGATGTTTGTAGTGTTTATTATGGACAAGATAAAATCTTGTGATAGCAAGACTTATCCCGACAGTATAAAATAATTCTATAAAGATATGGAAACATTGAACCCAATAGCTTAGATGTGGCACAAGGTTAAAAGTATAGAGCACCTACTGTGGATCAAACTTACTATTCAGTCAAAATTAATCTAGTGAGACAATCTTGCTAACCATTATACCAAATTGCAGTGCCCACCTAATATTTTGTATATATGCATTTCATTCTCAATAACAAAATCAATTACATGACCAGAGGACTTAGTATTAAATAACTTGCAATATCAGTTACCACTACAAGGAGGTCTTTGTTCAATTCTAAATAAAGAAATATTTTTGCTTCTCAAGTAAAAAAAACTATAGCATAGACATGTAATCAAGGTAAGACATAAAAAAAAAAAAAAATTCAAATTTAAGGAGTCAAATTTACGAGGGAAATCCATATAGGAATATTTTATTTCCTATTTAAAAGGATCTTTTTTAATCATTTCAACCCCAAGCAAGTCAGTAACACCACTAAGACAGAAAAGGTTACCAAGTATTAGAGAATATAAGGAAAAAAAGACTATTAAGGAGTGAGAAAAATAAAAGAACGAGAATTATGAAGACAGAAGATAATGATTGACATGACATTTAAATTTTTGAAGATCAAAACTGACTGTGAAGCAAGAAGCCAGAAGAGAGTTTCCCCAAGTGTGATAGAAGAAACTGTTAGCATAGAACTTTTGGTTACATCTAGCCATTTCAATAGTAAAATGATGAGATCTTGCCAGCAATCTAGTACTGCACTTAAATTCATAAATTCTAGGTACCAAAGAGGAAAGTTTATCAGAAACAATTAAACATGAAGGTATTTATAGAAAAGGTATAGGGAATCTACATTATGGCAGTAAAAAAATAATTTGAGATCAGATGAACTTTAAGGTTATTTAATAATTTTTCTCTTATTTTTTAATTTTTTTTTTAAATGGCAGGTTTTCTCAGTATTCTTTAATTTATGATCTATATGAATTTCTGCCATTTTTTTTGGAAAGATAGCAAAATGATTTCCTGTTGCTTCCTCCATAGTTTTGAGTTCAGAGTAGTCCTTTCAGACTGGTTGCCACCCAAAGTTAGGGAGTTCAGTCTACCCTACTATAGCTGGTGGGGGAATAGATTCATGCCTTCCACAAGATACATTAGTATAAGATGAACAAAATGGATAAAACGGAAGTTAAATTTCTTCCCGTTTATTAAGTGTGGTTCAATGAAACTCTTCATGTGGCTGAGAGGACTACATGTCACCAGCTAAATTAGACAATTGTGGCTGAAATGGCTACATGTCACTAGCTAAATTAGACAATTGTGGCTGAAATGGCTACATGTCACTAGCTAAATTAGACAGTTGTGGCTGAAATGGCTACATGTCACTAGCTAAATTAGACAGTTGTGGCTGAAATGGCTACATGTCACCAGCTAAATTAGACAATTGTGGCTGAAATGGCTACATGTCACCAGCTAAATTAGACAATTGTGGCTGAAATGGCTACATGTCACCAGCTAAATTAGACAATTGTGGCTGAAATGGCTACATGTCACCAGCTAAATTAGACAATTGTGGCTGAAATGGCTACATGTCACTAGCTAAATTAGACAATTGTGGCTGAAATGGCTACATGTCACTAGCTAAATTAGACAATTGTGGCTGAAATGGCTACATGTCACTGGCTAAATTAGGAAGATGCAGTTGAAGAAATTAAAAATGTCTATATTAATATTGATTATTTTAGTGACTGAGCAATTAAAAATAAGAGTATTAAAAAGGTCTTTTACAAGAAAGAATCTTTTCTGTTTTCTGTCTGAATTTCTGGGATGTCTCTTAAATCCATACAATCTAGGTACCATAGCGAAGAGCATCCTTTTAGATCATTACCATGTGGACTAATCCCCACATCTTTGCTATTATCTTCATGACAATATTTTGATTATTGTACCCTTCGGTTTTGTAAAAGTGTGTCTGGGTATCCAGGTAACTTTCAAGAGATTTCAAACTGAACCTTTTATTTAATCTATGGGGGGTAAATTGTTCTATCGTCATCTCTTGTTCTTATTTAGTACTGCTCAGTTATTGCTTCTACTCAGTCTAAGTCTATACTGTGTGGCACAGAAATTGAAATCACAATAATTAATTCTCTAAATTCATGAGCCAACACTTGAATCCACTAGGCTGATATTTTTTCATTCTAATGATTATTTTAAAATGTCTTGTGCCCATGAATAATTTTACTATCAAATTGAATAAATTTAAAAATCATTGTGCTATGAAACTGCAAATAAAATCTGAAATAATTGTAAAACAAAATGTATGGTTGCCAGTAAAAGGAAGAGCCCAACATGCAAATTACAAATTGGAGATATCAAAATCAAGCAAGTACGAATGTTTGAATATCTTGGTAGTGTTTTAACAGGATGAAAAATGTGAAAGCACATTGGGATCATGAAAGATGTCTTCCAAAAGATAAGCAAAGTATTAAGTAACAGGAGAATCTCTTTGGAAACAAAAAAAAAAAAAAATAGTGTTGAGCTGTTATGTAATATTGGTCCTACAATATTGCAGTGAATGAAGAACAGACTAGAAACAAGAGAAATGTGGGATTCTGAAGAAGGATGCTGAGAATACCATCGACTGCACATGTGAGCCATGACAATATTTTAGAGAAAATAGAAACAAAAAGAATGCTTAACACCAGAAAGAGAAAATTTCTAGAGCACATAACGAGGAAAGGGGGCTTAGAAAATGACACTCATGGGACATATTAAAAGGCAAGAGGGACAGGAAAATAGTGCACAATGTAATGATTATAAATTAACAGTTAAATGGTTCCAATTGCTTTTGCCAATTTGATATTTATTTGTAAAACATTCCTATATTGCAAAGACATGAATGACAGTTTCAAATAGAAGACAAATATTTATTTCATTAGAAGAGATGTCAACATTACTCATCTATTTACAAGTTATATTAAAAGTCATTATCCTTAATGTAAGAATTTTGTACAAGAAATTTTTTTTTACTTAAATCTCTGCTCAATTGCGACAGCAATGAGGTATTGTACATTACAAAAGTTCACTTGTTCTTTTTAAAAAACAGTATCACCCCCAAGCAAGGTAGTACAGCCACTAACTCACAAGGGGTTACAGGGTGTGGAAGAATTAAGAACAAAAACATTAGTGATGACTAGAAAAAGAAAAAAAAAAAAAAAAGCAATCAGGAGGGCAGTAGATAGCAGTTAACATTGCATTTTAATTTTTGCAGATTTACGTTAACTGGAAAGCATAGAGCCAGACAGGAGTTCCACAAGTGTGAAGTGTGAGAAAAGAAAATGTTAGCATAGAAGTTATGGCCACATATAGCTGGCTCAACTGTAAATTGAGATCTCACCACCAATCTAGTATTGCACTTAAATCCATACAATCTAAGTACCATAGCAAAGAGCTCATTTGAACTATTACCATAAAAGTATTTCTAAAAAAGGCACAGAGTCAACCTTATGATGGTGGGAAAATGACTGAAGCCAAGCTGCCAGATCAGGACCAATAATATTGCTGGTTCTTTCGATCTTATCAAGCAGCTCCAGCACCAAACCATATATGGCAGCAATATTCTACGCATGGACAAATGGTAGGCATAGATATGCAAGATAGACTCCAGAGAACTTGCCCCAAAACAGTGAACTTTCCTAGCAGCTGATCAAGCCATGGATTCAATAGAGTCTTTCCACCTCATGTCAGCTGAGAATGTTAGACCAAGAAGGCATAATGAGTCACTTCTTTGACATATAGCATTACAATTTATTTAACTCTAAACATTGTGAGCCAGCGTGTGTGTGTGGACACCTCCTCTTCAATGTCTGAGAGAGACTGTTTTCTCCTTAGGTTTCTGTCTTATGGTTCTTTCCCACTTTTGACCATCAAGTAACATGATGTGTGGGTGAGACACATACTACAATACTTACAATTTACAAAATGCTGAGGGACAAACTTTCTAGTGCCCAAATAATAGCTGCTAAAAGTCTATTACAACCAAGTCAAAGACGGTTTTGTTTGATTTGTTAATGCTACATCAGCCCTTTATGAGTCATTTAGTGCTGACAAATTAGGGTATGACAAACTACATCAGCGTCCTGTAAACTACATCTGCAAGGCCTCTGATCAGGAGGTTTCGAGGAGCATCGAACCACCTCTTAATTGCTGGTGTTCCCAGGTCTACCCTGATCTGGGGTGGTAGCATCTGTTAGGGTCCCAGCTATGAGCAAATAGTTAAATCCCAAACTGGTGTCAAAACACTATGAAAGTGTGAAAATAGGTTTTAATACCAGCAATACATTTTTGTAAAAAATTATTACAACAAATGAAGTTTTGAAGAAAAAATTATTAGCAGAAATACATTTTTTGAAAAAAAGAAAAAATTTTACCAACAATACATTTTTGGAAAAAATATTACCAACAATAAAAATCTTGTTGGCATTAAATAACCTATTGAGCTGGATATGCCATAAGACAAACCAAACGAAATTCAACCGGCTTCTGTTACACCAACTATCACCTGAACTTGATATTTTGTTCCTTTATGTGTGGTATGCAGACAGAGTCATAGATACAAAAATGCATGTGAATATGCTTGCTTCAATTTGAATGTGTATTACTGAAAGGTATAAAAATTTGCAAACAAGTTCTCAATCTTCCAAGGAAGGAACCTCTTCCATGGACCACCACCATAAAAATAATATACAATAATTTTTATTTATAAAATAATTTTTTTTAATAATTCTAATAATCTTTTGCATTAAATTTCAACTCTCTAAATTGATTATATGCTGTTTTTTACAGACATTAAATTTTGCATTTGATTTTTGCGCAAAGTGTAAAAAAAAAAAAAAAAAAAAAAAAAAAATCAGTTCTTTTGATATTTCACCTTCAACATTGTAACTTTTTTTACAGTCAGTTTGGACTCAAAACAGGCACTGAAGAATTATCTAGCAAACAAAATCAGATGAAAACTGTGGAAATGCATCAACAACATCCGATCACATTTTGAGAATTATAAATATAGATTGTACATTTTTTAAGCCTAAAGATTTGTAATGAATTCAATTTGATAAACGGTCGAAGTAAGTAGACAAGAAAAAAATGAGGAAAATAACTGTAGTGAAATGAATTCAAATTGTATTGAAACAGTTTTATTTAAATGTGGTTCACCATAAAATGTTATTCATATCACATCACTTCTCTCAAGTACTTCACTGTAGAAACTACTATCTGGCCTTTGTTATCTTTATATCCTTTCCCACGATCGGCAATGTTGGTGGTGGTGGTGAATCTGATAAACTATCTAAAATATTGAGGTTAATTAATATTTCCTTGTCTGTAACATTCCAAGATATTGATGGAAGTTTTAAAAATTCAAAATCTTTAATATTGAAATTTTAAGTATTTGTACCCTGCTTTTTATAGATATAACAAAGAAAAAGAAAAAGTGGAAGGGTTCTGTAAATGAATAGTTTTACAACATGTCAGCTTTTATAATTGTCACACTGGTGAGTCAGCCAATAGATAAGGTCGAGCCATTCATGCAGAAAATTCTGTTAAGAAAGAAAACTGTGAAGGTAAAGATTTTATAGATTTTGGCATACAAACATCAGTAAACAAAAAAAAAAAAACTACTGTTGAGGAATAGTTGGCTTTCTTCACTCACAAATTAGTTTTAGGTATTGTCCTTGACCAGTTTATCACAAATGTGGCAGAGTTTCAAAGTTTAAAGATTTTATTAGAAGTACAAAATTTAATTAATGCAATAAAAACAGACATATTGAAAGAGAGGAGAGGAAAACTTCAACTGCAGTACTTTACAATGCACACACAAAAAAAAAGAAAAAAAAATAAAAAAAAAAGAAAAAAAAAATAGTCTATTTACATTGTCATCCTCATCTTTGTTGCCATATCCATCACAACGTTTCAGCCATTGTACACACTGGCCTTCTTCAGGTGGCTGGAATGTCAAACTGAACCCTTCATTTTGCTTGCTGGGGTAGACTGTTCTAGTTCCATATGCCATATCTAAAGCAGTGGAGAAGGGAATTAGGAGATAACTGACATCCATTAGACATGGCACATGGAACTAGAACAGGCTACCCCAGCAAGCAAAATGAAGGGTTCAGTTCGACCTTCCAACCACCTGAAGAAGGCCGGAGTGTACACTGGCTGAAACATGATAAATATAGCAACAAGATGAGGATGATAGTCTGAACAGTGTAAATAGTGTACATAATACCTCATCTCAGAAATATAGACAGATAAAAAAATACTATAGAATAAGCTAACTGATTATCCCTCCTCACTTGTCAGAACTCAATCAAGGAAATTAAAACACTGAACATAATAGAAAATACTCCTGTATCCATAATATATTCACACAGGTATTTTCTAAACAGATGCCAAATTCTAAACAACAATGATTTTGTTTGCATAAGAATGGTTGTCTTGATTTAATATAAATTGTCTTGGGGACTTAAGTCATAGTTGGAATGCAATCCACTCAGAACTAAAAACCTATCCTCATGGAAAGATAAGGAACATTCAGTTTTTAACAAGATGTTCTGAGATTGCAGACCCAGACGTGATGTAACAATTATGCAAATTATCCACCCAAACTTTTCTAATACATGCTCGGACATCTAGAACAATTCTCTGCTCTAGAAGTTGGTGGATCCTATCTGTGTAGTCAGCTTTACACTGATATTTAAAACTGGCAAATTACAGAACAGATTCAGAAGATAGGCTGGACATCTTTGAATTGAGTTCAATATAAGTTGAAAAGAGAACATAATGTATTTTATTTGGGTCCCTTGGTCGCACTTCTCTATATTCCTCACTTTTTTTTTTTTTTTTTTAGTCAGAGGGTAGAATATTTTAATTTCCTCAACTCAGTTCCGATGAATGTAGAGTAATAATCGGTGAGCTTATTCTATCATATTTTTCTTTTTGTATTGCTCATTACTGTAGTTATACTTTTCCTTCTGTCCCTTTCATTTAGACTTTTTATTGCCTTAGATTTAAAATTAGTTTTGTACAAAGTATTGTTTTGCCAGAAGTATACTTCTATTAAAATAAAGTGCATTGTGAGAACACACCGGTGGTTCACTGTAATACATATATAGTACATCGGACTAAAATTTCGACTTTATAAATACCAGGGTGATCAAGACAGAAACAGATTCATTAAGAAATTCATCAAACTTAAAATCAAGACTATATATAACAAACAGAGAATGTCTGTGTGATACCATTTGGCTCGAAATCCATCCAACCGATTTTGACCAAACTTGGCACATACATTGTACAATGTAAGAGCTTCTTAGAACAAGAAGAAAAAAAAAAAAAAAAAAAAAGCAATAGTTTTTAAAAAATCAGTAACATTCAAACTTGGTATGTATATTACTTATATGATAGTAATATCTCATTTTTATTTCTATGCCACTGCATTTAGCGAAAAACCATGAAAATGAAAAATCGATTTCAACACAAATTTTAAACTAAAAACTTCCTCAATTTTCAAGCGGTCTAATACAAACTTCACTCAATTGTAGCCAACAATAAGTTGATTGTTTAATAGTCATTTAACCTGGTAATTGAATCCACCCATATCGTGAAAACTTGCATAAATAATGAAAATTATCTTATTTTTTGTTGATCTTTCAACCAATTTTCATCAAACAATTGCTCTATAAATGTATCCTCTTTTACATCCCTGGTAGCACACTGTCAAACTGAATTTCAAAAACTCCATAATAATCGTGATCTAAAGTGGGTCTTCATATTGCCCGTTTTACTCTTTTATGTCCTTGGCTAACTTCAATTGAATAAATACTGACTACTTCTGTTATATAGGTATAACTGCATTAATTCAAAAGGTTTTTTTTTATGAAAGTGCTTTAAAGTAATTGAAGACAGACTGTTACATCTAAACATTATGCTGTTTTCACCCCATTCTAATTAAATGCTTTACCCGATCGACAAGCTGGGTATGGCTACTAGTACATAATATAACCAATCATTATAACAATAGCACAATGTGGCATATGAGCTTCAGATCAACTCTGAGTGGGATGACTTAAAATTCAACAGATAACAATCATTCTTTATATATATTATATACAGAGTGGACCAAAAGTAGGCGGAATAAGTCAGTGTATTGGCTATATCATTACAATGGTGTTCATTATAACTATGGTATCTGTGGTATATTAAATTTTATAACTAAATTTATCTCATTTTTTTTTTTTGATAATTGTATTAGTAAATATAATTGTATATGTAACCTCAAACAAATTTTGATTTACTGTCCACCTACTTTTGAACCACTCTGTGTGTGTGTGTGTGTGTGTGTGTGTGTGTATATATATATATATATATATATATATATATATATATATATATCCTTGTGCAGGTATGCAGAAAATAGAAAAGAACACGTTGGGTGCATAATCCGGGGTTCCTTAGTATTTTTGTTTTTATTTTTAAAAAACAGTGCTCCATACAGAAGTAGAGCTTATATTATAATAATATTTTTTGTTTAAAAATATGATTCCTTCGCTACATAAGAGTTCTCATGTTTCAAAAACGTGAGCCGAAATCATCCAAATAATTAATAAAATTAAGTTGGATTGAGGTGTTTAGTCACGTTTCATCTTCAAGCGAAATTTTAGGAATAAGCTATCTCTCGGTTTACGTGTATTTTTACAGAATTTGTTATTGTGGGAGTGGCTATACTATTTTCATTCTTTAAGTGGTCAGGGAGTTAATTCTTATCAGTAGATTCATCATCCTCTGAGAGGTTTTGCTAAGGTTGGGTAGGGTATCCATTTCAAGGCTAATGTTTACGGTCATCCTTTAGTTGGTTCCCAGTGAAGGATATTTTTATGGCGCGCCAACAGTCGTTCTGTGTCTGGAGAATTGTCTCTTATTCTTGTCTATCTGATTATCTATTTATTTATTTGTTTATTTAAGTGGGTGTTTAATATACAGATCGCTTTGCATTGAATTTCGGTTTTTTTTTTTTTTTTTTTTTTTTTTTTTTTTATGACGACAAAAAGGGGTTTTTCTTATTTAAGGGTTTGGCTGAGCTTTTTAGAATTTTACTTAGCTATGTTTTTTTTTTTTTTTTTTTTTTTTTTTTATGCTAATTATCTAATGCGAAAGTCTGTTGATGTCGGCAAAAAACCGTTAACTCCTGCCTATGGTTTAATAATTTTTCATTATTTAGGAATTTAATGATGTGTAGTTTTTCCTGTAAGCATAAGAGGCATGGGTCATCCCAGGTTCTACAGGTTCTTGCTCTATTTACTATTTTCCATTTTACTTTTGGTGTTTTATTCGTTTCCTTTAGGTGCCAGAAATATTGGGATAGAGATGTCTGATTTCTATTTTGAATATTGTTGAAAGAGCTCTTGTGTTGTCTCCATCTAATTTTAAAATTATTCTTTGTTGATCCTATGTATATCCTATCAGTGTTAGGGCTCTCAATGGATGAGATAGTGCATTGGTATACCACGGATTTTGTGAGGCATTTATTTTCCAACGGGCAGTTTTTAGGGTTTCTACAATCGCATAATTTTTCGTTATTTTTATCTAGTTTTAGTTTATGTGTTTTATTACTGTTTTGGTATGCGTGTTTTTCTAGGATTTTCTTATTTCGGCTCACGTTTTTGAAACATGAGAACTCTTATGTAGCGAAGGAATCATATTTTTAAACAAAAAATATTATTATATTATATATATATATATATATATATATATATATATATATTGCGCGCGTGCGTACGCACACACACACAGAGAGGGTGTAACAGCAAAATTGTTCAATTGTCAGATTAAGCTCTGAACCATTGTATCTTAGAAATGAAACAAAGAATAAGCCTTTACTACTGTTCAAAAGAGTGAGAACTAAACAATAGGCAAACCTATCTACTCCTATTGAGGAAAAATAAATAAATAGTAAATAAAATTTCAGTGAAGACATTAAAAGTATAGATTTGAAGTAGATTTGAGAAGGAACCAAAAACTGAATCCTAAACAGAAAACAAGGGATAAGCCCCTACTCCTGTTAAAAGACCTTGTAATAAAAATGTGCTTTGGAGGAATCCAGAAAGCATACACAAGGAAAGTGGCGTGTGTATGTGTATATATATATATATATATATATATATAAATATATATATATATATATATATATATAAATATATATATATATATATATAAATATATATATATAAATATATATATATATATATATATATATATATACATACATACATACATACATACACACACACACACACACACACACACACACACACACACACACACACACGGTGTAACAGCAAAATTGGCCAATTGTTAGATTAAGCCCTGAATCATTGTTAATAATTTAACTTACTGAAATCCTCCAAGGTTTTCATAACACTATTGGACTGAGCAATAAGGATGTATAATTACACTCTAAGCTTAACAGAAGTATTGTGATGAAATTGATCATTAATGAAATTGACAGGTTCATCATTAATTAATCATAGCTAAGGATCAGAAGCTCTTGAAATATTGAAATAAAATTCAAATATATACGCTTCCCCACATATAGCGAAAACCATGAAAAATTGTTACAAAAGCTCATTTTTTGATCATAACTCCCTCATTTTTCATCCAATGCTTTCCGAATTTGCCATGTAAATTACATGATACACACATTGTCTTTTGAAAATATTTGGTTTAGATTATTTCAGTTAAGTGGACAAAATCTGACAAATTAGGTCCAAAATCAGCTTTTGCCATTTAGCCAATAGTTTCTTCATGTGATTCCATACTAAATTGCAATTCCAACAACCTTTAATGCAAATATTGTTTGAGAAAGATTATTAAAGTGTTAAAAGGGTAAAATTCCCAAAGAACCTCTTATTAGCCCCAGCTTTATAGTAAATGCATGGAGAAGGAGATGGCGCATCTTGTGTTTGCACTTGCAGTTGAATCAATCTCTGACACTCCATCCCAGTTTTTGTTTGATTATTAAATTTGTGAACAATGCCATACTATTTGAAAGTTATGGCCATAGGAAATTTACTGAATATCTAAAACATTGAAACAATTTAACCCTGAGCAACAACCACACAAGGATTTATCAATGAAATTCCTTTAAGAACAATCAAACACTTGCGAAAGACATCATAAAAAGGATGAGGTGGGGAGTTGCTTAGTATACCAACTGATGATGCATGCAAGTGGGGGGGCAGGCAGGCAGACAGTGGGTGCAGTTATACAATTACAGCCATGTACACTTGGGCAACGCCGGATACCTTGGCTAGTTATATGAGTGTGTGTGTGTGTGTGTGTGTGTGTGTTGGGGTGAATTTGAAGTCAACAGTCTGTCGCCACACTGTATTGATCTCAATGTCTACTTTTATATTTACATATGTACTATCCTTGATCTTGAACCAGTAACCCATAAATATAGCATACCTTTAAAACTATATCTTTATCATATTATAATCTGATATACCATATCACTTAATGTCACGTATTTTCATAGTGCTGCTAGTTTGCTTCCTAATAATAGATTTATCCTGTCTTTTGTTAACCTAAGTAAGTGTCTATTTCTTTATCCAAACACTCCAACTGGCCTCATGTCTATTGGGACCAGGTGGATTGAAAGTTCAAATATTGTTTTAATTGGCTTCATCTTATCTATTTCCGAATTCAAATCCAATGGTTTCCAAACACTAGTGTTTATTGAATGAAATGAATTCTCTAACTTGATTTTTAAAACTTATTGTTTCTCTTGATACATTAAATAAAAACAGTTTCCAAAAAGAAAAGTTTTATTATGGGGAAAAACGTTATTCTACGTTTTTTAAGAGTTCAGTCTACCCAACCGTTTGGGGGATATGTCACCTCTCATTATGAGTAGACCAGCTGTTGCCAATTAAGCTTACGGCCATATCACGTTTAATCACCAGTTCCCGTACTATCACCAAAGTTAAGCAATGTTAAGCCTGCTCAGTATGTAGATGGGTGACCGCTTGGGAATACCAGGTACTGTAAGCTTTGGTATGCAGGTGGTGTAATAGATAATGGTCCGGAATTATTAACTGAAGAGTCAAGTTCCAGTTCGCGTTGGGTTCATTACATTCACTTATACCAAATAACCTTGAAAAAAAGGGTATGAACCCACCTCTTCTCCTCCCCCTAGCTATGGGTTAAGTAGTAAGACGTTATCACTAACCATTATTATCTCCTTAAAACATTCTTAAAATCTAAAAACATCTTTTTGTCTTTAATCTGCTAAAAGGTTGATAAGCCATAAAAACAAATCGATCAAATGAAAATATCTTTATTTTTGGAGACGTTACTTCTCGACATATAGAGTAAATAAACTTGTCGGTTATATATGAACTAGTGTTTTTTAATACTGTTTTTGTTTATTTAATAGCAATGTATATTGCAAAATTATCAAAGTGAGGTATAACCTTTCTTAAAACTGTTATTCCTAACTACCCACTTAGAAAATTTACTGAACAACTAAAACATTAAAACAATTTAACTTTGAACAACGACCCCCACAAGAAGGTTTTAGCAAGGGAATTCTTTATTAAGAACAATCAAACACTTGCGAAGGACATACCGTAAAAAGATGAGGGTGGGTAGGGTTAGTAGTTTAGTATACCAATGGATGATGCATACAAGCAGGGACACAGGCAGACATTTCTAGACAGAGGGTGTGTGGGTATACAGGAGTGCAGTTATACAATTTCAGCCATGCACAACCAGGCAACCCCGGGTAGTGAGTTTCTGTGTGTGTGTGTTTAACGTCAAAAAATGACATTACGTCATTATTTTTGCACCAACCTTATATATATATATATATATATATATATATATATATATATATATATATAGTGTATGGGTTTCAAAAAGAGTAAACGTTTTATGATAATAATGTTCTTATTTAAAGCAATGAGTGACAATTGTACATATCTCAATATCAACAAAGATGGTGAACATTTAAGACCTTTTTTAAAAGATGTAAGCAATTTCTTGAGAAATCAAATTCACTTACATGACAGTGACTGCCAAAAGGTTGTTACTGAGAACAAAATTAGACATGCTAAGTTGGGGGATTCAGCTCGGTTAATCTACTATTTTTCTGAAGCACAACATAACTAAATATATAACAATTTCAATGTTATTTAATTGCCCAAGAAAATCATTGGGTGGGTGGCTTGTTCAGAACAAATTAGTATCATTAAACTAACATCCCAATTTTGCCCAAAGGCAAATACCAGTATAAGTTTCAACTACTCACATACCGCCATCCCCCCCCAAAAAAAAGAAAAAAAAAAAAAAGAAAAAAACTTTCAAGTAGAAAGACATGCTGAATTCAAAAATTGTAAAATTTCATTATTAGACAGACTATTATTGGATTCTAAAGTTTTTATTATTAGGTGGATTTAAAAAAAGAAATTACAAATATTAAAACCAAAATGTTTCACCTAACCAAAGCAATATTTTTAAAATTAGATCAAAATAGTAAATCAGCAAGAAGAAGAATGCAGGGTCATCAAAATGGTAAATGAAAGAATATGCAGATAGTTTAATGGTTACTGACTTGGAATGTTGGGTAAAGTTTGTTGCCGTCACTTCCACACAATAGGGGGTTAAATAGCTGGGCTGACTAGGGTCTACTAGTGGCAACCAATCTAGAAGGAAGTTAACTGTAGAGAAGTGCGACCAAGGGACCCAAATTTACCCAACGCTAAGCACTCCCAATGTTTTATCTGTTCAGTCATAGTTGTCATTTGTATTTCTATCATGGTGCATGTGTGGGGGGAGGGGGAAGACTTAAAATTGTTGATTTGCATGCACAAGCATGTAACTGATATAAACAAAGAGCATGGTTTTTGGGAGGCAGTTTTGAATCTGACTGTTGAACAGTGCAGTTTGATACGTGCTTGGATTTATTGATATTGGACGTACAAGTCTTGATTGCAACATTTCTTCTACCCCACCCCGGATTTACACTATTTGGACTATCAAATATTTTGTCTTGCTTTGAACTTGTGATACTACTTCAAATTATCTACATAAACTTAATTTAAAATGAGCCTAAATTGGTGGCCACAATTTTAACAACATAAGATATGCAGATGACACAGTGCTGAGAGCAGATATGGAAAGGAAACTACAAAACCTCCTACAGAAGTTAGTGAAGGAGAGCAAGAAGAAAGGACTAAGCATAAACTGCAAGAAGACAGAATGCAGGGTCATCAGCAAAAAGATGAGCTCAAAATGCAATTTACAGGTTGAAGAGACTAAAATCAAGCAGGTACAGAAATTTAAATATCTGAAAAGTGCTAAAATCAGAAGATGGAAAGTGCAACACTGAGAGCCAAAGACATATTGGGATGGCCAAAGACACATTCCAAAAGCTAGGCAGAGCATTACAAGACGGAAAAGTTTTGTTGGAAACAAAGGAAAGAATACTGAAGAGTTATGTAACATTTGTCCTCCTATATGGCAGTGAATGCTGGACAATCTCCTCAAAGATGTAGAAAAGACTCAAGGCAACAGAAATCTGGTTCTACAGAAGGATGCTAAGGATACTATGGACCAAACATGTGAGCAACAACAAAATTTTGGAGAGAATGGAAACAAAGAGGAAACTTATATTTAACATCAAGAAGAGGCAGCTGAAATTTCTGGGACACATAGTGAAGAAGGAAAATCTGATACCCACAGGATGGATAAAGGGAAAGAGGAACAGGAGAAAGCAATTCGTATCATACTACTGGGCATGAGCAAATGCATGGCAGAACAGAGTCTGGGAGAAATAACAAAAAAGATAAAACTTATTAAGAGCTACAAGGGACAGGATGAGGTGGAGGGTCATGATCGCCTACATCTTGAAGGGACACGGCACATAAAAGAATGAAAGAAAGAAGAATGCATCTTTGGATTTGTGTATCACATTTTCCATTATCATCTATTACTGCACTACAAAAATGGTTAGATTTTTGTACCTACTGCTTGGTTTTAATGTTCCCACTCACCATGAGTTGTCTTTCCTTTTGCTGATAACCATACATTTTGTCTTCTTACAGTGAATAGTAAAGAAAAGCAAGAAGAAAAGACTATCTCATTTTTTTATATTATTTATGAATTGCCATGATTTCTTGGAAAGATGGTTGAATGGCTTGGTGTTGCCTTCTCTACAGGCTTGAATTCAACAGTCTATCTTCTAGATTGGCTGCTGTCCAAAACTAGAGGCTCCAGTCTCTCTTACTATTTAACCAATTGTAGCTTAAATGAGTCTATTACTCCAACGTCGTTCGTACAATTCAAAACACTGCTGGTTCAATCCGCCATTCTTGCTTTCTGCACACTTCAAAATGTAAGCCCGTTCTCACTGCTGCTTCAGCCTTCTTTTATCAGGCCAACACTGCAGCTGACCAACCAATCAGCATCCTTCGCTTTTATTCTCAGTTACCCAGGTAAATAGCCTCCTCCAGTTTGACCAATCAGCACGCAACTTGCATTGGTTGAAGCATGCCAAACTATACAAAAAAACCCTCATTACAGCACTGGAATAGCTAGACGGGAGAGTAATGCCATTTTCATGGAGCAAAACTGCTGATGACATGTGCCATACATTGAGGTAAGATCCTTATTTTCCTTTGCACCAGATGCAAGCCACTCTGGCTTGCTTACTTCCACATCAATGATATGAGAAAACTGGATTCATACCTTTCCCTAGGGCATTAATGCAAAATTGAACACAGCAGTTTGAACTTGAAATAGCCTGAAGTTTGAACTTAGCTTACTAATCCCACTTTAAAATTTAATCAAATATATAGACCTTTTCCCAAAAATTCATAAAAATAGTAAAACATCTTTTTCATACCATGTGTGTACATTAGATATTTTTTCTGTTATTCAATAATTAAAAATGAGAATATCACTAAACTTCACATTGAATACTGTCAAATGAAAAAAACATTTCTACCCAAAGCTAGAGATCCCATTCTGTGCTATTTAACCCATAGATGGAGGGAAAAAATAGTGGTGTGGGCAAGAAAGGGAAACTGATTATGTTGAAGAAATGCATTATTCTAGTATTTTAGGAACTGATCATTTGATATTTCATTCGTCTTGATGGAAAGAGAGGTAACTTTCTATGATTGCTGAACTAATTTACATGAATTGAGAGAAGGCAAATTTATAGTTTTCTAGCTATTTCCACCCTTGCAATGGCTTTAGAAAGATAAAGTAGATTGTTAACTGCAGGTCCATGTTAAAGAAACATTAAACCTATTAAAAGATCTGGAGTATATAAATTGTGGACTATATGGGAAAACAAAAAACACTAAAACAACCAAGGCAAAAAAAAAAAAAAAAAAAAAAAAAAAGAAACTTAGATCAACCAATGCCATTGTATCTTAAGTGAACAAGTCAACATTTGGCAAATCTGTCAAAGTCGAAGGTCAAGTGTTAAAAAAAAAATAAAAAAAAAAATTACAAAAACGGGATCCAATTTTGCTTTTATACTTGACACTGACTTGTAACAGGAAAAATACTTTTAGAGAAGGACTGTTTCTCAACTTTACACACTTCTTCGTTGTGTTTAAAAAGGATGCATTAGCCTTGAATGAATAAGTATATGCACCTAAACATTTTATCATGATATTCTCAGGCTTCCAAATCTACTAAATTTAACATATCTTAAAATACTAACTCACACAGCTAGTTTGAGTTAAATATAAAACAAAAACATTTTTCATTTGTTTGTTTTCATATATCCAAAAATAAAAATTGAGGCATACATATTTTTGATCTGCCACCCACCTCAGTGAAGATGTGGATAACAAGTTCAAACAGGAAATATTCTATGAATTACACTGTGGTAATGCAGGAAGATTGGCAAATAATAGATTCATTTGTTACTTGTCTTAGTGGGTCTTATAGATTATGTTAAAGGAAATGGTAAACATATAAACAATTTGTAAAAATTATATTTTGATATGTTTCACCAATGAAATGGCACCATCAAAAGAATTTTATTTCGACAATATCTACATTAGCAGGACAAAATATAATTCACATTATATATTTTTTTTTTTTTTTTACTTTAATGGCATCATTTTAGAAATTAGATTTTAACTAATTTTCACCCAGTTTTTATTTCATTTATATAGATCTTATTCATTTCATCCCAAGCAAGGCAACAATGCCACTAAGACAAAGCAGGTTACTGAGAGTGAAAGAAAATGAGAAAGAGATTAATGACAGGAAAGTACAATAGAGGAACATGATTCAGGAATACAGAAGATGGTGACTGGTATTACATTTAAATTTTTGAAGATTTTAGCTGACAGGAAAGCAAAAAATTAAATGGAAGTTCCACAGGTAAGAAATGAAACTATCAGAATGTAACATGGTTACATCTAGTTAGTTCAACAGCAAAATGGTGGGACTTAATTGCCAATCTAGTAGCATGCTTAAATTCATGCAGTTGAGGCATCAAAAAGGAAAGCTCATCAGAACAATTGCAATGAAAATATTTGTAGAAAAGATAGAGGGAAGTCACATCATGTTGGTGAGAAAGTGATGAAGTCGAAATGCCACGTCTGCCTTCTTTGAATTTTGTCAAGAATTTTGAGATATATAGCAGGAACGACAGTCTAGATATGGCAAATTAATGCTAGTTTTATAAATGCACAAGATGGATTTTGACAAGAAAAATTGTCTTGCTCAGAGAGCCAATTTTCCTAAAAGTAGAGCTAGCAATTGATTCAATATAATCACTTTTTTTGTCAGTGAAAAATGTGAGCTGAAAAGGGCATAAAGTGTTGCTCTCCTGGAGGTTAGCAACAGCTATGCTGATGACAGGCAAAAAAGGTTATGTTTTGTCTTTACAAGAGCCAAATCAGTCCAAAAATGGTGTATGACTACCACATTTGGGCTGGAGTTGCTTAATCCTCTCGTTCCAGCCCTGACTGTGTTTAAAAGCTTTTAAATGGCCTTGTAGGTGATGAGTTTGTGTTTTTTTTCCACCCTACATCCACAGATGAAATGTTGCTAACATCTCGCTACTCTATTTTTGAATGAACTACATTCCTGGATTCCACCAGTGTATATCCTTACAGTTAGAACACACCATACCATATACACTAGATCAACATCCTCATTTCTTCTTATTCCATTGGTAAGAGGTAAGTTCCACTCAGACAGCTTTTTTTCCTTAGAAAACATTGTGAAACAGACTGAGTGGATGCATCTCCAATTGCTACAATCTTAACCTCTTCAAGTCTAGAGTCAACAGTTATCTATCCTACATATCCTCATATTATGCACCTCTTACATTGTCTTTGTATGCCTTTACAATAATCTCATTCAGTAACCCTCTACCTCAAGAGGCTCTTGCATTGGGTGAATAATAGTAATAGAAAAAGATAAGAAAATAGAAAAAGATAAGAAAATAGAAAAAGATAAGAAAATAGAAAAAGATAAGAAAATAGAAAAAGATAAGAAAATAGAAAAAGATAAGAAAATAGAAAAAGATAAGAAAATAGAAAAAGATAAGAAAATAGAAAAAGATAAGAAAATAGAAAAAAATAAGAAAAAGAAAAAAGAAAAAAAACAAACAAACTTCAGTGTAGTCATAACAGCAATAATGGTATTTCAGGTTCAATTCCAAACAAGAAAGCAATGTTTGCAATTCAGGAGATTATAACATTAACTTGTGCTAGTATAGTATGATATCTACTATTCATTTTCTACTATGGTATACTATTTGCCAACTGTTGGAATTATGAAATATGTTGAAAACCATTTCAGGAGCATAAACAGTTTGTAGCATAAACTTTATACCAGTATCTGTCTATATTTCTGAGATGAGGTATTATGTACACTATACAACAGCCAAAATGTTGTGATAAATATGGCAACAAATATGAGGACAATAGTCCAAATAATGTAAATACTGTAAACTTTATACCAGTCAGTTATAGTATTAAGTGATTTTCTAGTAAAAGTTACTTTAGTACTCATTGGGATTTCGTGAACAAAATAATTCTAAAATTTCACGCACTTTTTAATGGAATTACATAAATACCTCCTTTATAAATTCAAATTAGATAAATACGCCAGTCTTTAGGTTAAAATAATACTGTCGGTAGTTTGAGGAATTAATTGCTGTAGGCCAGAAGTGGGTTGTTTGGTAGAGTGCATTATCAATTACGGTAGGTCGCAAATGCCTCAGCAGATATCATACTATAGTAGCACCTACTAATTTGACAGCAAAAAGGGTGTTCTCTCTAAAGGTAAGAATATGCACATTAAAGTTGGAGCATTCACAAGCCAGGATTTTAAAAATATATGGCTTTTATGAAAGTTAACAGGTTGAATGTTTGTGTGCATTTTAGGTGAAAGTTATATATATAAATAAAGAAGATAGAAGCATACAAAACTAGAGTTTTTACTACAGGCATTTATTCTTTTTATGCTGACTGCAGTGAAACAAAGTTTTCAATCTCTCTTGTAAAGGTCCATTTTCTTTTCTGGTTCAGAAGTTAAGATATAATGGTTAAAATGGTCAAGCTCAAATCAGCTTTGCAATGAATTGGAATGACCAATTGACTTATTCCATGAGTAGGACTGATGAAATGCCGGACAATGTAGTTGAAAAGTGGATAAGAGAAAACTTCTATCCTTTCTGAAAGTGGGGTTATAAAAAAAAAAAAAAAAAAAAAAAAAAATCACCCATGTGACCAACCAAAAACACTTTCTGGTTTCTTTATGACTTGCATCTTGAGAAAATTTATTTCTTATTATTTTAGTTATCGATTTTATTTCATTCTCCCTCACTTTCAAATATGAAGTCACATAAAATAGCATTCTTTTATTGGAGCTGCTGATTTTTAAAATCAGTGGTTGAACAGTAAGGAAAAGAAGATTCAACAAATTTTCTTAGTTAACTTTGGCTCTTTAAAAAGGTTATTCTGTAAATTACATTTAAAAAAAAAAAAGTTATTTTTAGTGGATGCTCCTATTTGAGTAGACACTCCGTTTATTTATTAGACAATAAATTTCTTTTCATCTATTGACCTGAATATTTAAGGAATCATCTTAAAGAAAACTATGTGGTCGCTGTAAAGTTTAGAACCTGCATCCACCTGGGCAGAGGGAACTGTCACTAGATCTGATATGCTCTAACCAACTGAGCTACAGAAAAATTAGCTGATCAGGCAAAGCCAAAATAGTGCCTTTAAGTGAAATTTCTCATCATAGACTTCCTGAAATTTTTTTCATATCTGCTCATTTTCATATTCAAATATAGACAAAGCAAATTTCTAAAGAAGTAATCTGACAAATTTTATCACTATAATCTTATTAAAAGAAACATGTACTCTCTGGCAGGATATGAACCGGCATCCCATATGACCTGCTGGAGAGCAAATTTATCTTTTATAAGATTTGTCAAGTTTTGTTCTAGAGGTATTAAAATTTATAAGCCATTCCTAGGCCTAGTTAAACCATGATAAGAGGTCATTTTCAAGAGTAGCTGCCAGTTTTACTTTGTTGGAGCTATTGGACTTAGTAGTAAGACAGGAGTAAATAGTTGTGTCATCAGTGTAAATACAGAGTTGGAAACCGATGACATTGGAAAGGTTGTTGAAGAAAATAAGAAACAACAGTGGTCCACAGATAGAGCCATTGGGGACACTCCCTGCATTAATGTGAAATGATCTAGAACCATGGCCATTCATCTAAATTTTATAAAGAAAAACACTTCTTCAATAGAGGTCATTACTTTTTGTTGACAGTGAAAGCTGTTGGAGAGCTCTCTCAAGAGATATACTAAGTAAAGATTACTATTTCTTTTAAAACTTTTTGTCAATGTTTTATTTAACAAATTTTCTCTGGTCTGTTCTCAGGAGGTGTCTTATGTAGAATTGTTTTCATTCTGTGAGTTATGTTCAGTTGTTGCTTTTCGAGAAAACGATAACGCTAATAAGGTTTTAAATATTTAAATGCTAATAAGGTTTTATGTATTTAAGGACATGGTTAACCATGTCCTTAAAATACTTAAAACCTTTCCCTTAAAACAATTTTTTTAGGGAAATAGGTTTCTCAACTTATCTGTTATTGCAATTTCCTATATTTAAGGGGTTTCCTTTCCTTACCTTTTGTTTGAACCTTTGAAGGTCAATACAGTGTAACCTGGATATAAGAGAAGACCCGGATATAAGAGAGATTTTATCTGGTCCCAAATTAGAGCCATACTTACCTAAACAAAATAGACCAAACCCGGATATAAGAGACTTCTTCTCCGGTCCCAACAACTCTCTTATATCCGGGTTACACTGTATCTTAATTATGTCATTATTTTCTTTTAGAGTTATATATACGATCCATTTTAGTTGTTGCCGCTGTTGAATGTGCTTATGTGATGTAGTTTATGTTGTACTGTAGCTGGGTCTTTATAGAAAAATCAAACACTGACTGGATATCTAGTGTTATAACTTAGAATAAGAAAACATATAAAAGGACAAGATTACTAAATCTAATTACAGCAAGTTACCTACTTATACCTAATTATAGCAAGTTACCTACTTAATGAGTTTGTGTGAATGGATGGGGGAACAGGAACAAAGAAGGATGGTAAAAGATCAAATCAGAGCAACAAAAGACATTCTGGAGAGCCATGGATAACATGTCCCGAAAGGACTTGGCACATAAAAATTCTTTACAAGGGGTTAGTGGAGGAAAGGGATTAAAAAAAAAAAAACAAAAAAACAAACAAATTACACCATTAATCCAGTAAATAATATATTTCATATATTATTTAAATTTGATGATTACCCCTTTTGAAATGGTGCGCCCTGTCGGCTAGGGTTGTAGACTAGGTCTGTGTGACGGGTACACACCTGGCCCAGGGTCGAATCCTTTGGTTACGGCGCCAACTGTGACGTCGCTCCCCCTGGTCGCTCCTCCTGGTTCCAAGCGTGCCGCTCCAACCTCTTGGTTAGATGATCACCAGCCTCGCCTTTCCCAACCCGCTTCCAATACCTGGTTGCTAAAGCAACTGTACTGATCTCCGGTCTGTCTACCCACGCTGTGTTTAGATCTTAGACAGACGGGACCAGCAGGGATTGGGCCGTATGCAAGTTGAGTCCGACGGGGGTGGCAAAACACAAGTAAAGGAAAAAAAAAAAAACTCACGAGACAAAAAATTACTGATAAAAAAAAGGGTGACAACCTTTTATATCTAATGTCCGTTACATAAAGAAAAATTGTTCTCATTCCCGACCCGCTCTGTGGACTATGGCACCAAGCTTCTATCATACAACTTAACGATTTCGAATTGTCTACTCTCCAGAATTGTGTATGTCGGAGTGTGGTTTAGTTCGACACTGGGGCTAATTTCTATCAATCATTCGCAGTTGATTCTTCTCTTCGACTTGAGTTGTATTTCTTCACTTCGATCTGGTTGGGTCGAATTCTGTTCTCGGCTGGGCTTGATTTTAACTTCTTCTTCTTCCGTCCAGTAACTCTTTGGCCTTGTCTTCGACTTGGCTGCAACTTCTCCGCGGCTTTCGAGTAATCTTCTTCTTCGTCGACTTGGGCCGGAAGGATTTCTTGTCTTCGACTTGGGCCGGAAGGATTTCTTGTCTTCGACTTGGGCCGGAAGGATTTCTTGTCTTCGACTTGGGCCGGAAGGATTTCTTGTCTTCGACTTGGGCCGGAAGGATTTCTTGTCTTCGACTTGGGCCGGAAGGATTTCTTGTCTTCGACTTGGGCCGGAAGGATTTCTTGTCTTCGACTTGGGCCGGAAGGATTTCTTGTCTTCGACTTGGGCCGGAAGGATTTCTTGTCTTCGACTTGGGCCGGAAGGATTTCTTGTCTTCGACTTGGGCCGGAAGGATTTCTTGTCTTCGACTTGGGCCGGAAGGATTTCTTGTCTTCGACTTGGGCCGGAAGGATTTCTTGTCTTCGACTTGGGCCGGAAGGATTTCTTGTCTTCGACTTGGGCCGGAAGGATTTCTTGTCTTCGACTTGGGCCGGAAGGATTTCTTGTCTTCGACTTGGGCCGGAAGGATTTCTTGTCTTCGACTTGGGCCGGAAGGATTTCTTGTCTTCGACTTGGGCCGGAAGGATTTCTTGTCTTCGACTTGGGCCGGAAGGATTTCTTGTCTTCGACTTGGGCCGGAAGGATTTCTTGTCTTCGACTTGGGCCGGAAGGATTTCTTGTCTTCGACTTGGGCCGGAAGGATTTCTTGTCTTCGACTTGGGCCGGAAGGATTTCTTGTCTTCGACTTGGGCCGGAAGGATTTCTTGTCTTCGACTTGGGCCGGAAGGATTTCTTGTCTTCGACTTGGGCCGGAAGGATTTCTTGTCTTCGACTTGGGCCGGAAGGATTTCTTGTCTTCGACTTGGGCCGGAAGGATTTCTTGTCTTCGACTTGGGCCGGAAGGATTTCTTGTCTTCGACTTGGGCCGGAAGGATTTCTTGTCTTCGACTTGGGCCGGAAGGATTTCTTGTCTTCGACTTGGGCCGGAAGGATTTCTTGTCTTCGACTTGGGCCGGAAGGATTTCTTGTCTTCGACTTGGGCCGGAAGGATTTCTTGTCTTCGACTTGGGCCGGAAGGATTTCTTGCCGCAACCCAGCCGCAACCCTCCGTCGTCCGAGGTGATCTCTTCTCACTGCCGTCCGGGGCTGAACTCATTTTTTGTCGATTGGGGTCCTGCTTTTATTGACGCCGCAGCAAACCGGGGTGGGTCTGTCGGCGTCAGGGCTCTCTCGATAATCCCAAAAGTCGCATTAGTTCTGATTTCCCATTATCGCTATTATTTTCACCCCTACTTCCTCACAGTGCCTCTGGGGGGAAGACGCATACCCATCTCTCCCGGTCTCTCGTATGTCAGGTGACCGTTTTCGACCAATGGTTCTTGATCGAGCATTCTCCCTCCTCTTTCCGCATATCACGTGACCGCTTTCGGCTAATGAGACTGTGGTGGGACGCCTCCCGTCTCCAATCGGGCGTGGCTTACATCGTTCCTGTTCTAAAAAAAAAAACAAAATCTAATTTGGCCTTTTTCACACGTACGAAAAATGATAATCTTGGCTTTTTCTCACCTGGGTTCTGTCAAAACAGCCTGCCGCTAATTAGATGTGACTTCAGGAAAGAATATTGGCGCTATCTGTGAGCCGAGACAATCGTTTTCTTTCCTTCTTTGTTTTTGGTCAGACCTGATAGTCAAAATTCTTAATTATCTGAATTGAAAATGTCTCCACTTCATCATCGTGGGGTTCCAATTTTTAACAGGTCAGAATCTGTATACAGTTCCACCGGTCACCACCTCAACACAAAAAACACCTTTCCTCCGATTAAAATTTCGTTTTCATTGTTCAAAAAAATCTTTATTGTTTCAGCCAACCTTAACAAAACTTCCATCCTACGCGGACACGGAATTAGTTCAAGTGCTTGACCTGATAATTTTGACACTTGTTAGGTGCTGGTCGTACGTGTGTGTTTTCGCTTACGACCTGGTCTCGTATTATGTTTCTGTCTTTCCTCTTCTTTTTGTTTTATTTCATTATCTCCAAACTCTATTTCTTCAACCAAATATAACAATTTCTATTTCCCTGGATTTCGGTCAGGTAATTTGACCTGATATATTTTGACACCTGTCTTGTCTTAGTTTTACTTATGACCGGGTTTTGTATCATCTATTCCTCTTTCTCTTTCTTTTTATTATTTTTTTCTTCTTCTTCTCTTTGGATCGCCTAAATACAGTTAGAGAATTATTCTCAAAACTCAATTATTCTTCGTTTCTAAATAACTAACAACTGGTTAATAAACCGAATAAAAATTAAATCATATTTCTATGAATATCTCTTTTTAGTCTTTCTAAAAATGCAGGGTGCCACATCTGCGTCTAGGGTAAGAAAAACTATGTCCAACAGCAAGGACTCTGAAAGGAGGTTTTGAGGGGTGTGGAACCACCTCTAAATTGCTGGTGTTCCCAGGTCCACCATATTAGCACCTGTTAGGGTCCCAGCTATGGGTAAATAGTTAATCCTGAAACTGAGGTAAAAAGCATTATAAAAGTGTAAAAATAGCTTTTAATACCAGAAATACTTTTGAAAAAAAAAAAAAAAAAAAAAAAAAAAAAATTTACAAGCAATACATGTGATTGTACTCAAAAATATGAGTAATTGAAAAATGGTTCAAATATATATGTATACATACAAACCTTTTTTTTTTTTTTTTTTTTTTTAACCAAACCATCGCTATGTATCTACTTCAAAAATTTTGTTGGCATTAAATGACCCACTGAGGTTTTGATATGCCATAAATCAACCAACCAAACTTTGAAATGGTCTCATCAACACAACAGTCTCAGCTTTTGATAATCACCATTAAACCCATCCAACTCTTTTTAAATTGTCTGCACAGACACCCATACAGTCTGAAATGTTTGTATTGGAGTTTCTGACACGAATGTCAACCAGTAAAGCATGCCGTTTCCAAATTTTCTCATGGAGTGAATTGCATCACGGTGCTCTTTTTCTTACAGATGGTGCCCAACTCACCCTACTATACTGTGCAGTTGACAAAAATCAAAAGAGCTATGATTGGTTAGCATTGTGGTAATAGCCAGTTACCCTCCTTACTATTATGAATGGATCAGTCCATCAGTGAGAACATAATTACCATGTGGTGCTACATGTTGGAGCAAGGAGAAGAAAGAATTAGGCAGGAAATGTTTGCCTTTTTATAGGCTTCAACACCGTCACCTAACAATGGGGATATATAAGACACGGTTAGAGACATAATAAAATTGCATTTATTTGATGTCACAGATTTACACATTAATACCAACTGATAATCCGTTTTATTTATATCTAATTAATTTGGGGAGGTGTGGGTGGTGTAATGGAGAGAATCTCAGAATGAGAAAGCAGAGAGAGTCAAGCTTGAATTCCAGTCAGGTTTGTTATGGATGAATTAGAAGCCATTGTCAAAATGCAGATAAATGACACAAACAGAATTAAGTTTGCAAAGAAAAAAAGGTAAAAAAAAAAAATGAAACAAGAACAATCATATAAGCAAGCAAACAATACAGTTAAAGAAAATCAACAGATGAGGAGGCAAAAGAATTCAGAAACTATGAATTGGTGTTTCTACACAAAAGCAAGGTCAGACAAGTGAACGTAGTAGGTCTGTCTAGTCATGAAGGCAGATCTGGACTGAGTCATGTCAAAACACAAGCTGCCCCATTTCATTAGTTAATAAAAATATCCCAGCATGCATTCTGTGTCCTGACTACAAGATTGCAATCATTCCTAATAATCCCTAGGGAAATCAACAGTTACATTCACTTTCATGTAAATTCCCTTGATAAAAGGTATGAATCCATATAGTTCCTCATATATGGGTTAAATAGTAGGACTTTAATCTAAAAAAAAAAAAAAAAAAAAAAAAAAATTATTGTTAATGCCATATTCCCTTACAACCCCCCCCCCCAAAAAAAAAACAACATCTTACAAGCTAAAAATGTTTCATCTTCAAATGACCCACAAAGGGTTGATAAGCTGCCAAAAATAAATTAGCCAAAACAATTTACTTTTCAAGATTTTAAATGGACACATACTAACTTTGAGTTTTATATAATAGATATTATTTATTGGAATAGGAAATGAAAGAACTCAAGGTTCCACTTCAGCATTGGGTTGATATGCAAATCAAGCAAAAGTAAAATTGATGAAAAAATATAATTGTATGATCATTGTTTCGAGCTTCTTGTCTTTAGGAAATGAAGGGAGACCACAGAGTTCAATGGAATTCCTATCTAATTCTTCATTAGCATTGTCATTCTTGTATATGGCAAGAGAATCTGTCTTTTAAAAATACCAAAGTTGGTCAAGATATAAGACACATGGTAGGAGGTGTTAAATGATAAAAACTACATTTATTTAACATCACACTCATATAACATCTACAAACAGACATAGACAATCAATTGAATAGATATGTCGATATTTCTGAGATGAGGTATTGTAACTATTTACATTGTTTGGATTGTTATCCTCATCTTTATTGTCATATTCACAATGTTTTCACCATTGTATACTCCAACCTTCTTCGCATTCTCCAATGGACAAAAGCATTGAAATAATCCAATGACTTGACCTAAAGAGTTATGAGTTCAATACCTGGCCACAGCAGACGTGAACAAAAACTTGGAGAGCTGAGTTACTAAAGGCAATGAAAAAAGCATGGCACATAGAACTAGAATAATCTACCCATGGACGTTTCAATTGATTTGGTTTGTTTTATGACATATCAACCTAAATGGGTTATCTAATGCCGACAAAATTTTTGCTGGTAATAATTTTTTTTCAGAAACATTGCTGCTAATATTTTTTTTCTTCAGAAATTTATTGCTGGTAATTTTTTTTTTTTTTACAATGTATTTCTGGTATTAAAACCTATTTTTACACTTTCATAATGTTTTGAACCCAGTTTGGGGGTTAACTATTTACCCATACGTGGGACCCTAACAGGTGCTACCACCCTGGGTCAGGGTGAACCTGGGAACACCAGCAATTAGGAGGTGGATTTCAGTGTCACATTTTCCGCCCTCTGTTAAAATACTTCCCAGATATTAAAATGTTTGCATTTGGTTGATTTTGGTGTCTTCGAGGTTGTAATTTGCATTTTGGGATTTTCCTTTTGCTAATAAACATGCATTACGTCTTCTTGCAATTTATGTTTAGTTCTTTCTTCTCACTTTCCTTCACTACTTTAGCACTCTGAGAGGGCCAAAGCACATTGGATTTAACGACGGTTTATCCTGCCCAAGCGGACGCAGGTTCGAATCCTACCGGAGAGTGGATATTTTTCTTTAATAAGATTTCTTAAATATTCAGACCGATAGACGAAAATAAATATTAGGTTAGTGCAAAAATAATATCGTTTTTTGACGTATTTTTTAACGTCAAAAAACGATATTATTTTTGCACCAACCTAATATATTGTTTAATAAATAAAATGGTTATCCATTAAAAGTAACGTTTAAAGTGATAAAATCTGTCGGATTAACAGAAAAAAATCCATCACTTTAGAAATTGCTTTTTTTTTTTTTTTTTTACGTTAGGTTACGAAACTTAGCAGACATGTATATTTGGAAAGTCCGGAGAGAGGTTTGCTGAGGCACTATTCAACTTTACTTTATCATCGACGTACTTCGTGGCCAAGTGTTTTATAAATTAAATATGGGTATCCACTAAAAATAACGTTTAAGTAATATATAATAACAAAAGTGTTAACGCATGCTATATTTATGGGTAATAGTACTTAATATCAGGGATAGCATATATGCAAATATAAAAATGGATATTGAGCAGCGACCATCTGTTGACCTTAGTGTTAACTATATATCAGCAATTCACTTGCAACATATTTGACAATATAAAGCAATAAAACTAATCTATTAGGTTGGTGCAAAAATAATGACGTAGTAATGTCGTTTTTTGACGTATTTTTTAACGTCAAAAAACGACATTATTACGTCATTATTTTTGCACCAACCTAATATTATCAGAGAAAGCACTGAATGGGAGGGTGGTGGTTTGGTGGAGAGCTTTTGATAAAGACAACGATAAATGAAAAACCCAACATAATCAGAGAGACAGAATAGCTTGGTGACTGGCTTTTATCCTCTGATTATCGTCATTTTTATTTAATCATGGAGAGTAACAATGTGACAATACAATACGAGTGAAAAGTTTGAAACCAAAAGCAATTATCAGATTACAAACTAAATAGCAGACCTTCCACCATTAATAGAGAAGCATTTGTGGGGAGGGGGACATGGCATTTAAACATTAATTAAGGGAAAACAACAACAACAAATACCAACTAAGCTTTAACAGTTTATTCTGACATAGGACTGTTTAAGTGGGTAGTTAGGAATAACAGTTTTAAGAAAGGTTATACCTCACTTTGATAATTTTGCAATCAATGTTGCTATTAAATAAATGAAAACGGTATAAAAAAAAAAACCTCGTTTATATATAACCAACAAGTTTATCTACTCTATACGTCGAGAAGTAACGTCTCCAAAAATATATTTTTTATTTGATCGATTTGTTTTTTATGGCTTATCAACCTTTTAGCAGATTAAAGACAAAAAGATATTTTTAGATTTTAAGAATGTTTTAAGGAGATAATAATGGTTAGTGATAACGTCTTACTACTTAACCCATAGCTAGGGGGAAGGAGAAGAGGTGGGTTCATACCCTTTTTTCAAGGTTATTTGGTATAAGTGAATGTAATGAACCCAACGGGAACTGGAACTTGACTCTTCAGTTAATAATTCCGGACCATTATCTATTACACCACCTGCATACCAAAGCTTACAGTACCTGGTATTCCCAAGCGGTCACCCATCTACATACTGAGCAGGCTTAACATTGCTTAACTTTGGTGATAGTACGGGAACTGGTGATTAAACGTGATATGGCCGTAACCTGAATTGGCAACAGCTGGTCTACTCATAATGAGAGGTGACATATCCCCCAAACGGTTGGGTAGACTGAACTCTTAAAAAATGTAGAATAACGTTTTTCCCCATGATAAAACTTTTTTTTTTGGAAACTAGTTTTATTTAATGTATCAAGAGAAACAATAAGTTTTAAAAATCAAGTTAGAGAATTCATTTCATTCAATAAACACTAGTGTTTGGAAACCATTGGATTTGAATTCGGAAATAGATAAGATGAAGCCAATTAAAACAATATTTGAACTTTCAATCCACCTGGTCCCAATAGACATGTGGCCAGTTGGAGTGTTTGGATAAAGAAATAGACACTTACTTAGGTTAACAAAAGACAGGATAAATCTATTATTAGGAAGCAAACTAGCAGCACTATGAAAATACGTGACATTAAGTGATATGGTATATCAGATTATAATATGATAAAGATATAGTTTTAAAGGTATGCTATATTTATGGGTTACTGGTTCAAGATCAAGGAGAGTACATATGTAAATATAAAAGTAGACACTGAGATCAATACAGTGTGGCGACAGACTGTTGACTTCAAATCCACCCCGACACACACACACTCGTATAAGTAGCCGAGGTACCCGGCGTTGCTCAAGTGTACATGGCTGTAATTTATAACCGTACCACCTGTCTGCCTGCCGCCTCACTTGCATGCATCATCAGTTGGTATACTAAGCTACTTAACCCTCTTCTTTTTACGGTATGTCCTTCACAAGTTTGATTATTCTTAATAAAAGGAATTTCATCGAAAAAGCCTTCTTGTGTGGTCGTTGTTAAATTGTTTCAATGTTTTAGATATTCAGTGAATTTCCTATGGCCGTAATTACTTTCAAATAGTATAGCATTGTTCACAAATTTAATAATGAAACAAAGACAGGGATGAAACGTTAGGGGTTGCTTCAACTGCACGTGCAATCACATAAACGCTGTCTCCTTCTTCACGCATTTACTGTAAAGCTGGGGTTAACAAGAGGTTCTTCGGGAATTTTTCCCTTTTAACGCTTTAATAATCCTTCTCAAACAATCTTTGCATCAAAGTTTATTCGAATGCCAATTTAGGATAGAATCATAAAAAAAAAATCTTGGCCAAATGGCAAAAGCCGATTTTCAACCTAATTTGTCGCAGATTTCGTCCACTTAATTGAAATAATCTAAACCAAACATTCCCGCAAGACAATTTGTGTGTTGTGTAATTTACATGGCAAATTTGGAAAGTATTGGATGAAAAACCAGGGAGTTATGACCCAAAAAACGGGCTTTTTCGTTATACGCGGGGAAGCGAACTGGACTAAAACCACACTATCTTATGTCTTGCATGATGGCAAATTCTTGCGATATATTTGAAGAAAATTGGATAAGAAATGAGAAAGTTTCAAGTTTTTATTTTAAGTAGAACGAAAAACTCGATTTTTTCATATTTTTTTTTTTTTTTTGCATTTATTGTTTGTGAATCCACTGTCGCAGTAAAAATTATCAAGCACCCTACATAAACCTCGTAACATGAGCTCTGCAAAGAACATCAGCACATCCAGTAAAAAAATTTGTTCGGATGTAACTTTGCCTAGGTTCTTGCAAAAAGTCGTACCTGTCTTCAGTTTTATCAATTTTTCTACCAAACCCGGTGGGAGGGGTGCTAGAGATTGAAAAGCTGGTAGGTAATACCTACCTTGGTAAATTCGCAACATGTATGTACAATTTCTTCGAAATCGGTAGAGAAATGTGGACGTGCATAAATAGTATACACAGACAGACACAGACAGACGTCTTCAGTTTTATAGATATAGATTACTTGAAACGTTATTTTTAGTGGATACCCATGTTTGAAAGAAAAACTCCGTTTTTTTTTGTTTTTTTTTTGTTAGCGTCAAGCCTATCTCGTCTGTTTTCAGGTGCCTCTTTTGTAAATTTTTATTTCAAATCCTAAATAAAACAATAGAGAGTTCCACTGTCTAGTTTATTTTATTCCAACTTTCTCTAAAATAAAATTAAAATTGATCCTTCATCGTTCGTCTTTCCCAAAACCTCATCTGACTATTCACAAAAAAAAAAAAAAAAAAAAAAAAAAAAAAAATCAATTTTACTTGGCTTAATATCTTTACAAAAGCTCATTTCATTATTATTATTATTTTTGATTTTAGGGAATATTAGCAGCCGTCGTTTTTGTGCTACAATCTACTGTCTCATTTCTCAGCGCTTTGTCAGAACATATGTCCAAAATGTTTACAAATCCTAATATATTTTGAAAGCCGCAAATAATCACATGAGCTAAAGTTGTTAGATGCAATACGGTGCCTCATCCTTTCAGCAAACAGGGACTTAGCTCCTTCGAGGACACGTTTACATTTATCACGTGCAGCCACAAATAGGCGTCTTTTGTGATAGGAACTGCCATGTTAGTATAGTCGGAAATAGTGGTTTCCGTGAGCTATAGTGGCAGAGCATGCTACTGTAAATCATGGAGAAAATTGAGGTTTCATCTAATATTTCAGAGAAGGAATGAAAGTATTTATGCCGGTTTTGACCCAAGAGGAAATCTGTGACGCAGTTCTCAATATGAAGGTTAAAAATGTCAGTATACAGTTGACGTCTCGAAGAAAGTAATGAAGTGAATCCCAATCAGCATGCTAGTAACGGATAGAGGTCTTATGAATAGGAGGTTCCTGTCTAACAGATAATTAGAACGAAATATCAATAGACTACTACAGAGTGATCAGAGTTGCCAAGAGGACAGTATTGCGAAGTTCGGCAAGAGTTAGGAGAGACGGTAAGAAATAAATGACGTAAACAAGCCTGATGTGCGGATTTGAGTAAGGGATTGTGCAGTGGAAAATTGAAAATCTGAATACCGGCAACATTGGTAATATTTGAGCGTTTAAACCAGGTGTCGTGATGCGCATTAGTTCGCAGATGGATGGAGAGAGTGCGCCTTTGTCAGAGATTATGTCTAATATACTGCAGTCCTGAGAAGATGGAGAACGATAAAGAAAAATGAGATAGCTAACAGTGTAATAATGCCGTTTTAGTTTTATAATTTGTAAGATGCAAAAGGGATCATTGCAAGAGATAAAGTGTTACAATTGCTTCCCGTGTGAGCGATTTTTTTTTTTGCAATAAGTGTTCCTCCTAAAGTTCCGATTTCAAAGCAAGCACACCAAGCGCATTTCGAGAAAATACGCTAATTTCTTTTTCAACGCCGCTTTGAATAAACAAAAACGATCGAATTAAAACATGCTGTAATGTAAAATAAGAAAGTTCAAAACATTCAGCGATTTTATGTTACGATTATCAAATTATGTATTGAATTTACTATACGGTAGAGCAATGTATAGCGGCTCGGATTGAGGAATCGGAGAGCCGAGTTCGAATTCCAGTCGAATCACTTACATTCATTTACGTGCAAATAAACTGGAATCCTCTTCTCCCACCTCAGCTATGGGTAAATAGCAGGACAGACCGGGTTCTATAGCCTTGGATGACAAGCTCCTGCGGGAAAAATCTGCGTCGTCAGTCGCGTAAGCGTGTAACACGCATGACACATAACTGACTGATCTTAATCTTCAGCTGGCTTATTTCTGTTAGGAGCGGTTCAATTTCTTTGAATTTTATATTTATGACAGAGTGTTTCCAAAGTAGAATAATCTAGATTGAGATTGAAATTCTCATTTAGTGCTTCACCCGTTTGCACCTGTGCGATGTGTGGTTAGTGTAACTCTCATCATTGCAGAACGTGGAATCTACCAGTAGAGTTCAAATTCTCACTCAGACTGTTCAGTTCATAAAGGCAATGGATCCATCATCCACCGACCAACTAAAATAGTAGAGTAAACGGAGCTATCTAGCCTTGGATGGTAACCAATCTAAGAGAAGTTAATACTTTGGCAAAAACCGAGGAGAGAAGGCAAGGAAAAACTACACCACGATAAGTCATGACACTTCACAGATAAAGAAAAAAAAAATGAGTTTGCGGAAGTCATAAGTGTGTGTCCTGAAAGGATAATAGAATAAAAATTGTGCTTTATGTCAATATGTTTTCTGTAGATTAAAGGAAGTACTTTTTTTTAGACAAACCCAAAATAAAACGACAGAACTATGTAAGAACTAAGATATTTTTTACTTATTTAAAAACGATTGAATATTTTCCATTATGAATAAAATTCTGATATCATTTCACCTCAAGTAAGGCAATAAAGCCACTAAGATATAAGGAGTTACTGAATGTGAAAGAATACGAGAAAAAGGAAACACTATTAAGGAAAGAGAACAAGAAAAACAGGATCTGAGAAGAGAAGATAACGATTAACATTGATTTTTAAAGATTTAAATGCAATATTGACTGAAAAGCAAGAAGCCGGAAGAGAGTCCCACAAGCGAGAAGTCAGAGAGAATAAACTGTTAGCATAGAACTTACGGTTAAATCTAGCCATTTCAGTAGTAAATTAATTAAATCTTGTTGACAATCTAGTACTGTACTTAAATTCGTAATGTCTTAGTACCATTTTTTTCAGCGGCGGTGTTGAGGATAAACAATCAATGAGAATGATTTTGTTTAACTAAGCAAATCTGTTTCAAAATTGCTATTTCATTTAATCAAAATTGTCTGTAAATATTGACTGGTTAAGATCAATCGATATGCAACTTCAACGTGTTTAATCTTTGAAAATGTCTTCTCAAATATGCTGTGGCAAACACTTGACTTAGTCTTCCAGTAAAAGATTTTACGATAAAACTGTCTGATAACATTTGCAAACACCACTTTCTTTGTCTTTGACACTGACTCAGCATGTACTTTTACTGCATTTCGATCACTTAATTGGTAGGCCGGATTATAATCAGAGAAACAAATTTCGGTGCCTCGATATTGCATATTTTTTTAATGAAAAATCTTCAGGGATTTCTTTTTATATAACTGTAAAAAAAACATACGAACACCCCCACCAATTAAAAAGTATAACTGCGATATTAAATAGGGGAAACATACCCCACCCCGCAAATATTTCCAGTGTTTACTAAAACAACCTATTCAGTAAAATATTCATTCATTAATGAATAAGTCCTGAAAATTTTGTTTGAATCCGATAATTCCTTGATTTATGGTAAATATTTTAAAATAGTGGGTGTAGAGTTTTGCTTTCATTACGGACAGAAAGGATCCATTTTGCTGGCACCTTTCATTAAGACAGTGTTATCTGCGTATCTTATGTTGTTAAGGTAGGTACTTTCCAGGAGATCGAGATCAAAAAAAAAAAAAAAAAAAAAAAAGAAAAAAAAAAGAGCATAGCATGATGAAAAAGACGCCAAACTTGACGAAAACAAAATTTTATCGTTTAAATGTTTATGTTATTATTAAGAGGAAAGATCAAAATTTATTTTAATTATTTTTTATAATTTTTCTTTCTTTTTAAAACATTCTGAATTTTGATTTAAAAATCCTTGTTTCTCTTTGTATCACCGGAACTAGTAAAATAACATACAATTTTTAGCAAGTTTTTTTTTTTTGTATAACACACATTAATTTGGAAAATCTTGCAAAAATAAAAATAATTGTCAGATGTTAATGAAACTTTCAGAAACTACAGATGTTTGAAATTATTATAAATGTTTTTTTTTTTATTAAAGTCATGGTAGTAATTTTTTTTATATTTATTACCCCCACCCCATAACTAATTTCATGAAAACTCTAGAAATTCGATTGAGTCCACTTTAGTAATTACAATAGTTAAAAGCACAAGGCTTTGAGGAATGCAAATCATGTTTTTTTTGTTTTTAATTGGACTCCCCCTACCTGAAAATCAGCTCTGAATTGTAACATACAAAACTCAATAAAACAAAGATATTATTTAATTTCAAATGCTTTTATTTGCTTTTAGTCGTTTTTATGAATATGGACAATATTTTCTGAAAGCAAAAAAATTTTTCAATGAAAAATGAATTTTTAATAGAATTGTTATTTCTTTAATTATAATAGATTTTTACATTTAAGTTGTTAAAATATAAAATTAGTTAAAAGCCGCACCCACTTTCGTAAGTGTTCTTATGAGATAGATCTTTTTTAGCGCGTTGTAAATTGTATCGTTTTGACTAATCAGAAGACCCGCAGTAATTAAGAAATGTAATCTTGTGTTTATAACCAGGCTGTAATTATAAAGTACGGAAGACCAACCAGAATACAATTAAGTTGCGTTATTTGAGTTAAGCATTGTTCTCCGCTGTTAAGGCCTTTACTTTTGCGAAACACGTGTGGAGAAGTTAATTTGATTTTTCAATTTTTAACCGAGAAGGGTACCTACAAGTATCAGTATCATCTTATGAAATTTATATGATCTTATTTTTATATTAATCTGTTATGACATTTTTTCCATAAATGAAATATCAAAATTAATCATAAAATGAATGGAAATACAACTGACACAGTAAAATTATAGTATTTTATATACACTTCTGATAAGAAATGTACCTATAAATTAATTAGATACCTTTCTTATGTAATTTAATCTCACTCTTAACAGTCTTATTTTAATTTCTTTATAATATATTTTTCATAAAGCATCATAAACGTAAAGTACAAAAAACAAACAAAAAAATTAGAGTAAATTATTTGTTCACTTAAATCTAAATAATTTCACTTTTCTCCTTCTGTAGAACAAATTATCCTCACGTAATCCGTCAATATATCATTCATCACCTGTCAAGTGACGCAAAAGATTATGACCGGCTTTGATTTATTTTCAAATTACACCTTTTCGGCGAAGAAAGCTAAGTTAACCTTGGTTCAAAATATTTTAAATAAACGTTATAATTTCTGATTTTCTTAAAATAAGTTTTGAAAAAATGATAATTGATTTTTAAAAGAATTTCAAACTGAGATTTTCATTTTTTTTATAAAATGGAAAAAAAAAAAAGGTTGCCATGATCGATTATCTGTCAATTTAGCTGACTAAAAAAAAAAAAAAAAAAAAAGATTTTTAACAAAAATTTCGGACGTGCTAGGAACGATTAAAAAATCTAAAAATTAAAAAAAAAAAAAAAAAAAAAGAAGAGAAAATACCCCAGAAATACTTTGATCTTTCCTCTTAATAATAATAATAATAATAATAATTATAAACACTTAGATGATAAAATTTTGTTTTCGTCAAGTTTGGCGTCTTTTTCATTATGCTATGCTCTTTTCGTCGCTTTTTTTTTTTTTTTTTAGCTATCTCGTGGAGGTACCTATGTTAAGGTTATGTTCGTCGATAAAGAACTTACAATTCCAGAAACATGATAAAGCTTTGTCATAAAGTAAAAAAATGATATTAAAAAGAAGTTATTGTATTTATTTTTATTTATTTATTATTTGTAGAATATCGAATGTATTTCACGATTTGCTGAAAAAAATAGTGAGAAAAGCGAGAGAGGAGAAAAAAAAAAGGAAGAGAGAGGCGAAAAAAAAAAAAAAAAAAAAAAAAAAAAAAAAAAGCAGAGAGAGGAGAAAAAAAAGGAAAAGGAAAGAAAAAATTAAAAAAGAAAACAGCAAAAAGGCGCCCCCCGCCAAAAAACAAAAAACAAAAAAAAACAGAAAAAAAAATGGGAAAAACCGAAAAAGAAACCAACCAAACAAACAAACTAAAAAACAGACAAAATCCACAGAAAAAAACAAAAACAAAAAAAAACAAAAAACACATAAAAAAAAACACACACAAAGAAACAAAACAAAAAAAACAAACAGACAGAAATAAAACACATACAATAAAAAAAGAAAAAACGGAAAAAAAAAAAAGCAACGGAAAAAAAAGGAGGAAAAAAACGGAGGAACAAAAAAAAAAAAAAAAAACAAGGAGAAAATAAAAAGTGAAAAAGAAGAAAAACCGAGTTGTGATAGATTTTAAATTTAAAAGCAACGGCTGTCTTGTTAGATTAAAAAAAAATGTCAGATTTTGTTGTTTTTTTTTTTTGAACTAGTATATGCTTGTCAAAATTGACAGCAATTGTTAGAAAGTTTTTAATATTGGTTTTTATTGACTGTTATATTAAACACTACTTTTTTTTTTACATAGAAAAGTATTGAGCAAAAACGATTTATATAATGTCAGCAGTAATCAAAGACTTAGATACTATTGACTGTCTAAAAATATAAATATTAATTTAGCCAACAAATTAAATATAGTTCGTATTTACACTGTGCCCGAAAAGTTCAATTTAAAACTAACGTTCATAAATACTTTTGGTTAAAAGAAATCCTACAATTATGAATAAATATTAATCTTGCACTATGTGATAGCTGAAGGCGTGACACGAGAGACTTACACACATACATGTGAGGGTATATATAGGTTTAATTAAAAACGACTGGTACTGCGGTTAAGTTTTTTTATTTAATTTTTCATGTGTTATAATTTATATAATACATATTATAACACATAAAAAATTAAATAAAAATTTTACCTCAGTAACTTGTCAGTCGTTTTTATGAAATTTGTATTGGTGCTCAAATGCACACACACACATTATATATATATATATATATATATATATATATATATATATATATATGTGTGTGTGTGTGTGTGTGTGTGGACTCGTGCCATCAAAAATGAAAGCTGTTTTACAACAGTCTGTGATTACACCTCCCTTCTAATGTAATCATATCACAGAATAGGTGCTAAAGGGCTGATGACATATGCTGCGCCATATAGGATATACACTGGTCATTAAAAGGTCTATAATATACTTTATTCCATATATTATACAGCAGATATTAAAAAAATTCAAGATAGTCTCATTGTTACGTCATTTTATGTTCCTTTATTTAAAAAAAAAAAAAAAAAAAAAAAAGAAAAAAAAAAGGCAAAAAAAGAAAAAAAAAAGGCAAAAAAAGAGAAAAAAAAAAGGCAAAAAAAGAGAAAAAAAAAAGGCAATTATTGAAGGGATTTAAACATTAATTTTATCCGATCTAATTACATAGAGCTAGACATGAACGATAAATGAATACATAACAGTTACTATTATTTCGTGTTAATGGAAATGAAATTTAATAGGAGTTAACTGCCCTATTTAATTACATAGAGCGTGACACGAAATAGAGAATTGCAAAAATTTATAGTGATGAGTTTAATGCATCAGTTTTTAAGGTGACTAATTCAATCACAAACACACATTTTCTTATTAAAATATTAATTTGATAATCATCGATCCTCCGACCGGTGTGATCGTAAAAGGTCACTTCGCAACCGAGTACCTGCGCAACTCCTTACATGTGCCTCGGTTGCATGCTAATGTCCGAGTCTCTCTGAATGGTCTTCCAGTTCACTCAATGGTGTCAGCATCTTCTTTTGCTTTAGGTGGTACCTTGTAGGATGGCAGTTGAAAGATTGTTGGGTCTTATGAAGTGTTCATAGCATTTCAACATTCTCTTTTGACGATAGTTATGGAAGTTTCCAATTGACCCGTTTCCTGTTTGAACTGCGTTATTTGTGACGAGGTCTACACAAGAGATGCCTAAGATGGTTTTGCAACATCACATTTCTAATGATCGGATGCTTAGTTGAAATGTTAATGCCCATGATTCGCAGGCGTACAGAGAGATTGGGAAGGCTGTCCTTAGTTTGGTGACCACTGCTACGGTTTGTGCTGCTCTTGAAATTATTTCTGGAACCCTCTTCACTGATAATCGAAACAAGATATTGTCTCACAAGGACCGATTTTCATCTTGCTTGATAGCCTTTTCGTATTGTTGGTGATTAATTTAATCCTATATTCAAAAACAAGAATAGTGGCTCAAATTTGCTTACCAAGCTCTACGTCGGACACTTGAACGATGTCATGAGTCAATTTTATATATCTGTTTGCATTAACGTGGAAACATAAAAAACAGTCAACCCTAACTTTTATTTATACAAATTCAAGAGAAATAGTTATGCATACAAAGAAGCAGGATAAAAGTATATTCATTTTATTCACTTATTTGAAGATTAAAGAGTTTTTTTGTTGGCATTTCACATTAAGAAGATAGACATTGCCGAATTCGTTCGCTACTGACATAAAGACTTAACTTTTGATTAGCCACTTCAGATTTCAGAGATGAATACACAAGAAATGAAAGTGAAAATACAATCAGTTATGTGCCATGTGTGATACACGTTTAAGCGATCATGTTTTTTTCGATACAAGACGAGGCAGAATTTTTTCCCTTCAGTAAGTCGTCATTTATTTCTGCGGTAGACCAGTTGCCATCCAAGGCTATAGAACCCGGTCTGTCTTGCTATTTACTCATAGCTAGGTGGGGGAGAAGAGGAGGATTCATACCTTTCCTAAGGCACGTAAGTGAATGTAATGGATTCAACTGGAATTCGAACTCGGCTCCCCGATTCCTCAATCCGAGCCGCAATCCATTACTCCACCGTGCCTCCGTGAAAATACAGTGATGATAAAAATATGCATCTGATCCAGCATTTTAAATTAAAAACAAACAACGGAACGTACAATTATGCTATTTGATATTATTTTTTATGAACCCATATATGAGTTACATTGCAGCACAGGACTGAGCTCTCTAGTCTAGAAGGAGGACAATCAACTTCCAAACTCAGTCACCTGAAACTATAAAGATGGTAAGACATGAAGGTGTATATACAAACGAGTTTAAAACAAAAACGTTTAACATATATGGTGATTTTCTAAGCGTAGCTTAGATGTGGCACAAATCAGAAAGTGTGGGACACCCAGTGAGGATCGAACTCGCTACTCAGTTGTAGTTGTTCTAGCAAGACAAGCTTGCTAATCATTACACCACACCGAAGTGCCCAAACATTTAACAGCTATGGATAATCCCTTGATAATCCAAAATGCTTTTGACACCAATGGACATTGGGCGCAAGGAAGGTGTCCATTTTGGACCGTTGTTCTGGCTGTGTGTGTGCATAAGAATCATCATTGAATGGTGGCTGTCAGTGTCACGCTTTAATGTGATCTTCAGACGAAGAGACCCTGTTCAGGCATAAAAATTAACAATCAATATGCAGCGTTGATTCCGATGTTCAAACTCTCTACCTCTTCAAACGCTCTATCTCCGTTACTGAGCGCACTTCCTCTACAAATATAAACAATTTTAAACAATATAAATTATTTATTATAATTCAGCTTGTCTCGCCCTGAGTTTCTTAGTTAGCAAGTATGTATGTTACGCCCTGCCAATCCCTCATAAATCATGGACTATTCCGTTTTGATCACGTGGAAAGACGGAAAAGACATTAGAAACGCTACTTCGTTTCAGGGAGAAAATGAAATGGAAAAAAAAAACGTCAATTTCAAATCTTTTCATTTTTACATCCTTAGTTCTTTAATTCATATTTACGATTGTTATTGCAATATTTTGCTAAAGTCGTTAAGCTCAAATATTTAATGACGCGATAGGGGGATTTCTACGGTTAATTTATCGTCATAGAATTCACCATGAACTTATTCAATCACTAACTTGAGATTCATCAGAAAATTCTAATAGGAAAAAAAACTGTAAAATTTTCACAAGTACTTCTAGTTTAGAATAATGAAGGTGTTGAATTTGTTCAACTGAACGTTATTCTAAACCCCACAAGACTTCTACTTCGTAAATATTCAAAAACTTAACGGCAAATACGTAGATTTTTCGGAGACACGCAAGAAATTGTTTCAGTAATTGTATATAAATTTGTCAGTAGTTAAACTCATTAATTTGAGCGTCAGTGCATTAAAATTTGTCGCATTATCTGACTCGATAGACAATAAAATTAGCCACATTCCTTGAGAATTCACATTTGGTTTAACTTCATTAACCCTCTGCAGGTGGAGGGAATACAAACACTATACTTATTTCCATCAAACACTGTCGTCGGACTTACTATGCCACACGAAATACAATTGATAGGCTTGGGATATAGAATGAAGGTTGTACATTGTTGGAGAATAAGCAAGAGAACGGAGAAGGCACGATGAAATTATTGATTTTTTTTTATTTCAAGAAAGGTAATAAAGCCACTAAGATGCAAGGACTTACTGACTATGAAAGAATGAGAAAAATACTATTAAAGAGAGACGACAATAAAAGAACAAGAATTAAGGAGACGGACGACAATGATTGACGTTGAGCTTCAAAAATTTAAATGCAAAGTTGACTGAAAAGCAAAAAGCCGGAAGAGAGTTCAACGAGCGAGAAATTCGATAGAAGAAACTGTTAACATAGAACTTACGGTTACATCTAATCATTTCAAGTGTAAAATGACGTGACCTTGTCGCCAATCTAGTACTGCACTAAAATTCTGTGTACCATAGAGGGAAGTTCATCAGAACGATTACCATGAAAGTATTTATAGAAATGGCACAGCAGTGGAAAGTAACTGAAGCCGAGATACCAGGTCAGGACCAATAACATTGCAGATTTGGATTTTATCAAGAGTCTTTAAATATATAACAGGAGCACCAGACCAAATCTCGCAACAGTATTCAAAGCAAGGACGAGTGGTAGAATTATAAATATAGAAGAAAATCAGGCGAGAAAGTTAATGTTTCAGTTTCAAAGTTTTGATTATAATCTTTGACTGAACTCGTAATACCTTGTTCATCTCATAAATTGTGAAACTTAAAAGGCAAAACGGATTAATTCAATACTTGTAAAATCTATGATACTATGAAAAGATTAACAAGATGTCATATGGTAAGTACGTGATGGTTACCCAAGACGCTGCTTACGTAAATCTGAAAAATCAAACTTGAGCTTTTTATGTGCCGTGTCTCTTAAAGACGATGATGGCTCTCCACAACTTTCTATATTTTGTGTCTCGACGTAATGTTTGTTCACATGCTTTCTCGGTCAATGTTCTGTTATCCATTTGCACAAATTCGTGAGGTATGTTACGGTTTCATTCTCCACATTGCTTTCGTTATGCCCTGTGAGTGTTAAATACTCCAAGCCCAGTTTTCTTATTATGTATTAGAGTGGTGCAAAAATAATGTCGTTTTTTGATGTTCAACTTCAAGAGAAAAACATTATTTTTGCACCAACCTAATATCTCAGAAATTCCAACTGTCTCTTTTTGATTCTGAGAACAGGTATCCTTTTCGTTTCCACTTTGTTTTGCTCATATATTCCGTCCATGGTACTCTCAGCATTTTTATGTAGAGCTATATCCCAGTATCTACATCTCCCGGATGAGGTATTATGATTATTTACATTATTCGGACTGTTACCCTCATCTTCATTGCCATATTCACAAAGTTTCAGTCGTTGTACGCTCCGGTCTTCATCATGTGACTGGAATTTCGAACTGAAACCCTTTATTTCGTCCACCGAGGTAGACTGTTCTACTTCCACGTGCCATGCCTGTTCCGGATGTCTCAGTTATTTCTCAACTCTCCAAGTTTTTCAGCACATATGCTAAGCCACAAATATTTCCTGAACCGACCAAGCATAGAAATGAATACAATATGGGAACCAGTAATAAGGAGTGCTAAAGAGAAACAATGAACAACACAAAAATTGCAATATAAGCTCTGGTAAAAAAAAAAAAAAAATAATGCAATAATAATAATTATAACAGAAAATTGCAGTATGAGTACCGGTAAAATCGGTTGCCGAGACATTAGATTTATAAGTCCCAGAAATTCATACACAGATGTCCTCAAGGACACATGGCCCAGTGTATAAAGGCGTCGGTTAGATCAATACCAAGGCTACAGCAGCGGTGAACCAAAAAACTTGGAGAGTTGAGTTAAAGGCAAATAACCGAAACATTCGAAAGCGGCATGGCACGTAGAACTAGAACAATCTATCCTGGTGGACGAAGTAAAGGGTTCGGTTCGAAATTTCAGTCACCTGAAGAAGCCAGAGCGTACAACAGCCGAAAATTTGTGAATACGGCAATGAAGAGGAGGACAACAGTTCGAATAATGTAAATAATATAAACTATATCTCAGTTGCTTCAAGTTTTCTCTTCGTCTGCGAGGAAGTTGTCCAGCATTCACTGCCATATAGATTTATTGATATTACGTAACAGATGAGCACTCAACTTTAGTCTAATTATTGAGCTCTTAACCCTGGATATTTATTTTATACGGCGCAAACACTTAACGTCGGCATCATTGATTAAATCTGAAGCCGAAAGTTTCAACTAAAAACTGTCTAATCAAAGTAAGAGAGTATGCAGTAAGGTTTTCGGTTCGACCAAAAAGACATTTAAAAAATTCCGATTGTTCGTTTGGTCATATATTATTTGGAAATAGAATAGATTCGCTTATTGTCCAGAATAAGCGTCTATCCCTTGTTTCCTGTTTTAGGATTGAGTTTCCGTTTCCTTCTAAAGTTAATTTTGACAATACTTCTAACGTCCCCGTCTAAACTCTGAAATTTTATTTACTATTTATTTATTTATTTTTCCTCAATAGGAGTAAATGTTTGTCTTGTTTCCTGTTTAGGATTTGGTTCCGGTTCCGTCTAAAGGCTTCATTCTCTTTCACTCCCAGTAGCTACTTGTGTTCTAGTGGCAGTATTGTCTTGCTTGGGTGAATTGATTAACAAATTAAAAGTGGATCGAACCAAGAAGATAATCAACAAGGATTATTTATTCGAACGCCTATTTGAATGGAAAAGGGCACGAGGTCGAGTTTTAAGTGGGGGCGCTACGTGTAAATAATTCAGCACCCCGTCAAAATTTTCCCTTAACGCCAGTTAATAGAGCTAGTCACCCTCCTTCCAAAGGGAGAAGCATTGCCTGAGAGTATTTATATTCCCACCTATACAGAATGTGACAAGATTACAGTAGAAGTCCACGCAACATCGGCCAAAAATTGACTCCTCGGCGCCTCAGGTAATGATCCTAGCCTGATGAAGAGATAGTACCTGAAGAGACGGCTCCCTCAGGACTGGGCTTAAATAGAACATTTTGCGCCTCAGGACCAAATGGCTGAGAAACGATTACCAACACGGATATCTCTATCGCAACTACTCTGATATGCTTTCTCTGGTGCCCGGACTACGTGATTTTAAGCCTGCTACTAGACTGGCATCTGGATCCCACCCTTTTACTGTTGAATTAGTTAAATTAAATATAACCGTCACTTCTACTACAACAGTTTCTTTTCTCGCACTTCCCGCCTGTGAAACTCTTGCTTCCCTGATAATTACAATCTTCAAAAAATTAAATGCAACGTCAATCGCCATCTTCTACCTTCTTGAACCCCGATCAGCTTTTATCCTTTCCTCAGTCCCCTTATACCCAGTCTTTTCCCTTACCTTCAATCTCCGTAACCTCCTGCGTACCAGTGGTATTGCCGCCTTATTTGGTTTGGTTTATCTTACGGCATATCAACCTCTATGGGTTATTTAATGCCGACAAAATTTTTATTGCTGGTAATGTTTTTCTTCAAAAATCTATTTCTGGGAATATTTTTCCTTGAAGAAATCTATAACTGGTCATCTTTTTTTCAAAGAATGTATAATTGTTTATATTGCTGGTATTTTTTTAAAGTATTGCTGATAATAATTTTTCCTTCAAAAATTATTGCTGGTAATAATTTTTTATAACAAAGTATTTCTGCTATTAAAACCTACTTTTACACAAGTTTGGGTGTCTATTATTTGCCCATAGCTGGGACCCTAACAGGTATTACCACCCCAGGTCAGAGTGGACCTGAAAACACCAGCAATTAAGAGGTGGTTCCACGCTCCTCAAAACCTCCTGATCAGAGGCCTTGGATGTAGTTTATCGTCTTACCCAGGACGCCCGCCTTGCTTGGGGGTGTAACTATATATATATAATTTTAAGCATTACGCCCCGAACGAGGCGTGAAGCCACTAGGATGCAGGGGATTGCAGAAGATTTGGAGCGAGAGTAGATAGGAGTGATAGAGGAAAAGATGAGGAGAGGGATAGTGGATAGATCAAGGCAACTGGAGATGTCGATTGACATTACATTTGAATAGTTGGAGATTATAGCTCTCAGGGAAACTGGAATAGGGAAGGTGTTCTACAGGCGAGGGGTGCGAAGTATGAAGCTATTGGAGTAGAAGAGACGGCTACATTTAGTAGTTTCTATAGTGAAAGGATGAGAGCGGGATGCCAGCCTCGTAGGGCGCTTGAATTCATGAAGTCTGGGATCCAGTGAAAGCAGCTCATCGGAGCAATTACCATGAAAGTATTTGTAAAAAAGACAGAGAGGCCGCGGCGCGTCTGTGAGAGAGCAACTGCAGACGAGATGCCAGATCAGGGCCAATTATATTACATATCCGCCTCTGGATCTTGTCAAGAACTCCGAGGTAAACAGAAGGTACACCAGACCATATATGGCAGCAATACTCCATGCAAGGGCGAATGGTTGATTTCTATATTTGAAGTATCGAAAAATTTCCTGGCGCGGCACAGAGAGCCAACTTTCCTCGCGGTGGACGAAGCAATTGAATCAATGTATTTGTTTCATCTCAGGTCAGCAGTCACTGTGAGACCGAGCAGACGCTGGCAGTTGCTCTCAAGAAGTTGACTATCAGACATTCTAATGGGGGGCAGGGAAGGATCTCTATGGGGATTAATAGAGAGTAGTTTAGTTTTTGAGGCGTTAAATTTGACCATCCAATTCTTGCCCCAATTAACAACCGATTGTAGGTTCATTTCAAGACGACCGGCCAGGTTAATTTTGTCAGCGACACTAGATTTGTTTTTGAGGCAGGAGTAAATTGTAGTGTCATCCGCGTAGATGCCAATTTGGGAATCTATGGCGTCAGGAAGGTCGTTGATGAAAATAAGGAAAAGAGTGGGACCAAGAATGGAGCCTTGGGGAAAACCTGCGTTCGTGGGATAGGAACTGGAGGAGAATCCGTTGAGAACGACCTTCAATTCACGGTTTGACAGGAATAATTGTATTAGGTCAAACAATCGACCTGTAATACCATAACCCTGGAGCTTGCAAAGAAGGCCGGCATGCCAAACCTCATCAAACGCTTTGGAGATGTCTAGGGCCACGTCACGAGACTCACCGTTGTTTTGAAGGGCTTGGTAGACGGTTTCAGTGATAGCCGTAAACACATCAGCTGTAGATCGGGCGTAGCGGAAACCATATTGCTTGTCTGAGAGCAGGTCGTGTGAGGTAAGGTGGTTAACCACTTCAGCGTTGATTAGGGCTTCGAAGACTTTGCCGAACAGGGGTAGGAGACTAATAGGACGGTAATTAGAGGGGTCAGAGTGGTCCACAGAGTTTTTAAAGACAGGAACAATGGATGAGGTCTTCCAGCACTCAGGAAAACAGGATTCATTGATACAGTAGTTATATAGTTTAGAGAGGGCGGGCGCTAGCTCAGGCGCGCATTTCTTCATGACAATGGCTGGTATGCCATCTCCACCACTAGCCTTGTGGGGGGTCTAAATTGGAGATAATGCCCAATACCAATGACGGGGTTATGTGTAACCCGCTCAATAGTGTCTCAGTTCTTAGAGGGAAGTCTGGTATGGGTACACCGGAGGAGTCGAGCGTTGAATTAAATGAGAAGTTCCAAGCAAAGCATTCATCCTTGTCGTTAGAGGAGGTCAGGGCCTCGAACTGGTTGAACAAAGGAGGTATGGAGGGTTTTCTATTGTTCAGAACGCTCTTGCAGAGCCGCCAATAATCTTTAGAGCCAAATTTGCGAGATGCAATACGCTCCTTCATCCGAGCAGCAAATATTGACTTAGCTTCGTTGAGGACACACTTACACCAGTTACGGGCGGAGGCAAAGAGACGTCTATTGCAGTCCGACATGTCGCTACGAAATAGATGAAAGTGGTTCCTATGGCCAATGGCGGCTGAGCAAGCAGCGGAGAACCAAGGGGAGGAGTGCGACTTGACCTTAAATTTCCTTGAGGGGATGAAAGCGTCGATTCCAGTTTTAACCCAGGATGAGACCTCAGAAGCACATACTTGGACGGGGAGTGTAAAGACAACATCCCAGGGGACATCGCGGAGGAAGTCACGGAACTAGTCTCGATCCGCTCATTGATAGTAGAACGAGGTTCTAGTGATAGGAGGTTCTTTGCGGGGAGGGGGAGTTGAAGGAAATGCTAACAGATACTACAGCATGATCGGAGTTACCAAGAGGGCAGAGCTGCGTGGCGCTACAAGATTCGGGGATGGAGGTAAAACACAGATCGAGAAGAGAGGCCTTACCTTCCAGGTTGAGGTCAAAACGCGTGGGGAAGTTAACTATCTGCGTGAGGGATTGAGAAATTGAGAAATTAAGTGTTTGAATGCCTGCCCGGTCAGTAGTAGCATTCCCGAGCCACTTGGTATGATGGGCGTTAAAGTCACCAAACACGAATATGTGAGCAAACGGATGGAGAGAGAGGGCCTTGTCTATGCTGTCAGATATGCTATCGAGTATCCCACAGTCTTGAGAGGATGGAGAGCGATAGAGGAAGAAGAGATAGCTTACAGCATTGAGGAGAGATTGTCAGAGACACATGTACGAATGGTCTGGCGATTCGAGAGACAACTTTCTGGCCAGAGGGAGATGGTCCTTGACGTAGACACCTAGGCTGTGCATGTGGGTTAGAGTCTTTCCTGAGGAGAGAAAGGTAGCCGAGGATCGAGAGATCAGAGGAGGGAATGGACGAGACAAGGTTGGTCTCACACAGAGCCAGTATATCCGGACAGTTTGCAGTGAGGAAAGATTCCATACTGCAGAAATTTGTTCTAATGCCACGGATGTTGGAGAACGAAATGTTGAGGGGTTTAGGTGATTTTTGAGGGGATCGTTTAGGTTTATTTTTTTGGTTCTTTTGAGTCTTCATGTGGAGTAATTGTTGGAAGATGAGAAGGCCTGAAGTAAGAGAAGCAGATGGTTTTCGACCGCGACATGAGCAGAGAGGAGTTGGCACAGCCTGCATCATAATGTGGCCTCGGGGTTGCCCACCAGAGGTGACTGCAGGGACACCTTTCCATGCGCGTCATGGCACTACAAACACCCCAGTATTATACAACTGCTGATCAGAGCGGCCGCTCAAGACGCTACGCAAAAGTTAGGACTCCTAACTACCAGTCGGAAACAGAAACCAGTGAACTGTCAACCGTGTACCCTCAAAATGAAGAGGCAATGCCACAGACTGCACACGTCACGGGAGAAACACATCAGCACTAGTACAGAGGCCAGAGAGAGATAGAGAGAGAGAGAGAGAGTTCCGGGAACCCCTTACTAGACAGGAAACAAGGTGTGAGCCTCTACTCATGTCCAAGAGAACGGGGAGGAGTGTTGACCGGGCGGTAGGAGGGTCTACCTACTCCTATAGATAGATATCTCCCAGAAATTTTAACTTTTCCTGAGGCTAAGCAAAAGTGTTCTTTTCGTTCAATTTTTTTCTTAAACCTTCTTCCTAGCAATCGCAAGTGAAGGTTACGGATTTCTGTGAGGAGCCCACAGAAAGACATTTTTCCCACTTTCAATCTTTTGTTTAATGTCATGTCCGATAAGGACGAGAGCAGGCGATTATGACGTCGGAACAATATGTTCATTTTAAGGCTCCAATCTCAAACTGATATAGCGCTAAGAGATTTAGACAGAAGCTTAATTTAAGCCTTCACAGATGTCGCGGCTTTGTCACCTCCCCCTCACATTAATTTTATTTAATACGACTTGGCATTAAATTTCATTATTTCGTTTTAAATAGATAAATTTATGGTGTGAAGCCAAACCGGTAAATTTGTGTAAATATAATGAAAATCTACTTGTCAGGTTGACATATAATTTGACATAAGTAGACTTAAATTTATTAAAAATAAATCTATGTCAAAGTTGGATTTCTTCAGTCTACAAAACGATACAAACAAACCAAAATGTCTGAAGAGTGAACTTGTAATAAAATTTCATTATTTCCATAAGCTAGGATGATATGAAATTTTTTTTTCTTATATCACAAACATTATGTTTAGTGGATAACCATATTTGAGTAGACACTTCGTTTATTTATTAAACAGTATATTTATTTGAGGCAGCACGGTGGCTAGGATTAAGAAATCAGAGAACCAAGTTCGAATTCCAGTCAGATCCATTACATTCACTTACGTGCTAATACCCTTGGGAAAGGTATGAACCATCTTCTCCCCGCACCCAGCTATGGGTAAATAGCAGGACAAACCGGGTTCTTGGATGGCAACTGGAAAGAAATGGCAACCTACTGCGGGAAAAAAATCTGCCTCGTGAGTCGAAAGATACATGATCGCTTAAGCGTGTATCACGCATGGCACATAATTGACTGTCATTTATTTTCGTCAATCGGCCTGAATATTCGAGAAATATTATTACAGAAAAAATGCACCCTCGGAACATGTCAAGTGATAAAATCTGTCGGATTAATAAAAAAATGCATTACCCATTTAGAAATATATACAATGTCAAACAATGGACAGGTATAACTATACCAGAATTGCTAATGGCTACCGTTCATAGACCGTTATGGAGGAGATTTAGTGTGGCTTCTGCATTTGGAAACCACGATTACAAAAGTCAAGTAGGGGATGATGATGATTATATATATATATATATATATATATATTAGTAAAATATAATAGGTATATATTGAATCAGATGCAAGGTTTACTACTAGGAAAGTTGGTTCATCGTGTCGTGCTAAAGAACTTATCTCGACAGAATCTATTTTACACATTTAGAAGTTGGTCATTTGTACATGCTTTGAATATTACTGCCACCGCTGGTCTGATCGTTTTGCTATGTATTTAGAGATTTTTGATAAAATACAAAGCAGAACCTGCAATATTATTGGTTCTCTTTTGTCATCTCGGTTTCAGTCACTTTCCCACCGCCATAACGTACGTTTTCTATGCCTTTAATATAAATATTTTTATGGTAGTTGTCCTGCTGAGCTTTCTCCTTTGGTACTAGATTGGCGGCAAGGTCTCATATTGCATTTGAAATGGCTAGATATGACTGGAAATTTCTATGCTAACAGTTTCTCCTATTGCACTTCGCACTTGTGGAACTCTCTCCCGGTTTCATGTTTCCCGCTTTGATGTTGAAAACTTTAAATGAAATGTCAAGCGTTATGTTCTATTTTAAAATTACTTTTCTTTTATTGTTCTCTCTCTTAAATAGTGTTTTTTCTCTCATTCTCTCACACTTAGTAGCTTTATTGTACATTTTGGTGTTGGCTTTTTTTTTTCTTAGAACTGTGTGTATGTGATTTAATACAAATATAAAATTTGGCAGTTAACATCAATTTGTTAAGTGACAAATTTTATATTTGCATTACTCTTCTTAATGCTTTTTCTCTGATATATCCTTTCTTTCGAACTTCCACTGATTGACAGCATTTCTCTAGTAAAATTTATACAAACATTTTCTTAACATTAGCTTAGTCTCAAAGCATTATCGATCAGAAATGCCAGTATTATCAGCTTGGGAGACGCATCGACTCATTTATCAATCAGGCCGGGTACAAAGTCTCTGGTACTTTTTGCTGTATCTGTCGTCCTAAATTCTCAATACGTTTTTATCTTTGTTTATGTACAAAAGTTTTAATTTGAATTTTCCCGACTGAAACTCGAATACTCTGGCCATCTTTATATAATATTTTTGTAGAGATCTAGGACAATGCACGCAAATGGTCCGAGTTAGATTAGTAGAGTTTTAAGTTTGGTTTGGTTTGTTTTACAGCATATCAAACTCAATGGGTTATTTAATGCCAACAAGATTTTTATTGCTGGTAATATTAGGTTGGTGCAAATATAATGACGGTTTTTGACGTTAAAAATACGTCAAAAACCGTCATTATTTTTGCACCAACCTAATAATTTAAAAAAAAAAAAAAAAAAAAAAGTATCTCTGGTATTAAAAACTCATTTTTACACTTTCACAGCGTTTCGACCCCAGACCGGAGGCCAAATAGTTACCCCTAGTCGGAACCCCAACAGGCGCCACCACCCCGGGCCAGGGTGGACCCGGGAACACAGGCAATCAAGAGGTTGTTCCACGCTCCTCAAAACCTCCCTATCAGAGGTCCTGCCGCCGGTCGCAGCTCATCGTCCCGCCCAGGACGCGGGTGTAGTCATACCCATACGGTCGAGTTTTAAGTTGCGAACATTTCCAGTAGATAAACTTTTTGTTACTGTGAATTTCAGTTATTGAACCGTTGAAAAATAAGCACTGTATCATTTAACGTTATCATTAACGTAGTCACACACCCAAACGCTATGCATAATTTCATTTCTACAGCATTTTGGGGAGATAGGTGAATTTGATTCCATTCTCCGTGTGCATATATCTACAAATATTTTACAGTGAGGTTCAACCTGTACAAGGCCTGGGCGCCATTCTAGGCAGAGGGTTAAGGAGAAAGAGGCACAGTTTATGTGGATAGGTGGGGGAAGAGAACGGTTAACCATAGACAGTTTAAAATTGTAGTGATCAGGGAAACATTCTCTTGGGAGTCGATTCTATAGATTCTATAGTGATTCGCGGGAAGAAGCTACTTGAGTGAAAATGGAATACGGAGGAAATAAGGTGTGATTTACTACAATGTGTATGTGTGTGTGTATATATATATATATATATATATATATATATATATCATAATTAATTCCTCGAGTCTAGAAGAAAACTCAACAGAATGCAGAAAGCACTGAACGGCCGTTTCGTTCTGTATTTGGGACTCATCAGCAGTGCGCATCCACTACCGAGAATTGAAAGGAGGCAGTAAACGCTGTACCAACGGCTCTCGGTGACGAAAAGGTAACGAATTAGACTCGATATAGTGCTGCTCGATCACAAATTCCATGGTGGAACTCCTCCGAGTTTCTCTTTTACCCATAGGAGTGTGCCTCCCCGAGCAACGACTACTATCCTCCAGAGCATTAGAAGCCGGTTCAAGCAAGGATATACAGAGAGAAATAATTAGGAGGATTTGAAATAATAATCAAGTAATTCATCGAGTCTAGAAGAAACCTCAACATATATATATATATATATATATAGATTGCAGTTTGTGTTTACAAGGCCACTGAAAGTTATCCGGTTCTTTTATATGCACTTAACTGTTCAACTAATTTTGGCACATCGGTTCTAAAGTTTCTTTACCCCCACTTAAAAAAAAAAAAAAAAAAAAAAAAAAAAAATGAACAATAAATAAATAAAACAAACAAAATAAGTAAAATAAATTAATTTAAACTAATATATATATATATATATATATATATATATATATATATTACGGCCTCAGAGAGAGTTGCGCCCTCTATGTCATTAAATAGGTTTACTGTCTATAAAATAGAGAGCTCAGCCCAAAATGTCGGTCGCGGTATCGCAGTGTTGGTGTTTGCCTGGATTGTACTTTTAAATAACAGTTTTATTAATATTGATACCAAAGTGCTTACAATTTTGATATGTTAATTACTTTCTTTAAGCGAAAATTAAAAAAAAAACTTTACTTATGGAAAACAACAAGATTTGTACCCTCATAATCTGTCCCTTGATTGCTTCAATCGTTCGGGGAGGAGACCTAAAGACAGAAGAAAAACAACCTCAACAACAAAATCAACAACAAAAAAGGTATCAGTTTAAAACTCATATGCTTTGGTATCAGTTAAAACTGATGGTTTCCCTATGTATCCCCCCCACATATCCGATATATAAATATAACAATAATTTGCAAAAGTGAAACTTGAATGGAAATATGTTGGAAAAGATTTCATCTGAAACCAAAACAAATGCGAACAAGCAAAATGGTTATAATACATGGGGAGGCGGAAAAAGGTGTCAGTTTAAACTGACGACAGGAGGGGGACATTGGTTAAATTTTGTGGGATGGAGACATGAACAGTAAAACTTGTTCTAATTGACGGTTGTATTAATAAGCGTTAAAACTGTAATTGTTTTTTGTTTTTGTTTTTTAAATCGGGTGTCGATTTTCCGGTGAACATTTTTGGACACATTTAAGCTCGTTATGTTCAGGGATTTCACTATTTCCGGGGAAATATTGGAATCTGCAGCTCATAACGAGGTTATAATTTATTGTTACTATAGAGATCAAATCATTGACGGAATTAAGAATAGAGGTTCTGATAGAAGGAAGTAAACCGGAGATTGTATATTTTTTTTAAATGAATATAAGAATAGTGAGATCATCGAAATTGTACTATAAATCAATATATCTTTCCAGCACTTCTTCCTACTTCATATTTAAATCCTTAACCAAAGAGATTTTGTCAGACGGAACAAAATGTCTATTTTGTATCACCTTTTCCTTCTCTGTTAGTCACCCAACGTGGATCATAATATCTCCGATTTATAGATATATGAAAAATATATAGCCCCGGTTTTTGAATAAAAGTAAATGTTGGAATATGCCGTGTTGGAATTTTTTTTCCAAGTCTAATAAGCGGAACGTAGAGAACAGATTGAAGGCAATAGAGACAGGAAGACAACGCATAACATAGTAACCCTTGAATAAACGGAGGGGGTGGAACAGGGTTTAGAAGAAATAACGGAAAGGTAAAATTTAATAAGAGCTACAATGGACAGGAAGTTGTGGCGATCCATGATTAAATACGTCCTGAGAGATAATGGCACATAAAGAAGAAAGTAGCGTTATTACAGACCCAAGAATAGTCTCGCGCAAAATGTGAATATTAGTTTTCAATATAAGCAAACATTTTAGGAGATACCTGGACCCAAGTATGATGTGACAACTGCTGACCTTCGCGTCCTACATTTGGACAGTAACTGTTTAATAATTTCAAAAATAGATTGTTCTAGTTCCACGTACCACGCCTCTTCTGGATGTCTCGGTTATTTCTCTTTAACTCAACTCAACAAGTTTTTGGTTCACCACTACTGTAACCTGGTATTGAACTCACAACTCTGGTTCAACACTTCGTAGACACCTCTTTCGAATACCCCCCCAATAAAAGAGAACATGACTAAGGACTGTGTGTACGCCATCCCGTGCAGCTGTTGTAAGAAATACAAAGGAGAAACTGGTCGTCTCCTTAAGGTAAGGCTGAAAGAACATCGTAAAGCAGTAACACATGGGAAAATGGAAAAATCAGGCGTAGCTGACCACATATGGAGGGAAAAGGGATATCACTGCTCCCTATGGGATAAGGTTGAAATAATAGACAGAACATCACTGGAAAATACGAAGACTTAAGGAATCAACACATATGCTAGACCAAAAAACTCTGAATCAACCAAGCATAGAAATGAATACAATATGGAACCAGTAATAAGGAGTGCTAGAGAAAAGCAATGAATAACAACAAAAAATTGCAATATAATCTCTGGTAAAAAATATGCAACAATAACGGAAAAATTGCAATATGAGCCCTGGTAAAATCTGAACCGAGAGATTAGGTTTTATAAGTCCCAGAAATTCATACATAGATGGCCCAGTGGATAAAGGCGCTGGTAAGATCCAAAAAGCTGTGAGTTCAATACCAGGCTACAGCAGTGGTGAACCAAAACTTGGGACACGGTACTTAAAAGAGTTAAAGGGAAATAACCGAGACATCCGGAAGAGGCATGGCACGTTGAACTAGAACAATATACCTCAGTGAACGAAATAAAGGGTTCGGTTCGAAATTCCAATAATCTGAGAAGACCAGAGCGTACAACGACCGAAACGTTGTGAATATGGCGATGAAGATGAGGATAACAGTACGAATAATGTAAATAATGTAAGTAAAATTTCTGATCATACGAAAAATTACAGGCCGTAAAATGACTCTAAAGCACTTTTGTGTATAATAGGCTATGTAAAAAAAAAATCTATTTTTCTTTATCAATCTAAAAGATCTGTTCAGATTTCAATTACTATAAAATATTGAGTTAGCGATCTTGACAGCTATATTAATATAGGTACTTTTACCTCATGATCCATGTTAGAATTGCAGTAATTTGTTTAACAGTATCAAATAATCATTGGAAATAAAACAACTAGAAAAAATCAATAGCAGTCAAGGTTTCTAAGCAACCTGATAAACATTTTCCGAAATCAGCAATATTTTCATATCGTTAAAAAAAAAAAAAAAAAAAAAAAACGCAAACTGAGCTGTTACGTGATATCGATCTTCCTGTATGGCAGCAAATGCTGAGCAATCTCCTCGGAGATAAAGAAGAAAATTGAACCAACATAAATTTGGCTCTACAGACAGATGAAACCATTTCTGGGACACGTAATGAGAAAGAAAGGCTTGGATACTCACGGGACATATTTAGAGAAAGAAGAACAAAAAAAAAACGGCACATAACATACTTGATGAGCGAGAGCAAATGGATGGCAGAACAGGGTTTGGGAGAAATAACAAAAAAGACAAAACTTATTAAGAACTACAAAGGACAGGAAGATGTGGAAGGCCATCATCGCCTACGTCCTGAAGGGACACGGCACATAAAAGAAAATTACAGAAGTTTCGTAACGCTATCTTCTATGTAGTGTACCTTCATAATGTTGGCTATTACAATTCTCTATAATTCCCTGTCTTTTGTAGCTCTTAGTAAATGTCATTTCTCTTAAACCTTGTTCTGACATCCTTTTTGCATAAGCTCATCAGGTAAGTTATGTATTTTTTACCTCTGTTCTTGCCTTCAATGTCCCCTGAGTGTCAAATTTAACAAACCCTCTTCATGGGGCCTAGAAATTTCAACTCTCACTTTTCTGATGTTAAGTATCAGTGTCCTTTTTGTTTCCATTTTCTCTAAAATTTCGTCGTTGCTCACATATTTAATCCATGGTATTTTCAGCATCGTTCGGCAGAAAGACATTTCTGTTGCTTCAAGTCTCTTCTTCATCTGTGACAAGATTGCCCAGGATCCACTGCTATATAGGAGGAGTGATATCACGTAGCAGTTTACTTGTTTCCTTTGTTTCTAACGAAACTTTCCAGTTTCATAATACTTTGCTTAGCTTTTAGAAGGCATCTTCTGCTTTCGGTTTTGCTCTTTCCGTCCTCTGTTAAAATACTTCGAGATATTTTAATTGTTGTTTGATTTTGGTATATTTGAGATATTGTCCTTTCCTCACTAAAGTGTTCTCATTCTCTTTCACTCTTATTATTCGGCTGTTGTATCCTCCGACTTTCTTCAAGTGTGTCCTAAGAGTTGGTAATATTCTTGGAATTTCGAACTGAACCATTTATTCAATCCACGTAGGCTAAGTGCTCTCGCTCATACAGTTCAACATCTACAGGACACTCATACTAGCCCACAGACATTAGATTCAAGACTCCAGGATTCCAACACTATATTGTTCAAGAGATAAAATTCGCCTTAAGAACTTCCCAAGTTTTTGTTCTCTCCACTGAGACTGAACTCACAACTTTTTCGGTCAGGTCACTTTTTGGATCAATCAACCAACACTTTTATCCACTGGGCCAGTGTAAATAGTTACAATACCTTCTCTCAGAAATACAGACATATGGAATTAGATTGTTTTGGGGGTAGAAATTTCGGCAAATTTAACAATTGTTAATTTTGCTTCATCAACATATCTCCGTAAATCTGGCTTCTGTGCCTTGACTAAAACCAAAATAAAAGAAAGAAAATTTGAAAATGGTTTAACTGATTTGCCTTATCAGCTATCAGACCCAATATCATGAGAATCGGGACCAAATGTCCCACCAATATCGATTAAAAAAGATATACAGTAAATTTTATTATATCAATAAATAAATATTTGATTTCAATTAAAAATTATATATGGTAACTTTTACCTGAAATTTTCAATGTTATTCTATATTCTGGTGGAATAAAAATATAAACTTTTAAGTTGGTACCTCCACTAATTCATGATACTTAAGGTCTAAAATGAATTTTTAAAAACGAAAAAAGCTTTCTTGAAGCTTTCATTTTAGCTTTAATTGATAGCTAAGTTATTAAATTTCCAGTAAGTAAAATACTCTGATGTATTTCAAACAGAAATTATATTGATTGGAATAGATTTTAATTTTTTTTGCTACAGTTTAGCGCCCCTTTTTAGTCGTCATTCACCGCAATGTAATCTCTTTATTAAAAAAAAAAATCTTTCAAAAATATACATTTCTGAAACTTTATTTGAGGAATATTACCTGATTTAAAGTATAATTAATCTGATTTGAAACAAATATTTACATTAAGTTTAAAATAACACAGAAATGCATTTTAAACCAAATGGTAGATGTGTTTTTAATCGACAGTAGCCATGTTTACGTGTTTGACAAGTTTGTTGTGCTACGGAGACTATCTGTAAAACATAATTTAAGAAAATGACATGAGCGCCTGTTTATATATATATATATATATATATATATATATATATATATATATTTAAATACTCAGTAATCTTAAAAATGTTGGAAAACATTATTCGTAATCTAATTTTAGGAATGCTGACTAAATTTACTAGTCACTCTTATTTTCTGATAATGTCGGCCATGTTTTCAAAAATGGGCACGTTTATATACATGAAAAAAATTCAAAATTTTTAAAATCTTGGAGTTTAAAGACTGGTATTAAAATTTCCCATTTATGATTAGTAAATATAGTTTTCTCTTAATAATATAATCTCAAAGGCTGAAATTAATACAGAATTTTAAAAGGTTTAAAATTTAATGATTTTTTAAAATTCTAATTAAAATTTTAAAAGAATTAAAATAATTATTTTTAAAATTCATTATTTATCGAAAATAGTGTCCTTATGTCTTATTTATAAAAGCAATTAAAAACTTTCCTAATTAAATAATATCATAGTTTTATTGCATTTTTTATTTTACGATTCGGAGCAGATTTTCGGTTTACTAAAATTTTCCAAAAATCCAGCTTTTAACTAATATATGTTAAATATGAAAAGGTTTAAATTTTAATTTCTCAAAATTTCATAAAATTAAGTGAGGGTAAAAAATTTAAAAAATAATGAAAAAAATACTTTGGTCTTTCCTCTTCATAACAACATATAAACATATTGATACAAAACTGTTTTCGTTGATTTATGGACCTTTTTTCATCGTGATATACTGCTTTTTTTTATGTTATTTAAATATTATTTACCCAGATTTAAAAAAAATAATTTCATTCATTTTTTAATAAAGTCCTGAAAGTTTCATTAAAATCCGACAATTATTTGATTTTTGAAAAAATTACCAAATCAGTGTGTGCTTTATCGGAAAAGGGCGTTAAAATATCCCTTAGGGTCCTCCGTTAGGTCACGTAAAAAAAGCAGCATATTACGATTAAAAAAGGCTCAAATCAACAAAAACAAAGTTTTGTCTCAATATGTTGTTATTAATTGAAAGCTAAAGCATTAAATTTATTACTTACAGTAAGTAACATATTCTGGTGTCTTTCAGATAGAAATTATATAGATTGGAATGTCAAGTATATGGTGGATTTTTGTTTAATTTTCTTAAAAGTGGCCATTTTCTTAAATTTTAAGAAATTTGTAAACAAACAAAACTTTGATTTTAAACTTCTTCCTAAAATAAATTTATATATTTTTGACACGTTATTTCAGTAAAATTAGAAAATTTAAAGTTAAATTAATCTGATATGAAACAAACAGTACTTACTTATAGCATAAAAATTTGTATCCAAACATTTCTTAATGATATGTCTGAATTTATCAAAGAAATCGATTGTGACGAGGTGATGACAGATTACTATGGATGATCAAAATTGACAATTTTTTGCAAAGTAAGCGACTGCGGTTTTTCGTTTTTAACTAGTACTTTTTAAATATTAACATTTTTATTCAGCAATTATGTAATGTCTATATTTTATTTCATACTTTCTTAATTAGATAATAGTTTAAAATTTTTTATTAATTAAATAATTGTTTAAAATTTTTTAAGGGTTATGTTATGTATACATTTCCATACGTAGAAATTATAAACGTTTTTTCAATAAATTTTTTTTTTTTTTTATTTTAAAAATATTTGGGGTCAAACGACTGTTATGCGTTTTCAAATTTCGATTCGTAAACTTACTTTTTCATTAACGTTATCATTGCATTACGTGCTTGAAAGCAATAAAGAATTTTAAACGATATTTGAAGTATTAAAAAGTTAATGAAAAAAAATATTAAAAATGGGGAAAAAATTTGTAAAAAATAGATTATTCATCGAAAAAATTTTATTTCTTCACAAAATAATGTCCTTAGTATAACGTATTTACAAAAAAAAAGTGAAAGCTTTTCTAATTAATTAATGTCATACTTTTTACATTTTTTTTATAATTCAAAGCAGATTTTCTATGAAACCGGGTACTGTTTTACAAAAAAAAAAAAAAAAAAAAAAAAAAAAAAACTGGTGATTTACTTTCTACAAAGAGTAATAAAACAAATCCCGCGCGTGAAGATTTAATTTCTCGAAATTTCATGAAAATATGTAAGTGAGTGGAAACATGTTAAAAACAAAAAAAAAAAAAAAAAAATCTCTTTTTAACAAGATTTTCTAAAAAAAAAAAATTCAAAAATAATTTAATTTATTTGTGAATAAGTTCTGAAAGTTTCATTAAAATCCGACAATTATTTGATTTTTGCAATAATTTCCTAATTAACGTGTTTTCCTCGGGAAAAGCGCAAAATAAAACAAACCTTTTTTTTTATCGCGCTGTCGTAAAAAAAAAAAAAAAATAAAATAAAAAATTTTTTAACCAAAATGTTCTACCTGCTAGAAAGGAGTAAAAAATTTCAAAAAAAATAATCAAAAAATACTTTGGTCTTTCCTCTTCATAACAACAAACATATTGATACAAAACTGTTTTCGTTTCGTTGATTTATGGACCTTTTTTCATCGTGATATACTGCTTTTTTTTATGTGACCTAATGGAGGACCCTAGGGTAAAAAATATTATTTACCCAGATTTAAAAAAAATAATTTCATTCATTTTTGAATAAAGTCCCGAAAGTTTCATTAAAATCCGATAATTATTTAATTTTTGAAAGAATTTCCAAATCAATGTGTGCTTTATCGGAAAAAGGCGCTATCCCACAGTAATCTTTGGGTCACCACTGACAAAAAAAAAAAAAAGAATTAGTTTTTAACCAAAATTTCCATGCTAGAAAATAATAAAAAAATATTTTGGTCTTTCCTCCTAATAATTAACAAACATTTTGACGATAAAACTTTGTTTTTATCAAATTGCTCTTTTTTTTTTGTGAAAAAGTGGTGGTACCTTAAGACATTTTCCTAGTTTGTGTATAGTCCCATTCGCTTAGACTAAAATTTTAATGTCAGTTTTCTTATGTCAACGAAACACATTAACTTTTGATTGTGATGTCGCGATTGTCGCGTGCCTTCAGCATAGATAGGTAGCGTGACAAGGTCACAGAAAGGTCGAAACCACAAGTTTAACAAACTATATCCCAGATTCAAATAAGAGTGTCTTCCTCAAGAATGGAATAACGCTTAATCTCTTAAAGTGACATCTCACACCCTACCTTTGAATAAATATTCACAAATACACGACAATTTACAGCCTTTCCCAAATGGCTTATTAGTTTTTTTGTATCACTTTTCCTAGAGTTTCTTTGGTTCGAGCTTCGACAAGTTCAACAAAATAACAAAACGTACAATTCATGATCAGTTCTCTAAATTCATTAATTTTCTATTTGTATGAATTTTTTAATATTTTTTTTCTCTTTCGATATAATGATAATACAAATCTAGATTCCCCAACTCATATTTGGGGTCGTTATTCTGCATAAGCAAAATCAGTTGTCACGAACCATAGAAACTATAAAAAAAAAACAAAACAAGTTATACATCGCAGGCTGTACGTGTCAGAATAACTAATATCTTAAAAGAGAAAATTATTTATAAGAGAAAGATTTTGATCGTTGGTATCTCCACAGATTCATAATACTTAAGTTTTAAAAAAAGCTTTTATTTTCGTTTTGATTTCAAGCTAATAGAATAAATTTAATATTTCTAATAATCAATTGCTGGATTTCAAAACGAAATTACTGATTGGAATGAGTTTGTTTAAAAAAAAAAAAAAAAAAAAAAAAATGGCTGATTTTACAATACTCTCAGCACAACATAATTCTTTTTATTAAAAAAAAAAAAATCTTTCAAAAAATAAAATATATTTTTCTGAAATTTTATTTGAGAAATATTAGCCGATTTAAAGTGATTAGTCTGATTTGAAACAAATATTACTTTTAGTTTGAAATATCGCAGAAAAGCATTTTTAACACGGAGGTGGTTGTTTTTATGAGGTGGTGTCAACTATCTCGATAGACTTATGTTTGGGAATTCTTTTCGAAGGGAGACATATCTGTAAAAAATTACTTGAATATAAGGAGAGCACCTTTTATTATATTTTTTATTAAGAAAAAATACTCTTAAAAAGGGAAAACAATTCTTGTAAAATTCCTTATTCATCGAAAAAAAATAAAAAAAATAAAAAAAAGGAGAGGGGTTTCTCTTAAGACAATAGCGTTTATAATATCGCTTCATAGAAGCAATGAAAGGTTTTCCTAATTAAATAATATCTTAGTTTTATTGCATTTTTATTCTATGGTTCAGAACAGATTTTTGGTAACTGGGGGTCAAATTTTACAAAGAAAAATTATTTAAATTCTCCAAGGACTTCTGCTTATAACATTAAGCCCTACAAAAATGAATTTCTCGAAATTTCATAAAATTAAATAAATTGTGGTGTTTGTGGGGGGGTGGAGGGTAATAGATGTAAGAAAATAAATATTTTTACCAAGATTTTCTAGAAAGGAAACACCTCTGAAACAATTTCATTCATTTGTGATTAAGTCCTGAACGTTTCATTAAATTCCGACAATTATTTGATTTTTGAAAGAATTTCCAAATCAATAGGTTTTCTATCACAAAAAGACGCTAAAATTTTCTATACTAATCTAAAAAATATTAAAAAAAAAAAAAAGAAATATAATCAAAAAATCCTTTGGTCTTTCTTAATAAATATTTTGACGAGAAAGCTTTCTTTTTTTTTTTTCTTTTTTTTTAATTAAGTTTAGGACATCTTTTATATCTTTGGCCTAACCTAATTAAAAGTAGTTTCTTTTAAAGAATTGACGGTAACTAAAAAGAAAAAAAAAAAAAAAAACAAAGGAAATTATTCGGACGCAATATACATTACAAAGCGCGTGCAAGATCACTTGTTGCAAAACCTTATAGCAGCAGGGGTAGAATGGTGACAAACCAAACAACATCTAAAACTAGATTCTAAGAACATGATATAGTTGTCGCAAAATCTTAAATACAAAATCC
>OZ010597.1:46167055-46287055 GCA_963932145.1 Acanthosepion lycidas | reverse complement strand
AACAAATACATACGCATAACTAGAAGTATGTCACATGCTCAAGAGTAAGAAATCATAATAATTTATTCTTCGCTGTTAAAAAGGAAAAAAAGGAATTTTCTTTAAAAATTATTGTTTACTATGAAGCCCTTTGTCAGAGTATTTTTCCAAACAAATCAGCTTATTCAAATTTCATTGATTGGTTTGCGAAATTGAACAAAACGCAGAGTTTGTAAATCTCGACAAAAAATGTTAGCATTAACTTCAGCAATACTAAATACTGTGAGGATTTCAACAAGTGTTCTAATTAAAATAATAAAAAAAGATTTTGTAAACTTTTTTTCCGAAATAAAACCTATAGACCAGTCACGGTAAACTGTGACCAGTTTGGTCTTTCTGAATGGTACGCTTAATTTCATAAGGGAAATAACGTTTTGTTTCGTTCTCACTTATTCACCCACACGTTCTCATCAATAACCACATATATAAAGAATGATTAAGTAAAATGTTTTTTGAATTTTGTAAACTTTGGGGAAAGTAACGTTATCATCATAGAGTAGAGTTTAAAGTGGATATGTGTACATAAGACTAGGGACAACAAATATTGCTAAAACTTCCCTCGGCATTTTCCTTTGTGGAAAACTCAAGCCCCTTCCCACGGGAAGAGTACTGCCTGGGGGGACCAATACTCTGAGGACTTGGACACTAAATAACTTCATTTCATTGAGGTCAATGTAAAATTAATATGTATATGTATCGGTGGAGTAATGGATAGCGGCTCGGGTTGAGGAATTGGAGATCCGAGTTCGAATTACATTCACTTACGTGCTAATATTAATCCTCTTAATAGCAGACTATATCGAAAGATACATAATCGTCTAAGCGTGTATCACACATGGCACATAACTGACTGATGAAGCTAGTGTGGTGATGATACGACATCGCCAGGCACAGAGTTTCCTGTAGAAGGTTGTCACGATAGAATCAACGTGCCCGTGACCAAATCAAGCCCCAAAATTAGGAGATCGACTGATTTGACTTGTAGAGAGATGGGTCCTGCCAGATGTACTGGCGAATGATTACCAGGTTCTTCACTGCTAAATTCACAACATCTACACTTACCCAATTTCGTTCAGTTCGTTCAGATTTAGGAAGTTATGTATGAAGAGAAAGCAAATTTGTCGCTTATTAGATAATCTTATAAGAGCTGCGGTAATCAGCTTAATCGAGTGAGAAACAAATTAGAAAATACAGACTTACTCTGCTTAGAGTGATTTTGTGAACAATGTGTGGGAAGGAAAAAAAAAGTTAATTATTTAAACAAAACTAGTGGCAAAGGCTTTGAAATCCCAGCCGTATTTTCCCCTCTTGGCGTCGAAGAGTTATCAGTAAAGTACTTTAACCATTTAGACAACACAGAAGGCAGTGATATTCTCATTCAGAAGTAAACTCTTATTTTTATTCAAATGACTCGAGCAAGTATTTCAATTTAAAATAAAAATGCTTCATTCTTAAATCCTTAAAATGATTCAGTTTCAAAGCAAATCAATCACGATACCATTTGGTTTATAAAATTTAACAAGAATAAATAGCGGCATGTATAAAAAGTTATATGCGCATGACTGAGCCATAGCAATACAATTATTTTAAAATTTTATATAAAATAAAATTGTAATAGTTTTCATGTTATTTGACGGATTAAAAATGATTCCGTCCTAATATGCACAAATAGTAACGTAATCAGATTTTAAAGTTGCATTTAATACATTAGTGCTGTTTTCATAAAGCCCTTGTTTTTGGCAACTACTCTACCGACCCGACATGCACAGATAACAGGAAAGTCTCATCTATTGCAGAATTTGAGCGATGTGTCACTGTTGGATCATTTTAGTATCCCCATTCGAGGCGGGGCGGTGTGGGGAGTAGGATTAAGGTGAGATGAGAATGCAAATCTGTATCTTCGTAGAAATATATATATATATATATATATATATATATATATGAAAAATGGATGCCGACTAACAAAGCGAATATGATCATCACTGACAAGTTCAGTCCATCAGTTAAACTCCTTCCCCCCACAACACTGTATTCATTGGTTGTGTGAACGACAGTGGCTCATAAAGTCAGCCACCGATCTGAATTTCTTGTTACATGTATGGCATGTCAAATCATCTCTGGGTGGTGGAAGTTGACTTTGATCATCATCACTTCCAATGTGTCTTTTTATGTGCCGTGTCAAGCCTGACCTGGACTTGCACACTCTAGTGTAGGTCGGGCATTCAAAGCATGCTATTACGAAATCGTCATATGCAAAAAACTGTTGGTGTGATTTCTGGTGACTGAGCATATATATAATTACTCACACACAAGTATCTACTAAAAATGGGCATACATGAAAAAGTAGCCAAAACTTAAAGCTTTATCGTCAAAAGTTTTGTTTTATTATCAAGAAAGAAGACCAAAGGATTTTTCCATGTAAAAATATTTTAATCCTTTTTAGAACTTTCGAAATTGTGGTTAAACGTTTTGTATTTCCGGCGTCAATGTAGAGCTATATTTTAGAAATTCACAATTGAATGAAATTATTGTTTAAAGGTTGTTTTTTTTTTTTGTTTTTTTTTTATAAAATTTTGGTAACATTTTTTTTTCATCTGTTATCCTACTTCACTTTTTTAATTTTATTTAAGAAATTCCGTTTTTGCAGAACTGAATGTTTATATTAGTTATAAGGACAACATCCTTGGATAATTAAAAATTTTGCATCAAATTATTTGGGTTAAAGTGGGTCCCAGTTACAGAAAAAAAACTGTTCTGAATAGTAAAATCAAAAAGCAATAAAATCAAGACATTATATATTTAGAAAATACTTTAATTGATTTTATGAATAAATATGTAATATGCACCATATTGTCTTACGAAAAAACTTGTTTTACAAGAATTGCTTTCATTATTTGAAGATTTTAAACTTTTTAAAATGTTATATTAATTTTTAGCAGTCAAATGATATTGCTATTAAATAAAACTGTATTTACTAATCATAAATGAAAAAGGTTACTACAATTAAGCAATCCCCAGTATCTTAAAAAGAATGAGATATTTTTTGTGTGTATAAACGTGTCGATTTTTGTAAATAAATCTATAAACGACATTATCAGAAAATAAGAGCGCTAACTATAAGAAATTTGAAATTTATTGGTAATTTTCTAAAATTTCCTCAACAAGTGTTTTCGTAAGTAAAGCTATAAAGCCCAAATACCTAAAATTCAAGAAAATACGACAACATTTTAACAAAAATATAGGGTAGTTAAAAAAATTATATAAAATGCATTTACGTTGTAGTTGTCATGCAATTTTATTACAGTTGTTTGCATCCTATGTAAATTTCTCAAACATAAGGATGTCGATAAATGTCAGCACTCACCGCAGGGTTGAAAGAATTTTTTTTTTTCTGCGATTTTTTAAAACGCAAGTACTATTTGTTTCAATTCAGATTAACTTTAATCAATTTTCTCAACGTTTCAGAGAAGCACATTTTATTTCTTAAAGATTTTATAATAAAGAGAATTATATTGTGTTGACAGATTTGTCAATATGGACGACTTCATCGATTTTACCGATAATCAAAGAAATATTCCAATTAATTTAAATTCGATTTGAAATACAGCAAATTATTTGCTTATTAACTTAGAATTAAAATTTTTCATCTTTAAATTGTATTTTAAATCTTAGGTATAGCTATTTTTTTTTTATGTACCCCCCCACATATATATATATAATATATAAATATATATAATATATATAATATATATAATATAATATAATATATATAATATAATATAATATAATATAATAATATATATAATATATATAATATAATATATATAATATAATATAATATAATATATATAATATATGAATGAATATGACCTTCATTTCATACTATCTCTATGTTCCCAGATATTTAGATGTGATGATACCCAAGTCGCCTTCGCTGCTCAATCTCTACACATTTCGTTGTTATTTTAATTTTTATAATTATTTTTATCATACTTTAATTCAACAAGTGTTGAGCCAGCAAACTATTCTGACATTCTTTTTCTTCAATAGGTTAGCATTAGAATCAATTTTTAACACTTCCCGACACTGTTTTCTAGCCGTTCTATACATTCATTCTATCACTTGAAATTCCTTACTGCTGAAATTTTAAGTTTTATTGAAAACTGTTCATAATTTAATATTGTGTGCACACACTCTGCTCGAAAATTAATTTGCAGTTTAACACAAGTGTTATTTCAAATAAAAACGCAGGAATGTTTTAGAGAGCTTCCTCGCATTGCTGAAAGTTATGTGAACTCCGCTTCGGTGCTAATCGAGTCCGAGCAAGAAGTTATTCGATATTAGGTTGCCTATGGTATAATCAGACGAACATCTTTACAAAAATTATCCAGACCGTAGAAATTTGATGCTTAATGACAGCTACAGAGAAAAGCATTTCATTTTTCTTTATAAGATAGTGTCTTCTTCATCCTTGTTACCTGCAATGGACAATCTCTTAGTTTAGCACCTCCAACTTTTCATCCATTTTCTTTTTTGATAGTAGTTTATTTTTTTTTAAATATTTTATTCGTATTTTTATTTATATAATTTAAAGACAAAAGTAAAAAACAGAAATAAAAACGAAGATATGTTGAGAAGTTTTCGGCCACTCACTTCCCAAAATCAAAATACTTGGAGAGGACTTCTTTTCGGCATCCCCATTGTATAGTTTTCTGTGAGGTCATCGTAAGAGTGCTGATAACAAGTAACTACTACCTGTCGTATAGTGGGTCATCGACGATTAAACCGGTTCCCCCACCACCCTTTAATGATGAGGTGAGTGGCTAGACATCAAGCAGGGTTAAAACTATCAAAAGGCAGACAGCCATTTAGCATAATGGGGTAGACTGTACTTCATAGCTATGCACATAGCTAGTGTGGTGATGATAGGGCATGGCTGGGCGGAGAGCTTCCTAGAATGAAGTCAAAGCCCAAGGGCAGAGGGTTCCCTTGATGGAATCAATGGCCACGTGCCCGTGAAAAAAATGAAGTCTTCACATCGGCTGTGATTTAACCTGGACAGGGATGGGTTCTGTCAGATCGACTTTCCCAAGAAGACACACTACGCATCTCAACCTAGATATGTAAACTGACCAGATCCTCAAACGTACGACCACATATAGTCATGGAACTAATGATCAAGACCAGTGCGTACTGCCGCCGAATGAGGGGGTGGCTGCAGGCTTGATTGTGAGCCCGGGCTATACTTTGTGACCCTCGCTATCTTATCAACATTTGCTTCTCTATTTTTATCCACATTTATATTGGTTAATTGAAACACAGACTATTAAAAGGATGAAAAGTTTTCGAGGATTTTGACGTCATTTCTTTTCTTTTTGTGATTTAGTCACAAAAATAACAAAAATTATATATATATATATATATATATATATATATATATATATATATATAATTCACTGTTTTTTTCCATGTATTTTATGTGTTAAAATTATTTCAAGTTTATGTTAAGAATTGCCGCAAAACATTGATTAAGTTAAGATGGAATGATCTATTATGACATGTCTCTAATTTGCATTTTAGATACATTGTATTTATTTTCAATTTTTCTAGTTGAATTGTTCATCTATATTGCATATATTCCATTATTGTACATAATAAAATTTGTAATTTATATGAATATGACCATATGAAATTTGAGATGTAGTAGAGTGGGGGCGTATCATAGATATGGGGTGGGGTCCAGGAAACCCTAGCATCGGCCCTACTGCTGATGATCGTTTAGTTAAAGTAACTGATGGAGTGTTTATTTTACTTCGTACTTGCTTATAGAATTTTGTTCTTACTGACCAGAGTGATGTCGTAACAAACAAAATAATTTGGAATTTAAACTAAAAGAACGCTGTCTACCTACATTTATCTTGCAAACACAAAATTAATATTTACGGATCGTAAGGCAGTGTAATAATAATAATAATAAAACAACTATAAGCACCATTTGTGGAATCAGCAAAGAGAGTTGAAATTCCTGTCTAGTTTGTTGCGTTCACTTTCGCATTGATGCTCATGGGCTATCAATATATGTTAAATAGTAGGGTAGACTGGACTTTCTAGCCTTGAGTGGCTGTCAGTCTAGGCGAAGGACAACAAGAAACTGCTTTTTCTAATCTTTCCCAAAGAAGTCATAGCAATTCTAGCACAAAGAAAATCAATTCTTAGGGGAGAGTAATGATCACCTACAGCCTACAGGGACATGGCATAAAAAGAATCAACACACACACACGATCTTTTGATCAATGCAGCTAATTTTGAAAAATGCACCGGTATGATAGGATGTATCTTAAAAAACAAAGTTTGCAGTCATAGTATCATCATTATTCAATTGCAAACAAGTTTATAAATAAAAAGAATCATTAAAACTTGTATTTTGGCTGCACGGAATTCAGATTCGGATATTACACAATTATATATTCGGTTTCCAGCCTCGACCTATAGACATAAATAATTACTATTCGAAAAAAACAAAAAAAAAAAAACAAAAAAAAAAAACTTCACCTGCCCGTTTTAGCAGTAACAGTCGATGGGAGAAAATGAAGGGTTAACGTAAAAGTATTTTTAATTTAACAATATTTTTTGTCCGAGATACCATTCAGTATTTCTTATTTGAGGTCAAAAGTAAACATTAATTCAGTTTACAATACATTTAAATGCAGAAAAGCAACTTTCTTTGTAAATCGCTCCCTTGTTTATCAGCTGGGAAAGAAACTCACCTATGACAAACGCGATAACTCAATGAGTTCCAAGTTTTTAACTTTTTCTTCGTTGAAAGAAAGAAAAGGTATAAGAAAAGAAGGTGTTTTTTTTCCTAAAATACATAACGTTTTTAAATATATTTATTTTTTTCAAAAGTATTTTCAGTTTTATAAAGCGGGTTATTTTGTGAATCAATAAGGAGACAATACTTTAAAGCTGATCTGGTGAGAGAACAAAAGTAAAAAGTCAACTAGTAAGACCAGTTGCATAATGTTTCTTTTTTAAACTTTCGTAGGTAAATATTAGAACTAATTACTTTAAGAAACTAAGCTATTTTTTTGTGTGCCGTTGGTTACAATTACTCATACGTGCAATGATTTAGATATCACTGACGATAACCAATATTGAAGTGTCATAGGAGGTTCGATAAGTCTGAAAGTAATAAAAAGCGATTTCGAGATTTACTTGGGTGAACAAGCCCTAAAACGTACAAAAATAAATAAACAAAAAAAAACAAAAAAAAAACGTTAACAATAACATTATGTATCATTTTTAAGGATAGACAAGAGAGGGGGTCATAATATCGAACAGTCTCTTTGCCCAGTTGTTTTGTCACTAACCATACATTTTCATCACATTCCTTCATTCCTACAGTGCGCGTGTGTAGTACTTAAACTTACTACAGACTACTCGTTGAGAATAAAAAAAATAGTACCGAATGAGATTTGCTTTTCTCCCTCGAAAATAAGTGATTGTGAAATTTATTTTTTTAGATTACTCGAGTACCGAGTAGAATGATAGGAAAGATTCCATTCGAGAATTAGGACCTACTTTTTTCTTTTTTGTACGACTACATTTAGGTACGTTCATTATGACTACATTCGCGTAAAATGGGCACTGTAGAGAAAGAGAAGTAATTTTGTTTTTGTGGGCTATTGTTCGAAACTTAAAGGAATTCTTTTCTTCTGCTGCATACCATTTTTATTTAATATTTATTTTATTTTATTGACTAATAAGAATAATGCTTTTGAATCGGATTCAGGAACATTTTTAGACTTTTTCGAGAGAGAGAGAGAGAGAGAAATAAAAAGGTGTGGTGAAACGATTTTCTATTTATTTTCTTTCACACTGGGAATATTCAATAATGTGCTGAACTAGACTAGAGACTAACATTTTTTAAAGAAAACTTTAAAACTAATTACATTTTTACGTGGTCCAGCATCTTTCTCATCTCTTCTACAAAGAATGGTAGCAAAAAAATTCCTTGGAAAAAAAAAAAAAAAAAAAAAAAAAAAGCCCCAAAATCTGATGTTTTGAAAACTAAACAGTTGAGTAGTAGTAAACTAGTAGTTACACTAGTTCCAGGTGTTTTTCCTTTGAAATATAGTATTACTTCAATTTTTTCTTTATTTCAAGAGATGGTAAAATTATTTAAAATAAAAAGAAAGAATATTGTAATAATTAGTGAATGTGTTTTTTATTTTATTTATTTGTAAAAGAAAAGAACAAAGTTTTTCAAGAAACTTAAGCTGACCAAAAATTAAATTATAATTATAAGGCACAAAAATTAAAATGATTTAACAGTTAACAGTAACACTTACCTTGGTTGATGAAAAGAACCATGTAGGCAATAAATACAGCACAACTCCATTTAGATGGGAAAAGCTCCGATGAGCAGAAGGGCGATTCCATTAGAAATTAAATCTGTGAAGATTTTTTTTTTCTTTTGGGTTTTTTAAAATTGTATCGCTTTTTTGTGCTTTCTTTGTACATTAACACACCTCAAGGTTAACATTGAGTTTTCTGTTTCAGCGTCCTAGCTTTTTTTTTTTTAGTTCAGCTTTAAAAAGACATGATACTCTGATAAAGTTTTTTTTTTTTTTAATGGAAAAACTTCCACGGTATGCGAATAAAAATAATTAGAAAACTATAAGCAAAATAAATATTTGTTTGTCAACTTCATTTTTTTTTTTATTTTTACTCACTAGTTCAAAGTTTACTAAAGCCAACGATGTAAAAAGTTTTAACTGTTTTTAAAAGTCACTTCCTAAAACTTTGTAAAAGTTGTACTACGTCACTACAGCGTTAAATTTTTAACTGAAGACCTTCCCCGCCAAATAATCTCAAACAAAATACAGTTTTTTTAGTTCTTAAATTAGCTACTTAGGTGCGAATGTAACAAAAACAAAAGTAAAACGTACACACAAAAATGTATGAACAGTGAGGAAAGCTAACTTAGATCTTATCTTGCTTCCTCACCTTGCATTATAAGTCCCTACGTTCACAAATAAATAAATATTTTATTTTATATATATGTAAGTATTGTATATATTTGTGTGTGTGTATCAACCGGTTACCCACGGAAACATGTGCCCATTAAACTGTCAACCGGGCGGACTTATTATCACGTTCGGTGTCCAGGCACGTTACTATGGTGAGAGGGAGAAGAAGTATAAAAAAAAAAAAGAAGAAAAGAGAGAGAGACAACAGAACTTTGGTTTTGCATTTGTAAGAAGATGGAGATTGTTTTTTTTTTATGGAAGGCCGAAGGGCTATTTTTATGGGAGGAGGGGCTATTTTTTAATGTGAAAAAAATCAAACACAAACATAAAAAGAAGATAGCATGTATTTTCCGAAATATGATTGTTTCTAGGAATGAAGAAATGTAATCCTGTGGTTTGAAATTTATAATGAATAAATAAAATTTACAAAAAGAAAGTATGGTTATCTATCTATCTATCTGGTTACATTTGTTAGTTTTTATTTAATAATTTGCCTTTTTTTATGCACTCATTAGGGAAGCAATGCCACCCTTCGACTCACTAGGCAAAACACCGTAGATTACTAACAAACTCTTTTTTAATATTTGTGGCTTTATCCTAGATCTAAACTGGTTCTCGTTATGAAGCATCCATAAGAAAAATACAGAGGGCTCCTCTTGTAATACGATATATTTGTCAGGTTCTTCCCGCAAGTCATTTACAAGTAACAAATTCAATTCTCATTATTACGTATGTTACTTACCTTTTAAAATTATTGTAACCGTGTGCTAGATAGACTTAGGTAAGCTTTAATTAATAAATCTCCCGGCATTTCATCAATTAATAATATTACCTGTAAACTTGTATACTGAATTTAAGAATTAAAACACAGAATATGGGATTGATGTCATTGATAACAGTGATTCGCCTATGAAAAGAAAGATCGTAAGGAAAATTAATTGGATCTGTGTCCAGTTCATCTATTTTTTTAAACGCTTAGTAAATTCGGCCAGTTAAAGAAAAATTAAATAAACTTGTATACTAAATTTAAGAATTAAAAAACAGAAGATGGGATTGATGTCATTGATTCACCTATGAAAAGAAAGATCATAAGAAAAATTAATTGGATCTGTGTCCAGTTCAGTTCATCTATTTTTAAACGCTTAATAAATTCGGCCAGTTAAAGAAAAATGAAATAAAAATAATAAAAAGTAAACATTGTGTGTAGTAATTCGTAGTGTGTTCAATTCGGATTTGCAATATTATTTAAATAGAAAATTAAATTTTGTTGTTGACTATTAGCGCGCGTACACACATGGAGACACACACAGAGACACCCACACAGACAGACAAACAGACAGACAGACACGCACGCACAAGGAAAGTAACTATTGAATTTCTAACTTCCTCCTGTATCATTTATCAGTACTGACAATTGTTGGGAAAGAGAGGGCCACTCGAGGTAGAGGATTACAGAGTATGAGGATATGTGGATATGTGTGGAATATAAATTATATGGTTTGAGTGTAGACATGGGAGACGGTTCCGAAGGCTGTAGTTTGTGGAAAGAAGCTGCATGAGTGGAACATTATTGTTGTGTTTTATCAGTCAAAATTAGTTATTTAAGGAACATCTAAAAACAAGGATCGCGTCATTCAGTGAGTGGTTAGTGGGGTAAAACTTTTTAAATTTGTTAGGGAAGTGATTTTTCGCCATTTATTACATAAACCTTACTGATTAACCTTTGTCTGACTGCTCTATATATGTCATAATACATTAATTTAAAATGACTGATCCACGATGCAAAATTTCGGGAAAACAACTGGAACATTTCTCTAGTTATTAGATCATTTAGTCCATGCCACTTTGACGGATAAAGCAATTACAACAATAAAATTCTTGGAACTACCATATTAGTAAATTAAAAAAAAACGCTCTCACTTACATTTTCAAAATTCAGCCTTAGCGTTATGACTGCACGCTCCACAATTTCGTAACTGTTAACAGTAACACGTATAAAAAAAAACATATTTTTACTTGTATTACATTTATTTTCGTCTCAGATATTACCTGAATTTTACCTAAAAAGAAAAATAATATCCATACCCGATGATGATGATAGGATGACCCATCGAAAGTACTACCATATTTATGGAATTTAGGGAATATCTAAAAACAAGGATCGCGTCATTGAACGACTGGTTAGTGGGTTAATACTTTTTAAATTTGTTAGCGAAGTGATTTCGCCATTTATTACATTAACCTTACTGATTTATTCTTTGTATGACTGCTTCATTGTAATATATATTATATACATAGCATATTCATTATATATATATATATATATATATATATATATATATATATATATATATATATATATATATATATATATAGCATATATATAATATATACATAGCATATATATAATATATATAGCATATATATAGCATGCTTTATATAATATATATATATATATATATATATATATATATATATATATATATATATATATATATAATATAAAAGGCCTGACGATTGCATATAGCATGAAACAGACTGTCGCCTCTACATGTTGACTTCTATGTTCACTTTTATATTTACACACGCTCTATCTCTGATATTGAGCACTTTATCCCATAAATATAGCACACCTTAAGACTATATTTCTATCTATCTATCTATCTATATATATATATAGCATGCATACGTATAACATGTATATATGTATAACATATATATATATATATATGTTTTATATATACATGTTATACATCTCTGTGTATGCTATATATATATATATATGTATAACATATATATATATATATATAGCACATGCACACACACATACACACACACATATATAAACCATATATATAAGGGTTGCGTTGGATAAATTGTCGCCATTTTATATTTTTCATTTCGCTCATGTGCTTTTGTTTTTGATCTGGTCGACTGCATATTATAGTAGGATTATTTGGATGCCATCTGTGGGAAAAAGAGCACCATGACGAAATTCACTCGACCAGAAATTCGGAAACGGCATGCTGTACTACCTGGCATTAACGCCGAGATCTCTAATACGAACATTTCAGAGTATTTGGGTGTCAATCTGAAAGAGTGCAGATGATTCGAAAAGAGTTAGATGAGTCTAATAGTGATTACGAAGGTTTTGGAATGATCATTTGTGATTGCAAAGTTATGGTTCCATTCATCTTCTCACGGGGCCCCCAGACTTGAGAAGATAGTACTGCCCTGTGTCAAGAGGACGGTCGATGGAGGACTATACGTCTGCCAACAGGACTCCTCACAAGCAGGAGAACCAGTCATCGTTGTCAGACAATTTCTGCGACCACATCACCACTTACATCTGACCACCTAACTCCACAGACTGTAACCCCCTTGATTATATATGTTATGAGGTCCACCCCTTTTTCATACAAGTGGACTCACCCAGTGTGTATTTGTACTGCTGCCGGTGAATACCCGAAAGGTAGAGTAATAGAGAGTAAGAGTGTGAGGTAACCGCTTTGTAGGAGTCACAGTTGCGAGCACGTAGACTCAGAAGGAAGTCATACTTCGATACTGAATTTCCCAGACTGTATATATATTATTATTGCTACTAACCGCATTTCTGGATCTACTAACCGTATTACCAATTGTATTATTACGTCAATACATTTATTTGCTATATTTCATGCCTGCGTTTGTCATTCATTTGAGACCGGATTTCATCCCGGGATCCACAACAATATATATATATATATATATATATATATATATATATATATATATATATATTTGACATAATTTTAAAAGAAATTGAACAGTTTAGGTGTTGAACATCATAAGTTTATGTGCACCGTCTGTGACACGGCACAGTCAATAGTTAAACTCTTGCCAAACACGGTGTAGCATGACTCCGGTAACATTATCCAGTGCGTAAGTGATTCTCTGCTTGAGTTCATCAATGCTAGCAGGAAGAGGGGGACATAGTCCCTTCACATATTCCCATAAAAAGAAATTACACGGGGACAGGTCCGGTGATTTCATCCGAAAACTCAATCGATCTCTCTGGTAGATTCTCATTGAGATAACAAAAATAAACATTGAATATAAAATCTTGATCTGTTTCTATACATTCTGCAAAAATTTTAGATTATTTCAACAAAAAGTACCAAAATTATTGGCCTGCGAATTGATGTCAAATGTTTTGGGATACCCTGTCTGGAGAAAAGGGTAATTTTAAAAACAGTGGCTCCTACTGTTATTAACGCATTGATTTTCAACTATGAACTGAGCTCTCCTCGCTACTGGCGTATTTCGTATAGAAAACGTTAAAATGTCCATTTCTCTCTGCCATGATGATAGCTTAGGGGTCGGATCTCTCACTGATACCAAATCGGTCGAGATTCAATCCCGGTTTGAAGCAATCGGACGTCTAGCCACATTGAAGAGCTGTGATACAGCGAGACAGTATGTCTGTGGATGACTCTCTCTCTCTGATATATATATATATATATATATATATATATATATATATATATATATATATATATATATATATATATATATATATATATATATATATATATATATAGTGAAAATAAAATGTGGAATATCTTGGTGGATGTACAAGTAAGAATGTTCATGTGTGTGAAGAAATGTTATAAATTCTTTACGAACTGTCGTTCAATTACGACTGAATAGTGAGTTCGATCTCTACTCGGTACCCCATATTTTTTGCCTTCGGCCACATCTAAGCTACGCTTAGTAAATCACGATACAAAGTTTCTTTGGCTAAATTCCTCTTTAGTTTAATCTATTATAACCAGATGCTAATATCCAGTCTTAATTATAAAAATAAAAATCATGTTTTAATTATAGTTTTCTAAAATGATGAACTTTTAATTGTAGGTCTATGAATGAAATGAGTATTAATTATAGGTTTCTAAAATGATGAGCTTTTAATTGTAGGTTTATGAACGAAATGAGTATTAATTATAGGTTTCTACCTATAATCCATTTATGTCCACCGTCTCCAAAATACTTGCTTTTGATTTTAAAACAGCTACTGATATGCTCCTTACAAATGTTTTTATAACATCGCAAAAGTGCAAAGAAAAATATGAAAGCTATTGAATTTTAATTATGAGAACCAATGATCACCAACCTCAAGGGCAGATTAAACTAGTGCAGGCCCTGTAGTATATGTCATAAACAGACCTTAAATCAGAAGTTCCCAATCGGGATCCACATGGAACCTGCAAGGTACATATAGCATTACTGGGGGTCTACACAAAAAAAAAAAATAAATAAATAAATAAATAGCAAAATAGGGATCCACGGTGATATTTTAGTGGTCCATATAGCATTTACACTTTGTAACGGTTGTTACCACTGAGAATTGGAATTTTTACAGTAATATATTAAAATATTAAAAGTAGAAAAACAACTCTAAAACTAGCAGAAAACAAGAGCAAGCGATGTAAGTCAGCGTCCCCTTGACTCTACCGGATATTTTGATTGTAAAAGCCGAAAAAAACGGAGAAGGATATGTAAAGGAAGGATTATATATATATAAAGGAAAATTATATAAAGATTATAATTTATTATATAAATTAATTTAATATATAAATAATATTAATTTTAAATATTAATAAAATAAAATATTAATATATTAATATAAATGGATTAACATAAAATATTAAAAAAAATAAAATATTAATAATAAAATTAATTTAATATATAAATTATGGATTATATATAAAGGAAGGATTAAATTACCCTGTTCACCAACAGTGACAGTTTCCGGCAAAACCATCTATTCTGAGGGTCTATATATGTACTGATGTACATTTTTTTTACAATGACGCTGACCATTTACAAGGTCCAGGGGCCACTCGAGGTAGAGGGTTACGTTAGGAGGCCATTTGTGTGTATAGGTGAGGGAGTGAGGGAGATAACGGTTAACTCTAGTTTTGAATAGTCTAAGATTGTAGTAATCTGGGGAACATCCTTTTGGGAGTCGATTTCACAGGGCAGTAGTTCCTGGAAAGAAGCTGCTCGAGTGGAACTTACAGCTCATCAATGAAATATGGAGGGAATGTGGACGGATTGGTATTATGTAAATGGCTTGGTGTGTTCTTGCCGTAAAGGTTTATCTGAGCACTTTCCATGGAAGTAGCGGTAGAGCAGCCAGAGGCTTGACACATTCCGCCTGTGGGTGAGGGGTTGAAGGGTGGAGAATAATTCGTCACCAACAAGGGCTCAGAGACGCTTTTTAATTATATAAAGACTGAAGAGAAATGTTCCTTAGAATTTAGTTGTTCAATACATGTTTATTTTCATTAAATTAGTTTTACTTCAAAATAAAACATATTTGCATCATACAATTCCTACACTCATTAAAAAATAAAATAAGCTTTTTTTTTTCATAAAACGGTTATGCAGGTCCACAAAATAAAGAATAAAAGCGGTCCACGGTCGAAAAAGGTTGAGAACCACTGCCCTAAATTAAAAAAAAAAATACCCCACCAAAAGATAAATATTAAATTAAATTTTTGTTAGAATAGTATAAAACAGTTAAATATCAAAGGATTTTAACGATATTTGAGTAATTTTAAAAAACGACCTCAATATTATAATGTTATCTTGAATTATGAATAATTACAGAGGCGACTCCGCTGACGTGTAAACATTAACATTGTAAGATCATTAGGTGCTGATTTCACCAGGACAGGTTGAAAGTATTTAATACGGATCGCATTTACTACTTTTGCTATTAGGTTAATCCAGCACAATATTTATTCATGCAACAATACGTAAAGTGTGGCACAAGGACAAAAGTTGGATGCAGAAGGTTGGTCATCACTGTTCCTAACTTTTAACTTAACTAGTCACATCGGCTGACCGAAACACACTTTTCATAACCTGACACAATAATACCACATTTAAATAAAACAATATATATCGCAATCACCAAAACAACTCATTCTTCCTATGTAATTCTAACCCTAATATCTCCTATTTGCAAAACATGTACAGATGGAGCTAAAAATTTAACATAATTTTTACTTATTTTTTGTAAGTATTTCACCCCAAGGAAAGCGGGAGTGCCACTAGCATGCAAGGGGTTACAGAGAGTGGGAGCAAGAGTAAAGAGGCGTGAAAGAGGAAAGGATGAAGAGAAGGACAAGGAATAAATCAAGGCATCTGGAAATATCGATTGACATTGCATTTGAATATTCGGCGATTATAGCTATCATGGAAAGCAAGCAAGAGGAAGGGAGTTCCACAGATGGGAAGTGCGAGACATGAAGCTATTGGAGTAGAAGAGATGGCTACATTAACCGTTTCGACAGTGAAAGCGTGGGGCTGAGATTCCAACCTAGTAGCACGTTTAAATTCATGCAGTTATATAAAATGAACCCCATGATAAGAACAGCGTTATAATGAGAGGAGAAAAATATTAGTATGGAACCCATATGGCAGAAAAAAAAGTTAACCGGGCAACAACGATGGAAAAACTTAGAGAAAGAAAAAATACATAAAACAAAATATTTTCACCGCTCCGGAATCTCGTCCTGGATATGACGATAAACTACATCCGGTAGAAAGGCCTGTGACCATAAGGTTTTGATGAACTGGGAACCACCTCTTAATTGCCGTTGTTCCAAGGTTCACTCTGACCCAAGGTGGTAGCACCCGTTAGGGTCCCAACTATGGGTAAATAGGGAATCCCCAAACTGAAGTCAAAACATGAATATATCAAAATACATTACAACAAATTACCAGCAATACATATTCACAGTAAAAAAAATACCAGCAATAAATTTGGTAAAAAAAACAAAACAAAACACAAAGAAAATAAAAAAAATAAAATTAAACAACTAGAAAAAAGAAATGATTATCTGTAACGCCCCAAAACCCATAACCTGAACGTAAACCATGTTTTACCCTTTTTTTAAGACTATTCCTGATCTATTTTGATCTGGGTTGGTTTTATCCGACTGTTAGGGATCCGAAATTTAGAGAAATGTTCTATTTTTTTACGCCATTGTTCAACCAATACAAAGCCCAAAAGATAGATGGTTACTGAATGAAATTGTTCTATGAACGTAAGAAGAGGAAGAAGTAAGAAATGCAAAATATGAGGATATGTAGAATAGATAACTGTATATCGGAATATTGGTTAGGCAAAGAGACGAGGTAGCGAAATATCGACACCCACAAGTAGTACGTATAAACATGGTCTGTGCAAGTGTCTCATTCTCCCCATCCCGAATGTATGATACGTGGGCCCTCACATCTCAACTTTCATAAGATAGTATTCATATAAAATGCAAATTTTATTGTAGCCTAATTATGTACAATAATGGATCATATGCAATTCAACTAGAAAAATTGAAAATATATACTCATATATATATATATATATATATATATATATATATATATATATATATATATATAGGGCTTGAGCGTGCTGGCCTTGTTTAGATAGCTGATCACGCTAGATAACACGCTCTCTCCCAGAAACTATAACTACGGTCGGCTCAGTATAGTTGCAGTATAAATCAAAAGTGGGCTTTGTGGGTGTTGAATAAACACAAATGTACCTGATCGAGCGTCTACAGTAGGGATTGGCTAGCCGCCGTAGCAGGCGGGTATCCTCGAATATGAGTGGCCAGCTGTTATATATATATATATATATATATATATATATATATATATATATATATGTATGTATGTATGTACATACATATGCTTGAATGATTAGATTTCCCTGTATCCTTGAATTTATGTGTGCGTTTAAAACTGAGTAAATTTAAAAATAAGTTATTCCAAAATTCGCTTGAAAATGAAACAGAACTAATGCTTTTAATTTAATTATATAATTAAATTTGAAGTTTTTTGCTTCAGTTTCTGAAACATGGTTATTACTGTGTAGCGAAAAAAACCCATATTTTAAATCAGTTAATTTATAATAAATATGCTCTGTAAATTTACACTGAGCACTGTTTTTAAAAATAAAAATAAAAACCATCAATAAAAACACCGGATTATATATTATATATATATATATATATATATATATATATATATATATATATATATATATATATATATATATACATACATACAATATATCTAAAAACAAATTAAAGCCATGTCACAATAGATCATTCCAACTTAAATAAATCGACAATGTTATGCGCCAATTTTTAACATCACCTTGAGATTTTTCTTCTTAAAAAGTCGAATAATTTTAACACATTAAACATTATGGATAAAAAATAGTGAATTTTATATAGTGATTTTTCGAGATTTATCATGAGGAAAATCGATTTACGGATTTGGACAAAAAAAAGACCCCAGAATGACGTCAAAATCGACGAAAATTTTTCATCTTTTAATAGTCAGTTCTGTTTATTTCATTTTTTTATCGTATATAAATGTAGGTAGAAGAGAGCAAATGTTGATAAGACTGTGAGAGTCACAAAGCACTACTGAGGCCCCGAGTCATTCTCCACCCTGGTCGAGGGGTTTGGTATAGTACACACCAACCCTGCGTGTAATTGGATCAGTTGTCAGAGAGTACAGCTGTTACTGTACACTTCATCATGGCATCGAGGCGCTCCACCGAAACGTAAACTACTGCACGGTCTCACTCATAAAATGGCAATGCAGCAGCCCCGATATTATACCATTACTGTTGGGAGTTACTCTAAGGTTCGGAACCCTAACTTCTTTCTTTCTTTTTATGTGGCATGTCCTTTCAGGACGTAGGCGATCATGGCTCTCCACCTCCCTCTATGCCTTGCAGCTCTCAACAAGTTCCTTCCCCCTGCTTCCTCCCCCAGATCACGTTCTGTCGTCCACCTGCTCAAGCTTGTCAGGTATGTCACGCGCTGCTTTCTCTTGTCTCTCTTTCCCTCTATTCGACCCGTGAGTATCAGATTCTCAAGGCCCTCTTTCCTCATTATGTGTCCCAGAAACTTCAGCTGCCTCTTCCTGATATTAAGTATAAACCTCCTCCTTGTTTGCATCCTCTCCAAAACCTCATCGTTGTCACACGCTCAGTCCATAATATCCTTAGCAACCTTCTGTAGAACCACATCTCTGTCGCCTCGAGTTTCTTCTTCATCTTTGAGGAAATCGTCCAACATTCGTTGTCATAAAGGACAGATGTCACGTAACAGCTCAGTATTCTTTTCTTTGTTACTTCCTATCTCGCATTACTTTGCTCAGCTTTTGGGATGTGCCCTTGGTCATCACTGGCAGCAAACAGTATGCCTGCGCATAGGGAACAAGTTCAGTAAATATACAAAAATAGATAGGGGCGTAAGGCAAGGATGCGTCTTCTCACCCGACCTGTTCAACCTATACAGCGAAGCAATTCTGAGAGAATTGGAAACCCTACCGGGATTTAACATTGGAGGCCAGAATCTTAACAGCACAAGATACGCAGATGAATCAGTTCATATAACATTTATCCTTAATAAAGAATCGGGTGGGAGTTTCGTCTACTTAGAAAATTAAAACAGCAGAACTTCTTAACTCAGAATCATCATGACGAAGCAGAGTGACAGGCACCGAGACAATCTCGTTTGCATGTGAAGAATAAAAGAATTGGGAGAAGAGAGTTTACAAAGGCTTGCACTGGGATGTGTTGAAACCTACTATTCCAATTGTGACTTTGCAACCGGGTCATGTGTAATTCGGGACAGTCGCTGAGTGTGTAGAAGCTGATATAATGACCTTGCAGAAATGCAGAAGGCGATGATCTCCCTTTTTACAAGATGAATTTATCGACTTCCTAAGAGGCCTTAAGGTTCACGTGACAGCCCGTTGGTGAGGATAGTTCAGTTGCTTAGACTTCATGGAAGACAGAGGCGGTTGCTAGTGTTGGTTTGGCGAACGAGAGAATGTCATGCGTCCTAAATAAGATAAAATATATCACCAGAGCGATTTATTACTCACTTTCCATAATGTTTTTTGTTCCTATGCCTTTTAAATTTCTGGGTGTGCGATAGAATAAACTGTGATGAATATATACAAGGAGCAATTGGTAAATTGTCACCATTTTGTATTTTTAATTTCGCGTATGGGCTTTGTTTTTGATTTTGTCTACTGTACAGTATAGCATTTCATTTGGGCACCATCTGTGAGAAAAAATAGCACCATGATGCAATTCCCTTCGCCAGAAATTTGGAAACGGTATGCTGTACTGCTTGGCATTCACGCCGGAAGCTTTAATACGAACATTTCAGAATGTTTGAGTGTCAATCTGAGAACAGTTCAGAGGATTCGGAAAGAGTTGGATGAGTCTAATAGGGATTACGAAAGTATTTGGAGTGATCACTAGTGATGGTGACGTTATGCCTCCATTCATCATCTCACGGAGGCCTACACCGTGATTTGACCCTACGTCTGCCAATAGGACTCTCCACCATGCCACACAAGCAGAAGAACCCAGTCATCACTGTCAGACAGTTTCTGCGACCACATCAACACTTATATCTGGTTACCTAATTCCCCAGACTGCAACCACTTTGATTATTATGTGTGGGGTGCAGTTGAACGAGTGACCAACAAAACTCCTTGTAACACCAAAGATGAGCTGAAGGCAAAGATTATGGCAGCATTCGCCAACTTAAACAAGGGAACCGTCCAAAAGAGTCGCAAGAGTTTCCAAAGTCTAATGTCAATGGCGATTTTATTGAATAAATTTACTCTTTAGTATTTCAAGATATTTTTGTGTAATTTTGGTAAATATATCTGTTAAAATGGGATGTCAGTGTTATTTTCATTTTGTGCGTAATTTGAACGACAAATTATCCATCGCACCATGTATATGTTTTCAGGTATAGTTCATTTTTGGAATTGATTTCTTTGAGATATTCTAGTTCTTCCTATCGTCATGTCAAGGTGTTAGTATATAACGGATATACTAATGCCTAATGTGTACCTTGGAGAGTGGAGAAAACTAAGATTGTTCTCTTTTTCCAAGTAACCCATTATTCTTAAGAATTTGCTAATATTACGACCTTGCTATGTATTTGTTATAACTTTATTTTATTACATTGAATATATATATATATATATATATATATATATATATATATGTGTGTGTGTGTAGACACCAAATCCTCACCCATAGCAGAAAAATATTTTATCACATAAACAAAATACAACCACAAATACTTGAGGCATTTTGCATAAAAAACAATACAACATCTATTAAAAAAGTTATCTAATTAAGGAATAAACATATATATATATATATATATATATATATATATATATATATATATATATATATATATATATATACTGAAATTACAGAGAAATTGGATATGCATTATATTACATATAGTATATGTATTGTTGGGATTTTTCCGATTTCGCGTCTGTTGGTACACAGCTGTGCGAGTGGAATGAACACGAATATACCTGATTTTTCATAGGTGACCGCTTGGGAATACAACGTGGAGTCAGCTTGAATGTGCTTGGAATTGTTAATCTTAGCCGAGCTCCAATTCCATTTGTGTTCGTTATTTTCAATTACGTGCAAATGCCCTTGGGAAAGGTATGAATCCATTTGTTCTTCCTCAGCTATATGTCAATTACTAATTCTTCTATCAATAAATCATTACGGAAAAGAGAAAATTTCTTATAATCTAAAATATTTTATGGCTTTAAATAACCTGCAAAGAGTGGATAAGCCGTAGAAATCGAATCAAACAATCATTCCTTTTAAAAGCACTTCATGATATAAAATGATGAGCCAACAATATTATCAGTTTTATTATTCATTGCACATATTTGTCTTTGCAATACAAGTTATTGTAATAATTATTATTACTCACGTTATACAATATTACTTAGTAAAAAACTGCAAAGGTTTTCACAATTCTCTCTTAGTAGCTCCTTGCATCTTAGTGGCATTAGCGCTTTGCTTGGGGGGAATTGATTTAAAAATTACAGATTAGATTTTACAATGACACACCGGCATAGCCTCTTCACCTATCAAGTAGTTACTACACATCAGAGATATAAATAATAATAATAATAATATATGGTGATCTTTTGTGGCTACAACTTAAGTGATGTAAATTTTTGTTTTATTAAAATAATTTTATGGTACATTTTTTTTGTATGGCTCATGCATAGTATTGAATTAAGAACATGGATATTATACCATCAAACTATTGAACCAACAGACGACATTTATGCAATGATTTTTTATTCGTTATTCACGCATGCGTGTGTGTTCGGCCGACCTGATCGGATGAGTCATCTTATTCATTCAATATGTTCACTGCACACTGATGAATTAAAACATATAAAACTGCAAGAGATTTTCTTCTTTGTCTTTTTGTTTCGTCAAACGCAAATGAATATAGACGATAGTGGCAAAACTACTTTCTGTTCTACAAGTGTAAAGAAATAGTTGAACAATACTTTGCCCGGTCGTTGGGCAACCCGAGGTGGTGTAATGGTTAGCAATCTTGTCCCGCTACTAGAAATATGTCATGTCCTTTCAAGATATACGCGATTAGAACTCCCCAGAATTTCTTTTCATGACATTTTTCTTTTTAAATGACAGGGTTTTTTTTTTTAAAGAAATTGGATTTTTTCCTTTTAGCAAGTTGAAATTTTCATTCCGTGAATTAATGACCGGGCAAAGTGATTTTCTAAGCGAGGCTTAGATGTGTCACAAGGTCGAAAGTATGGGGCACCCAGTGAGGATCGAACTCACTATTCAGTTGTAACAGTTTTAGCAAGACCTGCTTGCTAACCATTGCACCACGCCGAGGCGTCCCATATTGATTTTCTAGGCGAGGCTTAGATGTGTCACAAGGTCGAAAGTATGGGGCACCCAGTGAGGATCGAACTCACTATTCAGTTGTAACAGTTTTATCAAGATCAGCTTGCTAACCATTGCACCACGCCGAGGCGTCCCATATTGATTTTTTAGGCGAGGTTTAGATGTGGCACAAGGTCGAAAGTATGGGGCACCCAGTGAGGATCGAACTCACTTCTCAGTCGTAATTGTTCTAGCGAAACAAGCTTGCTAACCATTACACCACCTCGGGGTGCCCAATGACAAGTTCAACTATTTCTTACACTGGAAATTGCCGTGACTTCTTGGGAAAGATAGTGGAGGAGTTGCCATCTCCACAGTTTTGAATTCAAAGTTGTTTTTTTCATTCAGTGGCTGTCAATCAAAGCTACAGAGATCAAGTTTACCCTGCTATTCAGCCCATATATTGGTGGGTGAGTATATATGGAGTCAAATAACTTCCAACAGCATAGTGCGAACGTGAACGCAACTGCTGCTTTCTGGAACAGACACCCCCGTAGATGTTCCCAGACAACGCTACAATCTTGAATTCTCCACGTTAAGGGTCAACATTTACCTATCCTCCCTATTCACATAATTCTCATTTCCTATCTCCCAATCTGACATTCATGCTATCTTTTTCAGTAGCCTTCTAACTTGAGTGGCTCTTGAGTATTGTATTAGGAACAGTAGCATTTAAAAAAAACAAAAAACAAGAGTCGTTCAGAATTTGAATTTGTCTTGCAAATTCCGGACCGATAACCGTTATGCTTCTCCGACATCCATAAAGTGCTATTAGCTTTAATCTTAGTGTGTATAAAATCCACAATGCTCTCTGATAAATATCTCTGTTGATTAATTCTTTTTTTTTTCTTTTTTATGTACCATGTCCTTTCAGAACGTAGGCGATCATGGTTCTCCACGTCTCTCTATCCTTTGCAGCTTTCAACAAGTTCCTTCCCCAAGATCACGCTCTATCATCCACTTGCTTAAGCCCGCTAGGTATATCATGCGTTTTTTTCCCTTGTCTCTCTTTCCTCTACTTGACTCGTATCAGATACTCCAGGCCCTGTCCATCATTATGTGTCCCATAAACTTCAGCTGCCTCTACCTGATGTTAAGTATAAGCCTCCTCCTTGTTTGCATCCTCTCTAAGATCTCATCGTTGCTCACACGCTCGGTCCATAATATCCTTAGCATCCTTCTGTGGAACCACATCTCTGTCGTCTCGAGTCTCTTCTTCATCTTTGAGGAAATCGTCCAACATTCGCTGCCGTAAAGAAGAACAGATGTCACGTAACAGCTCAGGAGAATTTCTTTGGTAACAAAGAAAAGAATACTGTCTCGCAATACTCTGCCCAGCTTTTGGAATGCGTTCTTGGCCATTAATTACACATTATATATGACGACATCGGCGAAACTACCTCTAGTACAGCCTACTCTACGTTCAATTTCCTTTTCTCTTGTACTAAATATGTTATAATTGATTCATACTTCGAGGTATTTCAAGTGTTTCGTAATTTACTAATTTCACTTAGGAAAATTCAATTGACTTACATTTCATCATTGCCGATCGGACACCAGTCACGATGAATGGATGTCCCCTCAGTGAGGCCCTGTACCTTGAGTGTCTATTGGGCGTTAACCTCAGCCCACACCTCAAGTGGAACTCATACATACGATCCATCCCTAAGGATGCAAGAAAACTGGACGGTTCCCTGTACTGCTCCAGTAGGTATATGACTCCTCCTGCTATCCTCTGCCTTTGCAAGATCCAGATCAGGCCTAAAATGTCGAACTGCTGTCATATTTGGGCAAGAGCTGTCCAGTCCTCACTTTCCAGGCTCTATAGAGTGCAATATTGTTTCCGCGTCCTTGTGGGTGACAAATTATTTTCCACCCTGCAACTCTTCTCTCACAGACTGGGCGAGGCAAGTCCCTCACAACGCTATCGCTACTTCTAAGGAAAGTGTTCGGACGAACTGCATTCCTTGGTTCTGCCAGTTAGAACCGTTACGGCTAGGACCCGGCATGCCAGCTCACATTGTAGTAAACCACCCTCATTCTACTCTTCCACCCCGTATTCCTTTGGTGAGAACTAAGTTCAACTCGAGAAGTTTCTTCTTGCAAACTACTGCTCTGTTGAATTTTCTCGATCACTGCATATTAACCTGTTCAACTCGAGGATTAATCGTAATGTGCTTCTTACTCTGTATACCTTTACCTCGAGTGACCCCCAGGTCATGTACAGGGTGAATCTCAGTCAAAAAAAAAAAGGTAATTATTGGTGTTTGTAAGTTTTGTAATACTCGTTTGTAGAAGAGACCTTGTAAATCACATACAATAATAGTAAAGCCCTCGAACAATACCATATTTATTTGTATAAATTATACAAAATGTGGCACAAGAACAAAAGGGGGAATGGGGGAAAGGGACAGTCCTCATTTGTTTTAACTTTAAACTTAACTAGCCACAAGCACTGACCCAAACATATATCAGTATTCCTTACACCAAAACAATACATTTTTTCTTACCTTTCTTACTACAACCACCATAATACCACATTGTCTCTACGAAACTCCTAACTAGACCATATATGTGCAATTTATTGTTTGTGGTGGGGAAGGGGAATTAAAACAACAAATTAAAAATTTTTCCCTAATGATTATTTACAAAGATGTACAAAACTATTTACAAGAAACTAAACAAAATAATGTTAGTAATAAAACAACTAATAAACTGATATTTCTACATATTAGTGACTGTGGTCATTAAATGTGGCAGAAATATCAGTTAAATGAACGAAATCAATGTGTGAATTTAATAATATAAAACATTCATTCATCCAAACACTCACTCAAACATGCACTCATTCAGACATAACAACAAATACGAAAATCACACCCGAAACGAAAGGCGCCCCGCACCCACCAGATAACTGACGTCACTGACCACCTAACGAGGGAGGGGATGGGGAGTTACACCAAAGAAAAATAGGGACAGAAATAAAAGAGGCCAATGAGCAAACATCCTCTAGCTAAGTTAACCTAAAGAGAGAAAAATAAGGACAAAAAACGAAAACCTAAACTAACCTAAATCTGGGCGGGGTTAGCCTATGTTTAACAGAGGAAGAACAATATCCTGATGCCTAACCGGTATCAGAGTGTCACTTCAAGTCAGCCCCTTTCACTCGACACAAACGCTCAAGATTTACCCACCAGTTGTCAAATTCTGATGAAGTGAGCTGCCGCTTTTCCATCCTAATCTTGACTTTAAGATGATGCTTAAAGAACAAGATCAGTTTGGAAGAAGTGAACTTCTAATTCCCATAGAATCCCTTCTGGCGCATCGTCCAAATCACGACTCTCATAACACCTAGAAAGTACAAGAACACATAATGTTCAGCCTTCGTCATCGGCGGTACCACATTGCTACAAACAGAACTGGCCTCAAGGACAAAGAACTTTCCATACAGTATGCGAAGCATAAGGCCTTCAACAAACTTGCACAACGGTGATACGACCCTGCAATGAAAGAAGACATGACCCAACGAGCGCAGTTTTGGAGATTTCTCTAATCCCGCCGAACAAAGAATTTTGGCGAACCAGAATCCCCACGAATCATCAGCCGGGTGAGTAATGCCTCATCGTTATTGGGACATTTCAACCCGAGCACCCAAATCCATCACGAACAACCCAGCACTTGATACAACGCCTGGACGTTGGAGAGGTCATCCGACGCCCGTAAGTGTCGTTTCAGAGCACGGCAACATTCACGATAGAAAGAGCACTCAGCTCGGGGTAAGCGGCCGGCTTCCTCGTTGCACGAGTGTACACTTCTAGGGAAGAGAAGTTCTTACGGGCGTCTTCCTCCCAGAAGGCGCTCTCCTCATCCGCATCGCGACACATTCGATCTAGGAACGCGATGCGAAGCATATATTGACTAATCTCAATGCTAGGCACACCCAGACTGCTTTCAGAACGGTGGAGGCAACAGATCTCCCGAGGTACCATAGCGGTCGTGCCTCCCCACAAGAGGGAAAAAAGAGCCTTACTAATGAAATTAGTGTGGCAGATACATTAGAAAAAGAGCCTTACTAATGAAGGTGTGGAAGTACAGAGAGTTGGTAAAGGAGAATCACCCTCCCCTTTAAGAAAAACTTCCTCTGAGAAATGCAATCACGTCCTTCCCTTGTACCTCCGACCAATTCATTTCCAACTGGATATCGGGACCGAACCAGACACCGAGTATCTTGACTCCCTTTCACGCACCCAACCGCAAGCCAACAGACTTATCGCGATTGATCTTGGCCCCTGTCACCATCTCGTACCCACTGATTTCTTTGCTGACTTCGTCAATCTCAGCTCTGATCGACACAAGAACCAAAACCGTGTCAGCATAGGCAGAATACCTGCCCAAGGTGGTAGCTCCATGTAGGGAAATTCCGCGTAGGACCGGATTCGCCTTTAATTTGCACCGGGAATCGCATATAAAAGTCAAATCCAGGTGCGAAAGTACGGCTTGAAACCAGACGCCAAAAGGACAGCCTCCAGGTATCGATGGTCAACCCTATCGAAGCCCTTTGTTCTAAATTGATCAGCGCGGCTTCACTGTCGACTTGCTTGATGATCAAGCGGACCATATGAAGGTTGTCCTGAATATTCCTGCTCTTCACAGCACAAGTTTTTTCGGAGCCAATCAGACTAGAGAAGACAGCCTGCAAACGGTTGGCTAAGATCTTTGCCAAAATCTTTAACTATGTCGCCGAGATGCATTTCAAGACTCCTCTGCACGCAATTCAGCGGCCATATTCCTCGCCTCAGAGGACATTCTTTTTAACCTAGCTCTAACTACCAGAGCTTGATCCTTCTTGATTAGCAAGGAGACCACCTCTGTCTTAAGTAAGGCTATTTCCCCACTATCATGGGATTTAACTGCCCGATCTACTCTTTGCTCACAAGCCGTTTGCGCCGCTAATCTATCTAGATTGAGTCGACGACTAAAATCAGCAGCAAACGTTCTAATTTTAGATTTTAAATTATCCCACCATGCATTCCCAAACACAGCCCACGTCAATTCCCACTGTATCATTAGTAGCAGCTGGTCCCGGAATTTTTCTCAACAATTAATGATGAGTTTAATTTCCAGTAGCCAACCATCCTAACCTTAGGCTTATCTAAGTTTACACTGATCCTGACACGCCTATGATCCTAATAAACTATGTAATGGAAACTTGGACATTCTAAGTGCCCACAATCGACTCTCCTAACTAAGACTCGGTCGAGGTAGCTAGAACGCACCCTAGTAGCAAACTATTTGTCCAAGTCCATACTATCTCCCGAGGGTGCTCATTCCGGTACTTACTGACAAGATCGAACTTATCGATAAAGTCCTGAAATGGTTTCACGTCCCGGTTGTTAGTACCTGAATTTGGCCCTATACAATCTATGTCGGGGTTAAGGACGGCATTCTAATCCTCCGCTAAAACTACCCGACGAGATGTCAAAAACGGCTCGATCTGCCGAAACAAAGCTGGCCGCTCAGAATGTTCATTGGACGCATAAACTCCAATGATGGTAACATCCAGCAAAGAAAGCCTGCCCGCCGGATGTGCGAAGACAAGAGCATACGCAGCCTTCAAAGACTTGCTCACCAGCCAAAAGACACCTCTCGAGCGACCATCAAAACATGCAGAATAGATGGAGAACCCACTAGAAAGAATGCTGTCATAGTCACGAGTAGACAACCGGCTCTCCTGTACACAACAAACATTCACCCCGAGGCACTGAAGGTCACGAGAGAGCATCGCCCTGCGAAACTCCGACCTCAGGACTCGGACATTCACACTTGCTAACCAGAGAGCCATAATTAGGATTGCTCTCCTGCATTGAACATGGCCGGGGGGTTTAGGACACTGACGGCCTCTCCCATTGAGCCAGTACCCATCTCAGTCCTGATGGAGCCAACAGGAGACATGCCGCCAATGTCTAAAGGGAAAGTTAACTTTAGTGCTCTATACAGGGAGGGGTGAACAAAAAGTGGGACCTTCACTGAACAGTATTGATTCAGTTTTTTTTTTTCATTTTAAAAAAAAAAAAAAAAAAAAAAAAAAGCTGCGGGTGGATAAACATTCTTGGAGCATAGCCCATATTTTTTCCGACCCCTGCCCAACTTTAACGACAGTCAACATTCTTTCGGCTTTTGGAAAAATTTTGGGATTTTCAATGTTCAGTCATTAATTTTTTTCGTATTTAGTAAGATTTTCACTTTTCCTTTCCGCGATTCGGATAAAGCTTTGTCTGTCTGGAGTTTAGATAACCAGCAGACATCTTCCCCCTTATTAAAAGGGAACTTTTGTTTCATTTTTCTCTCAGAGGAAGGCTCTGCTGAGTCTGATGAAGGGTTGCACTGTCTTTTTGTGTTTCATTTATTTTGCGGAGGATTGCTGAGGGTTTGAACGGGAGATGGGTTGGTAGTTATGGACGGAGTGTTTTTTTAAGGGTGATATGGAAGGGCAGACTTTCTTACTAGGAGTCGGAAGAGGTCAGGGTTATAGTTCTCAACACTGGGGTTGAGCCATAAGAAGCTGTTTTGTGGATGGCGAAGACAGAGTTTATGAAGATGGTCTAAGTATTCTTTCAGGGTGATGCCGTTTTTCCTTTAAAGACTTACAATTTTTCTAGTTTTTCCTTCTTTTCAAATGAGGGCTCATATTTCAGACGCTGTTGGCGAAGTGTGTCAGAGTAGGTGATCGGAGAGTCGCACTTAGAAGTGGTAGAGGGAGTGAAGCTGTACGTATCTTTAGCCGTGGGGACTTCAGTGGAACGTGGTCCAGCTGCCCGCAGATTCCCTTTGACCCTGCCAATCCTGCTCTTCCTTCTCTGCAACCGCATTAGCAGTGGGTAAAGGCTTTTCGGGGAATGGGGGCTGAAAGACAGACCTAACCGGGGGTTTAACCACACCGGACTTGATCGCTGGCATGCCCATTACAGGCGAGACGCAAACAACAGACTCGATCTAAGGGGGTGAATAAATAATCAAAGAGGAAGAAACATGTCTTGCCAGGTGGATACAGATAAATTAAAAACAGAAAGGAAATATATTAAAAAATAACTATAAGTGAAAAATAAAAAGTGATAATAAAAGAATAAAAAAAAAAAAAAGGGGATAAGTAAAAACAGTAGGTGTGTGTGTGGCGGGGGGGGGGTAAAATGAAAAATGAAAAATTCAAAACTTTCGGCAAAAAACAGACAATAAAAAGGGAACGTAAAACAATGTAAATGAAGAGAACTTAGCGTTACAAGTACTGCAAATCAAAAACAGTTCAACGAGTAACAGAAAACACGGCCGCTAGCGGTCTGCAATAAACAAAGAATTCACTGTGAACGGGTGGTAAATCCCAAAGACTCAAGTCTTCGAACAATACTCAGTCACAGGCCGCTAATTCCGACATATATATATATTTCCTTTACCCATCATGTGATCTAATTATTTCAAGATGAGGTCGACTGTGGTTGCTCTCTGGCTATCCATGTTCAAGCTTAAGTGTCGACAGCGACACTTTATTCCTATATGACAGTAAGTATATCATAAGCCATAACCCCCTCCGTTTTTGTTTGAATTAGACGAGCCAGGACAATTTATATTTTTGAGAGAGAGAGAGAGAAATCCACCTGAGTCATTCTTATTCTAGTCACCCCTTACTGATTATTCCATCTTTTCATCGCTTAATTTAGGCACCGAATATTCAAAAATAAAGTTTTTTTTTTATTACTGACGGTTGAGAACCATATGAATTTTAAAATTAATGAAATTTTTCCAGCCACCACGTTTATTCCAAACTCTCCGTCTGTTTGAAACTCGAGTGTATTTATTTTAGTCTATTTACCTGTTCAGTTCAGAATCCCATCGGGATTAAATGTAATATAATATGCTTAATCCCGTCCTTCCCTGCAGTATATCCTCTACGAGAGAGGGCTAGAATTAATTCCTGGCGCCACAAGCAAAATTTAGCAATTTTGTTACTGACTCTATGAGCACGTAACTCAAATGCTCTTGGGAAAGGCTGAATCGACCTTTTCTCCATCCCCCAACCAGCTATGTACCACGAAACCATTAACTAAAAACAGTCTTACAATCTAAAAAAAAAGTATTCTGACTTTAAATAACCAGTAAATGGTTTATAAGCCATAGAAAACGAATCTTTCAACCAAAAAAAAAAAACTATGTGCGCGTAAGCTTCCCACTTTAAACTTTGCTTTGTGACACATTCCATTGGAGTAAGCGCGCAGATAAATATATACTTATTTCACACTATTCAGAACTATTATCGAGTGGGTGGACTTTAGACGAGCAACCGACTGCACAACTCTGAATACACCCTTTCGACTTCTCTTTCAGGATTTAAAGGTGTTGTCGGTCCAAAATGGCTGCTGGAGACCCAGTTGCAGTGAATGTAGAGACCAAACCTCGAGGCAACAAATGTTCTTACCGCGAAAGAATTAAAAGATTAAAAATATCAAAATTGGTCTAACAATGTTAAGTCTATTTCAGCCCGAACAATGTAAACAGTGTAAATAGTTACAATACTTCATCTCAGAAATAGAGACAGATATTTGTAGGATTATTATTATTATCATAAATAAATAAAAATAATAAAAAATGCCTCCAGCATGCAACAAAAACTGTTCTTGCCGGAAATACGGACATCCCTCTAAAAATCGTTAAATTCAATCTCTTCACCACGAAACTTGAAGCGGGCCACACCTATCCAACTTATCTCTGTGAGATGGCTTGTAATACTACGGAGTAAATTCTCCCTTTTATCACATGTACATAAAACAATTGTAACTTAAAAAATACACGCACCAATACATACAAGAAAAATATAAATAAATTGTATGAAATTAAAATACAATTTACCATTCTTTTCCTGATATTTGTGTATGTTTTATTTCCTGTCATGTATATTTTTATCTCTGTGAACACGAGATTAATTTCTGCTGCTATGACGTGAGTGAACCCCCACATATTAAAGAAAACATTCAGTAAAGTTTTCGGCAGAAAAAAGTCTTAAAATCAATCGTTATTTCATATTTACTGAACTACTACAGTAGGTAATTGTGGAGAGTTATAATCGCCAAAGTTCAGCACATACAAGAAGAATAATTATTGAAATATTTCATATTCATTAACGTTTGAAGAAATTATCTTGTGTTCATTAACATATTACCATATTTTCTTAACTTTTTAGTCTCCGGAAATGATTGCAAAATTTGGCGAAAATTCTTTCTTTTTTTTTTTTTTTTCTTCGTTTCACCTCGAACAGGGCAACAATTCCACTAGAACGCAGGGGTTTACAGGGAGAGAAAGTGTATGAGAATGAAAAGATTGAAAATGGTTAGGTTCGAGGAAAGAACAAAAATGGAACAGGTTCAAGAAGACAGAAGATTGACATTGCATTAAAATTTTTGAAGATTGAAGTTATTAGGGAAGGAAGAAATCGGAAGGGAGTTTCACGGGTGGGAAGTGCAAGAAAACAGTGTTAAAGTATAAATGACGGCTGCAACAAGCTAGTTCAACAGTAAAATGGTTAGACCTAGTTGTCAATGTATTAGATTAAGTTCATGTAGTCAGTGCACTAGGAACAAACGCTCATCTTAACAGTTGTAGAACAAACTGGGAGAAGCCACGTCACGTCGCTGAGAAAGCGATTGAAGATGAGATGTTTGATGAATTGATAAGTCATAAGTCATATTTTAACACAATGTGTAAACACATATTGTATTTTAGTCTTTTCTTCGTGTATTATCGATAAGAATAAAATAATAAGAACTAATATTTGTCTAGTATTAAAAAACATGTTCTCTTAATGCACATGCTCTCAGCCGGGGTTCATATGGACTCCGAGGATTCATGTAACATTACAGGGGGTGCACACACACACACACACACACACACACACACACACACACACACACAAATCAAATTGAGGGTCCTGGGTAATATTTTAATGGGCCATAGAACAATTTCACAACTGAGAATTGTAATCTACACCATATTAAAATACTAAAAAATAGAAAAACAAACTCTAAAACTAGCAGAAAACAAGATCAAGTGATGTAAGTCAGCTTATCTTTTACTCTAGCGAATGTTTTGATTGTAAATGTTGAATAAAAACTGAGAAGGATATATAAAGGAAGAATTATATATATAAAGGAAATTATATAAAGATTATAATTTATTATATAAATTAATTTAATATATAAATATTAAATAATAATATTAATTTTAAGTATTAATAAAATAAAATATTAATACAAATTAATATAAAATCTTAAAAAATAAAATATTAATAATAGAACAAATTTAATATAAAAATTATATAAGAATTATATATAAAGGAAGGATTAACAGTATTAACCTCTTCAGCAATAGGCTCAATTTATGGCAAAACCATCCATTCTGAGGGCCTATATATATACTACTGTACATAAATGTTCCATAGAATTTAGTTGTCAAATACAAATTTATTTTCATTAAATTAGTTTTACTTCAAAATAACGCATATGAATTTACTATTTCTATAATGCAATTCCTAAACTTATCTATTAGTAAAAAATAAAATAAGCTTTTTTTTCCTCAACTGGTTATAGGTTCCCACCAAAATAATTAAAAATAAAAGTCGTCCATGGGTAAAAAAAAAGAAAAAAAAGGTTGAGAATCATTGCACTAGTGGGAAAATGGGTGGTTAATGGTTAAGTGACTTTATTTCCTATCGTTGTAACCGACGCTTGCGTTTTTATATCTGCCCCTCTCCTTCCTAAAAATATATAATTCCTTCAATAAAAACATAAATTTAGTCTGATGAAGTCCTTCTGGAAGACGAAACGCGTTACGCAGAATGTTTCCACTTTGTCATTCGTTTCCCCCTCAGGCTAGATAACCTGGTCTCCTCTGCTATCCAACCCATGCTTCTGCAGAAGAAAATGGCTACCTCTGTTATCTAACCCAGGGGTGGGCAAACTTTTTGAGTGCGTGCCAAAACCGGCCAAATGTCTCACACGAAGTTTTTCCATGTGCCAACAGAAATATTTTGAGAACATATTAGGTTGGTGCAAAGATAATGTCGTTTTCTCACATATGTTACTATGTGAGAAAACGACATTATTTTTGCACCAACCTAATATTATTTGATATCTCTTAAGTATGTGAAGAACTTTTTTTAAATGATAAAAAATAACCCGAGGGCAGTATATTGTAAGAAATTATGTAAATCATGTAAAACTGACCGAATGAAAAAAAAAAAAAAAAAAAAAAAACGATAACAGGTTTTTACGAAAATGATTTTTTTGTGATATTTTTTATTAACCTGTAAGTGTAAATGTAACTGCCATACATACTTACACAATTTAAAGACACGATTAACTATTATTGGCATCAACACAAAAAGCTAGTTATACATTTTTTAATACTAAAATACAGTAAAAGGTTATTAAAAATAATCTTTTTTTTTTTCTGATTTTAAATCCTTTATAAATGATGTACTAAAATGAATTTATTTACCTTCAAGACAACATTTAAACAGCTCTGAACCGTTGCCACTTTCAAAAGAATCAGATAAAACTAGAGACAGAAAATTTGTTGACTCTTTTTATATATCATAAGTGGGACTTCTGCTGCATCTCTGATGTTAGAGATTTTATATCCGGTTTCAGAGATAGGCATGCACTACTAGTTTCATCCGTCAGGCTACTGATATTAAGAGACTTAAAGTTTATCATCGAGAACAAAGATTCACAAGCATATGTAGATGAAAACATGGATAGTAATGTTGTTACAAGTTTTTTTAAACAGACAAAATTTTCTGGAATGATATTCCAAGTCCTTAATAAATTGTTAGCCGCATTTCTCTCCGATATATTTTCCAAGTCAACTTCAAATTCAACAAATTTCTGCTTCCAAATAGCTACTCTGAAATTCAATCAACTGCATTTTAAAAATCACCCATGTCAACATTTGCAAGTTTAGTTCATTCATTTTGATACTGTCTGGAAATTTAATGAATTTTGCTGTCTCTTCCAATTGTCTGAATTTATCAAATCATTTAATGACCAGCTATTTACTATACTATTTACATTTAATGAACTGCTATTTACTATGCTATTTAAATTATTCGGACTGTTGTCCTCATCTTTGTTGCAATATTCACGACGTTTCGGACGTTGTACGCTTGATTGTAATTTCAAACTGAACCCTTTATTTCGTCCGCCGGGGTAGACTGTTCTAGCTCCACATGCCATGCCTTTTCCGGATGTCTCCGTTATCTCCCTTTAACTCAACTCTCAAAGTTTTGTTCACCACTGCAGTAACCAAGTATTGAACTCACGACTCTTTGGGTCAAGTCACTGAATTCAATCAACGCTTTTATCCACTTGAGGACATCATTTATGAATTTTTGTGACTTATAAACTTAATGTCTCAGTAATCCATTTTTTTACCAGAGCTCATATTGCAATTTTTGCTGCTATTATTGCTTTTCTCTAGCACTCCATATTATCGGTTCCCATATTGTATTCTTTTCTATGCTTGGCCAGCTCAGGAGATTTTTGTGGTCTAAGTCAACGAACATTGCTGCACATTTTGAGTCCTTTATATACAGATTCTACCTCATTCAGTAAAATTTGAAATTGCCTTTTATTTAAAGCCCAAGTAGAAATGTAAGTAACAACCTTTGTATCTGCTGGCATCACTTCCTGAAGTTCCATTAGGTCAGCTTTGGCACATAAAGCCTCCTCATATAGGATGCAATGGAAATCTATCAGTGGATGACCAACATCTTTTGCAAAGTGATTCACAAATCTTGTCTTCTTACGAGTCATGCTGGTGTGACACTCTTTGGCTTGCTAAAAAGGAAAAAAAAAGAAAAGAAAAAGAAAGGCGAGAATTAAATTTAGGTGATAAGAAGCCATCACGAAAAGGACACTAAGCGGTGTTATTTTTTTGACAAGGAAAAGTGGTAAAAATTTTTATTCCCATTGTCGAGAAGGTAAAAAGTAAGATACTGGAATTAATCTGATTTAGATTACGGGGCGGGTGGAAATTCCAGGTTGGCCAAATAACCTCAGAGACAGAATTCTAAATAGATAAAAATTAACTGTGTCGCAGAATTACAAAAACAAAAGTGTCCGCTGACCACCATGAAGGAAAGGTTAAGCCTTTGTCTATATGTAGAAATCATTGAGAGGAGCATCTGTTTATCGTCAGGCTGGCTATGATAGCGAAATTATTTTATCGGGACGAAAAATTAGCTGTGTTTCGCCAGATGGCCACCCACTTGATAATTGGCGAAAATCTCGTTGACGAATTCCATATGAAATCCGGCTATAATAGCGAAACTGTTTTATCGGATCAGTGGTTGGCGCCAGGAGTGCAGGTATGTCTGGGTGGCCACCCGCTTGGTGATGGCGAAAAGCTAACTGACGAATTCCAGGTAATCCGGTTAAAAGATAAAGAATCTATGGTGTGAGGTCTCCTCGAAGAGAAGAAGGAAAAGGAAAAGTGAAAAAAAAAAGGATAAAATTTTTTTTTCTTTGAGCACAATTTTTTTAAACCGAGGCTAGTCTGGCCACACCCACGCCGCTGAGCACCCATTGGCTGAATGATAGCAGGAGTATTGGGCGGAGATAATCATGTAAAGAAGGAGGGGAGGCCTGTTGCGCCCCCCTGAAGGGATAGGTGTGAGATACCACTGTGAGAGAGAGGGGAAACCCGTTGACACCCTCTGAGGGCATGGTGAGATACCAATATGAGAACAGAAGGAGGTGGGAAGACGAAAGACTTCCAAAAATGGAAAATAATAAAATTTTCCTGACCGAAACCAAATAAGTGGATTTTGGGTTGAGAATTATCAAGGAAACTCAAACCCCGGCAAGCCTGAAGATACACCAAGAACCAGTTTCTTAAAGAACAAACAACTTAAAATGTTAAGACTCGCCTAACGAACACAAAGTGTCACGAATCCATATAGCGGGTTGGGAAGTAGATGCAGTCCTTTATTCAGCAACTATATATAAAATATTGTTATCCTTTTTTAACACATTTGAACTTTTCGAGTTATTATTTTATTTTCTCTTACATATACTTGTGCGATATCACCCTTATTCGAACTAGGCTTGCATTACAGCCCAGCGACTGATTGATTTCGTCTGCCTAAGATCAATTCACAACGTGGGTAGGTTAGACTGGAAATCAAAGCAGTTACTTCGGTAACCAGACGTTGGAAGCGAGCTGGGAACGACAAGGCTGATACCGAATCTAATCAGATTCCCATCCGAATCACCAAAAGGTTAGAACGTCACATTTGGTGCCGCGACCAATACCAAGCCAGTTGGTCGTCACAGGACAGGATAGCACGACGGACGCAGCCAGGCAGACGTCACATTTGGCGCAGCGATACCGGGGTGGGGGACGTCACACTGGGTGCACCATCTGTTGTGGCAGATACTACTTTTGAAATGTGAATTTGTCAAGTAGATAATTCGTTTACAACTGCTTTACATATTTCAGCGTTACAAGGGTAACCATCTCTTCGCATACTTCATCACCTCTACAAAATCGAGAAAATATGGCTAGCCGAGCTGATGATGTCCGTACTTTCATCAACACAAATAGGAAAAAAAACTTACATAAAGACAAACCATTTGTCAATTGTTTAGCTGTATTCCTTTCCAACTTAAATATCGCATCCTTAATTGTTTTCCTACTCACAGACAAATCTTTAATGCGCTGAATTATCTTTTCCTTTTCTGAAAAATTGTCAAAATGGAAAAAAAACACATTTGTGCCATGCGTCTTTAATATATTCGCCATCACTGACTTGCTTTCCATGTTGGGCAATAACTTTTGAAACCTCAAATCTAGTAGCAAACTAAGTTAGAACTAGGCCTTCCTGAAATAAAGTTCATGAAATTATCAGCCTGTTCTTTTGTCTTTCTCAGTTCACGAGAAATTAATTCTCTTGTGTTCCTCCTCAGTTTTATTGCTTCAGTTCTTATGAACATTTTCAAAATGTTTCTTTACAGAAGAAATCCTATAAATGATTATTTCAGAACAGAAAATGCATAAGGCTTTATTGGCTTTCTTAATCATGCCAAATTTTTCAGTCCATATTCCTTAAATTCTCTAATATCCTCTTCATTTGAATGACATCGTTTCTTAGCTGGTGATCGTGACATTTTGTTGCACAATCTGTGAAGGGCGAAAAATAAAAATACATGAGATAATGCATGAAAGAGAGGGAAGAAGAAAAGTCAGAAAGAGAATCTAATGAATAAGTTTCGCGTGCCATAAACCAGTCATCGGTGTGCCGTTTTTGGCATGCGTGCCAAGAGTTGCTGACCCCTGATCTAACCCTCATTCAAGACTTTCCCAGGTACAATCGTGTGAAAGTGAATGCAACAGATTAGCTCGGAATTTGAACTCAGTTTGTCCATTCCACATTCTGCGCCAATAAACGCCACACTACCCTGATATACGCATATAATAAAGCGTGTATTAATATTCACATAATAGAATGTGTGAGAGCATACGCTTCTATGATTTTTTTTTTATGTGAATGTTAAATACTCTAATTGAAGCATGAAATACAAGTGTAAAAAATGTACAAATAAAATATTAGGTTGGTGCAAAAATAATGACGTAATAATGTCGTTTTTTGACGTAACGTCAAAAAACGACCATGTGTGACGTTATGGAATCATGCAAAGAATTCACATCTTCGCAGTTGGTAAAAATTGAGTCTTCTTTTAACTCTTTCACTACTCCATATTTAATTCTTCCGTTTCACTTTATTTGTATTAAGTTTTACTATTTGTTATTTCAAAAATTTAGAATTGATCTCTTGTTTATTAATGGGTAGAGATATTTCTAAGTTCTTAAAAATTATTATTATTATTATTATTATTATTATTATGTAGTAGTAGTAGCAGTGTGCAAAGATGAAAACCAGTAAATTATTATTGTAAAGAAAAGAACACTGAACTACTATGTAACATCAATCCTCCTATATGGCAATGAATGTTGGACAATATAAGACAACGGAGATGTGGTTCTACAGAAAGATGCTGAGAATACCATAGCAGCAACTAGGAAGCTTTAAGGAAAAAGGACACTAAAAGGACACCTATACTTAAAAGATAACTGAAATTTCTATGAAACATAATGAGGAAAGCTGGTTTGGAGAATTTGAAACTCACGTGACATATTGACGGCAAGAGGGAAAAACGAGTAACTTACCTAAAAAGTAAGTTACTAAAAATTGATAGCATCGCATGAAATAGGAGCGATTGTAAAAAGAAATACCCCCAAAACAACAAACATTGCTCAGAGCTTCACCGGATAGAAAGAAATGGAGAGCCATAATCACCAAGAAAGGAATATGACTAACAGAAAGTTAGTAAATCATAAGGAATATGACTAACAGAAAGTTAGTAAATCATATTCTTCATATGATTTACTAAATCGTATTATATATATATATATATATATATATATATATATATATATTGTGTAAAAGTAAGTATACAGTAATTAAAAAACAAAACGTGCACACAAAACGTATTCTATTGATTATACAAGTATATCAATAATGCAACACATTTATTATTTATTAAAAAAATAAAAATCTATTATAATAAAAGTTATGCAAATAAAAATATTAAAAATGATTTGAATGAATTAAATCAATTCTAGTATTAAATGAATCCTAGAACCATTGTTATAATACTGGTATAATACATACTGCATATCTACAATATTTGGCCACTCGTATTTGAGGATACTCGTCTACTAGGGCGGCTCGCCAATCCCTATTGCAGTCGCTCGCTCAGGCACATTTGTATTTGCCCAACACCCACAGAGCCCACCTAGTTACAGCTTTTGGGAGAGAGTGTTATCTTACGTGATCAACAATTTGAACAAGGCCAGCACGCTCAAGCCCTCTGCCACGATGACTTGTGGCTTGGTACTAGCACAGCTATTGACGGATTCCAAGTGTTCCGTCTACCCAATTTCACTCACAAGGTTTGGTTCAACTCGTGGTATGATTTTTAAGCACTTTCCAAAGGTGCCGCACGCTTGAATCGACCTCGATCTAGTCCGATAGCATTATATATATATATATATATATATATATATATATATATATATATATATATATATATATATATATGTGTGTGTGTGTGTGTGTGTGTGTTTGTGTGTGTGTGTATGAAAATTTTTCAGAGTTAACCTGCAGAAAAGACAATATTTTTTATATTTGTCGACATGGAAAACAAAAACATACACACAGAAATTCATTTCATTTTTTTTGCTTTGACAAAGTCCACATTGGACGAAACCCGTCAGCAATAACTACAGTTTTCCTATTGTCATTTATATTTATATATATATATATATATATATATATATATATACACACACATACATACACACTCTCCCTTGAGTTAAACCACGGAATTTGTGAAGAGTGGCGCTATCGAGTCTAATTCGTTACCTATTCGTCACCGAGGCCCGTTGGTACAGTTGGTATGAATCTTGCATCGTATTGTAATGGGCCGGGTTCTATTATCAGTAGTGGATGCGCACTGCTGATGAATCCCAAATATAGGACGAAATGGCCGTCCAGTGCTTTCTGCATTCTGTTGAGGTTCCTTCTAGACTCAATGAATTACTTAAATATGATTATCTCAAATCCTCCTAATAATTTATATATGGTATGATTATTTTATGAATCTTTATTAAAATATTAGTATTTCGTGCTAAATGCCCCCACCCCTTTGACTCTTTTCGCAATATCAATATTCTTTCTGAAAGGATCCTTCAAGAGCGGGAGTGTAGTTCCGCTTAAAATCATGGGCCCATGTCAATTGGCCCACACGAACCCTGCCTTTCATGAATAATTACTGCATAACTAAATTAACGAATATCAATGAACTGAAATTAAAATGGTATTAAATAAGCACAGACCTGATTCTCATGCTTTTTATCAAATCGTAAATAAAGTTTAATAAACCGAGAAGTCAGCTAAGTTAAAGTTACGGAAAGGGCAAAACTCAACTGCTCGTTTACGTAAAGAACAAAAACCAAGAAAAGGATTAAATATAACACTTCATGAATAAGAATTATAATTACAACTTTAATCTTAATTATTTAAAGAAGACAACACGGGAAGTTATTTTTTTAATTCAAGAATAGCGTCAATTAAACTTGTTTTTGATAGCCTTTGTGGTTGAGAGGATGTTATGTGCTGACCAACAAAACGCCTTGTGCTAAGTCGGTTAGAAGAGATTGCACAAAAGAATAAACAAAGTGAGATACAATTTTTACTCTATCGGAAACTTTTAGTGGAGAGAATGTTCAAGGATGATACCTGAATCATTAAAGTTAGGAAACTTCATATGAGGATCCCTGCTGAAAAATAATTGATAGACCTGTGTTGTTGAGTGAAGCACTGAGCAAGTGGGTGATGGTAATGTCTAGGCCAGTGTTGTGCTCTGTGAACGAAGAGATTTTTGCCCTTCCTCGATTGCCTGAAAAAAGATACTTCTTCTATGTGCCGCGTCCTTTCAGGACATAGGTGATCATGGCTCTCCACAACGTTTTATCTCTTGTGGCTCTTAAATGTTTCTCTGCCTTTGCTAAGTCCCCCTCTGTTTTGCCATCTATTTACACAAGCTCGCTGACTTTTATATCTCTTGCCCTCAATATGCCCTGTGAGGTTCATGTTCTATTAGCTTTCTTTCATCATTATGTGTTCAAGGAATTCCAACTGTCTTTTCTTGATTCTGAGTAGAAGTGTTCTTTCTGTTGCTATTTTCTTTAAGATTTCCTTGTTGCTTACTTGCTCCGTCCATGGAATTTTCAGTATCCTGTATAATCACATTTCTGTTGCCTCTAATTGTTCAACATTCACTGCCATATAAAAGGAATAAACAAAACATAGTAATTCAGCATCCTTTTCTTTATTTCTAACGAAATTTTTCCGTTTCTCTTCGCTTAGATTTTGGAATATTTCTTTCGCTAATCCAATGTGTGTTCGGATATTGCTGTCGTATTTTCCATCCTCTGAAAAAGGACTACTCTTTAAAAATCGCACTGCGCATGTTCTAGTATTTTAAAGCATACTTGTATTACTGAAATTGCAGCTGTTGCTGATAGGGCTTTTAACCCATGCCAGTCTATACAAACAAGATGTAGCGGTTGCTACAAACTTAATAGATTTTGTATTTGCAAACAAGCACGAGTAACATCTAAGGGAATAACAAAAGAGAACATTAGTGAAAAATATAGAATCAAGCATAAACAAAATTCCTTTTAGCAGTAACGTAGATTATTGAAAAATAAAAATATTGAAATATGTTGTGTTAATGCTGTAGATTGCTTTGTGTTGTATAGAGCCACAACCTAATCACACTAGGTGTGGCTGATATTGATTTTGCAGCAACTAGGTTTTACGGATGGGATTGCGAACCCCAAGCCCAACCGGTTTTGAATACAGGGGTGTCCTTTCGGACAAATAGATTCTCTAGTTTAGGTTGGTAGTTTTGAGTGGTTTCCAACCCAGTCTGCTCTTTAATTAACCTCTAGCTAGGGGAAAAGAGATGGATTCCGACTTTTCACATGGTATTTGTGCAGAAGCAAATGCAATTCTCTCGGCTTGAACTTGAACACGGCGCATTACTCCCACTTTTCAACCCGATATCCGCTACACTACTCTCTCGTCCAAATTGTTTAAGTAACTTAACTTTACTTTTATCCGCCCTACTAAGGTTCCTTAGTAGGGAGAATAAAAGATTTTGTTCGCAGTATAGGTAGTTATTAATGCGCATGTCTAATCTTATGCCCTAAAAGTTATTACGCGAAATGTTTATGTTGTGTGTAATGTAGAGAAAGCACAATAATTCATTGTACACGATGTACATTACAAACCACGTAAACATTTCATGTAAAAAGAAACGTTTAGGATACAAAATTAGTCATACGCATTCATAACTTTGCATTTTATATATTTACCTATACCAGTGCCAGTTTAAGAGAATCGTGTCTCTCCGAATCTATAATAAGGCGACCCCAACTCTACGACATTTATCTAGAGTGGCTCTTGGGCTATGTATCGGGTGAACAATAGTAAAATGTTTTCGTTTTTTGTTTTTTGCAGAGAATGCTCACTTTTGAGAAAAAAGGAAACGTTCCCCCCGCCCCCGAATCTATGATACCCCCTCCCCAATCTATGATACTCGATCCCCTACTCTACTACATAATGTTCATAAGATAGTATTCAAATAAAATAGCAATTTTATTGTAACCTAATTATGTGCAATAATGGATCATATGCAATATAGGTGAACAATTGAACTAGATAAATTGAAAATATATATAATGCATCTAAATATTGTGTCCTTTCAGGACAACGGTGATCATGACTCTCCACAACTCCTTATCCTTTGTATTAGGTTGGTGCAAAAATAATAACGTAATAATGTCGTTTTTTGACGTTAAAAATACGTCAAAAAACGACATTATCACGTCATTATTTTTGCACCAACCTAATAGCTTTAAATAGTGTTTGTCTTGTGACTATTCATCCCGGTCCCTGTTCTCCCATCCATGTACACAAGCTCGTTACGTAGGTTATCTGTTTCCTTCTACACCTTTTACATTTAATATATCTTGTTAGTGTCAAATTCTCCAAACCCTCTTTCCTTATAATGGTACCCGGAAATTTCAACAGTTTCTTTCTGCTAGTAGATGTGTCCTTTTTGTTTTCATTTTCGTTACTCATATGTTATTCTCAGCCTCTTTTTTTAGAGCCACAAGTCTCCTATTCATCCTTGAGGAAAATATCCAGCATTAACTGCCATATAGGAGGACCGACATTACATAAGAGTTCAATAGTGTTTTCTTTATTTCTAACGAAATTTTTCTGTTTCTTAATACTTTCTCTTTTTTTTTTTTTTAGCTTTTGGAAGGAATTTTTCTTTATTCTAATGCGCGCCTTCGGACTTAAATTCTATCCTTTTTTTTTTTCTCCCGGAATGTAGCAGCGAAAACATCAGAACTTTTCTACGCCGGAGGAGATTTCTCTCTCCAGCAGACCGTCTTCTTCATTTCAGCCAACCATGTGATGCAACACACACACACACACACACACAGAGAGAGAGAGAGAGAGAGCGCAAAGATTAAGGTTTCTTCCACGGTTCTCTTACTTTGTCATTAATAAGGAGTGTCCCCAGGTAACGTTTAATCTGTACATTATTGTTACTAGCAAAATTTACTTATAAAATAAAATATCGATGTGCGCAATCTGTGTTTCATTTTCCTGTTTTTATTGGCTTGCGACGATCAGTTAAGCAACATGGTACTTGGTCAGTATCAAAATGGATGACCGCTTGGGAATATCGGTTGCTGTAAGCTTAGATGTGCGGGTTGTGTAATCGATAATCGCTCAGAATTGTTAATCGGTGAGTCGAGTTCCAATTCCAGTTGGGTTCGTTATATTTACTTAAGCACGAATACCCTTGGGAAAAGTATGAATCCACTTCCTCCCTCCCCAGCTATGGGTTAATTATTAGTAAGACTTGTATTACTAAAACCTTTATTAAATTTTAAAAAAGAAAGTGAGTACAAAATATTTAGATTTCGGCAATAAATAACCTGTAAAGAGTTAATATGCCGTTAAATAAAAACAACGATGCATAAACATTTGTTTTCGTTTTTCACCTATCTTTATACGCAAAAGTACAGTAGCTGATCAACTATGAAATTAGTAAAGCTTAAGCTTCGGGTTCCCTAATCCCAGAAGGACCCTTGAAGCAACTTTGGTTGAAGTAGCTAATGTTGGCCTTAGAATATGCTCTCATACCCATTTCATATGATCTTAAAATGCCTCTGTAATTGGTGAAATTTCAAACTTTTTTCGAGGCTTGCAGCGCTCGAACACCCAGCTGTATGGGCTCGTTGAGTTCACCAGAATTTGCTCATAGCCTACATTCTTGAATCTATTGTTGCTGGTTGCGAAGGGGTCCACATATCTGTTCAAGCTTCAGGGTCCTAAAATGTTATTCTTTATATAGAAATATATATGTAAAATTTCCCCACGTGTTTAAATGCCCTTATTTTCAAAATGTTGAATTTATTTACTTTGAAACTTTTCACCCTATCATTCGAAACTCTCCCCGCTACAAACTGGTGACCAACAGCCTCCTTGTTCATTACAATCCTACAGTACATAACTCGCTTTACAGGAAACGCACAATCAATATTAAGGGAAAAAAAAATGAATAAATAGAAAAGTAGAAAGACAAAGACTGCCCGAGACCTTAAAGCACTAATGAATACCAAAGTGACATCCATCCCATAATAGGCTTTGCTTAAAATAATTCCTTGAGCAAGATTTATACAAACAAAAATTATACACATCATTGTAATGCACAACCAAGCAATAAAAGATACTTGACCAACCAACCAACCAACCAACCAACCAACCAACCAACCAGTCCTAGAATAAAATACGTCCGAATAGATTATACAACAATTGCAATTATAAACTGTCATAACAACGTGATAATTATTCATTTAATAATAAGTTTGATCGATTAATGCCCAAATAGATATACATTATCTGATTATTGTGTATTCTTAAATAAATACAATATTGAATGCAGCTGACCATTAACAAATAAAATGCTTTTAAATAACTGAATATTGACTGAGTAATAAATATGCACGAATCAGATATAATGGTAATGGTAATACCAGCTAGCGGCCTTAAGTAAGTGGATGACAGAACGGTGTCTGGGGGAGGTGACAGAGTGAAGGAACTTGTTGAGAGCTGCAAGGGACAGAGAGAGGTAGAGAGCCATGATCGCCTACCTTCTGAAAGGACACGGCACATAGAAAGAAAGAAGCTGTTACGTTATAAGGAAAAATTCAGCATTCAGTGATCGAGCAGTTTGCACTATTTTCAGTTGAAATTTATAAAATCTTTCTCTAAAAACAAATTTTCAGGACAATAGGTTTTTCAAGTCCAGTTGCTGTTATTGCTCTTTCCAGTATTGATGGGAGGGGGTTCCTCCCTAACCTTTTATTTGAAGTAGTCTCGAATATCAACGTCATGATTATATCGTTATTTTCTCTTTGAGTTAAACGTGATATCTGTTTTAGTTGTTGCTGCTATTAAAAGTCCTTAAGTGATGTGGTCTCTGTTATTTGCTATAGTTCTTTGTGATTCTGTAGCGCCAGTTCACACAGGTTCGAAGAAGTGTGATCTTCACGAAGATCTATAGGCTTCAATCGCTCAAAGACATTTTTAATAATTGATCTGTGAAAGTGGTTGTAAGAAAAAACAAATACTACAGCAATCGTATATAGAGACGAGCAAAGGAAACGAGGCACCTAGATAAAAAAACAAAAAAACAAAAAAAAAAACAATTTGTTAAATTTTTATAATTAGAAGCTGTAAGGCAACGAGCAAATTTTAATGAAAATAGGAACAAAAAGGACACTTATACTTAGATCCATAAAGAGACAGTTGAAATTTCTAGGACACATTCTGAGTAAAGAAGCGTTAGAAAGCCCGACACTCACAGAACACACTGAAGGCAAAAGTGACAGAGCGGAACAGTGAGTAACCTACGTAACGAGCATATGTAAATGGATGGAAGAACACGGAAGGGATGAGATATTAAAAGGATAGAAAGTTGTAGAGAGTCACGATCGATCACATTCTGAAAGGACACGCCATCAAAAAAAAAAAAGAAGAGAAATATTCAGCAATGTACTTTCAGGAGTAGTATCTGCGGTATTACAGGACTGTAATGCAAGTTGTCGTACTCAGGTAAACACAGTATAAATGTAGATACAGACTTAAACACATCGTGATATTTTTTTGCTAATGTTCCCCAAATACAAGGCCCACGAATCATTCAAGGTAGAGAGTTACAGTGTGATGTTGTATGAGTGTAAGAAAGGGCAAGAAGTGAAGTTATTGGGTCTATGAAGGAAAAATAACAGCTAACTCCAGACTTGAAGAGGTCAAGATTTAATTAGTGTATAAAATTTGAGAGTTCTGTCGGAGACATCAGAAGTAAAGAGTTGAAGTAGAATGTAAAAGGAAACGGAAACCTAATCCTAATTTGGAAACAAGTGATAACCTCTACTCATGTTAAAAAATCGGGGAGGAATGTGAACCGGAGAATAGGCGAACCTCTCTACTCCTACTGGTGAAGAAAGAATATAGAGTTGAAGTAGACATTAGAAGGTACCGGAAACCCAAACCTAACCCTCTACTCCTATCAAAAGACGGAAGAGGAGTGTGAACCGGATGATAGGCGAAACTATGCAAAATTAATGGGTCACTTGATACCTCATAATCCCAGATCCAGATACAAAAACAGATTGCATGAAACCAAGAGCCTTCAACTCCTCATTAGTTAAGATGATTCAATTTTCAAAATGAGGAAAATGATTTTGGAAACGAGGATGAAAATTATCAAAACGTCACATAGAATGTGAAATGTTGCAGAATGCGAAGACCAGGGCCAGAATGGTCAGCGATTGCCTGGACTGCCTCGTTGGCGGGGCATTATGACAGTAATGGATTGCCTTTGTCTGGGTTTTGAATATAAATCCAAAACGGCGCGAATTCAACAGAGTGTCTCAAGATTTCTGATGCGTCGACATACCTCCCACACTCATGTTCGCAACCGGCTAATACCACCCTCGAAGGGACACTCGGCCAACGTGCGACATGCGTTCTTGTGACGTCAGTCTTCCTGCTGCCTCTTAAAATTCAAACTGTCACACTTAATAAAACGAATACTAAAAATATATGACCTTTTTCGTTGATACTCTTAATAAAACGAATACCAAAAATAAATTACCCTTTTCGTTGATACCGTTTTATGAGTAACGTGGGGGTCCCGAGACAACACAGAACGTAACAGGAATTGCTAAGTAATTTGGAATATCAAGGCATGCTGCCTAAGTCATGCTGAAGAAGCATGCTGATGTCGGAAACGGATTTGGCTATGAAAAAGACTGATAGAATTTCGGAATTAAACAAAAGAAATCAAAGAAAGCTTTTAAGGTTGTCAATATCAAATTTAACATTAACAGCTCCTCAATGGATGAAAATGGCATTAAAAGTGAAGTATCAGTTTATAAGAAACAAGAATTTCATTGTGGAGAGCTATAATCGCCAACGGCCTGAAGGGACAAAGTATGAAGAAGAAGAATTATTTTGATACAATAAGTGGAATCAGCGTGTTGCGCTGTTTGAAGTGGTCAGATGATTTAAAATAAGAAAGTTAAACCAAAAGCTCAGTAATGTATAAAGAAACAGAAAAATTTCGTTAGTGGTGGAGAGCCATAATCGTCAACGGCCTGAAATAACCTGGTATAAAGAAGAAGAAGAAGAAGAAGAAGAAGAAAATAATTATTTTGACACAAGGAGTGAGATCAGGGCGTTGCACACTTTGAAGTGGTCAGATAATTTAAAATAAGCAAAGTATAAAGAAACGGAAAAATTTCGTTAGAAACAAAGAAAAGAGTACTGAACTATTACTTATATAAGTCCTTCTATATGATAGTGAATGCGGGACAATCTCCTCACAAATGAAGACTTGAAGCAACAGAAATGTGGTTCTACAGAAGGATGTTGAGAATACCATGAACCGAACATGTAGGGAACGACGAAGTTGTAGAGAAAATGAAAACAAAAAGGACACTTATTGTTGAAACTTGGCTAATGCATGGAATAATAATGCAACACAAAATGTACTTAGAACAAAATGTATTGAAACAAGAAAGTGTACACAATATTTACATATAGTCTTTTGTATATTCCTGGGAAGACCGTTCCTGGAGAATATGTTGACTGAGTCGCAGTCGGGCAGAGTCTCTGGTTGGATCTCTCGATTCCTCTCCGCTCTTCCCGGTACCAACCATATTTATATGGTCGGTACTCCACTATGCAAATTAGGTGGATCCTACCACAACACTTAACATCAAGAAGATATTTCTAGGACACATAAGGAGGAAAGAGGGCTTAAAGGATTTGATATTTGCAGTAAAGATAGAGGACAAGAGGAACAAAGAAAACAATGCCTAATCTACCCAGAGAGCTGAAGTAAATGGATGGTGGAAGGCGTTTTAGGTTGAGGATAGATAACGAAAAGACAAAATTTATTAAGAGCCACAAAGGGCAGAGGCTTACAACCATATCACGTTGAAACGCCGATTCTCATACGGTCTCCAAAGTTAAGGAACGTCGAGCTTGGTCAGTACCTCGATGAGTGACTGCTTAGAATATCAGGAGTTGTAAGCTTGGATATGCGGCTGGGGTAAAGGAATTAATCGTAATTGTTAATCGGAGAGCCGAGTTCCAATTCCAGTTCATTACGCACATATATCCAATATAATTATTTATGAATTTGGATATTTGAATATAGTTTATTAATAAAAAAAAAGAAAAAGTCAACACTCAATATCAACTATGATACAGTACTGAACACGTTATCCGAAAATAGAAAAAATATTATAAAAAATTGGACAGACAGATATTGTCGATTCTTTTTAATCAAACTTGTTTGAATGAATAAAATACCTTATTCACACACACACACACACACAAACATATATATATATATAATATATATATAATATATATATATATATATATATATATATATAAAACATGTATATATAAAATATCATAATATCATATATATATATAAATATCATAATGAAATACACTACCCCTGTTGACCCGAACAAAAAAAAAAAATTAATTATCTACTACAAAAATTTAAAACACCAAACCTTATCCTAAAAAATAACAGCACACCGAAAAATGAAAACTACAAAGACCGAACATTATTTACGACTTCAAATGTAGACTGTGTTCCTGATTAAACCGAACTCATAAATAATTACATTGGTCACACTACTACATGCCTATCCCGACGCCTTACGTTACATCTATCTGACCACAACTCTATTAGAACCCATTTAAACACACGCACAAACTTACTAGCCTCCACCCGAAACATAGAAAATACAAGCATAATAACCTCCTTCACATGTAAAAAAAAAATATTAAAAATAATGGAAGCCTTAATAATAATAAAAAAAAGGCAACACTCAATAATATTAACTACAAACGCGGCCACAATGAGCTGACTGTGTTCAGTAAATAAAACATCCCTATAACTCTAGATTTACTGTATTTAAACTTCAATCAAGCTAAAATGACGGTTCCGTATAGGATACAGGTTCGAATCCTGTCGGAGGACGAATATTTTCTATGAAAATTTATCGTACATTCAGGCCGGTAAATGTTGTTTAATACTGTTTATTGTAAACAGAGCGTTTACTTAAATATTTGTATCTATAAAAAGAATACCCGCTCGGCCCGGTGGCTAGGATCAAAGTGTAGTATCTGTGCTTTGTGAGCTGCCGGGTCGGGTGTCTGTCGAACTCTCTGCTTGCAGAGAGGAACCCTGACGAAGCTCCGCCGAAGGGTAGAGTTTCGTTGGGGGAGGTTGACGGAACTGGCCCCCCTCGGGGGGTTTGGATGGTTATTTATTTTTGGCTGAGCCTACGGGCTCGGAGATACCCACATTAAAAAGGCCTTGTGCCACATTCAATCCTCGTGGGTGGATTGATAAATACCATCTATAAAAAGAATACCCGCCCGGCCCGGTGGCTAGGATCAAAGTGTAGTATCTGTGCTTTGTGAGCTGTCGGGTGTATGTCGAACTCTCTGCTTTCAGGAACTCTGACGAAGCTCCGCCGAAGGGTAGGGTTTCGTTGGGGGAGGTTGACGGAACTGGCCCCCCTCGGGGGGTTTGGATGGTTATTTATTTTTGGCTGGGCCTACGGGCTCGGAGATACCCACATTAAAAAGGCCTTGTGCCACATTCAATCCTCGTGGGTGGATTGATAAATACCATCTATAAAAAGAATGTATAAACATAAAAATGTCTTAAAATAATTGTCGGACTTTTTCCATTTCATAATGTGTGACGTCATTTGTTTACATTTGATACGCCATGAGCAGATATGAATGTACGTGAGAGATTCATTGAAGATTGAAGTTTAAATACAGTAAATTCGACCTTGCTAACCGAACGCGCCACTGTGGCTAAATCGGTAAAGGCACGTCAAGCTAAAATGACGGTTCCGTATAGAATACAGGTTCGAATCTTGTCAGAGGATGAATATTTTCTATGAAAATTTCTCGGACATTCAGGCCGGTAAATGTTGTTTAATACTGTTTATTATAAACAGAGCATTTACTTAAATATTTGTATCTATAAAAATGTCTTAATATATATATATATATATATATATGATATTTGTATCTATAAAAATGTCTTAAAATATATATATATATATATATATATATATATAGTGGTGACTGGACGCTCATATCCGAATGAGCCTCTGTTGCAGACGTCTGCTCAGGCATAATTTGTGTTTGTTCAAACCCTACAAAACCCACCTGTGGTTTATAATGCAACTATCCTGAACAGACCGTAGTTAGTTTCCGAGAAAGAGTGCATTATCTATTGTGATCAACAGTTTGAACAAAGACAGCTCAAATCCTCAGTTACGATGACATATGACTTCGGGCTAGCACAATGATTCCCAAATAGTTCGTTCTACCCAATTACACTCACAACGCTTGGGTCAACCCGTGGGATATGGTTTTCAGGCACTTTCCAAAGGTGCCGCACGATGAAATCGCCTCCCTAGGCCGTTGGTATCAAAAGGTTATCTTCCTGATCCTACGATGAGATTCAAACCCAGGTCTGATGAGAGTATATATATATATATATATATATATATATATATATATATATATATATATGGGCACTGAGGTCAACACCAAGCGATAACAGTCTGTTTCATGCTTCAACACAATCTTCAGGCCATGTATATTGTGTTTTGGCTTGATTATTTTGGCAGCAAACAGCATGCATGCGCATAGAGAACGAGTTCAATGAATATACAAAAATAGAAAGGGGCTTAAGGCAAGGATGCGCCTTCTCACCCGACCCGTTCAATCTATACAGCGAGGCAGTTCTGAGAGAATTGGAAACCCTGCCGGGATTTAGCGTTCGCGGCTACAATCTTAACAAAATAAGATACGCAGATGACACAGTACTGATAGCAGACAAGGAAAAGAAATGACAAAATCTCCTTCAGAATGTAGCGAAGGAGGGTGAGAAGAAGGGACTAAGCATAAACTACAAAAAGACAGAATGTATGGTCATCAGTAAGAGGATGAGCCCGAAATGCGATTTGCATATCGAGGACACTAGAATCAAGCAGACGCGGAAGTTTAAATATATGGGAAGCGTTTTGACAGAAGACGGTAAGTGCGACACTTGATCCGTAGGTGTATTGGAATGGCCAAGGGTACATCCCAAAAGCTGGGCAGAGTATTGAGAGACAGGAGGATTTCTTTGGTAACAAAGAAAAGAAGAATACTAAGCTGTTACGTGACATCTCTCCTTCTTTGCGGCAGCGAATGTTAGACGATTTTCTCAAAGATGAAGAAGAGACTCGGAGCGACGGAGATGTGGTTCTACAGAAGAATGCTAAGGATATCATAGACCGAGCGTGTGAGCAATGATGAAGTCTTAGAGAGGATGCAAACAAGGAGGAGGCTTATGCTTAACATCAGGAAGAGGCAGCTGAAGTTTCTGGAACACATAATAAGGGAAGGAGGGCCTGGAGAATCTGATACACACGGGTCGAATAGAGGGAAAGCGAGACAAGGGAAAGTAGCGCGAGACATTCCTGGCTGGCTTGAGTAGGTGGACGACAGAACGTGGTCTAGGGGAGGTAGCAGAGGGAAGGAATTTGTTGAAAGTTTCAAGGGATAGAGGGAGGTGAAGAACCATGATCGCCTACGCCCTGAACGGACATGACACATAAAAAGAAAGAAGGATAATATATCCTTATAATAATAATGCACCACTGAACAGATTAGTCGAGCCAAAACACAACACGCATTGTGTGAAAAATCGATACCACGACACTGATAACCAATATAGTACAAGAAACCTATATACACGGACTGGAAAATAATTGTCACGATAATTGTACATGTCTGATACATAAGGAAGAGACTGTTAATGATGCTTTTTTTTTTCAATCTAAACTACCCTTAGGTGCTTTACTCAGAAAACATTAACTTCCAAAGATTAATATTTTCGATCAACATTTCATATGTAATTTAAATAAATAACATTAAGCTGCGAGCAAAGATTGCTAAAGAAAAAAACGGTTTTCAGTTTAAAAAGAAAAGAACACGGGGAAATTTTGCTCATGCATATTGAAATGTAAAATAAATATATTTCGGGATTTAAAATATATGTTTCAATATAAAATATTTATGTATATTAAAATATATGCAATAAAAAATAATTAATATATTTACATATATAATTAACGAATACATTTTGTTATTAAAGTGTCCCCCCAAAAGTAATGTTGCCTAATTTATTATGTCGACCTACGATGTCAGAGGTCGATGTTGGTGCTATGGTAGTAGAGATTAAAACTTCCTGCAATTACTCATATCTATTTGCATGGTTACAGAGAATCCGGCAAAATTGCACCTGACATAAAAATGTGCGAGGAGCATAGATGCGTCATTGAATTCCTTTTTTTTTTTCTTATGTGCCATGCGTGATACACACCAAGGCGAACATGTATCTTTCGATACATGACTGACGAGGCAGATTTTTTCCCGCAAGTGGGTTGTCATTTCTTTCTGCGGTAGACCAGTTGCAATCCAAGGCCATATAACCCGGTCTGTCCTGCTATTTACCCATAGCTGGGGGGGGGGAGAAGAAGCGAATTCCTTTACGAGAAAAAATGCACCTATTGAAAGTCGTCAACGCTGACTGAAAGTTTACAGAGACCAAACAGTGGATGTGAACAAAGCTGTTAGATAAATGCAGCAGTGGCAATAGTGATGTGTGTGAAAAAGTGGGACAGCTTTGCTGGGGCAGATTTTTTTTTACAAGCAAAGGTTTTATCGCTCGTGAAAAGGCATAGAAAATTATATCGTTTTGTAGTTTGAAAATTTGCTCTACCCAACGATGATAATACGGTCTCTGTACCTGTTGTAAAAATAATTACGAAGCATTAATTTAGGACAAGGTAAGATAAATATGTTTCGAAATATGGAATAAAAGAAGGTGTGGCGACGAATTTTTATATAATACAAATGATATCATTATGATATGTCATGTTAAATATCTGAATAATACTAACAAAAATATCGTCAAAATACACGTGCAAGTCTTACGTGATGGATTTGCTGTTTGGTCGAACAAGAAACCATAGATCGCGTGTTTCGCGGTGTTGGGTTGCATAGTAACAACACAACAAAACCCTTCTGGTGCCCTCATACAATTATCTAATTTTTCGAGTGTCATGGAGACCAACAGAAACACAGATAAATAATAAATGCGAATAGAAGTTACTGTTGAAATGTTCCGATTTCACTGGCCTAGAGATTTTATCTTTTGACTGCTTCAGAAATTAAATGTGTCTATTCTTATGTATTTTAGCACACTGAATTTGAAAATGTCTTCAAATTACATGATTGGCTCTAGATGTAGGGATATTTAATCAGTTATGTCATACACATTAGTACAATGGATGTCTCCAAGAAAATCAATGTTACTTTACAAAAATCTGCTTCGAGGTTCTATTTTATGTAGGCTACCAGAGCAATACCAAATACATAAAGATGGCAATATATGTGTTTACTGAAAACTCTCTTCGGAAGTATATATATGCGCAGTTATTCAGTAATCCCACGTTGCTTCTTAGTTTGTCTTTTGTAAACTGCAAAAGAATCGTCTCTAGTCAAATTCCAGCAATAATCAACCAGCATTGATAGGCTCCACCTGACTTGATTCCAGTTCTCTATTGGTGCAATGTCTTGATGAAATCGTTCATCGTGTTCGTCACTCACAGCACCACAATTTGGTGGGAAATATTAAAATGCTAGTCTAAGAAGTGGATCTTCAATGACATGATTACAGCGAAGATGTTTGTCGTCGCATACAGTTCCGTAGTTTTTTTCTTTCCCCGTGATACTTTGTCAAAATTTGTGTCTTCTGTTTATCAACTTCGATGTTTTCACAAGGTAATCACGTCTTGGTCACCAATTATAGGATTCCTTCTCCCCGGGTTTTTGTTAAATGTCAAAATTCGGAGCGTCGGGATTGGATACAATAACATAAATTATTGCTGCGGGACTACTCGTACTTCGGTCTCTACAATAATCCCACAATTTTCATTGACAGAAAAATTTTCTTCAAAATTTTTTTTCCACTAGAAAAAGACAACGTAGCATCAACAAATAAACATTAATTTAATATAACGACAAGAATACAAGAAGTTGGTTATAGATTTGAAAGTAATGGATTTTTGTTTTGGCTAGTAAAGTTCTGGAGTAGAATATCAATTGTATTTGTGTGCGTATGTGAGAAACAGTCAAATGTTATATGTATATTTGTGTAAAAAGAGTCAATAAGTGTGTGCGTGCTTCTTAGTAACGGGAGATACAAGAGATAAAATTTAGTTCTTACTGTGAACTGTGTTGTCATAGCTTAGATCGGTTTCGTTGTAGTTTGTCAGCGCGGTAGCTTTTGGCATGTGGACGTGAATGGGGTCTTGAAGATAAGAAGCTAGAGTGACTTGGCCCTTGGTGACATCTGTACATTTCATGTTTGGAGCCGGACGTGAGATTTATACACTTTTTCGTAAAAGCATTGGCCCAGAATTATATTATTTATTTCTTCCTAATTGGCCCTAAAAAAGCAACGTGGTATGTCTTCTACTGCGTCTATACGATATTTTGGCAGTATCTATCATGAAATATTTTATTAAATATTTTAGTAGACACGACAGTACTCTGTCAAAATTTTCATCCAAAAGAAGTTTACGAATCTGGAGACCGACAAAGATGACTCCCTTTATTGTTGGTCCACTTATCCTGAGAAATCTATTCTGCACATACTTGAATGCTGCCTTTGTTTTGACCATAGCCTTCACGAAATTTTTCATTAGACCAAACTTGATGTGAAGAGGTGGCAACACAATTTTCTTTGACTCAACTAGTGGTAGATGTTGAACATTTTTCGTCACAGGTTCCAGTGATTGTCGTAGTGGCCAGTTTCTCTTACTGTAATAAGAACTTCTGTCTCGGCTGTCCCATTCACAAAGAAAATAACAGTACTTGGTATATCCACCTTGCACCCCTAGCAAGGGAGCAACAAACTTCAAACCTTCACAAAGTTGCCAGTTATGTTGATCATAGTCCATACATCTTAGTAGTTGTTTTATATTGTCATAAGTTTATTTCATGTTGACTACATAACAAACTAGGATTGAAGGTAAAACATTACCATTCTGTAACAAGACATCTTTGAGACTTCGAAGAATCACTGAATAACACTCATTCATCTGGATCGTAACTGATGTTAAGTAACTGCATAGAACCGCTGAAAACCATTTCAGTACACCAAGTCACTTTCTATAAGGGAGAATGGAAATAGATCCTTGTGACGATAACGAAAATGAGAAATCCGAACATCACCAGCTAATAGGTTCCACTATTGTAACCTAACAGTTTTGTTTTACACTTAAGAAGTTCTAGATTTCTAAGTCCTTTATGTCACCGAGTTATGAGGTGTGTTTCAGAGACGGATGTTGGACAATAATCTTCGCTATAGGATGGTTCAGGCTCTGATGTTTCATTGTCTTCCTCGTCATTTGACTAAATTGTATACGATTCCGGCGTCTTCATTGTGATCGAGACAGGACGCAAAGCTGATGGAATGTTTGAATATTGCACTGTTCATTTCTTTTTCATTGACGGCCCGTTAGCAAATGGAAGCACCATGCAAAAGTAACAACCATTGGCATGATCAGTTGGCTCTCTCCAAATAATAAGCACTGCAAAAGGCATAGATATTTTCTTCCTGGATAGTTATTCACTGAGATTTCTTGCACAGGTAATACAAGTATATGTGTGGGGCCCACTTTTCGTCTTAGTCTCCAATTTTGCACCAATTTTGGAAAGTTTTTCTCACAACAGGTGTTATATTTCGCTTTTGAGATGCAAAAGTCACTTCGCCACACACATAGCAGGAATTATCGGCCTTTTTTCAGACATTCACGCGACATTTTTCACAGGTCAGTTGAATATGTGAAAATCTGAGTGGAAAGGAGAATAATAATTATTTTAATTCGAGAATAATTAGATCTAATAAGGTTATTAGGGGAATAATAATTAATCTGGCATGACAACAATTTTGATGAAATATTCATATAACACTAGCACCGTATCTTAAAATCTAGAACCAATCAACAATTTTAGATATCATTTTTATTTCCAGTGCCTTCAAATTAGCTAAGATCGGCTATTTTTGTTGTTGAAGCCTTCATGTTGTAAACCAACGTTTTTTTTAAATGTCAGACAACTGAAAAACGGATTACATTTGTTTTTAATCTAAGCGACGACAAATGAATAAGATCATTTATTTATTTTCATTATTTTAAAAATTCAAATGACATCATATTAGGAGAATGCTATGCATTTCATTAATATTACAGTTTCTCTCCTCGTCATGATTTCCGGCGGTAAGTATTCGAGGCCCCACGTTAATTGTAACTATGTTAAACATAAACAATTTTTTTCTTTTAAATTCAAAGTAACGACTTACCTTGACGTTTTCCAGTTACTAGTAAGAGAAGAAAAAAAAATTCAGTATCTGTCTATATTTCGGACATGCGGACACATGGCACAGTGGATAAAGGCGTTAGTTAGATCCTGTGGCAGAACCCAAAGAGTGTGAGTTCAATACCCGGTTAAGGCAGTGGAGAACTTGGAGAGGGGAATTAACAGGAGATAACTGACATCCATTAAACATGGAACTAGAACAGTCTACCCCAGTGAGCGATATAAAGGGTTCAGTTCGATATTCCAACCGCCTGAAGAAGGCCGGAGCGTACAACGGCTGAAACGTTGTAATAAATATGGCGACAAAGATGAGGACAATAGTCCGAATACTGTAAATAGTGAAAATAATTCAGGTTTGAGCAGTAAAAACAAGTTGGCGGTTAGTTTAAAAACTTTGAATTTAAGAAAATAAATTTTATATTTATTATTTCCTTTCTCCTCGTAGCGGGGAGGGAGCAAACCGTCTGCATTCGGATAGAAAACGAATTTAGTAAATGCACACACAAAAAAAATGAGCATAAGACAAAGATGCTCCGTCGAATTGGATTTGTTCAACATTTACAGTGAGGCGATCCTGAGAAAATTAGATGTCCTACCAGCATTCATTATTGGCAGTCACAACATAAACGACATGAATTATGCAGATGATGCAATGTTGATAGCAGACATAGAAAGCAAACTGCGGGAACTCCTACAGAAGGTAATGAACAAAACGGGAAGAAAGGACTAAACATCAATTGTAAGAAGAAATTCATTGATTTAAATATTATCTAAAAAAAAACTTACAATCTAAAAATATTTTCTGGCTTTAAATAACCTGCAAAGCCTTGATAAGCCGTAGAAAACGAATCAATCAATCAACGAAATATTGATAAGCTGCACAAGCTTGTCTTTTAGATTTATTTATATACCCTGGAATATAAATGTATAGAATCTACAGAGGCCACAAATTGAGGGATCATTTTTATATTGGTTGCAATATAGAATTGATATCCCCATTTTATATCCACATTATAATTTCTTGTTTGTTTATCAAATTCTGATTCATCCAGAATCCAACTCCCACGTCAACCTTCGTATTCGTCGCTAGAAAGACATCTGTCACTTTAGGTCTCGTCTTCATTTATGAGGAAATTGTCCAGCATTCACTACCAGATAGAAGATTAGATATTGCATAGCATTTCAGCATTCGTTTTATTTTTGTTGAGGGGTCCACCCGTTTTTATACAAATGAATTCACCCAGTATATACATGTACTACTGCAAGAGCGAGACGAGAGTAAGAGAGAGCAAGACAGAAGAGAAGAGTCGAGTCGAGTCGAGTCGAGTCGAGTCGAGTCGAGCCGAGCCGAGCCGAGCCGATCGTTGTAGGAGTCACAGTGAGCGAGCACGTAGACTCAGTAAGAAGTCATACAGCGATACTTCAATACCAAAGACTATATATATATTTTGCTACTAACCCGTATCCCTGGAACTACTAACCTGCTTTACCAGTTTGTATTATTACGTTAATACATTATTCTCATATATTCATTCCTGGGTTTTGTTATTTATTGGTACCGGATTTCACTCCGGAATCCACCATAATTTTTTTGTTTGCAGTGATTTTTTTCCTATGAATTAATACTTTGCTTATTTTCTAGAAGGCACCTTTCACTATTCCTATGCCTCTTCGCACAATTTTACCTCATTCATTTCTTTAACATACAAAAGTTTTCTACTCTCTTTTAACTTTCCATTTCTGTTCTCCATCGACAAATGTTTTATAACAAGTTTGCGTCACTTTGTTTCTTAGAAAGTTGGCTATTACTCTGAATAAACTAGCCACCAGTAAAACGACTAAAAAAAATGAAATTGAACAGCAACACTCGAACCACCACCCAAAAATTGGTGACTACGAGTCAAACACGTTAAAACCTTTGTTTTTGGACCAGGTTTATTGATACGGTCGTGTGCGTAATGTAACGATTAGCGGCGAGGAAAATGAAATCAGCGAGTTGAGTTCAAATCCCTGTATAGTCTGTTGAGTTCACTTCCGTGCAAATGTCCATCAGAAATGCATGAATACATCGCTTGCCATGACTATGGGTTAAATAGTAGGACACACTGGAAAAAGCAATGCTAAATTACTCCACCATTTCTCCAAAAACGAGCATTGCAATTCACAGCTGTTAAAGAAGGGAAGCTGTGGAGATTCATAATCAGCTATGTCCTGAACGGGTATGGCATTAAAAAACATTTTTAAAAATCGTTAAACGACGAGCTGACTTCAAATCCCCACTGCATCTGTTGCGTTCATTTTCGCACATATGCCCATGGGGAAAGTGTCTCACCTCCTCCCCGGATATGGGTTAAATATCAGAGTACACTGAGCTCTTTAGCCTTGGGTAGCAATCAGTCTAATAGAAGGAAAAATCTGAATTTAATAATGTGGCGAAATTATCGGGAAAGCACACAACTATCTGATACAAGAAGTCATGGCAATCCATGAATATTAAAACAGGGAAGATGTAGAGAGCCATGGTAGACTACGTTCTGAAGAGACACGGCACTAAAATACCCTAGAAATCCCTTTACTCGACTCGTAGCAATATCCAATCACCGAGGCATGTAGCGATGACCTATGTGTGTGTATGTGTGTGTATGTGTGTGTCTGTCTGTAATGGCACATATGTCACGTTACTTTACGTTAAGAATATTTAGCAAATAGAAGGCACACCTGTGCCTTTTATCTTTTACTGTTTTCAGGTAATTTATTCTACGTCACTGTTAGTTTACAGCTTCGATTTCTTTTGAGAAATCATTGTAATATTGCCAGGAGTGTGCTTCGATTTCAGTTTGATGTTCTGCGTTTCTGGATGATTTAAAAAAGAAAAACAAATTCAAAATGACACGTTCGCCTGTGTTCTGTTTACAAGTAAACTCTCTTACATTTTGTTGCAGGAAGAAGGGTGACATCTGTTGTGTAGGTTTTTCAATACTCGAAACCATATTCAATGGCAAAAAAGAAGAAAAAATGGATACGCGATATGGCAGAAGTTTTTGATAACGTTTACTGCGTCATTAAACAGTCAATGTGGGGAAGAATCCCCATGTATAAAAATTAATATTTTCCAATTGTATTAAACTGCCAATCGATGTTTGATAATCCATTTTTCTTTTGTTCATCGAACGGATTACTTTTCCATTGTATTCGCATTGAATAATCCTGTCAAAGACTTCCTTATTGGTAGCTTAATCTTAATCTTAATTCTGTCTTGCAGTACTGACCAGAATTATTCCGTTTAGCTGCATTATTATTTGGATTAGAATAATGCTGAATAGAATTCCAGCAGAGTGTTTTTTGTGTGCGATGCCCCTTCAGAAAGTGGGCGATTACGTCTCTCCTTAACTTCCTTTTCTTTGTAGCTTTTAGCAATAGTTGTGTTTTTGTTATTTTTCTCACTCCCTGTTCTGCAAAATATTCACACAAGTTCGTTTAGTCGGTTATAGGCTTCCCCCTGCCTCTCAATATGTCTTGTGGGTATCAAATTCTCCAAGCCCTTTTCTCTCATTATATGTTATAGAAATTTCTACTGTCTCTTTCTGATTCTAAGTATACAGGGTATTCAATAATTATCGGTAAAAAGTTTTTGTCCATCTTTATTAAGCAAAACAGTTTGTCAATATTTCACAAAGCGTAAACAAAAATCTACATGTCCATAAACCTATTTGATACACTATCTATTGAATATGACCCCCTTCTGCGTCAATAACTTGTTGAAGACGGTTGGCGAATGACTTGCATGAGGTACGGATAAAAATTTGGGGGATTTTATCCCATTTCTTCAAGTGTTTTGCCTTCAGAGACTCCAAAATGTCGTGGGATGTTGCAATAACCTTACACTCTGAGATACCCTAAATGCTGTAGTCAAGAGAATTCAGGTCTTTTGATGCTCCTCCAAAATAATATTCTGTTCACTTTTAATTTGGCAATATCCTTCAGAGTTCTTTGCCTTGTATATTACCAAAATGGCGATTCCTTTGGTTAAATTCTTAGACATCTCTAAATAGCCTGAAATGATTAAAATATAGGTTAGTTCTATTAAACAAATCGTATAACATCTAAAAAATGATTAAAAAAAATTTAAATTGAATTAAAATTAATCTGAGTATAACGATATTGAACCCCCTGCCAGTCAGTTATGTGCCATGCGTGACACACGCTTAGGCAATCATGTGTCTTTCGATACATGACTGACGAGGCAGATTTTTCCCACAGTAGGTTGCTATTTCTTTATGCACTAGACCAGTTGCCATCCAAGGCTATAGAATTCGGTCTGTCCTGCTATTTACCCATAGATGTGGGAGACGAAAAGGATTACCTTTCCCAAGGGTATTAGCACTTAAGTGAATGTAATGGATTTGACTGGAACTCGAACTCCGCTCTCCCATTCCTCAATCCGAGCCTCTGTCCACTATTCCACCGTGCCTCCTATAAGTGTCCTATTTGCTTTGATATTCCTTAAAACTTACTTGTTCAGTCTATGGGATTCACAGCATCTTTCTGTGGAGCCACATTTCTGTTTCTTCTTCTGCTCTTCATCTGGAATGAATCATTCACTATCATATGGATGGCTTGATTTGAAATGAAAAGGAAATATAATATATTAATAATTTAACAAGGAGGTCCACAAATATCATATTTTATAGTTTAATAAATTTAATTTACCAAAATAAAGCATTAAGTAGTCTAATATAATAATTCCTAATGTTAACTAACAGTAATGTACTCAAATATCCAATAGAGCGGTATGGCTGATCGGGCGTATCCGAGAATGCAATTTGCTAGCTAAGCATTCCATATCTCAACCGAATCTACAAAAAGAAGACAGCAATCCCGGTTTCCTTCCAGAGCTCAATGTACTAATGAAGTGGGGCTATGCTGATGACATAGGTATGCATAGATGGGATAAGAAGGATCTTTGACAGAAAATGAACATTCCCTATCAAGTGAAATCGGACTAAAGATAAACCTTTCCATAAGAGAAACTATAATCTGGAATTGGAATGAAAGCAATGATGGTACCTACCCTGAATCCATCATAAAAATACAGGTTGTGGAATTAGTAAATACCAAACACTTCAAATACCTCAGTGTATAGATCAGTTATAACAAATTTAATATAGGAGATAAGGAAACTGAACATAAAATAGGCTGCGCTAGAGGTAGTTTCATTCAACATCGCAAATTGCTACAAAACCAAAATATAAACCTGAATAACTCGTCATGTTCTTAAAAGCCGCGTCAGATCGATACTTTCATATGGATGCTATCCGTGGCGCCAAACCCGTTCATAAATATTTAAAATGTCAGCTGTATACAACCGCTTTCTAAGATTAGTGGTGAAAAATGACTTTGAGTGAGTGAAGCCTATGTGTTTTGGTGAAGACCACACTTCTCTGAACCTTGTGGACTGGCGCTACAGAATCATTTACAAAGAACTATACCAAATAACAGAAACCACATCACTTGATGACCGAACAGTAATTGGTCGCTGTAGAGCGAACCTTCAGAAATGGGGACATGCCGCTGATGATGACCCCAATTGCCAATGCAGGTAATCACAAACTATGGAGCAACTTCTAGCTTACCTCAATCTTGATTTTTTGTTTGTTTGTTTGGGTTTTATGGCATATCAACCACTGTGGGTTATTTAATGCCAAATCCAGTTTATATGAATTTTAAATGCCTATTTTGTATGGAATAAAAAATGTATAGCTGGCAACATTATTGTTTAAAAAAAACCCAAAAAAACGTATAGCTGGCAACATTATTCCTTTACACAAAATCGTACAGCTGGCAACATTATTCCTTTACACAAAAACGTATAGCTGGCAACATTACTTTTTTACAAAAAAACTTAGAGCTGGCAACATTATTGTTTCAAAAACTTAGAGCTGGCAACATTATTTTTCTGAAAACATTATCTAAGACCTTGCTGTTGGATGCAGTTTATCGCCATACCCAGGACGCGGATGTAGTTTACCGTCATACCCAGGACGCGGATGTAGTTTACCGTCATACGCAGGACGCTCAATCTTGAATATTCATGTACATTTAATAACCTTGAAACCTTAACATACCAGGCAAGGCTCTGTGCGCAATACTGGATGGGTGTAGTGTAGCGAATCTATAAGAAAATGCCAAGAAGTCGTGATGATTCGAATATACTAAAAAGGAATGGTTTGTGGAGATCCATGATTACGTCCATCCTGTAGAAGCATGTCATCTTACAAAATGACAAGTTGTAACTCGTCCTCCAAAGTCTTATTCGTTTATACATTGCACGATATAATTGTGCTAAACTATTTATGAGTTTCTTCTTCTATGTGCCATGTCCTTTAAGGACCTCGGTGTTCATGACCCTGTACAACTTCCAAAATCCACATGTACTCTTAACTATGAAGACGTTTGTTGATTGATTAAAATTTAGTTCGTCTTCAGTAAAGCATGAACAGAGCATTATTCCTCGTTGGTTTCACGTGACTAACCAACTGGAACAACGTGTTATTAAATCTGATAGCCTCTGTCCATTTTTCATTTTTATTTATTTATTTATTTTTTCAAAGGCTGTTCTGGTTCTTTGTGGCTGAAATGATAAAAACATAAAAATTGGGTCATTCCTGTTTTTATTTCGAAGATGGCTTACAGTCGGCTCCTGTGTTGCTTAGATATTTATAGACAAAAAAAAGACACAACCAACGTGATCCTATTCCAATTCAAGATGAATGCCGCCATTCTCTTACACAACAATAACGATGCTCATCGACCTTGGATAAAATCTTAGATCTCTTAATAAATGATTTCTATGTGTACAAATATTTGGTACCCTCACTATATATATATATATATATATATATATATATATATATATAAAATAAAGCATAATATTTTTTAAAAAGAATCCACATTACAACCGTTTGCGGTTTCTCTCTTCTTTTTAATGTACACACTTTTCTCTCGGTGGAACTACTATAACCTCCACCTTTTACACACACACACACACACACACATATATATATATATATATATATATATATATATATATATATATATATATATATATATATATATCGCCCGAGGAGACACATTTATGGTGTTGAAACACAATTAACATTATGTAGCGATTTTTAGCATGTTTTAATATCCTAAAATAAATAATCTTTAGCTCTACTCTGTACTGAGACAGCTTTTAATTTAAATGTTACGTACTGTGGAATTATACTCCATTTGTTGTCATTTTACCTGGATATATATATATATATATATATATATATATATATATATATATATATATATATATGTATGTATATATATGTAAAGTTTTTTTAGATAATAATAATTTAGTCTTACTAATCAACCTATAGCTGGGGGGAGAAGAGGTTGATTCATACCCTAGGGTATTGGCGCGTAAGTGAATATAACAAAACAAACTGGAATTGGAACTCGGCTCTCCGATTAAAAATCCCGAGCCATTATTGATTACACCACCTGGTATAACCCAAACAGTTACCCATCTAGGTAATGATTAGGCTCGACGTTGCTTAACTTTGGTGATCATACCGGTGTTGCAATATAAGCCAACAACAACAAAGACTAGGACATTAGTCCGTATGTAAATAGTGTAAATAATAATAACAATTAGTTATAGCTTTTCCTTCATTTCTCCAGTATTAATGAATATATAAATAAGCAATTAATTTTGTACCACAGTTTTCCAAAGTATTTGTATTGGTAGCACATCTCTTAAAAATAATTAAATTTTGTTGGCCAAGCCAAATATAAAAAAGACTATCGTCTCTATTGTTTTCTATTAAAGCTATCAAAAACAAAAGAGTTTATTTTTAATGAATTATTGTTCTAAAATATGTTATTATTAAGCTGTTTTTTTTTAATTACGAGCTATGGTTTTCCTATTTAAAAGAATGAGCTGAAACTTAGGATATAAAGTTTGTGCTTGCAAAAAGCCTAAAAATTTTCTTTATTGAATAATACGTTATTTGATAATAATCACCATCGTAAACATTTGGATTACATTTAATTTAAATATCTATAGGATTTTACTAAGGACTTTCACATTTTCTTGGAAATCTTTTTTTTTTTTTGTTGGATTTTATTGCAGCAACAGTCACCAGCGGGACACCAAAATGGCAAAAGGGAAAAAATAATTGGAAAATCTTGTTCAAAAGACTGTCGAGATCAGAATCAATCACAAAACTCAAGACACAAACATCAAATTAAAAAAACTGACCAATCAATAAAACGCATACATACGCCCCCCTCAAATCTTTTATTCTCGTCAATTTCTATCAAAACAATAAACACAGCACCAAGAAATACCTGACATCTAAAATTCTCTATCTCCGTCTCAAACAATATATTCTTGTTACTCAACAGACTTTTGATATAGGTACAATTGTCACGTCACGTCATGAGTGCCGTAACCAATTAGGGTCATAGAAGCACACCATGTACTGCAGCCATAGTAGCAGTCATGTTCCTAGGGAAAGATAGTCGAACGGGGCCCATTCACTGGCTATTTTATGAATTCAGAGCTTTCCTTCTGCTAAACTGGTTACTAGCTCGAGGCAAGAGAGCCCAGTCAGCTCTGTTAGCTAATCTCTAACTGCCAAGTGTTGGGGGTGGGGAAGAGATGGAGACATATTTTACCTAAAGATATTTGTGCGAAAGTGAATGCAACGAATTCGGCTGGAACTGGAACTCCGTTCGACGACTTCTCTTTCAAACACGTACGACATGTACGACGAAATAGTTTTTTTATTCTCCCTTAAGTTCCAAGTTATGGTTCTCCACAACTTTCTATCTTTTGCCTTTTTAAAATTTTTTTAAAGCTTTACTATACCTCTTTGTTCCTGTTCCGCCATCCCTTCACGCGAACACATTAAGTCGGCCATCTGCTGTTTAACTTCTTGTTCTGTTAGCTTTAAATTCTCTTTGCCCTCTTTCCTCATGTGTTACATTTCTTTTGTCTTTCTGATTGTAAGTTTTCTTATTGCACTTTCTGTTCTATAAAAGTTCCTTGTTTTTAGTTGTTTGTTAAGATGAAAAGAAATGTGATTTCTTCGCACGTATGCATTTAAAAAGAGAGAAAAAGTCAGGAGGGAAGTATAAGTGTCACGTAGCTTGGTAAGGGAGACTCTCGAATGTGTAAAGGGATATCTTTGTAGCTGCGCCGTCGTGAACTGTTGTCATGTGTTGCCACCTCTACCTCTTTACTGACTTGTCTGGTCTAGTGACTTTGCTTATATACTCTTCGAAGGGATTACGAAGCATATTGCCGGTGGGAATGCGACCCGTTGGTTAAAAAAATGTTAAATATTTATTTTCAGAGGATTAATTAAATTAACCGGAAGGATGCGCGAATCCTCCGACAAAGAAACCATGTTTTTGTCATCTGATGTTTGGCCATCTTATTTATTTCCGCCTTCGCGCCACAATCTCTTACTTCCAGATGCCTCTTCATCTGTGGTGAATAGCGGAGGTTTATAGAGCATTTCAGCAGTATTTTCTTTATTTCTAACTATATTTTCAATTCTTTGCTTACTTTCTGGAAGACATCTTTCGCTTTTACTAAGCGCCTTCGGGCAAATATTTTAACCTTATCCATTTCTACTACGTCAACTTTCCATTGTAGCTCTTCATCAATAAATGTTTTATAAAAAGATTGCGTTACATTCTTTTTATTTAGAAAATTGGTGACTATTCGGAATAAAAAAGCAATCAGTAAAGGTGACTAAAAAAAAAAAATTAAACTCACAGCTACAAACACCGGCATCGGAACAACCTCTGTAAAATTGGTGACCCCGAGTCAAAAACGATGAAAACCCTTGTTTTGAATTCGGACCAGATTTATTGATTCCCTACTGCGATTATCATAATATTTAGTAGTGTGGAAAGTGAAATCGACGTGTCTTTCGTTATTGTATTTACAAGTAAACTCGCTCGCATTCTGTTGTAGGAGGAAGTTTGATATTTGTTGTGTCTGTTTTTTAATACTCTGAAGCATATTCAGAGAATAGATAAGTGATATACAAGAAGGGAAATGTTTTTGATAACGTTTACCACCGGTAAGTTATTAATCAGCGAGTGTGTGTGGCCGGAGGTAAGAAGCCCCAGGTATACAAATTACCATTTTCCAATTTACATTAATCTGCTAATCGATGCTCGATAATCCATTTTTCTTTTTTCCGTCGAACAGATTACTTTTCCATTGTGTTCTTAATGGATAATATGTAGTCAGTCTTCCTTGTTGGTCGATTAATCTGTATTTTGATTCATTTTGACTGCTATACGACATTGAGCAGAGGATATGCTTATTTTTGTTGAGCTCTTTGAATTTAACTGGTAGAGTTGGTCAATAGAAACTATAACCAGAAATAATATTCTTTTCAAAATCTCTTCCTATTTTCACTGCAGATGGAGTACTCCAGATCACGAATATGTATAATTATTAAATCTTATAAAAGTTAATAGGGTGATCCGGTTTGCTATGAAAAGTTAATTTTGAATTCATACACATACGGAAACCAAAATAAAATATGTTCATATCACGTGATTTCTTAGAAATTAAAAAAAATATTGACATTCGTAAATTTTCATATTCTGATATAGATTAAGCACTCCAGATTACAAAATTCAATCTTTTTAGGAAATTCGTATGAGCATATTGGGGGTGGGGGACTTTCGCAGGGAGAGATCAATTTACAATGAATTTACATAGTAAATTACTAACTTTTATGTAATTTAACAAAAAATAAATGATATGATCTGGAGTGCTTAATAGTAATCGCGCTTGTATAATTTCACTATTTGCCAAAAATAGAAGCATTAGTCGTCTATAGCAATTTCTAGTCGTACCTTTAACAAAAAACTGAGATGGTATTATTTAAGAGATCAAATATCCAAAGTAACAGCGAACATGTTAATAAATATAATTTTGAAAATTTTCTCAGAGTTAACCTGTAGAAAAAGACAATATGTATAAAGGTAAAAGACAATAGGAAAATTGTATTATTAGGTTGGTGCAAAAAATAATGACGTAATAATGTCGTTTTTTGACGTTAAAAAATACTTCAAAAAATGACATTATTACGTCATTATTTTTGCACCAACCTAATATTAACCGACGCGTTTCGTCCAATATAAACATTTTCAATGCAAAAACCAAATGAATTTATTAAAAACAAAGTAACTATAATAAACAAAACAAAATGTCCATAAGCAACTAGAAGAATTTAGAAAATGCTATTGTATTCATATTGTCAACTGAAAATTACGTCAAGTACTACCATGTGTGGAAATATTGTTTTTATTGTTGTGTTGACGGATTCAACCATTTTCTTTTGATTTCTTGATACTTCTAGTTGCTAAGGACATTTCGTTTGTCGTTAATAGTTACCTTGTTTTTAATAAATTCATTTCGTTTTTGCCTTGAAAAAGTCCACATTGGACGAAATGTGTAGGCTTATAATACAGTTTTCCTATTGTTTTTACATTTATATAAATATAATTTTATTTAGTAAAATGAAGCATAAGGAGTTTTATGCAGCAATTTCCAATGGTAACTGGATATACGTTGTGGCGTAATTGATATCGAGAAATCGAAGAGCCGAGTTCTAATCCCAATGAGGTTTGTTGCAGTCTCTTACGCGCAAATACTCTTGTGAAGAGTATGAATCCCTCTCTTCTTCTTCAAGTTATGGGTTGAATAGCAGGACAGGCTGAGTCGGCAACCAGTCTACTGCAGAAACGTCAACTTACTAGTAAGCGGTGAATCGCGCATGGTACTTAACTGACTGAACTTTAAAAAAAAAAATACATGTCATAATGTTAACTCTGTAGACTCTCGTAGAGTCAAGGTTTTGCTATCGTAGTTCCCCTAGCAAGTATGTTGTCGGTGGGGAGGTGAATTTAGAGTTCTGCCAACCAAAGCTAGAGAACCCAGTCTACCCTGTTAGCACACCTTAATCGATAACCACTACGCTACTTGTATATTCGGATCGTATTATTTAAAGTGTCAAATATCCATGGTAGCAATGGTTAGTAAATTTAATTATATCTATTAAAATAATACATAATGAGTCTTATACTGCAATTTCTAATGATAACTAACAAAAAACATAGATAGGATCATGCAAGGGTTAAAATAACCACGGTTGAACTGAATGTCTTATATACATTACTTGAGTTAATTTCCCGCTATTTTATGCTTTGTACAGATATTAAATAACCATTCACGCATCCAAATACTTTTTTGGTAAACAACGTTACTGTGCATAACAGGACCATTGGTGCCATTATAATTGTTTATAGATGATGACTCGATTCTGGGAAAAATTAGCTCCACCTCTCGCTTGTAAATGGTCCAAATTTCAGCTTTAACACTAAAAGAACTGATAGTTACACGTGAGCCCTAGTACTGGTATTTAATTAGTTCTTTGATTAGCTCATTCGAAATTTTCATTTGTGGGACAGTTTAATGGTTAGCGTATCGGAATAAGATCGTTGCGCTCACTTTCGTATGGATATCCTTAGGAAAAAGTAAGAATCTATATACTCCCCCAGCTGTGGGTTAAATAACAAGATAGACTGGGATGCAGATACAATATCTGTAAACTTAAAACGCGATTTCAGCGACTATTGACTGGACAGAGATTAATTCGAATGTTGCCGACGCCAACCATTTTAATAGCCATGGATGCATGGCTCATTTCTCGATTAAATATTTGAACTTTTCGCTAAATATCCTTAGCTTGATGGCAGGGAAGCTTGCTCCATGGACCAATTATAGTGAATTCGAAATCCAATCGTTGTCCACCGTCGTCGCTTTGTACAAAACTCCGTTCTTCGTCTATGTGCCGTGTCGCTTCAGGACGTAGGCGATCGTGGCTCTCCCCAAATTTCTATCTCGTGTAGCTCTTAGCAGGTTTTCCCCCTTTTGCCAAGGCCGCTATCCACTCACACAAGCTCGCTGCCTTCCCGTATCTCTCTTGCCTTCCATATACCCCGTAAGGGTTAAGTTTTCCATGTGCTCCTCCCTCATTATGCGTCCAAGGAATTTCATCGGTCTTTTCCTGATTTTCAGTCTGCGTTCTCTCTGCCATTTTCTTTAAGACTTCGTTGTTCCTTACTCGTTTTGTCCAGGGTATTCTCAGTATCCTTCTGTAGAACCACATTTCTGTTGGTTCTGTTTCTTTTTCTCGTCCTTAGAGAAATTGTCCAACATTCACTACCATATAAGAGGATTTGATTAAATAACTTTCTGTTGAAAAAGAATCGATTCCCGTAGGATCACTGAAGTTAAGCAACGTCGAGCATGGTCAGTACCTAGATGGGTGACCGCTTAGGAATACCAGATGTTGTAAGCTTAAATATGCATGTGGTGTAATGGATAATCGCTTGGAATTGTTAATCAGAGATCCAGTTGGGTTCGTTATATTCACTTACGCGCAAATAACTTTGGCAAAGGTATTAATTCACCTCTTCTCCCCCAGCTATGGGTTAATTAGTAAGGCATGTATCACTAAATCATTAAATGAATAAATAAAATTGTGTACAAGATATTTAGATTTCGGCATTAAATAACCCATCCAGGTTGATATGCCACTTAACAAAACAACTAATGTTAAAAAAAGAAGTTATTTTAGGCTAATGTGAAACTTTATCGTTGTGTCCGTTGTACTATGTTAAAGAAATCTTAGAAATGCCACTGAAGTTGATTCAGTTCTGTTCTTTTAGTTAACTATTGTACACGACCTGAAAAATTCAATTTTATTTGAACTTGCGCAAAGAACTATTAGGCTATAAAGAGATATAGACGGTTCATGTTTAGGGTTATCGGTCATCGACGATGAGAGCTTAAAAGAAACACCTATCAGTTTTTAAAGAGATATCTGTGGTTGTTGCTTAAACGAAAGTTGTTAATACTGGTCAGTATTTAATGGGAAGAGTCACGGTGGAGTAATGGATAGCGGCTCGGATTGAGGAATCAGAGAGCCGAGTTCGAATTCCAGTTGTATCCATTACATTCCCTTACGTGTTAATACCTTTGGGAAAGGTATGAATCTTCTTCTCCTCAGCTACGGGTAAATAGCAGGAGAGACTGGGTTCTATGGCAACTGGTCTACCGCAGAAAGAAATGACAACCTACTGCGGGAAAAAATCTGCCTCGTCAGTCATGGGTCGAAAGATACATGATCGTCTAACATGTATCACGCATGGCACTCACTGATTCAATGGGACATCAGCAGTCAGGGAATATTGGTCAGTGTTTGAATGTACACCAGCGGTCAATCTTGAAAGGAACATCGGCGGTCAGTCTTTAAAGACATCAATGTCATTTTGAGCCCAATCCCCCCCAAAAAAAAACAAACAAATGAGGACATCATTTGGAAAAATAGCGAAAAGAAATTAAAAAATCAAGACGGAGACCATCACAATTAGCATTTTAAGTATCTAGATAGGTAACCGCTTAGAAATACCAGGTGCTTTAAGCTTGGATTTGCTGGTGGTGTAATGGATAATAGCACGGATTTTTTTAATCGTAGAGCCGAGTTCTAATTCCAGTTGGGTTCGTTACATTCACTTATGCGCAAATATCCTTGGAAAAGGTATGAATCCATCTCTTCTCTTCTCCCTTTACCTATGGGTTAATTAATAAGACTTGTGTTATTAAATTATTATTATCTAAAAAAGAAAATTCTTATAATATAAAAATATTTTCTGGCTTTAAAGTGCAAAGTGTTGATAAACCGTAGAAAACGAATCAATCAGTCAATTTGTTGTTACCATTGCTTTTCATCAGGTAGATGTCGAACTGGGAATTTCGGACTGAACCCTTTATTTAATCTACGGGGATAGATTGTTCTAGGAATATCTCTTGTCTAGTTCTTATTTTACTGCTGTTCAGTGATTCTTCGTCATGTCTCCAATGAGTGACCGCTTGGGAATACCAGATGCTGTAAGCTGGTATGTGCGGGTAATGTAATGGTTAGCAGCTTGGAATTTTTAACCAGAGAACCGTGTTCCAATTCCATTTCGAGTTCCTTATCTTACGCGCAAATACTCTTAGGAAAAGTACAAATGCGCCTCTTCTCCCCAGCTATGGATTAATTAGTAAGACTTATACCAGTAATTCATTATCTGCAACAAAAAAAAAATCATGATCTAAAAATATTTTCTGAATTTGAATAACCTGCAAAAAAATCCGAAAAATCAAAGAATTAATGGTAACATTTAAATATAATTACTTTTTCCGAGCGATGAATTCGACCAATGGTTCCTCTGTTCGTGTTGCAAATTTCTTTCTTTTTATATGCCATGTCCTTTCAAGACAGGCGATCATGGCTCTCCACCTCTCTCTATCCCTTGCAGCTCTCAACAAGTTCCCTCTGCTACTTCCCCCAGACCACGTTCTGTCATCTACTTGCTTAAGCCCGCTAGGTATGTCATGCGTTGTTTTCCCTTGTCACTCATTCCCTCTATTCGACCCGTGAGTATCAAATTCTCCAAGCCCTCCTTCCTCATTATGTGTCTCAGAAACTTCAGCTGCCTCTTCCTGATGTTAAATATAAGCTTCCTTCTGGTTTGCATCCTCTCTAAGATATCATCATTGCTCACATGTTCGGTCCATGATATCCTTACCATCCTTCTGTAGAACCATATCACCGTCGCTTCGAGTCTCTTCTTCAACTTTAAGGAAATCGTCCAACATTCGCTGCCGTAAAGAAAGAGAGATGTCACGTAACAGCTCAGTATTCTTTTCTTTGTTACCAAAGAAATCCTCCCGTCTCGAAATACTCTGCCCAGCTTTTAGAATGTGTCATTGGCCATCCCAGTACGTCTGCGGGTCTCAGATACGATGTCATAAACGATCACTTAAGTAGGAGGAGAAGTTCTTCTGCATCTCAGCACTTCCAGTCATTAGAAATGTCACAGTTTTTCACTATATAATCATTGCATAAATATGACAAATACTGATATTTACAATGCTTAACTTCAGTACAGGGTTAAAAATAAGAGAAACAAGAGTGGAAAGATTGTGTTGCGCCATCCCTCCATGTAGAGTTTATATGCCAACCTTGAAAAACAGTATGCATATTCTGACTTTTACTTGAACTCTCCCACAGATCACTGAAGCAGAGAGTGGTGGGGACGTATGTTTATAACTTACCAAGCATACCATTGCAGATTTTTCTACTATAAAATTTATTATTCATTTTTTCAGGTAACAAGTTATTTGTGAATGGATTTAGATCCTATTTTGAAATTAAGATTTATTATTTTAAAAACATTGGAGAACAATTATTTGATATATGTGTGATGTAAGCATTTATAAAGAAGGTTTTGCGAGTAGAGATTTATTTATTAACCAAATAAACCCAGTGAATTGTTAGTCTTCAATCCGATTAATCCATTAATGCCGATCGTAAAACCCGGTATTAATTGTACCTTTAACAGTATCAGTTATAGGCTTCTAAAATTCCGGTGTTATAGGTTTATAAAAATACAATATTAATTACACCATTTTATTTTATTTTATCTATCTATCTATCTATCTATCTATCTATCTATCTATCTATCTATGTCTGTTAATTTTAATGTTAATATCTATTCATTTTAGAACTTTATCTATCTATCAATGTATATATATATATATATCTAAAAATATCTATAAATATAACCCTTCACACTACCACAAAATCCTCACAGATAAAATAACATGTACACACAAATTAAATATATACAACTGTAGGATATCCGAGATCGATACAGAGAATACTGAGATAGCCAATAAATTAAATATTGTAGATTGAGTGGGAAAGATCGATACTAAAGATGCTTACATTTTATTTAAGGACCATAAACCCAACTTTGCTAGTACTACACAGCCTAGACTAATGATCCCAACTAAAACTGAACTCGGTCTAATCTCAAAAAATATAATTTTAAAAGTAACCAATAAACTACTAATCAAAACTTGTGCTAATCTTTGGAAAGGATTCGCCTGATATTATCAAGTGTTTCAGTAATATGAATAATAAGGATGGAGGAACATTTATTAAGTTTTAATGAATTTCTATTCGTCTATCTCCAGGGATCTCCTAGTTAATAGTATCAACTTGCAAAGAACTATATGGAAATAACGGAAGATGAAACTAATATCATCTTAACGGCTAGAAATTCACTGCTAAAAAATCACTGCTAAAACTGAATAATTCTACCTGGACTAAGTGCTATAATGACGATTTTGACGTCCCATGGGAGCGTATTATTCAGTCTAGGTTGCGGATTTTCTATGTTTTTATATTTTAGATGTGTTTAGTAGAATCGTAAAATAGTAATGATCCGCTAACAGCGAAGTTACAAAAGAAAATCATTAGGACCTTTAAATTACTAGGGTTTAAGATTGAAATTTCTTCTAAGCTTAAAATAGTTGATTACCTAGACATCACCTTCAACCTTAATGATAAAACCTTTAAACCCTGCCATAAAGAGAATGAAACACCCAGTTATATTTTTGTTAGTTCTAACCATTCCCTATGCCATCCTAAAACAAATACCCACTACTGTTTGTACCAGAATTAGGAAATTATCGTCCATCGAAAAAATCTTTAATAAAAATAAAGAACCGTATGAAAAAGCTCTCCAAAAAAAGTGGTTTCAAAAATAAGTTATCTTATTTAACTCTCATAGATAGTACCCAAACACATAAAGTGGCATGTAGGTGTAGAAATAGAAGAAAAATCATTTGGTTCACCCCTCCCCTTCTGCAAACTGTCAAATATCAACATAGGACAGCACTTTCTAAAATAAATAAACACTTCCACAAAAACAACCCTCTAAGTAAGATCTTCAATAGGAAATCGATCAAAATTAGCTACTCCTGCACTAACAAGATGTACCAAATTATCAACTCCCATAATAATTATGTCTTAAGTAAATTCTATGGGAAAACAAAACTAAATCTAGTACGGAACCACCCCTCCCTGTAACTGTAGAGATAGGGGAAACTGCCCAGTCGAAGGCAAATGCAGATCCACTAGTGTAATTTACCATGCAACTATTGGTCTCAAAGAAAATATGAAAAAATTATGATGTTTACATTAGAATTTCCGCGGAATAATTGAAACAGAGAATTTATACCCATAGGCACTCATTTACCAATCCTAAATTAAAATTCTAAAAAGCCTGGGAACTTAAGGAAAAGGGTCTAAACCCTCAGATAGATTGGAAAATTATAGGTTTCGCATATACCCCTAATAGCTTTAGAGATAGATGCAGGCTATGTTTAGAGGAAAAAATTAAAATAATAAAATACAACTCCCACCCCGGCTCATCTCCTTATCATGAACCTAGACTCCTTATCAAAACGAGGCGTCTCCTTTAGTAGCCCCTTACATTTTTATCGACTGTTATTTAAACTAAACTCAAAACCCCCATTCCGAGACAGACAGTCTAGGGCTGAGGAGAACCGGCATAAGGCAATGCTGGTCTGAAATAGACCATACCCACATGAGGTAATTTGGGATTTTTTGCTGTATAATATATATATATATATATATATATATATATATATATATATATATATATATATAAACAGTATGCAATATTTATGAGTAAGGGTGCTTAATATCTGGGATAAAGCGTGTGTAAATATAGGAGTGGATACTGAGGTCAACATCGAGTGGCGGCAGTCAGTTTCATGCCTGAACGTAATATATATATATATATATATATATATATATACGTATGTATATATATTCTGGACTGTTGGCTTAAATGATTATTTATCCCCCCACCCAAGGACCAGATTGAGTTTAATGTTGTGGAGACTCTTACGCGTGCATGTAGCTAGAGACAAAATTACGTCCAAATTCCTCGGCATTTCCTCTGGGATGCTTCAGGCATCAAGGGTTTGACTTTACCCCCTTTAAGTGCCATGAAAAGGTGTAGCTGGGACCGGTTCCACACCCTGGTACTAGACATTTTCTTCTTTCAAACACTTTAGCTGCAAATTTAGTGCAGTCTAACAAATATCTGTAAAATATCAATTATAAATTTACACACACATATGTAAACACATAAACAGTATGTACACAGAAATCGACAGTGTATAGCTACTGACAGTTTCAGATTGAAAACTAATATGACTGCAAAATATATGGTAGAGACAGAACCTTTTTTATATTAAAACTCACCCACTACAACTCTAGACTGTTACAGTTTTTTACAATGATGTTTACCCTGTACAAGGCCCGAGAACCACTCGAGGTAGAATGTTTCAGAGTAAGAGGCATAGTTTATACGTATATGTGGAGAAGATAATGCATTCGCATAAACTATGATTCTTACTCTGTGAAGCTCTACCTCGAATGGCTCTCGAGAATTGTACTCGTAGTAGGGGGTTACAACGTAAGAGATAAAGTTTACGTTAAAATTGATGAATATGTGTGATATAAACGAAAGAGAATGATGTAGGAAATGAAGATTATGGGGATAAGGAGGGTATATAACTATTGACCCTTGACTTAAAGATGTTAGAATTGTAGCGTTCAAGGAAGTATTCACGCGGGAGTCTGTTCCATAAAATGGTTGTTCTCGGGGAAAAGCTGACTGGAACTTTCTTCGTACATTTGAAACACGGGGGTAATGAGAGTGATTCCATTCCGTGGAAGTAGCATGGCGTGTCATAGATGTAATGGTGTGTACTGTTGAAACAAAAAACAGAGCGGATCTGAACGTTTACCATGGAATAGCGATAGGCTCGCGACGTTGAGCCTGTAGAAAAGATGCAGCAGAGTAAAGAAAAGTATTCCCCAACAAGACCCCCGTAAGCGATTTTGGACTCTGTCAAGGCTGGAAAGTGGGGATTGGTAAATAATAATAATAATAAACAAATTCAAATTGTAGTAAACCCTTCTCATTCCCTCCGTACTCCATTAGTGAGAAGTAAGTTCCACTCGAACAGCTTCTTCCTGCGAAGCACTGTGAAACCAACTCCCAAGAGGATGTTTCCCCGATCATTACAATCTTAACCTGTTCAAGTCTATGGTTAAGCATTATCAACTGCCTCTTACTCTGTAACCCTCTACCTCGAGTGACCTCTTGAGCCTTGTACAGGCTGAACCTCAATGTAAACAAAAAAAATCAACATAAAGAAGTTCAACGTCGTACTTATGGAATGTTTTTCAGGTCATTGAAAACGTCACCTTAAACGACATTTTAACTGAAGTCTGATATATTCACTCTGCCTTGAAACTCAAGACGCTGAGGCTCAACATATTACAAAGAATGGTAAACAAGTGAAAATTCAGCGATCATGATCATGATCATAAATAATTCAAGCATCATCATCATCAACAACAACAAGTAGATATTCTCTGCAGACGAGGCAAGCCATTTAGTGAACGAATTCAAAGCTATCTCTCCCACTAGGCCTCAGTTTAATGTCTTTCTATTTCGAGAAAGGTCACTAGACCGAAGTATCATGGAAAGCCGGCACTCGTTAAAGAACAGTTTCCCTCCTAGAGAAAAGTAAACCCTAAAGAGCTCAGCTTTCTAACGAAGGATTGATTTTTTTTTGTTTTGTTTTTTGCTGGTGCCAATAAACGTTTGCAAACCTCGGCGATTTCAGCCATACTGATCAGACTGTGTTAATGAGTCTCAGTACAAATACAAGAATAATATTTAAATATTCTGTGTAGTTGCTTAATTTACACTAACTACTGTCTGCATCTTTGTTGTTACTATCACAACAATTCGGTCGTTGTGCCCTCCGGCCTTTTTTAGGTGCTGGTCATAACTTTTAAGGAATTTCTACGGAGATAGATTGTTCTCTTTCTGGTGTTAATAACCAGTCAGCTTGACTTCAATCACTTTTCACCCACGTGAAATGGCTTCCTTCAGTCTTTTCTACAAATATTTTCATAGCAACTGTTCTAACGAGCTTTTTCTCCCTGCTGCCCCGATTACATGAACTTAAGCGTGTTACAAGATTGACCCGACCTTTTTACTGATGAAATAGCTAAATGCAACCGCCACTTCTACTGCAACATTTTCTTTTCTCGCACTTCCCAACGTGCAATTCTCTTCCGTTTATTTAATTCCCTGATAACTACAATCTTCAACAATTTAAATGCAATATCAATCGCCATCTGCTGTTTTCTTGATTCCCATTCATGTTTTGTTCTTTATTCAATCCTCCCCCTATTCGCAGTCTTCATTCACTATCACTCCCTATAACCCTATGCGTACTAGTGGCAGCCCCGCCTTTCTTGGGATGAAATAATTAAAAACAATCTCTTTTTTCTTTTTTTTTTTGTACTCAGTTATTAACCTCCGTTTCCACTAAGTGAGTGTATTAGCCTATCTTGGGATTGAACTCACAACAACCGATGAAGAATTAGATATTAGTCCGAATGTAAATACTATCCCCAGAAATTCAGGTAGGATTAAAAGCATGTCCTTGTATTGTTATTCGTTCATATTACAGAACTTCCACAGATTTGAGAAGACTTATTGTTCTAATTAGTTATTATGAAAAGAATTGACACAGAATCTGCGTGTCTTCTCTTGGCTTTCCGAATGGGATGAAACAATTATTAATTATTTAGCGATAGTTGCTGTTGCAGGCGATAAGGCAATTTATGAGCCTTCTAAAGGCTCTGGTCGATGACCTTTTGTGATGATAATAGTCTGTGATCCCATTGAGAAATCAGGAACTAATGAAATAGTTCAAAGGACTTGATGATAAATTACTGACTCTGTTGGTGAAAACTGTTTCCAGTTCTGATGTATCACTATTATACGTTCAGCTATTATTTTAGAAAAAATACTTATAAAAAGTCATTTAGATGAAACAGGAAAATGAACATTAGACATGGCATGTTGATCGTCAGGATATTCAGTTATTCCACTAAAGTCTCATTTCTTTTGTTAATGTTAAGCTCCGTGCGATATTTTCGTCGACCGTTTTCATTATTATTAAGAAAAATCTTTTTCTCTAACATTATGTAATCCAACCGACTCACGAGGGTGAGATAGAAAATTTAAATATCAGGGAAGTGTTTTAACAGGCCATGCAATGTGACACCGAAATCCAAAAGGGTATTGGAATAGCGAAAGGTGCCTTCCAAAAGCTAAGCAAAATAATAAGAAACAAATAAAATAGTAAGGTACTCTAATGTAATATCAGTCCTCCTATATGACAGTGAATGCTGAACAATCTCCTGACAGATGAAGAAGAGATTTGACGCAGCAAAAATGTGGTTCTACAGAAGCATGCTGAAAATATGATGGACTAAATGAGGAACTGTAAAAAAAGAAAAAGAAGAAAATGGAAACAAAACGGACGCTTATAACTAGAATCAGAAAAAAAAACACGTTTGAAATTTCTACGACACATAATGACGAAAGAGGGGTTGAATTTGTCACTCACAGAACATAATGAAGGGTCAGAGGGTCAGAGAGAAACAGCAACTAACCCACCTAAGTTACATCTTAAGTTAAATGTCATAAGTGATATACGCTTAGGCGATTATATCTCTTTCGATTCATGACTGATTAGGCAGAAGATATTCCCGCATTAGGCTGCTGTTTCTTTTTGTGGTAGATTGGTTTGGAAAAATAAAGCTATATGGCCCAAACTGAGATGCTATTCAACCCATACCTGGGGGAGATGAGATGGATTCATAACAAGAATATTTGTACATAAATAAATCTAATATAAAATGACTGGAATTCGAACTCATGCTAAGCCGATATCCATTACACCACAAAGCACATCCACTCCATACTGGATATTAAATGTAATAAACAAATTTGGAAATCAGCTCTATATTCTGTATATGACATTGGTTTGCACAGTGTAAATATAATACAAAGAAATCTGTATCTATTTTTCATTTAATTTTGATACATTTTGAAGAAAGACAAAACAATTATAATCACAGTTTTCATGCAACATACAATATTGATTCCTCATCGTTTTTTAAAATTTATTTTATGAGATTAAATTTAGTCATAGGATTGGCAGTGGTAGTTAAACAGGTATGTCGTTAACTGAGGAGTAACCATATTTATCAATGACAACTTGATAAAGCAAATAACACCTAAAAGATTAAGTAGAACAATACAACAGAGAAATTTAAAGGACATTATTCGCTAATGTTTGAAGTCGGTTACAGTCAATAATTGTCTCGTCAAAGATGTAAACATGTTTCTCTTTGTTGTATAAGAGTAAGTATCGTTGCCGACACTGGCTTGAAACTAGATCGCGGCTCAGGGAGCCAACTTTCCTTGCGGTGGATTCATTTTGCTAAGGGTATTAAAAATATGTTGTTAACTATACAATATCATTTGTAATGAGATCCTCTTCAAAAAAACTGCCGGCGTCTTTCAATACTATCCCTATACTATATTTGTTGTGATGTCAACGAACATCCGTTGTCATTTTCGTAATAGTCGTTGTAGTAGAGACTTTGTAATCGCAGAAACAACTACAGTACGCAGTCTAACAATATGGGTGTCAGACGCCTTCGAATATCACTCGCACTAACATACTAGCTCGAAAAGCAACCCCCGTTTAATGATCTGAATAGAGAAATAATATAGTGAATAGAGTAGAGAATAGGGGGTCCGTGTAGTATAGAGGGCAGAATGGACGTCACGCGACTTCCTGCTTATACGTTTCCTCTATGGTCACGTGATCCACTTAATTCAATAATGGGGATCGCCTGCGTTTGCTCATTGGCGATCTATGTTCAAACTCAAGTGTAGGCAGCGACACTTTATTCTTATATAACATATACATCTGTCACAAAACATCAACGAGTAGCAGTACTGTAAACATACAACGAGAACCACCCCGAAGCTTTCTACCCACCGACAAATGATCAACCCCACCACATTGCATTTCGATTCTTGATCTCGTCACTGTGCACCGAAAGCTGGGAAAGAGCATGCCGCATGCCCACAAGGTAGCAAGATGAAGGACAAATAATAAGTTCACGAACACTGCTTCCCATATTATAAAATAAATGTTTTATTCAGGGCTTCGCTTGCTCGTTTGGGTGCGTAGGTAGGTGATACTTGGGATAACTGCTATGTTGGTCCTACTGTTCAGCTCTTCCCCCTACTAACTTCTCATCTATAATAGTCATCCTGATGTGGTTGCTGGCAGTACGAATAGATGGCACAGAAACAACACAACAGACAAGTCCCTCTCCCATCAAGAACCCTCCCGTATCCCAAGCATAACTGTTAATATAGAGCAACACCTGGATATATCCTATGTCCGGGTTTGTTGCCACGATCTCCAACAGCCACCCACTCACCCCCCGATCCATTACTTTACTTCCCGTTCCCCTTCGATCAAAAAGAAGATCGAACTTCAAAACAAACCATCTGCCGGTTCATCAAACAAACAAAAACTTAAGATCAAGATAAAAACCACCTCTTCTTCTACGTGGGTGCCGATAGTATCACAATACAGTAACATATGTCTGTCTTAAACGATCAACATTTGCAATCGATTTCGATGTAAGCATAAATTTTGAACTGTAGTTTGACTTAATTGTACTTCCGAAAAAAAAAAAGGATTTTCCCATTCTCATTTATGCTGCGACTTTAAAAACTAAGGTTAAAAAAAGCTGTATTAAACTCATTCAAAATGGAAAATATTATTTAACATGTCTTAAGACCAATATTTAAATGATATAGTATTATATCTATGCCCATTTACTGTATATACTCGCTTATCTTGCGACTTTTGAAGAACTAATATTGAACTTAATTTTAAGGAGGTCGCGTCATATGCGAGATATAAAATTAGCGTATGTACTACTGGCCCTGGATACGCTGTTGACCAAACTATATAGCCATTTTTACTGTAGTCAAATTAGCTTCGAAATTAGGTCTTCAAAATTCACATGATACTCTAGTATATTCGGTATATATGTTGTTTTGGTCGGCACGTAAAAAAAATCATTACCAATATGGTCCAATGTTTTTGCAGCCACCTGTCTTAATACGTTGGAATGACGTTTGTTTGTTTGCTTGCTTGAAACGGCCATCTGTTTGACGATAAATCTTTTAATTAATATTGATTTCAACTAAGTGAGTAATATCCCCAAAATACTGATGTAATTGATTTTTTAAATTCAATACTTTCTTTATTTACTTGTTCTTAACTGAGGGCTCGTTCCCATGACAAGTTTTTTCTTTACATAATGAAGCGATGATTGATTAATCTGTTTTAGGAGACTTTCACAAAGTATTAATATTTCCAAAAGTCATTCAGAAAGATATTATCAAGATGATAACACTGCTTGTTAAATCAAACACATTGTTTACTTGTTCCATTATCAAAATAAGCCATGTTTAGCCAAATTTAAATACTCTAATTTATATTAGAAAAGGAGAGCTCGTTCTCTGTCCATCATACACTGTCTGTATATGACACACACACACACACATATATATATATATATATATATATATATATATATATATATATATATATATATTCATACATGCTTCATTAAGTAATATATACAAGTGTTGTCTATTTATTTTATGTAAACTCTTTTCATAACGTCTGATAAGCTTAATAACATTATCATTAAACGAAGAAAGAAAATCACAATATTGATCCATATTTTTTAATCCAATCTAAGCTTTCGGCTTACATAAACCATTATCAAAGATGTCAATTACTGTACAATATATTAAGCAATATATATTTGAGTTTGAAATTTCTATCGTTCGGTTAACACATCTCCCCTGTCTTTTGAATAGAAGTAGTTATCCCTTGTTTCCTGTTTAACATTGTGTTTACGGTTTCTTCTAAAGTCTATTTCTTCTAACATCTTCAACTGAACTGTTATTCCCTAATTAAATCTTGACCTCTTCAAGTCTAGGGTTAGCCGTTATTTTTCCTGCATAGCCCCAAATAACTTCACTTCTTGCCCTTTCTTACACTAATACAACTCCACACAGTAACCCTTTGAGTGGCTTTTGAGCCTTGTATTGGGTGAACATTAGTAAAAACGTAAGAAGTAAAAAAATATATATATAAATAAATAAGACATTTGAATTATACATTATCCACCAAATCAGTCTGGACAACACCTAAACTGGGCTGAACAATAAAATCAAAATTAGAGACAAAAAAATTTTAAACCTTAAGCTCGTAATAAGAATTCACGTCCACTTTGCCACATGGTAATCTGCTTGGATGTACCGGTTTCTCTGACCGACTGAGTTACGGAAACCCATTTCTTTGGCTGTAAGAAGACGAGATGGGAAGTGTGGATTACACAGATATGACAGAAAGACAACGATTGATCCTAGACTTGAAGAGGTTAAGATTGTAGAATTGGAAGATTAAACTATGCAGGAGTTTGCTTCACAAAATAGCGGTTCCTGGTGGGGGGGAGTTTGCTTAGTGGATTATCTTTCATATTAAAAGAATACGTAGAGAAGTGAGGATTAAACTCTGTAAAAGTCAGAGCTATCGCCAGTAAAGAATGGAATTCGTCTGAACATTTATTATAGAAGTATCGATAGCCTTGGAACTTTGCGCCTGTGAGGAAAGGGATTGTAGGTTGGAAAATATTATCGCCTTGTATTGATCAACTATTAAAATAGTTTTCACTTGTTAACTAACAGGAATGATTAAACTCATGATTATTTCAGATTGTCATCCGAGCAAAACAGAATATTGTGTTGAATGTTATCAGTTCTCGCAAAAGTCATCCTATACTAAGTTTAGTTTGGCACAAATCCACAAATCTAGAGCACCTAATGATCTTTGATCCTCATTAAGTGCGCTAGATTTGGGGGTTTACTCATAAGTAATGCTCAATTACATTAACTCGTACCCATTAACTTACCTCCAAATATCTTTTGTTTAGTTTGGTTTCGTTTATTTTGTTTTACGGCATATCAACCTGAATGAGTTATTTAATGCCGAACAGATTTTTATTGTTAATATTATTTTTCCAAAAAGGTATTGCTGCTAATAATTTTTCTTCAAAAATTCATTACTGGTAATATTTTTTTACAAAACTTTATTGCTGGTATTAAAATCTATTTTTACATTTTCATAGTGTCTTGAGCCCAGTTTGGGGGTTAACTATTTGCCCATAGCTAGGACCCTAACAAGTGCTACCACCCCGGGTCAGGGTGGACCTGGGAACACCAGCAATTAAGAGGTGGTTCCACGCTCCTCAAAGCCTCTTGATCAGAGGCCTTGCTGTTGGACGTAGTTTATCGTCTTACCCAGGACGTGGATGCAGTTTATCGTCATACCCAGGATAGCTTTTGCTTAGTTAGTTTAGTTTGGATTTTAGCACAAAGCTGGATCATATTCAAATACAAGTCAAACATTAAGAATAAAAATGGTTCAATGACTTTAAAGAATGAAGTTGGTGACTGAGAATTTTTTTTTTTTTTTTTTGGCGGGGGAGGATGCACTAGTTCGGTAGAGGTTCTTCACCGACGGCAAGATGATCAAATTTCAAATCTAGACTCTTGATTCATTTTAAGATATGATATTGGAAAATATATCAAACTCACTACACAGAAGCATTGGTCAACAAGACCAGTTCGTTAACAATTACCCCACATCCATATATCCCCTGTTCGCTCCTAAAGTCAACTGTCAAAATAACTAGTACACTAAATAGACTGTTAGGTCGCTGATGAGACGTTGAGCTTCAGCGAGAGTTATAAGATATTCATTCCGTGTCCCGTTAGATCGTGAACAATTAAATCTCTCCATAATTTCTCGATTTTTATGACTCTCATTAATCCGTTCTCTTTTCTGATATCTATTTGGGAGTATTTGTTCGTCTCCCCATTTGAATAAACTTGTCAAGTAATTTTTTCTCACTATTTTCTCTTGCCTTATTTGCTTTCGACTGTTGGAAAAAAAACAAACTAAAAACTAAAATACCCCTAGCTGTCTTATTATACAGGGTGCGGCAGAAATACCTCCCTTCCGCATAATAGTAAGCCATTAGTGGCTATGCTTTCTTCATCCAGCTAATGTCTTACCGTTATGACAGGTATTTCTGGGAGGTATATGTGGGGGTTATTTTTGACGCACCCTGTAGATAAAATATGGTGTTGTCCTTGACTAAAAATAATAGAATAGACTGTCCTCGATTAAAAAGAAACTAAAAATGAGCTTCCCTTGATAAAATAAAAATAAGAAATCCTATGCGATTCATCTAAGATCTACTTTTTTGTAAATTAAAAAAGAAAAAGAAAAGAAAATTTAGAATTAAATTTTGTGAAATTCCAGCTGTCAAAAAGATTAAACTGATGAAGAATGAACAAAAGAAAGGTCATACTTGAGAATTAAAAATCTGTATAGAATATAAAGTTAAATATCGTATAGCGAATAATTGGCACACTGAGAACGGTTCCAGTGTCACTTACAAAGAAAGTAGAAGAAACAGAAATCTGAGGATGAATTCAAAGAATCCAGACAACTATTATTAAATGATCGCGCTCGTATGGGAATATGTCCGTCTGTTAAAGTAGCTAGCTGATCTCTGTTGTAGACGTGTTTCTATAACATCCACAAAAGCCAAACTGTGGTTTATACTGTAATTGAACTATTGGAAGGTCGAGTAATGATATCCTAGCCACGAAACATTGAAAACTAAACGTTACTTACAGTTTCTGGGAGAGAGCGAATAATCTGGCGTGATGAATTGTTTGAAGAAGGTCAATACGCTAAAAGCCTCGGTGATTTCACGCTAACACAATCATCGATGTCTTTCAAACAATATCGTCTGCCTAATTTCACTTACAATACTTGGGTCAATTTGTGATATGGTTATCTGGCACTTCCCAACTATATAGCATGCTACGATTAACAAAAAAAAAGAAAAAAGAAAAGTCAACTCCTTAACAAATTGCTTATGGTGACATTCGAACTCAGTTCTCCTGTTCGAAACGCTAACATTCTAGACACTCACCCACTCAACCACACACCTATGACACCTCTCCGCCTATATAAATAAGTAATATCAACCATTCGGTAAGTAATTGCTTGATGAATTAAACTTAAGTTAGAAAAAAGTTTTCACTGTTTTTGTAATTAGAACATTATTTTTCTGAGTTTCTGGGATCAGGAGTTACTACATACACTATTTACATGAGTACTCTTGCTCCAATCTTTATTATTGCTATCACAACATTACTGAGGAAAACGTATGTGTTTTGAGAAGATTTATCTAAAGTCAGTTTTCCACGACAGTCATGTCACCTCTAATGGGAAAATAAAAATGCCAGTATAGAATATAAATATCTGAATACAAATCTAACACAACAATCTGGTTGTAAATTGTAACTCAACATGCATCGTAATTGATTGATCAATATCTGTTATAGTCTCCACAAAACAACAGCTGTCGTTTACATGGAGTTATAGAGAAGACTATTTTATATCCTGAAGTATGAGGTAGCTTAACCCCAGGTATAACCGATTATTCTGTACTATATCGGTGTAGGAATGCAAAAGGTGATTATCTCCCTTTGGTTGAGATGAAATCACAGGGTCACGCGGCAGCCACCGAGTGACGTCAATTCATAGAGTGACGGACGCCAGGTTTCTATTCATTTAACACCTGAGGCAAAATGTGTAGTTTTAGGCGAGTTGCTGGAGGTAAGACGTGTCGATCCACGCCAGTTGATATATAGTCTGCAGAGAAGACAGACGCCACAAGACATATGGTGAACGGAGGAACCCACATGGTCTCACCAGAATCATAAATGATACCACCAACCTGCTCCTTTTCCCGTTGGGAAATATTAAAAGTATGACTCTCACTTTTCGCTCCCTTTCATACTGCTTGTTGTATACATATGTTATAGTTTCTCTGCGTGAGACAAATTAGTAACAAGTATGTATATGATAACCAAAAAAAGTCCTTGCCGTTTTTTACTTTGTGTGGGAAGAAGTGATCACTAATACGAAAATGAGTGCGTCACGTAGCTGGAAAACAATGGGGGTGGAGGCATTGCTTTTAACCAATAGAGGTGCGTTACCCATTCATATCAATCATAGCTCGAGCAGTGGCGAGAAAACTTGGCAGTGTCGAAGAAGCTAGTTCAGGTTTGTCTGCATTATGACTTTAATATGGGCTTGTCCGAATACGTTAAGCCTTTGGGGATAATACTGTGAGTGAATACACCGCCAGGCAGTGGTTCCAGAAGTTCAGGTCGGAGGATCTGTCCATTTGTGATTAAACCCTCAGTGGCCAGCCACAGGTGCTGGATGACAAGGTCCTGAAAGCGGTCATAGAGGAGGACAACAGCTAAACCTGTGGTGAGCTTACCCAACGCTTCCAGGTTTCTGATAGAACGGCCAAATTTCATCTGCATTGCATGGGAAAGGTGTACAAGTTGGGCAAATGGGCACCCCACATACTGTCGGATGGCAACAAGCAACAAAGAGTGACAGCTTGTTAGTCGTTGCTTTCTCGGCAACGTACCCATATTTGATTGAGTGATCACTAGTGACAAAAAGTGGGTCCTATATGAGACTGATAAGCGTGCCAAATATTGGTTGTCATCGCGGAACCAGTTTCATACAACAAGACCACCTTTACACCCACGTAAGATCCTGCTCTGTATCTGGTCGACTAGTTGACAAGTGGTGCAGTATGAGCTGCTACCAACGAGCCACATTATGACTGCGGACATGTACTCGCACCAATTGGAACATGGGCGACAGGCATTGAGGCAGACGGAGCCAGCATTGGTTAATCGCCAAAATATACTGTTCCTCCATCACAATGCCAGACCTCATGTGGCGCGGGTAGTCAGGGATATCACACGGCGACTCGTCTGGGAGACTGTGCCATCCACCTTACTCGCTAGACGTTGCGCCAACAGATTATCCCTTCTTCCACTAGCTGGGCAACCACTTTCGTGGGAAATCTTTCGCAAATCAGACAAATTTGCGACAGGCGCACACAGACTTCTTTGCATCCAAGATACCTGATTTTTACCGCCAGGGGGGATTGCACAGCTGAGAGGACATTGGCTAAAGGTTCTTGATGCCGATGGGGATAACTCTGAGGACTAACAGTATGTATACCTTTTTTTTCTAATAAATCAAAAACGGCAAGGACTTTTTTGGCTACCTTTCATATATCGATATAAAAGTCCAAGAACAATGCATATTTGTCATTACTTTCTTCCAGCTATTCTATTCCGTCCGTATGTTAAGGTGTTACTATATTACTGATATAATAATGCCCATAATAGGGAAAAGTACTAGGAATATTCTTTTTTGTCTAGCACCCCCATTACGGCTATGTTCTCGAAGGGGGATCATATTTACTACTACATCGGCGGTGTGTTTTTGTATTTCGCTAGACATTTGAAATATTTCTCAAAAACATAGCACGAAAAGGCAAAGAGCGATAATTTCTATCAGTTTCTCACTCATTTGACATTTCCTTCTTTGAAAAAGTCATGATCTATCAGCTATACGCAGCTGCTTTCTCAGATCAATGATCAAAATTGGCTTCCAACGAACTGATTCACTTGTTTAAACTTAACATTGATTCTGATTCCGCAGAACTGGGTTGGGTGTGAAAAAGTATTTGTTGTTAACATTCTTTTTTCATTCGGTTTTTCCAGTTACGAGTCCTTTTTTAAAGCTGATCGTTTTGTGTTCATTTTGTTTAGTTCTTTTTTCGTAACAGATTTAATGTTTAGTATAGAGCTTAGAAAAAATTCGCAGTGTGAGATAGGCAAGAAGTAAGGCATGTAGCAACATCAGCACGGCAAAGGGCACTCCTTTAAAGGCAAGGAAGGGCAAAAATATTTTAAGTCAAGTGATAGCGATTACTGTATGAGTCGCACGATTTTTGAATCAAGGACGGGCAACTCCGGGTCATGCTGCTAGTGTGTTATAGGTAGAAACCTTGATTTAGAAGTGGATGTCTATAAATTGATACTGTCGGATTTATTTTATAAACCTATCATTAATTCTGGATTTTTATTTTCATAATGCTAAGAAAGTTTGTTCACTGTGTCGAGCTAGACAATTTTTATCTCCAGAATCTGTCTTACATATCTATAAGACATTCATCCATGCTTAGAATATTGCTGCCATGCGTAGTCCAGTGTCCCTTCTATTTACATTGAGCTCCTTGATAAAATCCAAAGAAGAATCAGCAATATTATTGGTCCTGACCTGTCGTCTCGGCTTTATTCACTTTCCTACCGCCGTAAAGTTGCATCCCTGTGCCTTTTCTATAAATACTTTCAAGGTAATTTTTCGGATGAACTCTCCGCTGTGGTTCCTAGATTTTATGATTTAAGACCAAAAGACTGGGGAAGTAAACAGAGATAGAAATTAGCGTAAGACATGTGTCTTCTCGCCGGATTTATTTCCTGAGAAGGCAAGTAACAGCACTGACTGGCAACAAGGTCTCATCAATTTACAGTTGAATTGGCTATATGTAACCTTCTCTCACATTCTTCCATTTCTATGCTTTCCAGTCAGTGAACTTTGATCTTTAAAAATTTAAATGAAATATCAATCGTTAACTACTGTCTCCCTGCTTACTCCTATTAAAAAATGCCGGACGGTGGGAATTAATGGATTATTACAGTACAATGTAGAGCACTCAGTGAAGTCGAATTCAATATAGTATTGATTTTATTGAAGTTTGCTATACCTTACGTCACAACCATGCAATTGCGCGTTACCAATACAGTGTTTTGAAAACGTTCTGAATGGTTTATCGAACTATGTTGGCTTGCCGATTATTTTTATTATTGTCTATTTTTAGAGATGGTGAATTTTAGTCTTCTTGTTTATTTTTATTTATTTCTATTTTATTCTATCATCGCTCACAAATTATTAGTTTTCAACGATGTTTAATCTAAACTAGAAATATCCGTGAAAATTTCACGTTTTGCCATTTGAATTTTCTAATTCTTAAGTTAATGATTTGAATAAGCTACTTGCAATTTCCACTAGTATGCAATACACGTTGAAATTCCCCCTATTACATCGTTAAATATTTGAACTTAACAACTTTACCAAAATATTGCAATAACAGTCATAAATATCAATTTAGCTCATTATTTCAATAAGGGTTTACAATTGAAAAGACTTAAAATTAACAAGTTTTTTTTTTCATTTTCATTGAAGCAAACGTTAAACGCATGAGATTGTGTCTTTCTTTCTTGATAAAGAAAGAGATATAGAGAAAAATAAGAAAGTGTAAAACAATAAGAAAGAGAGAGACATAAATAGAAAGAAAAAAAAATATATATAGAGAGAGAGAGAGACAGAGACAGAGAGAAAAGAAGAAAAAAGAGAAACAATGACAAACAAAAGGAAAGGGAAATAAATAAGGAAAGGAAGAGAGAAATAAACAAAAGAAGTGAAGAATTGTAGGATTATTATTGTTATTGTTATAATAATAATAATAATAATAATAATAATAATAATAATAATAATAATAAATAAATAAATAAATAAATAAATAAAAATAAAATATAAAATAATAATAATAACGCAAATTATAAATAAAATTAAACAATAACATGAAAAACGGTGCATAAAATAAATTAAATAAAAATTAAAAATAATAAAAATACTCCCAGCATACAACAGAAACTATTCCTGCCGAAAATGCAGACATCCCGCAAAAAGACGTTAAATTCAATCTCTTCACCAGGCCCCTTGGTATGGGCAACACGTGTCGGACCTCGCTCTGTGATTTGGCGTGTAAGTAATTTCTCCCTTTTATCACATGTACTATAAAACAATTGTAACCTGAGAAATACACCAATACACACAAAAATATGAATAAATTGTATAAAATCAACAACACCATGCGTTTCCCGTTATTTCTATACATTTTAGTTTCCGTCAAGCTGTTTTTATCTCCATGAGCACAAGGCGTGAGTGACGACCCCACAACGACGTGTATAAGAAAAACAACCGATTCACACACAAAATAAAGAAAAGAAGACAAATAAAGAAAAGAATAGACAAATAAAGAAAGTAAGAGAGAGGTGAGGGCTAACGTTCAAGGTCGGGAAATCTTGTCAAATTTTAATATTTTCATTTGTACCTTTTTACTACTTTAAATACTTGCCTGAATTCATAATTATATTTTCTTAAAGTTACGCTCAAATATTTAACGATGCAATAGTGGGATTTCTACGAGTATTTTATGGTCGTGGAAATTGCAAGGGACGTAGTTAAGATTCATCAGAAATTTCAAAACTTGGGAAAACTGGTAAATTTTCAAATATTTTTAGTTGTTTATTAATAAAATACAATATAATAAGACCTGACTAAACCAAGAAATTAATGACAACTGTGTTTTGGAATGCAAAAACTATGCTTCATAGCACAGTGCAAGACAGTTAACGCAATCAGGTACTGTTAAACTCTAGACAGATAGAAAGAAATCGTTTGTCGAAAGAGACTAAGGCGTTTACGTAAGGGTGACAGACTTCCATGAGCCAACGTCACCACGTACGACCAACATGACAAAATAGTGGGTTCAGTTACGTTGTTTTACCGCCTTCAATACATTGTCCTAACTAGGCTTCCTAAGATTACAATCTTGCAGCGATAAGTAAACATTCTACTTAATAGAAGATACTGATGGCCTTGTTGTACATGAACCAACGGCTAAGTGTGTACTCCTAGGTGGACAAGGGTGGGAAGAATGAAAAATAAGCCAGGTTACGTATTTATGTATATCCTTTCGTATTGCATCTAAATAGGAGGGCAAAATCAAAAACGAAATAGTTAAAGTTTTAACAGATGTATACATGTTAAAACTTGAACTATTTCGTTTTTGATTTTGCCCTCCAATTTAAACAAAGTTACAGAGTGTGTAAAATTGCTTTGAAGTATTAAAAGTTTTCAAAACGTTTGTAGAGAAAAATGAGGGAATTGTAAAAAGTTCCTTTTGTAGTGTGTGCCTTCTAAAAGAAAAAAAGTTGCAAAACCACCAACATTACAGGTGAGATACTTTTCAAAAGAAAAAGTATCTCACCTGTAATATTGGTTGTTTTGCCTTGGAGTGAATGATTTAACTAAGACGAGTTGTTTCGAAAGACGAATTCTTTTGTGACCGGGTTCAGTGTGTAAAAAAAAATCTCGTTTTTTAATCATTTGACCTCAAGCAAGGCAATAAAGTCACTAAGATGCAAGGGGTTACCCAGTGTGAAAGAATATGAGAAAAACATTATTAAAGAAAGAGAACAATAAAAGAACAGGAAATAAAAAGACAAAAGATAACGACTGGCACTTCATTTAAATTTTTGAAAATCAAAGTTGACTGGGAACCAAGAAGCCGGAGAGAGTTCCACAAGCGAGAAGTGCGAGAGAATAAACTGATATTAGGTTGGTGCAAAAATAATGACGTAATAATGTCGTTTTTTGAGGTATTTTTTAACGTCAAAAAACGACATTGTTACGTCATTATTTTTGCACCAACATAATAGAATAGAACTCAGTTACATTTATCCATTCCAGCCGTAAAATTATGAGACCTTGACGCCAATCTAAATAATGACATAATCTGAAATAAAGACATAAACAGATTGTACTGAGCGTTGCATGAAGCTACCGAAGAAAAATGTTGTTATCTCTCTTCATGGTCCTCTTTAGGCTCACGACGACAGATTTGAGGTTGATGAAAGCTATTGGTTCTAAATTGGCAGGGCAATTTTCTTTCTCTAGTTTTTGTGTGTGATGAGTCTCTTCTAGATGCTGTGAGTTAATCTGTTTTTCGACTTGACGAAAACGTCTGGTTTTGAGATTGATAAAATTTCAAAGCACGAAACGTACAAGCAACTTAGTCGTTTTTTTTCTTTTCTTTCATTTTTTTTTTTTTTTTTTTTTGCCTCATTCCGAAGTGTAGTAGTAGCATATTTTGCATCAACACCAGCGATCGGTGTTCGAAGCTGAAGTTTCAAATGCTGACTTTCAAGGCGGCAGCAATACAATTTTCCTGCTTTCATTTTCCTACTTTGCCCTTTAAGAAATATCAATGTGTTAATACCTCATCTGACTTCTTCCAATGTAGATATTTTTTATATGGAACTACAAGCAGAAAAGATCTGAATTCTTAGTTATACCCTTTATTGCTTGTTCATGAGCAATGGGGCCATGATCGCCCACGCTCTGAAAAGGCATTGTATATAAAAGGAGAAAGAAGTAATGAGCACTAAATATCTGAAACAGCTTTATAAGTGCTTTAAACACACACACACCGTAACGATTTCTTCTCATGTGGATAATAATAGCTGCTACAAGAGAGGATAAATAATTCAGGTATTACTCATATCAAACCATCGATCTAATAAGAACGGAAATGTGCCGATTGGAGTGCAAGGCTCATTGTCAGGATATCTATTAAAACAAAGCAATTCAAACCAGTTGATTAAAGAAACTATACAGTAAGTGGTACAGTAACAACATTAGTTACTATGTTAAGAGCGAAAAAAGTGTGAAAAAAAGTGACTATGTCTGTGATATTTGCAGAATAACTAGACATTATGTAAATAAAAATTCCTTTTTTTATTCTCATTTAAGTAAATTCAATATATTGAACGCTATACCAGCCTGTCGAGTTTTTCACATTATTAATTTCTGCCAGACGGAATTCATATACATGGTTGCAATTCAGAATATTGAGCTTAAAACAGAAATCTAACGTCCATTTGTGTCGACTCAGTTGAGACAGAGAATAAGTTTTCAATAAAGGAATTTTTTCGCGCCATTTGCAAAAAAATATGGCAGCTCAACAGAGAAATGGTTTAAGAAATTCATGATACGGTCAAATGATCACAGCACGAGTTCTTAGACAGCAAAAACAATCTACACACACAAAAAACATGGTTGTAACATATTTAATTGCGTTTAGAAATCCTTTGTCCTATCGAATATATTCAATCTTTCCGGCTTCAGTTATACACAGTATGCAAGTTAATCAACAGCAACAGCCACCACTAGTCGTCAGCATCTATATGTTATTTCCCCTTGGGACGTGAGCGATCATGGCACTCCACGACTTTCTATCCTTTGTAACCCTTAGGGAAGTTTGCCTTTTCACCATTCCTCTCACAGCTTTTTCAGTCACCTATTTATACGAACTTGTTAGGTAGGTTATTCGCTGTTTTCTTCTTATCTTCTATATATCATGTGAGTGTCAAATCCTTCAAACCCTCCTTTCTCATTATGTGTCCTAGAAATTTAAACTGTCTCCTTTTCGTATCCATTTTGTCCCAATTTTCCTTAAAATTTTCTCGTTATTCACATGTTCACTCTATGTTATTCTCACCACCACTATTACCATGTCTCTCCATTTAAGTTCAGTTTCTTTAATAACTGAATTGTAATGATATATTAGGGAAAAGGTAATGGGAGTAATCTTCTGTTGTTGATTTTAAATTCAGAATGTCTCTTCCCTTTGACTGGTCGCTCTCCCAATGCTAGAATGTTCACTCTACCCTTCTGATTGTTGATAACGGTGGTGGCGTGGAGAGATGATTCCCATGTGAATTGAATGCAACAGCCTCAAACTTGTATAAAAACCTTTAGGGCATAGGCGATCATGACTCTCTCCACAAATTCCCCCTTTGTTTTATCTGTGATTAAACTGTGAAATAAACTTAATGTCTTCAGCAACATCTTTTTACCAGTGCTCATACTATAATTTTTGCTGTTATCATTGCATTTTTTTTTACCAGAGCTCATTCGTTGTTATTATTGCTTTTCTCTGGCACTCCTTATTACTGGTTCCCATATTGTATTCATTTCTATGCTTGGTCGGCTCAGGAGATTTTTGTGGCCTAGCATATGTGCTGATTCCTTAAGTTTACGAATTTACCAATGATGTTCTTTGTCTATGATTTCAACCTGATCCCACAGAGGGCTAGGTGATCCCCCTTTTCTCTCCAGTGACAGGACCCAAGGAGTTGTGAGTTCAATACCTGCTTAAGGCAGTGGAGAACTTGCAGAGGGAAATTAACAGGAGATAACTGATAACTGACATCCATTAGACAGGGCACGTGGAACTAGAACAGTCTACCCCAACGACCGAAATAAAGGGTTCAGTTCGACATTCCATCCACCTGAAGAAGGCCGCAGCATAGAACGGCCGAAAGGTTGTGATAAATATGGCAACAAAGATGAGGACAATAGTCCAAATATGAGGACAATAGTCCAAATATGAGGACAACAGTCCAAATAATGTAAATAGTGTACTTTTCTCGTAGACTGATTGCCGTTCAAAGCTAGAGAGTCAGTCTAGACATATTTAATCTATGGCTAATGGTAGGGAAGAAAATGCGAAAGTGAATGCAATAGGTTAGCCTGGAATTTGAACATGGCTCTATGATTTCCCTTTCTGCGCTTACATTACCCGCACATCCCTCTCGGCTTCCCGATATCAAAGTCTGTGCCGATAACCAATAAGCCACCCACACAGCTACTTTGCTACTATTACTGCTACTACTACTACTACTACTACTACTACTAATAATAATAATAATAATAATAATAATAAGTGTTATAATATCAACATCAACAACAACAGAAATGAAACTTCTAATAAATCATTGTCTACGATATTTGTTGCGAACTTTTAGTTAATTGTAGACAGTGTTTTATAGACCAGTATGTCTTGTCAGTTCTAACGAATCTGCCTGTAAAACTCGGAGATTACAAATATTTACCCAACTCATGGAATTGTATATTTGAAAAATACCTGAATGATTGCCGTTTGCCGAGAAAGTCACTTTTAAAAGCGATGTATAATCTTGTAAAGCTGAGTAAGTTAGAAGGTAACAAAATTAAAACAAACTAGGTCAGAAGTAATGCATTGATGCTATCTACATGAATAGAAAGCTTTGTTTCGTTACTAGTTTGACTAATGTTCCAAACATTAGCCTTTTATTTAACAATAAGTAATATTACAGAGCTTAAACAGTTTTACTTATATTTCGCCGAGATAATACGGTTTTAAGCAATGTTGTAGGATGAAGGAAAGATAAATAGCAAAAAGAAATTTTAAGCACTTCTTTTCTTCGCGCCATTACAATATAAAAGAGCTGTTATAAAATAAAATAAGGCATATCTCGGCCGATTTACAGGCAAATACTCAAGAGCGAGAGCCGGATGTGAACGGGACAAAGCCCCGTCACAAAATGCCCATTATCTTCGTTTACAAATGTTCCCGACACACGTGTTCCGGTCGAAAAATAAAATATTTAAAGTGTTCTATTTTTCGTCCAATAAAAATGCTTCCCTCCTAATTATACTCGCTTCGTTTTTCGAGCTTTTTTAAGCCATAAAAAAACGCTATAAAAGGGGTCACACGGAAGTTCAACGGGCAGTCAACAGGTGGCCAGGGACGAGACCCGTCACGGTCAGCAGCTGTCAGCAGGAGAGCATCAACCACCGTCAACATGTGTGAACTACAATGAGAGATCGACCTAGATCCGAAGCCGGCTTATGAACTATACCACAAGGTAGCTGTCCGATAAACCTCACGTTCCTGTCGAAATAAACCACGTAAATCTATTTCTGCTGTTGTCGTATTTCTTTCATACGCTTGTCTATAACAGAGCGAACACTACAAACACTATATTATGAGTGTAATCTAATGACGATCTTAAAATATCGTAAAATTTTTTGTTTGACTATGTTAGGTCAAACCAGGATCGGTACGAACTGGGGGCGGGGAACCTGATTGGGCGCCTGGGCTGTGCTTTGTGATCGTTCCTATCTTATCAACATTTTCTTTTTTTCTACCTACATTTATATACGTTAAAAATTAAACTAAACTGACTATTAAAAGATGAAAAAAAAGTGTGTAAATTACTCTTTCGAGTAGTTTGTAACACCCTATTTATCATCTCTCAGTTGCGTCTCTGTCTTTGAGCAGAGTGTGCTCAGGGGCGGCTCGAGCAAAGGACAGAGTCGCAACTGAGGAAAATTATACTGAGAGGTGCCAAGCCCTGGGGGACAGCTGCCCTAGGCCAAGCACATTTCATTGCATCAGAGAGAGGGACCGGTGCGCGCACCGAGGCCAGCGCCACCGACAGTTGCGGGGGCTAGGGGAACTTTTGTTCCTAGTCCGGGTGTACGTGCTCGTGTTCCCCACATTAAACCGATCTTGTGTCACAGCCTGATCTCATGAGGGGAGGGTGAGTAAATATAAATTAAAGGATGAAAAATTTTCGTGGATTTCGATGTCATTTTGAGCTTTTGCCCAAATCCGTGAATTTGTTTTGCTCATGCTAAGTCTCGAAAAACACTATATAAAATTCACTATTTTTTGCCGTAATGTTGAAGGCGTTAAAATTATTGAACTTTTTAACAAGAAAAATATTAAGTTGATGTTAAGAATTGCTTCAAAACATCGATTTATTTAAGATGGAATTATCTATTATGACAGGTCTCTAATTTGTATTTAGATTCATTGTCTTTATTTGCATTTTTTCTAGTTGAATTGTTCACCTATATTGCATATGATCCATTCTTGTACATAATTAGGTTAGAATAAAATTTGTATTTAACATGAATATTACCTTATGAAAATTGAGATGTAGTAGAATGGGGGACCGCGTATTATAGAGTGAGTGTTTATCAAAGATTCGGGGTGGGGAACGCTTCAAAAATAAAAACATTTTATTATTGTTCACCCAATACATGACCCAAGAACCACTCTAGATAGATGACTACTAAATGAGGATGTTGTAAGAGTGTACAGGAAGAGGGTGTATATTATGAAAATATATACGTTGGGATAAATATGGCAACAAAGATGAGGACAATAGTCCAAATATGAGAACAATAGTCCAAATAATGTAAATAGTGTACTTTTCTCGTAGACTGATTGCCGTTCAAAGCTAGAGAGTCAGTCTAGACTTATATTTAACCTATGGCTAATGGTTGGGAAGAAAATGCGAAAGTGAATGCAATAGGCTAGCCTGGAATTTGAACTCGGCTCTTCGATTTCCCTTTCATTGCCCGCACATCCCTCTCGGCTTCCCGATATCAAAGTCTGTGCTAACCAAGTAATGCAATTCACCCAAACATCTGGCATGAAAATAGCGATAGAGTAGCGAAAGGCTAGCAACGTTTCGCCTGTGGGAAAAGGAGTTGTATGGTGGAAAACAATTTAACACCCAGAAGGCCGCGCAAATCATTTTGAAGTCGTTCGAGGCTTGAATGTTCGGCTTGGGCATCTCCTGCCCAGATTTTGTTTTACTAATTTTCACCCAATACAAGATCCAAGAGCCACAGAGTGTTACTGTGTGGTGTTGTATGAGCGTAAGAAAGTATAAGAATTAAAGTTCTAGACTTAAGCGTGTCAATATTTAATTAGTGAATAACATTTCAGAGTTTATTCAGAGATTTTAGAAGTATAGTAAAACATATTTACCTTTCACCAAGACTTTCAAGTTGATATCCTGCAAAAATGTTGATAGATTTTGACTATTCAGATGACCTAGCTATCACTTCAGACACCATTACCAATGCCACAGTTCTCCTATATCATCTAGAAAATGCTGCCAACGATATTGGACTCTACGTCAATCCCTCTAAAATTGAATTTATAGGATTCAACCAGCAAACCTCAATACAAACGGTCTCAGGTTAATCAATAAAATATGTTGAATCTTTTACATACCTAGGAAGCGAAATAAATTGTACTGAAAAGGATGTGAAAAATCGCATAGCTAACGCCTGGGACGCCTTGAATAAAATGGATACAATCTAGAAATCTGATCTACCAGACAAGCGGAGATTCCCCGAGCCACTGTAGAGGCGGTGTTAACGTATACCTCTTGAGCAGCCCAAACAGATTGTGGTACTTAGAAATTTCGTCAGTCGTTTTCGTCAAAGCTGGAAATATAATTGATCAGAGCGCTCGGAAGAGGCTCATCACACACCAAATTTAGAGATATCAAAATGAAATTAGCAATTTAGAATCAATCCAAGCGGCAGTCTTCGTCAACCAAAACCTGTCTTTGTGAGCGTATTTGAATCAATAGAGATGAGAAAATAATTTTCTTCAATAGCTCCACGCAACGCAGAACGACCGCAACACTGAATACATAAGATTCTTCACTTCATCACGTTGAGCCCGATGTCAAGAAATTCCTTCTTCTTGGGGTCAATTCATCTCAATAGGGTATTCACTACCAAACAGAACATCTTGTATTCCAGAAAAGATATTTTTCACATTAGCATTCATTCAAAGAATATTTTTTTCTCTTTCTGGGCGGACACTCTACAAAAAAAACAAAAAACAAAAAAAAAACAAACAAAAAAACAAAAAAAAAAAACAATTTAAAATAAGCATTCTCGACTACACTCATTTTCGCCGGCAAATATTTTACAAAGTTGCAAAACATTGCAGCAATTTCCTCATTTCTGTATCGTTGATTGTCACACAAAACTGGAATTGTTTTATTTTGATCGTTTCTTTTAATTCCTACCATCTGTGACGTGGTTTATCTTTCCACACTTAATCACTTAGTATTGAAGCTCTCTCTCGCTCTCTCTCTCTCACACAGAATATATATATAGGAGTGTGTGGGGCATGGGTGCATCAGGGACGTGCTGTCTAGGTTGGTAGTGCCTATCACAAGTATTATTTTATTTATTCAGCAGTTACATTTTCCTTCTGTGGCACAATATGCACCTAATCCAACAAAATTATGAAGGCTACTCTGATTATTAAGCATAAAATTTAATATATATATATATATATATATATATATATATATATATATTTTTATTTATTTATTTTTTTTTTTGGTAGTTTTACTACATAAAGGTCACAAGCTATCTAACCTGAGTAATTACTGACGGCATATTCCTGATTTGTATGTAATCTCTCTTTTATACATTTTTTATTAACGGCGACTTACAAGTTACTGTGATTTAAATTTTATTCATTTCTTTGGGGGGGGGGGCATAAAATCTATAAAAGCTGTCCAAATGTTCTATATACCCGAGCGATTTCGACTATTTTATTAGACATTATCAAGGACGTGTAGTGATAGCAACAAATAACTAAATAATCTTTGGTACCAGGCCATGTAAGAGTATGACACCAAAATAATAAATAATTCATAGTAAAAGAAAACAATTAAAAATTAAATAATAAAAATACTTTAAAATATCGGAAAAAAGTGAAATTATAAAAATAAAAAAATAGTTAGATGATATGAAAAATCCCATTATGCACCAGAACAAGCGTTTTTAACTCCAACTGAAAAAAAAAAATTTTTTTCTCTTTTCATCTTCAACAACCAAACAAAACAGATGTCTGTGGACACCCCTCCCACAGATTATGTGGCGGCTACCAGATAAGCAAAAACTTTTATCTCTGTATATGTATATGTTCTTTAAAATATAAAATTTTCTCTGAAATGTATATTAAAGCCATTTCTCGTTTTTGTTTACGCTTATTTTATTGTATATGATTTGTTTGTAATCTATATATTTCCGTTGTGGGCTGGTGATGTCTTCTTTTTATCCCCAAACAAGTTTACAGATATTTTTTAACAACTTTGATAATGGCTAATGGAATAGTCAAAAGCGCTCAGATATATAGAACATTTGGACAGTTTTTACACGCTTGATATCTAGAAAAGAAAACACTTATACAAATACAAGAAAAATGGATAAAAATGTTAATCGCAATAACTTGTCAGTAATTCAATCTTTATATAGCGAAAAATACTTTACACTATTGTACTCGTATAATATCTATAAAAATATTACATACAAAGGTAATAATAATGTATGGTTTATATATTTTTATTTATTTATTTTACATTTCTACTTTTTTTAAAGTGTTTTGCAAAATGTTCACCATAGTGCGCAGTATGCCGCTCCTTGCCGGGCGAGAAGTTAATTCCATTAGACTTAACCCCCTTCACACTATTCGGGGGGACATAATGAGGAAGAAGTGCTTGGAGAATCGGATACTCACAGGACAGATTGAAGACAAAAGAGACCGAAGAAAACAACTTGTAACATACTTAATGAGCCTGAGTAAATGAATGGCAGAACAGGGTTTAAGAGAAATAACAGAAAGACAAAAATTTATTAAGAGCTATAAGGGAGAGGAAGTTGTGAAGAGCCATGATCGTCGTCGTCCTGGTGTGACACGGCACATAAAAAGAAGTGTACAGCAAAATAAACAAGAGGAAGAAGAGGCGGCTCGTCGAGCATAATCATTCTCCATTTTAATAATTCCCCCCCAAGCAAAGCGATAATGCCACTAAGACGCAAGGAGTAACCAAGGGTGAAAGAGAATGGGAAGAATTTAAGAGAAGAAACCGGAAATCCAATCCTAAACTGGAAACAAGAGATAAACCTCTGCTCCTGTTCAAAAGGAGAGGAAGAATTTGAACCGAGCAGTAGCCAAACCTATCTACTACTATACCATTGAAAATAGAATAAAAAACGTAATAGGTTATAGTGTACGTTTTTCATAGCAGACAGACATTTTACAGTAAAAATTAAAAAAAAAATCATACTCGGTTGAGTAATGGATAGCGGCTCGGATTGAGGAATCAGAGAGCCGAGTTCGAATTCCAGTCGAATCCATTACATCCCCTTATTACACTTAGGAAAGGTATGAAACCTCTTCTCCTCTCAGGTAATAGCAAGACAGACCCGGTTCTATCGCCTTCGATGGCAACTAGTCTACCGCAGAAAGTCATGGCAAACTACTGTGGGAAAAATCTGTCTCGTCTATCATCTATCTTTCGATACATGATCACCTAAGCGTGTATCTTTCATGGCACATAACTTACTGACACACGAAAGATTTCAATTGCACACACGTACGCACACACGTACGCACACACGTACGCACACACGCTACTGATATGCAGAGTGTCTCTAAAGTCTGGACATAAGCAAAAATGCATATTTTCAAGAAATTACATTTTCAACAACATTTCATTGAACTGGAATATTAAAAAATACCATCTTCAATATAATTTCCACTATTTGTGATGCAAAGGTTGTTGCGCTTTTCAAGATTCCCATGAACTTGATGCAATAACTCCACATTGCAGTTAATTTTAGAAAATTCATTCTTTATGCATTCAATCAAGTGTTTTGCATTTGTGATTTACATTGAGTACACCTTCTCCTTTAGCATACACCGGAAAAAGAAGTCAATTCTTTCTTCTTTCAACAAAACCATTTTTAATATGTGGTGGTAAAAAATATAGTTAATCAAATTTCCTGTGGGCAGCCTTTGGGGACACCTTGTCTGTCAGTGGCTTGTATTCTAAGAAGCATTGTACGCGCTAGCTCTCCCCATAAAAAAGGTATTCCATATTGTTATAAAATGTGATTCCCTTTATGTTTTCTCAGTCAAACGATAGTTGTTAATCTCGTGTATCATGCTCTGTCCATCTGCTTACTGTTTGGGCACTTATATAGTCTCTATGCCGTAGTTATGCTAATTAGGCAGTCATTTACATATCACTATACATACAAAATTAAAAAGATATATAATCATTGTGTTTAACGTATTTATATTATTCAGCTCTTTAGGCAAAGTCAGTATTGTGATGAAAACTTGATACTTGGAAGCTGACCTTCGCCGTCGAAAATCTGTACCGCTGATACACAAAGTTCATTTTCAGTAATCTCTTTCTACAATAAAATGACATTTCCAGGTGAAATCTTTCTCTCTCTCTCTCTCTCTCTCTCTCTCTCTCTCTCTCTCTCTCTCTCTCTCTCTCTCTCTCTCTTATATATATATATATATATATATATATATATATATATAATTCTGTGACTTCTGTTAGTCCGTCAGTCACACTCTCTAAAATTGCTATACATTGACCGATCGAAATCAAATTTTGAGTTTGGTTTAGTTTGTTTTGTTTTACGGCATATAAACCTCAATGGATTATTTAATGCCAACAATATTTTTTATTGCTGGTAATATTTTTATCCCCAGAAATGTATTGCTGGCACTATTTTTTTTAAAAAGGTATTGCTGGTAATATTTTTTTTTCCAAAAATATATTGCTGGTAATATTTTTTTCCAAAAATGGACTGCTGGTAATATATTTTTTAAAACATGTATTGCTGGTAATATTTTTCTTTTTCAAAAATGTAGTGCTGGTAATAATTTTTCCAAAAATGTATTGCTGATATTAAAACCTGTTTTGATACTTTCATTCTGATTTGACTCCATTTGGTGGGCGGGTTAATTATTTGCCTATAGCTGGTGCTACCACCCCGGGTCAGCGTGGACCTGGGAACACCAGCAATTACGAAATGATTCCATGCTCCTTAAAACCTCCCGATTTCTTTTCTGTCGATGTAGCCGTATCGACTTTCCCAGGTCAGTCAAATTTCGGGGAGAAATGCAAATAGGTAAGGCGGTACAAAGTACAGTTGGTTTTACTAGGGTACGTAGCTTAGTACAATAAATTTCCATTAATTTTGTTGGGAAAAATTAAAAGATTCATTAAAACACTCCCACTATTTTAAAAACAATTTAATGATTAAAATAACAAATACTTAGTAAAAATTCAATATTGTTTCTTGCATATCTTTTCTTTAGTTTTTTATATATAAAGGGTGTTCCAATTAATTGGACCGATTTTAAATGTGAATTAAGTTTAAGCGTCTAATGATTTTTTTTTTCTTTTTCTTTCAGATTTTACAACTTAAGTCTTTGGCAATTTCAACCATGAAAAGATTAAAAATCAAACAACGTGTTAAAGTTATCTAAGCCTTTTACAAAAATGGGCGTTCAAACAGAAATGCAATGAGAAGTTCCCATGTCGCATCATTTCTCGAAACAGCGAAGTCAGTTGGCCACCACGATCGTGCGGCTTGACGCCTTTAGATTTCTTCCTTTGAGGGTCACCTCAAAAGTAAGGTCTATGCCAACAAGCCAACAACAATTCAACAGCTGAAGGATTAGATAATAAGGCACATTGGTAAGATGGAGGAGCAACTATGCAGAAACGTCATCAAAAATTTTAACCATCAAATGGAGATGTGCCGCCGAAGCCTTGGCAGACATTTGGCCGATATTATTTTTCACACATAATAGCCATGACTTAAATAACATGATCCAATACAGAAATAAGTAAATTTCACCAATAACACCGATTTATTTACTGCTGACTTTGATCCGTCTTAATGAAACACACTTATATATAATCCGTCTTAATGAAATACCCTATATTTAATTCTGGTAAACTATAATGCACAGTAGTAAATCTTGACGAAAAATGTTAGCGATAACTTCAGCAGTACTAAATACTGTGAGGATTTCAACATGCATCAGCGTGTCGCAAAAATTTCGAATGTAGAATAAACTTGTGGAAAGACCAAAGTCAGGTAGTCAGTCAGTTATGTACCATACATGATACACGCTTAGACGATTATGTATCTTTCGATACATGACTGACGAGACAGATATTTCCCGCAATAGGTTGCCATTTCTTTCTGTGGTAGACCATTTGCTATCCAAGGCTTAGTACGCATTCAATTGTAACAACTGATGATTCAGTGAAAATCAGATTTTTTACAGCAAAGGTACTGAGGTTTATAGTATTTAGCTAAGACAAATTTAATTGAATTATGTTTTAAGATGTTTAAGATAATATTGTATGTTTTTTTAAATATCATGTCACTTCAGGACGTAGACGATTAAGGTTCTCCATAGATTTCTTTTTTTTTAATATCAATGAATCGCCAAGACTTCTTGGGAAAGGTAGTGGAATAGTTCTCTGTTTTCCGTTTCAATATTTTATTAGGTTGGTGCAAAAATAATGACGTAATAATGTCGTTTTTTAACGTATTTTTAACGTCAAAAAACGACATTATTACGTCATTATTTTTGCACCAACCAGGTTGTGTGTGTGTGTCTGTACGTTTAAATATTGGATCGGATTTCCTACATTTTTTCAACCGATTTCAACAAAACTTCACAGGACTACGTAAAATTACCTTGCGGTGGTTCTGACAGCCCCAAAAATTGGAGAAAAAAAAACAATTGTTTTTGCACAAAATCAATTTGAAAACACGATTAAGAGACATTAATTAAAGGTGGACAACTCATATCGAGTTATACTTATAAAACCCAGGTTGTTTGTGTGTGTGTGTGTGTGTGTTCGTTTATATATGGGATCGGATTTCCTACATTTTTCAACCGATTTCAACAAAACTTCACTTTTTTTTGGCAGGTAGTGTTTCTTATTGTCTTGCACACCTTTTTCTTAATAATGAAATATTTCAAAATAATGACGTAATAATGTCGTTTTTTGACGTTAAAAATACGTTAAAAAACGACATTATTACGTCATTATTTTTGCACCAACCTAATATATCATTATGATAAAGCGGTGACACAAAGTAAGGGATTTTTTTTTTCAAATTACCATACCGAGCATATAATTAAAAACAGACACGGTTATTTAAGCTGTACATAAACATTAGAGTTAAGTGAACATTGTTTGGGGGAGCTATTCTGGACGCAATTTCAATTTAAGGACTTGACTTGAAAAAAAAATGAAAATTGTAAAATGTTACTCTTTACCCCAGCGGTGGGTCAAAAAGTAACAGATAGTGGATCCAAATGTAACATTGTAGGGGTAAATTGTAACAACTAAAATTAGGACAATGAAACCACTCTGGTATCTGATTTATGCTTCAAATCCAACTTTAATTAACTTTAGCAAACATAAAATGTTGTAACCTAGAAAAGGTTACTGAATGAGGAATAACCAAAACGGAGGTTGAAAATGAAATAGTAATCTTTATAGCATCAACAAAATACAATACTCGCCAGCGGCGTGAAGTAGGTAAACCACTGTTAGTGGTGGACTACTTCGACAGCATATTACCCCCCACTTACAATAGTGTCCAACATATTTATGAGGATTGGGACATACCCATTAGTGCTCATAGGTACAGTATATAACAAAATAATTTGAAAAAAACCTAAAAAGTGATAAAAATGTCTTTCTATAATACGTAATATACAAAATAAGTGAAATTCTACTGATATGTGTTAATTTTGGATATCCTGCTCTTCTCGGTTGTTTTTAACTGATACTAGCAGTAGAGCCCGGCCTTTTGCCGGGGATGTAACAGTAAGAGGTAGATCAAGTATCGACCATCATAAAGACTGAAAAATAAAATTGACAAAGATTATTGTTTAAGGTTGATGGACACGAATGTCTTAATTAGTTTTATTTTTTTACGAATTGGTCAAACCCAAACTCAAACAAAAACATTGTTTTCAATCGTTATGAGTCTACCGATTGAATAGAATTATAAACAATTGTCTTGTAAATGGAATTTTTAAAGCATTCTGAATGTAAAAATAAAGAAAAAGGTGTGCAAGACAATAAGAAACACTACCTGCCAAAAAAAAAAGTGAAGTTTTGTTGAAATCGGTTGAAAAATGTAGGAAATCCGATCCCATATATAAACGAACACACACACACACACACACAAACAACCTGGGTTTTATAAGTATAGCTCGATATGAGTTGTCCACCTTTAATTAATGCCTCTTAATCGTGTTTTCAAATTGATTTTGTGCAAAAACAATTGTTTTTTTTTTTCCAATTTTTGGTGCTGTCAGAACCACCGCAAGGTAATTTTACGTAGTCCTGTGAAGTTTTGTTGAAATCGGTTGAAAAAATGTAGGAAATCCGATCCAATATTTAAACGTACAGACACACACACACACACACAACCTGGGTTTTATAATAAGTAAGATGATTTAACAAATCTTATTCATTTAGTAGCCTTTCTGTAATCTTTTACAATTTATGATTTTTACTTATTGAATACAGTAAAAAAAATTGGACACCATGTGTATTTAAAGTAGTTTCCGGTTATTATTTTTAGTTAGGAGGACTTGTGTATGTTTAGATTTCATTTGTTTACTTTTTGTGTATCGTTCTCTGAAAATAAACGCTGAGTCACCGGAAGTTAACGGCATTCGGACGTTTGAGTAGCCGTCAGTAACTTCCGGCCGGGTGCGTTACACTTAACCGTGCTTTCAAATTGATTTCGTGCAAAAACAGTTGTGTTTTTTCAATTTGGGGCGCTGTCAGAACCACTGCAAGGTAATTTTACATAGTCCTGTGAAGTTTTGTTGAAATGGGTTGAAAAATGTGAAGAAATCCGATCCAATATATAAACGTACACACACACACACACACACACACACACACACACAATCTGCGTTTTATAATAAGTAAGATTCAAACGATGGAGCGAGAAAGGACAGTAACACTTAAGAGAAAATGACACAAGGGCCCAATTGTGGTGTGAAATAATAATTTCACCCATAAAACCGCGTGCTACTTTTTACCCCGTGTTACTTTTTACTCCGCTTTACCCTACTTCTTATTGTTTTTTTGTTTTTTTTTTTGTTTTTGTTTTTTAGCATTTCACCCGCAAGCAAGATGATAATGCCAATAGGACACGGGCGGTTAAAGGGAGTGAAAGAGAATGAGAAAACTTTAGTGAGGAAAAGGACAATAAAAGAACAGGATTAAGGATAGCAGAAAATTGTAGTTGGCAGGGAAGCAAGAAATCGGAAGGGAGTTCCACAGGCGAAAAATGCGAGAAAAGAAACTGTTAGAATAGAAGTGGCGATTGCATGTAGCCAGTTCGAAAGTAAAAAGGCGAGACGTAGTAGGTAATCCAGTAGGCACCAAGGAGGAAAGCACCTGAGAACAAATCCCATGAAAATATTTGTAGAAAAGACAGAGGGAGGCCAAGTCACGACGGTGAGAAAGTAACTGGTCAAGATGCCAGGTCAGGATCCATTATATTACAGACCCTTCTTTGAATTTGGTCAAGAATAAAGACAATGTAACACCAGCCGATAGTGTTCCTATTTCTTTCATACTTTTTTTTTTTACTAAGTATTTGTTGAGATGTTGAGTGTTTCCGTGTGCGTCTATTGAAATAAGGACAAACACATACGTAGGGAAAAATACTGGTATATTCGAAGAGGTATTTACAACAGAGAGATTAGTAGTCAAACGAACGCAGGTTAGTCAGTAACAATCAGAAAGAGTATAAAGTCCAACTGTATCTTCCGGTAGAGAGACGGAAGTGTGATGGTCACCTGATCCTCTTCCCAGAACTCTACAGAACCGTCCTATTAGTAGTAGAGAGATCAGTCCATTCTGATGAGAAGGTGGGTGCGCCCCAACAGTATTGATCCCAAAAGAGGATTGAACAGACAGGATCAAACGAACGGATCAAATACAATATACGTGAACCTTACTTTCATATGGACATTATGAATGGTGGCAAACCCGTTCAGAAATATCTAAACTGCCAGCTGTACACAACCGCTTTCTAAGATCAAAGGTTCAAAATGGCTTAGTGCGAGTGAAGCCAGTGGATCTTGGCAATAACCATACTTCTTCGAACATGTGAACTGGTGCTGCAGAATCACCAACAAAGAACTGTACCAAATAACAGAGACCCCAGCAGCAACAGCTAAAATGGATATCACATGTTTTTTACAATAATGTTCACCCTATACAAGACCCAAAAGTCAGTAGAGAGTTACAGAGCATGTTATACCGGGTCTTAGCCATGAAGATAGGAACTGATTGAAATAATGAATGTAGTTTGTCTGAACGCTTTCAATGTAACTCTAAGAAAAAATAATGACAATTGACATTACATACACTTCAAATAAAAGGTTAGGAAGGAAAGCTCCACAAATACTTGCAAGAGCGATAACAGCTACTGGACTTGAGAAACCTATTTTCCTGAAAAATTGTTTTAAGAGAAAGATTTTATAAATTTCAACCAACAGCAGCACTAGCTGTTCAGTTAATGAATGTCGAATATTTCCTTATAAGGAAACGGCTAATTTTAACATTATCATTACTACACAAGTCATCGAAGAAAACTGAACAGGATTGCTTCACAACCGAAGGAGGGTGCAATGACAAAAGTACGCAAGTGTAGGCATTAAGAAAACTTTATTCAACTTAAAATACAAGGTTGGCATATAGTGTCCTTCTACAGTCCCAGTAAACAGAAATAGCTCTCTCAAAGAAGAGAGTAACGAAGCAAGGAAAGACCACTCTTGATTATTCATAACAGAGGGTATCAGTCCGTGTAACCGCACGACGACAATTATGGTCAGTGTGCGACGCGGTTAACGATCTGGTTTGGTTTGGTATGTTTTACGGCATGTCAAAATTGTTATTGCTGGTAATATTTTTTTTCTTTCAAAAATGTATTTCTGGTAATATCTTTTTTTCTTCAAAAATATATTGCTGGTAATAATTTTTTTCCAAAGTATTTCTAGTATTTTTTACACTTTCATAGTGTTTTGACCCCTGTTTGGGGGTTAACTATTTGCCCATAGCTGGGACCCTAACAGGTGCTGCCACCCCGGATCAGGGTGGACCTGGGAGCACCTCAAAATCTCATGATCGGAGGCCTTGCTGTTAGACGTAGTTTATCGTCTAACCCAGGATGGTTAACGATCTGGTGAGGTGGGTAGGTTCACAGCGATGTATAACGATTGATTAGAAGTTATTAGATGCATAATGAAAAACACATTGCTAATAGGCTTATAAAATGCATGATGAATGCATAATGCCAGTAATGTCTAACAGTTTTGACCTTAAGAAAATTGCTTGAGAACAAACTAAAAATAACGTATAATGGATCAATGGAAAGAGCAATGCTAAAGATAACAGAGAGAGAGAGAGAGAGGTGGGGGACACTGATCCGAGACTAGATCAGGTTAAGAGACAAAGTGATTAAAAAAAAGAAAAAAAAAAAAAAGGAAAAAAAAAGAAAAAAAAAAAAAAGGAAAAAAAAAAAAAAAAAAAAAAAATGGAAGTAGGCGGGGCACATGAGTCTACGTATAACTAATATGAGTGTATTTAATATTAAGTTAAAATTTGCAATTTATGAACGCGCAATCTAAACTATATTTAATTTCTCAAAAACCTTATGATACTACATTCGCGGGACATCATAGACTGTTTAACCTATTAATGTTTCAGTCTGTTATGTGCCATGCGTGATACACGCTTAGGCGATCATGTATCTTTCGATACATGACTGGCGAGGCAGATTTTTCCCCCGGCAGTAGGTTGCCATTTCTTTCTGCGGTAGACCAGTTGCCATCCAAGGCTATAGAACCCGGTCTGTCATGCTATTTTCCTCATAGCTGGGGAGAAGAAGAGTATTCATACCTTTCCCAAGGGTATTAGCACGTAAGTGATTATAAAGGATTCGGCAGGAATTCGAACTCGGTCCTCCGATTTCTCAATCCGTGCTGTTATCCATTACTCCACCATTTCAAAAATTTGACGACGGATATTAATAGCTTATCAGTAGAGACCTATAATTTATAAAATTAAAATTAATACTGGACATTTTTTAACTAACCTATAATTAATACTGGATTAAATAAAAGATTATAATTAATACTGGATTGATTAAAAACCTGTAATTCCGTCGCCTCTCTCTGTCTCTTCTACAAATACTTTCATGGCAATTGCTCTGATGAGCTGCTTTCCCTGGTCCACAGTCTCCATGAATACAAGCGCCTTACGAGGCTGGCATCCCGCTCTCACCCTTACACTGTAGAAACTTTAAAATGTAGCCGTCTCTTCATACCTCGCACCTCTCGCCTGTGGAACACCCTTCCCAATTACTGTTTCCCTGATAGCTATAATCTCCAACTATTCAAATGTAATGTCAATCGACATCTCCAGTTACATTGATCTACACACTACCCTTCCCTTCATCCTTTCTTCTATCGCTCCTGTCTGCTCTTTCTACAAATCTTCTGCACCCCCCCCCCTGCATCCTAGTGGCTTCATGCCTTGCTCGGGGCGCTAAGCTTAAAAAAAAATTACTGAACTGGTTAAAAGCCTATAATTAATACTTGATTGGTTAAAAGCCTATAATTAATACCGGACTGATTAAAAGCCTATAATTAATACGAGATTTTACGGTGGCCATGAATGGGTTGAAGTAATAACGTTCACGTTCCCCTGACACTGAATACATTCATAAGTATTATAGAAAATAACTATATTCAAATTTGAGGTATCAACTTATCACAGGATTCTAAACAAATGGACTTTGATTCTTGACAATCACTGAAGTCAATCGAAAGCTTGAAACATTAATTAAACTAATGTGGACTATGAACATTTTCTTCATACTTTTTAAGATATGGAGATTAATCGGTCAATTAGAGGAAAAAAACAGATTTCTTAAAAAATATCAAATTAATAAAAACTTCATAATGACTATACGTTAAGCCATTATCACATATACACGGTGGTTCAAAAGTAGGCTTACACTTAGTAAATATATACTTTTTTTTTAAATCAGTTTATTACATTTATATTTATTTGTTACAATCATGTGTTCAAAACTGTTTATGTGCATTTGTTTAACACTTTACTTAAATTTTTTTATTACATTTTAATCTCTGAAGTGCTCAAAATGTCCTCCTTCAACATTGCAACATTCCTTGAACCTCTCCCGGACACTATGATACACAGCAAAGCACAAATCCCGATCTGCATCAATTTCATTAAATAATTTTGAGATGTACTCTTTTAATTCGTCCACTCCGTTGGGATTTCTCTCATAAAACTTGTTCTTTACTACACTAAAAAAGAAATCCATTGGTGTTGGGTCAGGTGAACATGGTGGCCATTCGATGCTGCCCCTTCTTCCAAACCAATGCTGTGAAAAGGTTTGGTTAAGTTAGCCTCTTACTGCCAAAACGCAATGGGGAAGTGCTCAATTTTGCTGAAAGAACAGTTCGACGAAGTTAGATCTAAATCGTGAAACAATGAAACAACTGTAAGCCTACTTTAGGCCCACTCAAAATATATCTTCAAACGATATTCCCTCATAAATAGATCAAAATTTAAACAATTATATATATTTCTTTTTCTAAAAATCGGTTCCACCCTAAGCAAGACAGTAAAAAGCATTAAGACACAAGGCGACTGCAATAGGGAATAAGTAAATAATGCTTAATATTTTTGTTTTACTTCTAATATATAAGTATAGGATTGGTGTATACGGAATAAATTCCAATAACCAAAATTTATTATAAGAGTCCTCAGTATAGAGTAGAACAAATATAATTTATTCGAAAATTATAACATAAACAATTGTATAATAATTGTATAACATGATTATGTTATAATTTTCGAATAAATTATACATACATACATATATATACCTCCGGCTGATACCAATTCAGTCGGGTTTCGATCCGAGCTAGAGGCAACCGGATGTCTAGCCACACTGATGAGCTGTGAAACAGCGAAACAGTCTGTCTGTGGATGACGTTACATATTATATATATATATATATACTCGCGTTTCATGCGACCTTTGAAGACCTAATTTTGAAGCTAATCCTTTTGTACAGGGGTCGACTATGGAAAGGGGTTCATCTGAGCATTTGCTATGGAAATAGCAATAGAGTAGGTATAGTCTTGCTATTCTGTGCCTGTGGAGAAAGTGGTTGCATGGTGGATGATAATTCTCCACCCACCACTATCTTATATGCACAGATCCTTTTTATATTTGTTTAATGTTAAAGTTCCAGCAACTTTTTTTTAAAATTTAAATATGAAACTGGATTTATTTTATTTCGTATAGTTTATTTAATCGAAAACAATGGCCTGCTTCTCAGATATCCTGTAACGTTTTTGATTGAGTTTCTCACAAACCGTACTAATCAGAATCTGAAGGCATAGCAGCAACTATAGAGAAAAAAAATGAGCCCGTTCGATTTGATACTGGATTACACTTGACAATAGAATAACTGTCTGGACTGATTAATGTCAGTCACTACTATCCAGTTATCGACCTTGGGAGCTGAATCGATTTTGCATCACCCTATTATGAACAGCACTAACGCAAAGACACACATGCGCGAGTTTACAAATCCCGATTTCATCATAAATACAAACGTCTTTTAAATATTCACAGATGGTTTTCCGAACGTGATTATTACAGGAATTTGTCCATTAATATGAAAAGAATATTACCAAGTTTAAGAATATTATTTCCATTCATTTCGATTAAACGTATTTGAAAGAGAATTTCCAGCTATAACGAGACAATTTCGTGACAATAGACAATATAGCAAGATCGATAATGCCGATGTGCCGAGTATAATGAGTCATTATGCCGGGTAACTAATCATAAACATGTCTAGTGTGCTGCACCAATGGAGAAAATGCTTAAAAAGATTGGTTTAAATCTTAAAAAGGGGCAATCAATTCTGGCTTGTATGTTTTAGCAAAAGGTTTGTCAGTCTATCAGAAAATCAGAAATTGCACTACTTTGGTTGTGGTGAGTCCAAATGCAAGAATAAAATATGAATACAAAATATTTAAAAAAAATCTAACTAAATGAAGGCATATGCTTTGCTTAAAAAGCTTTACGTTCCTTTCTTCTTCTTTTTTTCAATAAAAGAATTGGCCAATCCAGAGAACAAACAGACTTTTGATGTTAACCGAAACCAAGCTTTGCACTTAGTAGTCATGAGCTTTTCTGAAGAGAGTCGAGATCCAGAGAGGAGTCAGCCACAGAAACCAGCCAAGTGTGTCATGTGAAGAAGCTAAGCGGTCATCTTCTCAAGACATTTTCCGTCCTCCGTGAGGGCCGAGAAAATACAGCATTTGGCGTCCGCAAAATGTTTCCAAAGTAAACACACTACCGACTTCTACCAAACTCTGATTCGTAAATTGTCAACTCCACAACCGAATAAACCTTCGCCAACCCGGGTAACGAAGGACTCCTTCCAATCGAAGTCATATAAATAAAAAATATTTTTTATACCTTTGATCCTGTTCGTTTATTCCGAAGTTTCCGAGAAATATTGCTAAGAATATCTGGTGTTTCGCTACATGGTATCAAGATGATAGGAAATATTAATTACAATTTAGTCTTTTTCTTTTATCTGCCAAGACTCTTCAGGACGTGGATGCCCTTTGTAGCTCTTAGTAAGTTTTGTCTTTTTGCTATCTTTCTCAATCCCTGTGCTACCAAATTTACACACGTTTTTTTTAGGTTATTTGCTGCTTTCATCTGTTCGTCTAACCTTAATATGCCCTGTGAGTGTCAAATGTTCTAACCCCTCTTCATTATGTGCCTTAGGAATTTCAACAGTTATATATAACGTTTATAGTTAACGGGTGTTAACTATAAAAATATCCTTTTTGTTCCCATTTTCCCTAAAATTTGATCATTGCTCACATATCTAGTTTAGTCCAAGACATTCTCTGCATCATTAGAACTACATTTCTTTTGCCTCAAGTTTCTTCATCAGCAATGAGATTCTCCAGCATTCACTGCCATATAGAAGAACTATTTTTTTTCTGATTTTGTCTTCGATATGCCATATGTGAGTGTTAAATTCCCCAAGAACTCTTTTTGCAATTTGTGTTCCAAAACTTTTTGTTGTTGTTTCTTTTCCGATTACCTGCAACAATTTGTACTTATATTCTTTTTTTTCCATAGGATTTCTAACATTCATCATAAACCCCATCTTTGTCACTGCAAGTTTTTTTTTTTTTTTTACATTTTTGACGAAACTGTCCGGTTTGTTATCATATAATAGGTAGGGTGTGTATGGGATGTATCGTCAGTGATAGTACCTTTGCAGTAATTGGTATGTGGGACTGCACTGGTCCACGGCCTACATCCAACACTCACACGGCTGCAAGAAGTCACATGGATACTGCGACGTCTACATCCCGGTCAACAGGATCGACGTGCCAGCTAAACTTTATCAGAGTAATCGGAAGTTGAGTGTTCCACATTTTGCTGCTATATACAAGGACCGATATTACATAACAGTCTTTTCTTTGTTTCTAATTTGTCTGTTTCTTAATAATTTGCTTAGCTTTTGAAAAGGATCTTTCCAGTTCGCCTACGGATTTCAGTGTCCCATTCTTCGTCCTCTGTTTTTCAGCTATTTCATGGAAATGGAAGTACAACTAGTGCAACGGTTATGAACGAGAAAAGTGGAATCAACATACCAAGTTCAAATACCGGCCTAGTCTGTTGTGTTCACTTTAGCACAAATACTTTTAGGAAAGTCACCAAACCATCTCTTTCTCCAACTATGGATTAAATAACAAGGTCGACTTGGCTCTATTCTTGGTTGCTATCACTATAAGAGAAGGACAACTCTGAATATGGAACCGTAGAGAAATCAACGGAGAAACTACTCCAATATCTTCCCCATGAAATCAATGCACTGATAAAGAAAAGGATCATGTGGAGAAACCGTATTCGCCTAAGGTCTGCTCAGCATAGTTGCAGTATAAACCACAGGTGGGCTCTGTGGGAATTGAATAAACACAAATGCGTCTGAGCAGGCGTCTGCAATAGGGATTAGCTAGCCGCCTTAGTAGACGGGTATCCTCGAATACGAGGGGCCAGCTATACATACATACGTAAAGAATTACGAAAGTCATGAAAAATATTTTTAAATGTTCATGCCGAGTACATCAAAACGGAGAAGGGATCTGGCCATCATTAAAATTTATCGATTTCACCAGTGTCAAGTTATTTTAAGATTATGGCTCTCCACAGCTTTCTGTAATTTCTTACCCTTAACTATCCCTCTTTGTGCCTATTCCAGACATTTTCACAAACTCGTTAAGTAGTTTACACTCTATTTCTCCCTGCTTTTTTTTGCATTCAGTATGTCCCATGAGTATAAAGTTCTCCTGGCCATTTTTACATTTTATGTGCCCCTAGGAATTGAATCAGTTAAGTTCCCTTGTTTTTATTTTCCTTAAGAGTTCCTCATTTCTCACATGCCTTGCCCATGATATTCTTAGCCTTCGCCGGTAGAACCACATCTGCCATTTTAAGTCTCTTTTTCGTCTGCGAGAAAAATCGTCCAGTATTTACTGCCATATAGTAGATTAGTTATTACATAGCAGTCGAACAAATTTACTTTTTAATTTACTATATATCCCTTATCTTAATTCTTTGCTTAGTTTCAGGGTCACATCTTTGGGAATTGTGTGACACATTTTCAGTAATATTTTTATATAGTTGAATTACCAAATATAAACTTTCAAAGAACATGGTATGTATCGAACAACGTACATAATAGTGTCGCATATCCTCTATCGGGGAGGGGGAGAGAGAGAGAGAGAAAAATGGGGGGGGGGGCTACCTTTGGCACGCATGCCAAAAACGGCACACCGATGACTCATTTCTGGCACGCGAAACTTATTCATTAGATTCTCTTTCTGACTTTTCTTCTTCCCCCTCTTTCATGCATTATCTCATGTATTTTTATTTTCTGCCCTTCACAGATTGTGCAACAAAATGTCACGATCACCAGCTAAGAAACGATGTCATTCAAATGAAGAGGATATTAGAGAATTTAAGGAATATGGACTGAAAAATTTGGCATGATTAAGAAAGCCAATAAAGCCTTATGCATTTTCTGTTCTGAAATAATCATTTATAGGATTTCTTCTGTAAAGAAACATTTTGAAAATGTTCATAAGAACTGAAGCAATAAAACTGAGGAGGAACACAAGAGAATTAATTTCTCGTGAACTGAGAAAGACAAAAGAACAGGCTGATAATTTCATGAACTTTATTTCAGGAAGGCCTAGTTCCAACTTAGTTTGCTACTAGATTTGAGGTTTCAAAAGTTATTGCCCAACATGGAAAGCAAGTCAGTGATGGCGAATATATTAAAGACGCATGGCAGAAATGTGTTTTTTTTCCATTTTGACAATTTTTCAGAAAAGGAAAAGATAATTCAGCGCATTAAAGATTTGTCTGTGAGTAGGAAAACAATTAAGGGTGCGATATTTAAGTTGGAAAGGAATACAGCTAAACAATTGACAAATGGTTTGTCTTTATGTAAGTTTTTTTTTCCTATTTGTGTTGACGAAAGTACGGACATCATCAGCTCGGCTAGCCATATTTTCTCGATTTTGTAGAGGTGATGAAGTATGCGAAGAGATGGTTATCCTTGTAACACTGAAATATGTAAAGCAGTTGTAAACGAATTATCTACTCGACAAATTCACATTTCAAAAGTAGTTTCTGCCACAACAGATGGTGCACCCAGCATAACTGATGAGAAGATTTGTGAATCACTTTGCAAAAGATGTTGGTCATCCACTAAACTATTATAGCAAATGTTTTCATGGATAGACTTGGATGATTTTGAAATGTAGTTAATTGAATTTCAGAGAAGCTTAATTTGGAAGTAGAAATTTGTTGACCTCAGAGTTGACTTGGAAGAGATTAAAAAAGAGCGATTAGAGATTGGAAGATCAGAGTGAAACACGGAAAACGAAGTATCGTCTGTTTAAAAACAACTTGCAACTATTCATGCTTTCATGTGCATACGCTTGTGAATCTTAGTTCCCAGTGACGAACATTAAGTTTCAGGAGTAGCTTCATGGATGAAACTAGTTGTGCATGCATGGCTCTCAAAATTAATAAATATAAACCCGATATAAAATCTCTGTCAACAGAAATACCACTGATAATATATAAAAAAGTCAACAAATTTTTTTGTCTGTAGATTTGTCTGATGTTTTCTTTTGAAAGTGGCAAAAGTTCAGGACTATTTAAATGTATTTTTTAAGGTATATATATATATATATATATATATATATATATATATATATATATATCATTTATAAGGATTTAAAGGATTTTAAAATAAATTGTGTGAGTATATATGACAGTTACATTTATACTTACAGGCTAATAAAAAAATGTCATAAAAACTTTTTCGTAAAAATTTATCAAATTTTTTTCATTGTCAGTTTTACAGGATTTGCATAACTTCTTACAATATTGTGTCTTTATTACTCTGGTGTTATTTTTTATCATTTTAAAAAGTTCATCACATACATAAAGAGGTCTCAAATAATATGTTCTCAAAAAAAATTTGTTGACACTTGCATAAATTTTGCGTCAGAGATTTCGCCCATTTTGGCAAAACACTTTAAAAAGGTTACCCACACCTGTCTTATTCCGTACACACTAACTAGCAGACCATTGTGACTATAGTAAGATCCTCACTGTTTCTCTCACGCATAAATCTGTAGAGTATTATGATAAACTAGGTAAATTCTTATAAAAGGATCAAGGATAATCGAAAATAGGACATTACACACAATTTCGATAAGTTCGTTAACAAGCGTCTATCCGACATCAAACAACTTATTCAGCACCAGTAGAAACTCATGAAAAGGCGTAACAGACATACGTAATTTCGTTTCACACGTGACTGAAATTTATGACATGCATATTCTGAAAGGTGTCATTCCAACATATCTTTGTACACCATTTGTGTGTGGACTGTGAGTTGTAAATGATTTTTATATTAAAAGTGAAAACAGGCATAGGAGACAAATTTTCGACATCTGATGTTCTTTTATTAACGGAAAGGGAAAAAATGCTGTAAAGAAAAGGACTTTATTATTCTAGTTTGTAATGTTTGTGAGAATTAAAATCAGGTGAGTAAAAACTGATTGCAATAATTGCAGTAGATGCGTTTACAAAGATCACAGTAGCCTTCTTGTTCGTTGTTTGGAATCTGAACAAAACAACTGAAAAAGACACAGAGTGATCATAAATTGATCACACTGAAAATAAAATGAAACCTACTTTTGAAAAAAATTTAATTTTTAAAACTTACAAGTATATTTTTTTAAATATTGGTCTTTTAATTCAATTTTCAAAAATAAAAACCTTATGAGTTTTATATTTATATATATATATATATAAATATATATATATATATATAAATATATATATATAAATATATATATATATATAAATATATATATATAAATATATATAAATATATATATATATATAAATATATATAAATATATATATATATATAAATATATATAAATATATATATATATAAATATATATATATAAATATATATATATATATATATATATAAATATATATATATAAATATATATATATATATATATATATATATATATATATATATATATATATATATATAATTATTTATTTTTAAAGAAAAAAAATTTATAACATAAATATGTTATAAAATCACTACAAAAATAGCCATTTTGTT
>OZ010597.1:46137055-46162055 GCA_963932145.1 Acanthosepion lycidas | reverse complement strand
TATATAAATATATATATATATAAATATATATATATATATAAATATATATATATATATAAATATATATATATATATATATAAATATATATATATATATATAAATATATATATATATATATATAAATATAAATATATATATATATATAAATATATAAATATATATATATATAAATATATATATATATATCGTGTATGATGCGCACCCCCCTTAAAATTTGCTTCAAAATTAGGTTTTCAAAAGTCACATGATACGCGAGTATATACGATGTATACTTTTTCCAGAAAGAAATTCAAGATAATATATAACAACAAAATTAAGAACTAAATTATATATCTATATCTATATTTTAACCTTTATCACTTTATATGTAACTTACTTTGCTGTATAAAAAGATTATCTTGCCACTGAAAGTAACTCTGATCTCTGAACAATACTATTTGAAATTCATAGTTGCAACAGAAAATAACTTTGAGTGAAATTAACAGTAAGGCCTTTAAAAAGAATGCAGTAGCAAGAGTCGTAATATTAATAATGCAGACTGCTTTAAAAGGGGTGTTTGAAAACCTTACAATACTTATACTGTGACAATAACCCACAGTACTAACGGAGGATTAAGTAATGGTCAGTAAGTTCATCTTGCAGAATATTTGGATAGTTTGGTGAGCACATTACTCACCAAATGTTCCACTATTTTGGCCTTGAGCCAGGCCTAACTCAACCTGATAAATATTTTGGGACACCTGTTGAACAATTGTTAGTTAAATTGTCTAGAAAAGAAATTAGCTTATTTAGTAAGTTCATTGGATGCTCTATTATCGTGGTCCTGTGCTAGACTAACCTAAGCTTAATAAATATCTATACGAGACTTGTCATTCCCAGACAGTTTTTATGTCATCTTTCATATTTATTTATTTATTTTTCAAATTATTGAAATTTTCTATCCCAAATAGTTTTTCTTAGATTTAAAAATGTTGAACAGAACATCTTTGTTATTGAGCCAGAGAGATGAATAAACCAAGCTAAAAGTTACTTAATGTGTACCAATTGTTCACTGCTTGCAACGTGAGAAACCAGTTGAAGAGGCGTCAGATTGATCATAAACTGTTTTGAAAGATCGAACTGAAAATGAAAAGAAACCTACTTTTGTATATTTAAATTTTTGAAAACTTGCAAATTCATTTTTCAACATAAATTTTTTTTCGTTTTTGTTTTTGTCCTATAAAATACAGAAGGAACACTCAATACAATATTTGATAAAAATGAGATATTTATAATACTTTAAATGGGATGTTATAAAAGCAGTACTAAATCTGTGACAGTAGTCCACATTACAAACGGAGTGTTAAGCAAAAACTGATGAATTATTTATTATTATATCTGGTGTTGATCGTGATTAACTGAAACCGCTGAAAACGAAATAGTAAAGTAAACCCACTATCATCTTTAGTTAAAACCCTGTGCAGATATTCTTTAATTAACCAAGAACTTTGAATAAACGTTCCCGTTGAAGAGTTGGTGAAATCTTTATTCATCGTTTCATTAATATCAAGCGTTATCCTATTGAATAAAAAAACTAAACGGAAGAGAGAAAATATTTTCTAGCGTGAATTTATGCAGAAAATTTGTGATCTAAGGGAGACTACTCCATTAAATTATCTCCCTTAAATTATTGAATATTATATGGCACGCTAGAATATTCATTTCGTTCGTTCTTGCAGCATCTGCAACAACGAACGAAATGAATATTCTAGCATGCCATATAATCCCACAACACTTAGTAATTCTAGGAATTTTTTTCACCACTCCACAAGAGTCAGCAGGAACTCCCCGTTTATTAATATTTATTTGTATTGTAACGTTGTTAAGATTTCATAGAAATATTTTGGATATTGTTAAAGCATTTTTACTTAAAGTTATTAATAGACATTTGGTGAACTTGAACTTTAGTGCCTACAAAAAAAGAAAAAAAGATTGAGTGTCAAAAGGACGGTTTTTCCATGGACACCGCTATTATTTTAACTACCTCCCCTCCTCGGCAATTTTTATCCTTTTAAAAAGTGATAATTAGAATTGGAATAAAACCGAAACATAGGAAAGTGAAATTATGCATTTTCTTTATTCTTGGGAATTGAAAACAAACATAATAAACACTATTAGATTGATTATTGGAATGGTTGGCAAAATAATGACCAATTGCTAAATGATTCAAACTTTATAAAATGGTAATTAATAAGGATTTCATTATAGTTGGTTATTTTAATAATTTAGTAAATGTTTATAAATTTCTAAATAAGAAATTGTTTTCATATTTATTTCTTTATAAATTGGTAAATAATAAATATTACATAGTATTAGTTTTAATTGTATTAGGTTTTAGAATTTTGTAAATATAAAATTATACTTGTAAATAAACAACCTAATAAATAAATAGTCTGTCTATATTTCTGAGATGAGGTATTATGTACATTATTTACATTATTCGGACTATTGTCCTCATCTTTGTCGCCATATTTATCACAATGTTTCGGCCGTTGTACGCTCCGGCCTTCTTGTTCGACATTCCAACCATCTGAATGTGAATAAATATGGCGACAAAAATGAGGACAATAGTCCGAATAATGTAAATAATGTAAATAAATAGTGTTTGATATTTTTTTGTTGTAAAATGTATAAATTCACTTTCATGATATGCTTAGGTTTTATTAAAATTTTAATCATCGCTTTTTAAAAGAATAAACATTGCCGAGGAGTGGAGGTACTTAAAATAATAGCGGTGTCAATGGAAAAACCGTCCTTTTGATATTCCGGGTTTTTTTTTTGCGGGCACAAATGTACAAATTTGCCGGACATTTTCTTTTTCGAGTTCTTGCTATAGTTTGAAAGACTTGTTTGTTTGTTTGTTTTTTTTAACCATTTCATAACTACCCCATTTATTGAAACGCCCGTTTATTGTTTTTTTTTTTCAACGAAGTTTATTACATTTTCTGATTTTATCTATCCTTCCCCCATTTGTTACGATGCCCCATTTTTATTGGCATCCCAGAGTACACCAAGATAGGAGTACGACAAGGACGTACTCTTTCTTCAAATTTGGCCTCTACAACGCGATAGTTTTAAGAGAATTAAATGCTCCATTAGAATTTATTTTTGTCGGATGTAAATTGAAATACTGCGCAGATGTCACTGCGTTGATTACAAATTCAGAGGGAAAACTGGAAAAAGATTATTAGACTAGGTAGTCAAAGAAAGCAAGAAGAAAAGACTGGCCATTAATTTTAAAACGAAAACAAAAAAAAAAATGCATGGTAGTGAGCAAAAGGGACAGCCTGAGATGTGAGTTACACATCCGGGATGTCAAAATGAAATAAATACGGTTATTCAGCTATCCGGGAAATGAAATAGCAGAAGAATTTAAAATGTGAAACGGGAATTCGAAGGCGCAGAGGAAAAGGTTAAAAAGAATATATTTTTCAGAAAATGAATTAAGTACCAAGGGATCCAAAAGTAAGTTTTTAAATAAAGCAAACACTTTTGTGATGTCCATCTTCCTTTAAGGCGGTGAAAGATTCATAATTTTGTGATAAAAGACTTTGTGAGATTATGGGTTACTCCACTTGGCTTTGCCAGAAACGCGTATTAAAGGGCACCCTTTAGGTTTATAAAAAGTTCAACATTTTTTTCATCTTTATCCTTTTTTATTATTGCTTTCAGATATAGTCGAATGTAGATAAAGAACATTGCCATTGGGGCGCGTTCGCTTCCTTGGTCCTCTGTTGACTTTTGAATTCTTTCACACATGCATAGTTTCATCACAGACGCTTGTCCACATACATCTCAACTACACTATTCGACTCCCTTTCTTTTCAACCTGAACTGAAGAAAACATATTCGAACTTTTTAGACATATTGTCAAAATAAAATTCTTCCAATCAGGGGGAGGTCTTGTGGGTTACCCCGCCTTGACCGCCAGGGCGCCCGTTAGATGGCGTTCTATTCATTCAAAACTACAATAAGAAGAGGCATAAACACACTCTATTTTTCTCTCACTCTTACATTCCTTCTGTTAATCAACAGGTCTTATGTGTGTTTTAAACATGAGGCCGAGTTTCGAAACCCACCAAAGTTGATTTGTCAAGGAGGGGATTTCTTGATAATATCAGCCTGAATAATATCAACCTATCGTGCAACATCATTGAGGATTTTCTGAAAACCATCCTACATGTTGACTGTCTTGAGTTTTATCTTGAAACAAAAAACGATGAAAAGTTCGGTTTGCGTTCGACCACTGAAGTTAAGCAGTGTCGAGTCCGGTCAATATATTGATGGGTGATCGACGGATATTGTTAGCGACATCCTACAATCCCAAATATACTTTGGCTTTAAATAACTCACAAGGGGTTGATAAGCCGTAACAAAAACAATAAATCAATCTCTCGAAAAGTTTGTTGTCTCAAGTTAATTCAGTAAATTCAATAACGAATCTTCGTTGTTCCGTTAGCAACAGATCGTGTGTCATACGCAAAAGTTTTATTTCAACTCTGACAATACAAAAACAAAAGTATTAGGTTGGTGCAAAAATAATGACGTAATAATGTCGTTTTTTGACGTTAAAAAATACGTCAAAAAACGACATTATTACGTCATTATTTTTGCACCAACCTAATAATATATGACAAAAAGCGGCATAACCCCCTGTCCCAGAAAGTTCTTAATCATCATTATTGTTATTGTTTTCTTTTTATAATTATATATTTTGATTTTATACACCACCTTGTGTTTGGAAGCACGAAATCACGAGGCTTTAAGCGTGTTGGCTTTATTCAACTACAGATCGTGCCAGATTATGAACTGTCTCCCAGAAACTTTAACTAAAGTCTGCTCAGTATAGTTGCAGTATAAACCACAGGTTGATTTTGTGCTGGCTGAAGAAACGCAAGTGTGCCTGAGAGGGCATCTGCAACGGGTGTCCACATCTGGTTCTTTCGTTCTGTTTATGTATTTGCCATGCATCACCTTCTCCTCACAGGTTTCTATTTTATTTTATTTTATTTATTTATTTTATTTTATTTTATTTTTTTGTAATTTCATTTTAGCCAAGTTGTTTTGCTTTATGCTTTACTCATTTGACGTAGATGGTATTCGTCTTACTTTTTGTCTCCTAAAGCTCTTGGTACGTACAGCCTATCAAAATCTGATTTCGGGTGGTGCATCCTCATTTAGATAAGCATTTTTCTGTTCCTGGCGTCCAATCTTTTAATGTCATTCAACTTTGATATAATGGAATATGCATACACCTGTGTGCCCCCCTCACTGGTGCGTGATTGGCTGGTGTCTGTCATAAATATTGACGGACGCATGGGAGAGTAAGAGAAATCAGAGCCTTAATCTGAGAGCTAAGTCTATAACGACGCCAACTGGACTACGCCATTGATCTACACTTCTTACCTGTGACTACGACGCGAACCAGTCGATTACTGCTACCGTATTCTACTTGGTTATAGTAGTCAAAACCACTTAGCTACTTCGTTCAAATATATCCCTTTCCGGGACATATCAAACTTACATTTAATAATGTTGAAGCAGTATGTTACTACGGGTATAGCTAAGCTGTTGATAGCCTTCATTTTATTGGCCCCATTTATTTTGCATTCTAGTATCGAACGCACTCTCCTATAACATTATTATTATTAGTAGTAGTAGTAGTATTTTATGTTATGTTTTCTGCTTCGTATCCTGTAGAACCGGGCTCAAACTATGGTCCTTTGGCCATATAGAAGAACTGTCATTTAACTGATAGCACATTTCTTAGTATATGAGATGTTCCTAGTAGGGCGATCATTTGGGGAACCTGTATGTTGCTGTTACCTGGGATACTGTTAGTAAAATTGCCCATTCTTTTTCTCACGAGACTCAGACCTCCGATTACTATTGGTACAGTCTCGGTCTTCATTCCTCACATCCTGTTAATCTCGATCTCCAGGTCCTTGTATTGGGACAATTTCTCGATAATTTTCATGGAGGTGTTTCTCTCAGATAGTATTGCCATGTCAATAAGTATACACTTCCTGAATTTCTTGTTTTTTTATGATATCAGGTCTGTTGGCTTTTATTTCCTTGTCAGTGTGAATTGGCATGTCCCAGAGGATAATTACATCGTTATTTTTGGTAACTGTGTCTGGATTGTGCTCATACCATCTCTCAGTAGATTTGATTTTGTGCTTCTTGCATATCTTCCTGTGCATATTTGTCGCTACCTTGTTATGTCTGTGAATATACTCAATTTTTTGCTAGTTCCGGACACCCTGAGATAATATGGCCAACAGTTTCTTTTTATTTTCCGCAGATCCTGCATTTCGGGTTAGTTCCAGTCTTGATTATGTGACAGTGATAGGATCTGGTTGCGAGGCTTTGATCCTGAGCTGCAATAATTAGGCATTGTCTCAGCTTTCAACCTGGTGCTCCTCAGCCATCTGCTTCTTTCGTTCTTTTTAAGTCTTTGCCATTTATTTGTCCGCCAAGTAGTAGTAGTTGTTGTTGCTGTTTCTTCTTCTTGCTGATCTAGTTGTTCCTATCAAATCATGAAATGAAAGTTATCCTAAACGGCCACTCATCTAGATCCTTTCGTACTAACGCGGGTGTCCCCCGGGGTTCCATCCTTGATCCTACGCTGTTTGATGACATTAGCTCAACTTCGCATCTACGCTGACACCACTGCCATTTACTCCTGCCGCGATAGTAAGGCTGATCAGTCCGACAAGGTAAAAATGGAGAGCTGATGTATAAAATGACCTCAAGACCGTCATTAACGGGACGAAAGATGGCTTGTCAATTCTAACGCCCTCAAAACTAAACTTCTCTCTATTAATCGAGAGAACCCTCTCTGCCTTCTATCAACATGGCTAAATGCTAACCTCCAGGAAAGTGATACGTTGCGCCTTCTCGGGATAACGTTCTCAGCTGACATGAAGAGAGACGACTATATTGAATCTATTGCTAGGTCAGCCGATAAGAAAAGTCGGTTCACTGTATCGTGCAAGACAATTTTTCTCTCCGGAATCTATCATGCATATCTGTAAGTCTACCATTCGTCCTTGATTAGAATATTGCTGCTATATATGGTCCGGTGCTCCTGTTATTTACCTGAAGCTCCTTGATAAGATCCAAAGCACAATCAGCAAAATTATTGCTCCTGATCTGTCGGCTCGGCTTCAGTCACTTAGCCACCACCGTAAGGTTGTCTCTCTGTGCTTTTTTTAAATAAATATTTTCATAGCAATTGTTCGGATGAACTCTTCACTATGTTACCTAGACTGTATGAATTTAAACGCAATACTAGATTGACAGCGACATCTCATCGATTTACATTTGAGCTAGCCGTAACTTCTATGCTAAAAGCTTCTTTTATCGCACTTCTCATTTGTGGATCTCCCTTCCGGCTTCGTACTTTCCAGCCAAGTTTAATCTGAAAAACTTTAGATGCAATGTTAATTGCTATCTACTGTCTTCCTAATTACTCTTTTCTTTTTCTACTCATTGCTAATGTTTCTGCTCCTAATTCTTCCACACCCTGTAACTCCTTGCGCCTTAGTAGCTGTACTGCATGCTTGGGGTGACACCGATTACAATATATGCCCCGTGGGGATTAAGAACTGTTGTAACCTAGAAAAAGGTTACTGGAGAAGAATAACCAAAACGAAGGTTGGAAATGAACGATAATATTTATAACAGGAACAACATACAAGATTCGCCAGCGGCGTGTAGTAAGTAATCAACTACTAGTGGCGAACTAGAAGTGAATCAAGGTCAATTGCAAGGGAATACCAATGACTATCACATACAGTACATTCTACTGTATTTATACTACGGATTGAGACCTACACATTATAGTCCATAGGTACGGTATAACAAGAACCGGTGAGACTTCTGTTTAAACTTCTGAAAATTATTTTCAACTTCCTTGTGTTAATATTTGTGGTGTAAACGAAATAATAAGAAAGGAAAATAAGTTAAAATAATAAAGTTTCCCGATTAGAAAAATTGATAAGTAGAGAAAGAATGAATAAAATAAATGTGTACATATATACGAGGTCTGATCAAAAAGTATCGGGACTGTTGCTATGATAACTGAGCTAAAGGACAATAGAGTTAAGCCGCTTGGCACAGATTGACCTCGAATTCCGTAACACATACACATTCATTTATTATGTGCTCACTGACTCCCGTTGTTTATAGCAGTCATTAGAAGGAAAGTGTCTAGAGTGTGGTCATCTCACCACAACACAGATTCCATCATTGATCATGGTTTGGTTTGGTTTGGTTTGGTTTGGTTTAGCTTGTTTTACGGCATATCAACGTCTATGGATTATTTAATACGGACAAGATTTTTATTGCTGGTAATATTAATTTTTTCCAAAAATGTATTGCTACTAATATATATATTTTTTTAAATGTATTGCTGGTAATAATTTTTTCTTCAAAAATTCATTGCTGGTAATAACCTTTTACAAAATGTATTGCTGGTATAAAAACTATTTTTACACTTTCATAGTGTTTTGCCCCCGTTTTGGGAGTCAACTATTTGCCCATAGCTGTGACCCTAACAGATGCTACCACCCGGGTCAAGGTGGGACTGGGAACACCAGCAATTAAAAGGTGCTTCCACGCTCCTCAAAACCTGATCAGAAGCCTTACTGTTGGATGTAGTTTATCGTCTTGCCCAGGACGCTCATTGATCATGGCTTGTGCAGCAGTTTTTTGTTTTTTTTTTCCAAGCAGAATATTCCCTAGGTCCGACAACTATCATATTCCCCAGATATAAGAGAAACCCGGATATAAGAGAGATTTTATCTGCTCCCAAATTAGAGCCTGTGTTAATGTATATACAATGTAACCCTGATATAAGAGAAACCCGGACATAAGAGCGATTTTCTCTGGTCCCAAATTAGAGCCTGTGTTAATGTATATAAATTAGACCAAACCCGGATATAAGAGAAACCCGGATATAAGATACCTTTTCTCCGGTCCCGACAACTCTCTTATGTCCGGGTTACACTGTATTAATGAATTAAAAAGAAGACCAGAAAGATAACAATTGTTAAAAAAAACAAAAACAAGGAATAAGAAATTTCTAACGACAATTTATGATTTCGACGTCAGCCTAGATGGATATCAAACAAAGGTGTTAATTGGCTAGCATGAACCTATCAACACACTTGTGAGAGAATTCGCATAACTTCGAGATCCAAGAAATCACTCTTTTTTCCTGCTGGACACCGCTGAGGTAGGGTATAAAAGAATGAAGCGACTACTATGATAGATTCTGATCCCCCAAATATGCAGTTTCTCATACGACGTAACCAACCCCAAAGAAATTCAAGGGATTCGCGCCTTAAAAACAAGAACAGACTGAGTACACGCATATTAATTAAGTGTACGAGTAGTAATAAATGATCTTATCCGAACAAAGCCATCATCATAAAAAAGAAATAAAAATACCCTCCACATATTATTAGGGGTTAGTTACGTAAATTAACTATATTCTACTCGTGTTAAGTTACGGTTCGGTCAACTTGGAAATAAATCACGATATCTTTATATTTCTCCCTAAGAGGTCAACCAAACGGAAATCATTCAATTTCTAACTAGAGCTTTTTAAATACAGTGTAACCCGGATATAAGAGACCCGGATATAAGAGAGATTTTATCTGGTCCCAAATTAGAGCCATACTTATCTAAACAAAAAAGACCAAACCCGGATACAAGAGACTTCTTCTCCGGTCCCGACAACTCTCTTATATCCGGGTTACACTGTAATGTTAACTGATGAAAGAAAAAAAAAAAATGGTGATATTAAAATGAGTTTTTTTTTTTTTTTTTTTTTATCGTTGAGTTGATTTCAAATAGTCTGCTTCGTTCTCTATCATACTTTATGGCCACTGGCAAAGTATGAATCCATTTCCCCCCACCAGCTGGGGGTTAAATAGTAGGACAGATTGGGTTCTTTAGTTTCAGGAACTTAGAACCGTGGATAAATTAAGGAGAAACCACTCCACAATTTTTCCAAAAAATTCATGGCAATTCTATAGTGAGAGAATACACTTACCATACCAGGCAGAGCGGACACGTAACTGTTTGGCGTGTAAATCCAACATTGCCGACGTCGCTAGGGAGCGACGATGTCATGCGTGGTCGCGAGGAGCGGCCATTTGCAATCGCCTCACTACGCGTGTGTGACGCTACTTTTTTTTATTACAATCGGACCGTTTTTAGTGTGACTGTTGGACAGTGTCGTTGATTCCTAGCGGTTTTATGCGCATTAAGATTTTTGACATTGGATCTGTATTTTCTTTCTGGATCTTGTGATGTTCGTTTCGTTTTAAACTTAAGCTGTCACCTCAACTTTATAACAAATTCACAGATAATAAATAAAAAATACGTCTGTAGCGAACCATGACATAAACTGCTTTTAGATTTCTTTTTTTTTTTTTTTCAATTATTTTTCTTTAAATTGAACTTCTGGTTTAAATCATAAAGCAAGACAGAACACAAAAAGCTATTTTTATGAAGTTACGTAAATTCGTTAAAAAAATCGTAATTTTTTAAATTACTCGTCCTGTTGTGCATTAATATTGTAAAATGAATAATCGATGTCATATGATCAACACACAACACCAGAGTCCATATTCGTCATCGTTGGTGGAACTTGTTGATCACCAACACTTCCATCTGTGTGAAATGAATCCTATCTGAAGAGACGCCCGCAGCCACCGCATGATAGGGTAGAATGGTTCAGAGGATGGAGAGTGCTGGCTTTTCTTTGGCCTTTCTTAGTCTTCTGGAGTTTTTGAAGGATCTTGTTTATATTATTACGTACATTATATCAACCTCTCCTTTTAGATCCAGTTCACTTACGCTTAAAAAAAAAATCATCTTTTCAAAAATGAACAGAATCCAAAAGAAAGTATATATATATATATTATATATATATATATATATATTATATATATATCGCCATTTTCCTAAAGAGCAGAACAAACGATATCGGGATGGGAGAGTCATTTTTAGGTGCTACTCTAGTATAATACCTACCGTCCATTTTCTACTATAGTATGATATCTACTATTCATTTCCTACTATGGTATAATATTTATCAACTGTTGGAAGTATGAAATATGTTCGGGTTAGGGTTTAGGGTTAGGTGTTAGGGCTAAAGGCAGTGAACTGGTTATGTATTAAAAATTATTAACAATTTTTTATAAAAATTTAAAAAATCATCAAATAGTGATTTTAATGTTTGTAAATTCATTTGATGTCATTTAAAAATAACAATAAACTGGCCACTGAGCATTTTCCAGCAATAATGAGTGCATAGTCATTTACGGCAGGTCGCAAATGCCTTGGTAGATGTACTATGTAGATGTAGCATCCATTTTTGTTTGGTTAGTTTAACTGAATATTTACTAATACGAGTTTTCATATAAAACAAAGTTTGAAGAGAAAAGAAAAGTGTACGACCATTAGAAAAGACATTTTTAAATGAAACGTATAGAAACCGAGTTTCACTAATAAAAAAATAAAAATAAAAAAATGACGAAGCAGATTGTTCATGCTTTTACAAGTTCGTTTTCCTTCTGTGTGAAAGTTTCTAAGATAGAAATAAGTGTCCTTACTTCTGCCGCAGGGCGTGAAGGGGAAAAACGGAGACTGAAAGAAAAACTGCTGTTGCTAATTTTTTTTTTTTTTTATCCTTTGCTTGGAGTATTTTTATTTTATTATCGAGTCACTTAGTTTATTAGGGTCGCTATTATGTAATTGCGTACATATGTAAATGATGGGGTGGGGGTCTGTAAACTTATGTTTCATCTCTAGCGTATTTTAGATTTATTCAAGAGGGAGTAACTATTTATTTGTTTTCTTTTTGCTTCGGTTTCTACCCTTTCTGGTTTATGGTTTAACAAAACAAAAATATTCTCATTACGAAAAAAAAAAAAAATTGTAGGAGTTAAATTTTATAATCTTACTTAAGTTATAAAAACTTAAGTAACTAGTTTTAACCCGTAAAAATTTCAAGGTTTTTCTATTTTAATATTCTGATGAATTTTAATTCTTAAGTTAATGATTAAATAAGCTCATGGCGAGTTCTAAGACAATAAAATATCCGTAGAACTCTTCCTATCACATCGTTAAATATTTGAGCTTAACAAATTTAACAAAATATTGCAATTTCATAAATATGAATGTTGGTCGTTATTTTAAGAAGTGGGTAAAAAAAAAAATGATAGATTTGAAATTGACAGATTTTTCCATTTCACTGAAACAGCCTTTAAGTACTTCGATCTTTCTTTCTTTCTTTCGTTCGTTCGTTCGTTTTCTCACCGAAATAGTGTCTTTTCCCTCTTTCCACATGATCAAAACGGAATAGTCCATTATTTATGAGGTATTGGCAAGAGATGTTAAACAGTTTTATCTTCCCTTCTTCCCTTCTTTCATTTAGTAGTTGTATTTTCCTTGCTTTCCACGTGATCAAAACGGAATAATCTATACTTTATGAGGTATTGGCAGAGCGTAACGATAGTGCAAACTAACGAAGGGAGGTACCACCGAGAAATACCTCCTACATAATGGTAAGACATTAGCTAGATCAGGCATGGGCAACCTTTTCCGAACAGTGTACCGCATCAGATATGAATGATTCATCATAAGGCCGACCGCACTACTAAAAAGATCCACTACAGAAGACCATATGCGTAAACTTCTGCCTTAGAAATGGGGAAAGGTTGATTGTTTTTGGAGAAAAAGCCACAAGTTTCTCAGTTGTGTGCCATGCGTGATACACGCGTAGGCGATCATGTATCTTTCGATACATGACTGACGAGGCAGATTTTTTCCCGCAGTAGGTTACCATTTCTTTCTGCGGTAGACCAGTTGCCATCGAAGGCTATAGAACCCAGTCTGTCCTGCTATTTACCTATAGCTTTAAGAGGAGGATTCATATTGTCCTCAAGGGTATTAGCACGTAAAGGACTGTAATGGATTCGTCTGGAATTCGAACTCGGCTCTCCGATTCCTCAATCCGAGCCGCTATCCATTACTCCACAAAAAGCATATACATTATGAGCAACAAAAAAAAAAAAAAAAAAATAAAAGTTTGGATATTTTTTGTTCTTCTTGGTCTACTCTTATCTGATTTTGAACGTGCCACAAGGTTCCCAAACAACCCTCCGCAGGTTTTTGAATTTAGAGTTGTCCTTCTCCTAGACCATAGAACCCAGTCTGTCCTGCTATTTACCCATAGCTGGTTGGGGAGAGAAGAAAAGGATTCATACCTTTCGTAAGGGTATTAGCACGTAAGTGGATGTAATGGATTCGACTGGAATTCGAACTCGGCTCTCCGATTCCTCAATCAAAGAGGAAACTGTAAAGAACCATCATTCCCTATATCCTGAAGGAACGCGGCACATAGAAGAAGTAATAGTACAGTTTAGTGAGGAGATAGAAGATGAAAAGAAAATGCAGTAGTTTAGTGAATGAGTAGAAAGAAAGAGAATTTTAAAAATCGCCAATTTATGAGAACTCCGGTAACTTCTGCTTAGATGCGATGATGGCTAGCCGAATATTTCTGTGATGAATGAAAAATCCTTCTTGACATCTTGAACAAATTATTAGGTTGGTGCAAAAATAATGACGTAATAATGTCGTTTTTTGACGTTAAAAAATACGTCAAAAAACGACATTATTACGGCATTATTTTTGCACCAACCTAATAACTTAAAAGCAAATTGTATGTTTTATACTACTGATAATTTATAAACAAATTTGCTAGAATCGGAATTGGATGAATTGAGGATTCGAAGAATTGAGAATTTCCAGACCAAGACAAAATGCAGAGGGTCTGTATGATACTGGAGAAAGGGCTGGAGTTTTGAGATTTGTTGTCAATTACTCTCTGTCTAGTAACAGATGCTAGCCATTAAGTGTAAATAATCAAATGCATATAATAATAATAATAATAATAATAATAATAATCCCAGACCCGGTTACGGAGATAGGACCTGTTACAATTTTATGGGACTACACAATACACACAGACAGAACAATCAAAGCTAACTGTCCAAACGTTGTTATCGAAGACCGCAAAAAAAAAAAAAAATGTACCTCTTTATTGATATGGCAGTCCCTGCAGTCTGAAATGTATCTTTGAAGATCTTCAAAAATTTATCAAAATACAAGGACCTTGAAATCGAAATCTCAAAAATGTGGCACATGGGAACATCAACAATCCCTGTTATAGTTGGAGCCCTCGGATTGGTTGGAAAAGATTCCAGTCGACTAAATTAAGGTATTCCTGGAAGTCCATGCCTTAAAAAAAATAGAAAAAATTGTTCTCACGTGTACAGCTCGAAGGGTTCTATCTATGTAAAATATGTTTGTGGGTTTGTTTGTTGTTGTTGTTTTTTTTATTTTTTTTTTTTTATTGGTCAGTGGAAAATGTCATGGTGCCATTTCCAATCATAGGCCTCTAGGCGGGACCCGGAAAGAAATGTGTACACACGAGAAATCAAAAGAAATGAAATAATAATAGAATAACGTTCACGTCACTATTTCTCTCCTAGTTATCATTTGGAGTATTGGGGTCTCTACCATAGAGCATAAAATCTTACATTAAGAAAATCGGAATAAAGCCTAGCGTTCCATTGCTTCAGAGGTCAGTGTTGCTTGGTAATGCAAATATTCTCCTACAGGGGGTAAACGTGCAAAAGTCGTACGACTTGAAAGCGAACACCTGTTTGCTGTCCGATTGCTGTCTATTTAAAATGCATACTTTTTTCTGCATAATTCATTCACCGAAATCTTCATTCACGTAATAATGTTACTTAATATTCTGGTTTTGTTCTACGAATATTTAAAAACGCGTAAAAAAAGGCGAAAAACAAACCCTTTTATATATTTGTTATATATCCAAATTGCATCCGTAAATAAATTAAATATTTTTTTAAAAAAAGTCTTCTGTATTAATACATATTACTCCTTTATTTATTTAATCATTTTTATTTATATTTTAATTTTCGTTGCTCGACAAAAAAAGACGGGTAATTTGCTTTAATAAGCCCCGCGCTAAGTATCTAATAAAAATTTCCTGATAAGTTATATTTAGGTGTAAATGCACATGCTTAATTCGAAAATAACAAATAAATTTTGATAAAATCTACCGTTTTAGAGTCATCAACAATAGAAGTTCGGACTCATTCGAGTTGCGGCAGCCATTACTGGCGTTGTTGACATATATTTGCTGCGGATTTAACATTCACTTGTCTTGATGATTGCGCGCACAATGAGTCCTCAGTTGCGCAGTAATAGAGACAAGTAAGAGCAGTAAAAAAAGCTGTTTACAAGGTAATCTTACGTGCATATCTAATCAGCAGCGAAAAAATTCAGGAATGCAATGGTTCACTGCAAAACCTACCCAAGTGCCGACTGCAGAAGCGATTATCGGCTTGTTGTATGTAAACTAAGAGTGAAACTACGGAAACTGAAGAAGCCTAACGCAGCACCCAAACTGCAATACAACAAACTCCTGAGCGACCCGTACCTGAAAGAAAAATATATGGACAATGTGAAAAGAAGATACGAGGGACAAAATAGAAATGGAAACTCGAAATGGGACGCACTAAGAGAAGCTTTAGTGACATCAGCAAACGATATCATCCCAAAGGAGAATAGACGAAGAAGAAGAAAAAAACGAATGGATGACTGATAAGATTCTCGACATGATGCAAAGGAGATAGAAAACTCTGCCAAGATACGGAAACTAGACTTAACAGAAACAGAAACAGAAATATAATCAAAGCAATGAATTCATGGTGAGTATTAAATATGAGAATAAGATTCTATCTAAACTCTAAACATCAAAGAACAAAGAAACTGCTGACTGCAGACATAGATTTGCACACTGGAGACAACATTGACAGATGGTATATGAATATGAAAGAGAGAAAAAAAAAGAAGCCTTTCAGTCATTATTGCATCGACCCTGATATAAAGGCACTTAAGAACTATTCCAATGAAAGATTGGTTATGACAGCCAGATATTGCAGGAAAACTGATAAAATGCCGTGATATTTCAAAAATAGACACTAACAATGGGAAGAAGAAAAGTATACGAACTTTTCAAAAGACAAAAGGAAATGCAGATGAGAGCTTACAGATGGTAACGATGAGGACACTTGAATAGAGAAGCTAAATATCTATTGATACAGTTCATATAATAAAGTTCTATAAGAAACGATTATTTGCTAGCAAAGACAGACAGCACACAGTAAAATCGTAAATACCATAACTGGATAGATAATTCTGAGACTACCAATCATTTTTTACAGTAAGGTTCACCCTGTACAAGGCCTCGTGTTAGAGGTTTACGTTAAGAGGCAGTTTATATGGATATGGGAGTAAATAACTGTTAACCTTACACTTGAACAGGTTAAGATTGTAGTGATCAAGAAAACAACCTCTTAGGAGTCGATTCCACAGAGCACTAGTTCACGGGAAGAAGTTGTTCGGGTGTAACTGACTTCTCACCGATGGAATACGGAAAGAATTTGAGTGGTTTGCTACAATGTAAGTGACATAGCGGCTCCTAGCTGTGAAGCTTAGACCAAGCGGAATCAAAGAATCTAGTTCGTCCGAGAACTTTCCATGGAAGTAGCAATATAGCAGCGAGAGGTTCGCCACATCCGTCTATGGGAGAGAGGTTGGAGGATGGAAAAGAATTCATCATCCAAAAGGATTTGGAGACGTTTTTGAATTATATCGAGACTGGAAAGTGAGCACTGGCAGCTCCCGTCGAAATAGGGCAACAGTACACCATTTTCGACTGCATCCGGTTCTTGTGAAGGAAGAGGGTAGAATGAGACGTTAGGAATTTACCGGAGAAGTACAGAGAGCCGTCCATTTTTCCTGCGATATCACGGTCTAGCTAGCTCAGAATGATTACAAAAGTATACATGACTGGGTAGGAAAGATAATATATTGGTAACTGTACAAACGGCAGGAAATTTTTTTATGAAAAAAAAAAATCAATTCTCTTTGAGAATTAAAAAACACAAATTCTCCCAAACTTTTGAATTCTAATAAATCAAGCAACCCCGGCCAGTAGATCAGATCTCGCCATTGCGAAGGAAAGCACAAATTGTCAGATAGTGGTTACCTCCGACTACTGAGTAAAACAGAAAAAAATAGTGGGAAATTGGAAAAATGTATAAAACTTGTAAAAGAATTGAAAAAGAATTACGGAGCATGAAAGCGACAGTAGTGTCCATCAGTTCCGAACACTGAGATTAGAAAAACCAAAAATCCGGAAAATAATCGAAACCATTTAAATAACAGCATTACTACAATACTAAGAAGAGTGTTGAAGAATTGAGAAGACTTGATATCACTTGGTCCTCAGTTACAGCTACTAGATATTAATGGTGAGTATTATAATAATAATAATAATAATAATAATAATAATAATAATAATAATGGTGGTGCATAATAACAATGATAATAATAATGGTGAGTATAATAATAATAATAATAATAATAGTTGCACTATTTACATTATTTGGGTTGTTGTTCTCACCTTTCTTGACACTTTCACGTCGTTTGAGCCGTTATACCCTCCGGCCTCCTCCAAGTAACATTAGTTCGAAATTTCATATCACCTGAAGAGGACGTATAACGGCCGAAACGTTGTGAAAATGACAATAAGGATGAGGACAACAGTCCGAATAATGTAAATAGTGTAAATAGTTACAATACCTTACCCCAGAAATATAGACAGATAATAATAATAATAATAATAATAATAATAATAATAATAATAATAATAATAATAAATGTGGCTACAATGTGAGACGTTCAGAACACTATTCTAGTTATCATTGGGGTCTCTACGATAGAGCATAAAATCCTACATTAAGAAAATCGGAATAAAAGCTAGCGTCCTATTGCTTCAGAAGTCTGTGTTGCATGGCACTGCAGATATTTTGCGAAAGGTGCTAATTGTTTGAGGCCGTACGACTTGGTAGAGAACACGCGTAATTCAAGATCTTCGGCTGAAAATGAATAACTATGCGGGAGAACAGACTGGAAGATATACAAGACGCACAAAATCGAATCCACTGAGAGATTGTATGAGCACCATCCAGATATAGTTACCCAAAATAACGATGTAACTATCCTCTGGGGCATGCCAATTCAAACTGACAGGGAAATAAAATCCATCAGACCTGACATCATTATAAATAACAAGAAATTCAGGAAGTGTATATTTATTGACGTAGCAGTACCATCTGAGAGAATCACCTCGATGAAAATTATCGAGAAATTGTCCCAATACAAGGATCTGGATATTGAGATTAACAAGATATGGTGAATGAAGAATGTACCAATAGTAATCAGAACTCTGGGCCTTGTGAGAAAAGAAATGGAAAATTTTACTAACAGTGTTTCAGGTCACATCAACATACAAGAACTACTAGAAGATTGCCCTACTATAAACATCTTATATACTAAGAAAAATGCTATCAATTAAATGGCAATTTTTCTGTAGGGGATAAATATAGGATACAAAGCAGGAAACATAACATACACAAATAAAATAATAATAATAATAATAATAATAATACGAAGAAGAAGAAGAAGAAGAAGAAGAAGAAGAAGAAGAAAAAGAAAAGAATTTATTATTATTATTATTATTATTATTATTAGACCGTTGCTGCAAATACTTAAATAGTAGACTATACTGTTTTGATGGCGTGGAAAGAGAGGAAAAGAAAATTCTTGGTTTCAGTGATAAAATGAATGAAAGAAAGAAAGAAAGAAAGAAAGAAAGAAAGAAAGAAAGAAGGGAAACTAAAGTGTTTAACGACTGTTTCAGTGAAATGAAAAAAAGTTATTAATTTCAAATCTTTTCATTTATATCCCCTTACTTCTTAAAATAACGACTAACATTTATATTTATAATTGTTGTTGCAATATTTTCTCAAAGTTGTTAAACACAAATATTTAGCGATGCGATAGGGGAATTTCTACGGATATTTTATTGTCGTAGAATTCTCCTTAGGGCCTAATGACCATAGTTTGGACCCAGCTCTACAGGATACAAAGCGGGAAACATAACATACACAAATAATAGAAATCTCTAAAATGTGGCATATGGGAACATCAGCAATCCCTGTTGTAATTGGAGCCCTAGGACTGGTTGGAAAAGATTACAGTAGACTAATTGAAGGGATTCCTGGAAGAACATGCCTCAAGGAGATACAAAAAATTGTTGTGACAAGTACAGCCCACACTTTACGAAGGGCTTTATCTATGTAATTTTTTTTTTTTTTTTTTGTCAGTGGAAAGTGTCATGATGCCATTTCTAACCTTAGGTCCCTGGGCGGCAACCGGAAAGAAATGTGTAAACGCCAGAAATCAAAGAAAATAATAATAATAATAATAATAATAATAATAATAATTCTTAGACCATATTCATTGGATATTATTTTATTCCCCCACCATTAATATCATGTAAATGAGTATTCATTTTCGTCATGCATGTTAATGATGACAAACAGAAGCATGTCTTAACTACTCAGCTTTGCGTTTTCTCCTTTCATTGGCAGGCCTTTAAGTTCCCAGGGAGAGACGGGTTTTTATTCGTATAGACGTAACTCAGAACCTCAAAGACGGCTGGGTCGTGCTGTTGAAGGTACCTCCTAGAGGCCATCTCACTTGCACATACTCTGTGTGTTCCACACCTGTAAAATAAGAGGGCATTTTTATGTATTTTTATGTCATAAAGAAACTTAAATTCAAGTAATAACAATAAATAACAAAAGTGGTTTTATTTCTCTCTCTCTCTCTATATATATATATATATATATATAAACCTCACAACAATCATAGCAATATCTGCAACCTTTGTCAACAAGAAAAACTAGATATATTAACATTTCCAGACCCCCAAAAATATTTTGAATGATAGATGGGAAATTATGTCCCGTTGTATTCATACTAAAAAGTTCATTTTCAGTTCATATGAAGTAGGATGAAAAGAACGTATGTATATTTCATTTAATCCCCCATCGACGTAAATCTAATACACTTAATACGCTAATTTAGATAATGAATCTCCGTTATAATATCTTCCTAGAATTTATTATCCATTTTCTGCTAATGTAACGTTACTATGAAACGTATTTGCAACGATACAAGTTGAAGTCGCGGTCATGTTGAAAAGAGTCTACAAAAAAAAAAAAAAAAAAAAAAAAAACATTTTTTAAACTTATATATAACGTGGCAGAATCGTTGCATCAACGTCATTTTTCTTAATTGGGACCACCACAACCATCTTGTCTGCCAAAGGACTTCTCTTAACACCTACTACGTGGCGTTGTATAAAGCACTATAAAAGGAAAGCCCCCTCTCTCCGTCTTTCTCTACTTCTTTCTTCTCTCCAACAACAGGATACCGTAATGACAAGACGTGTCATGTTTCCTTTCTTGGGATCTTAAACCCTGGGCATACTAGGTGTCTCATGATGAGCTAGATTTAACGTAAACATTATGCTATCTCATGTTCAGAATTACCCCATGTGACCACAATAACAGCTCCTTTACAACTGATAAAATAAATACATATTTCACTCCTTTTTGGAACAATGTTGCACCTTATTCTGTGTAGAAATATATGTAAAATACGTGCATTTTAAATTCACTTATTTTGAAAATGATGAAATATTCTGCTGAATGCCTTTAAAATAGAGACTTTTACAATTGTGTAACTATGGGCACCCACATAGAAAGAGAAAAAATAGTTTGATTTGATCTCAAGTGTTTCTGTTTGATAGACCAGCAGATGGTTCCTTTTTAAGTCCGGTCATCTAAACGACAGCAAATTTAACCGAGGAGAGTAAAGAGATTTTCGGAGATCAAGTGGCAACAAAATCGGAAATAGGCTATATCCGGATGTTGGTCTATGCTAGCAGTTATGCTTGGCATTGGAGAGTGTTCTGGTCCACCCTTTGGCGGTAGACGGACGTGCGCACCGCGCGGTTCCGGAGTCTCCATTTCGTATTGCCAACCACCACGTCAGGAAGAGTAGATGAGCGAAGAGTCGGTAGAGGAATAGCTGACATAGCAAAAGTTGTCCCAAATATCACCTACCCAGTTGAGTCCTGAAAAAAATGCCTACATATAATTTACGATACAGGGTTTTTGTCCTCTTTCTCGACGTGGTGTTTGTCTTTCATCGTGTTAACTTGTAAGCATGTAGCGGTCCCTTCCCCAGCACACCGACAAGATTGAGAATCGGAATGCGACGTGGGATGATCAGAACTTGGGCGAGGAATCGTTTTGTATGTTTTACACAATATCGTTCCACTCATGACTTCTAATAGCGTGAGTGATAAAACGGATTTAATGGAACATCGGATTATACTCTGGCACGTCTTAACACCAACAGTCAGTAACCAGAATTTCAATTAGATCTGTAGGTTCCATTTTGTGATCTCCTAAATGTTTTTGGTTTTCCATCGAAGAGGATAAATATCCACTTACATCAGGGATTCCCAACATTTTTTCGCGATATCGCCTACTTTCACATGACTGACGAGTTGCAATCCAAGGCTATAGAACCCGGTCTGTCCTGCTATTTACCCTTAGCTGGGAGAGAAGAAGAGAATTCATATCTTTCCCAAGGTTATTAGCACGTAAGTGACTGTAATGGATTCGACTGGAATTTGAACTAGGCTCTCCGATTCTTCAATCCGAGCCGCTCCACAAAAAGAATATACATTATTATTATAAAGTTCAGATATTTTTTGTTCTTCTTGGTCTTCCCTTATTTGATTTTGAACTATTTGAATGTTAATGACCCCCTCTCAAAACTATAGCAAATAGCAAAATAGTCGTTGTTTGCGGGATATTTATATCTTATTTAGGAATGTGACCCATTTATTCACATTTAGCCTCCTGTTTTTTTATTTTTTTATACGGGTACTTTACATATCTCCTTTGAATATTCTTTTCGGGTAGCACATGTTGAAATACCTTTTTAATACTCAAAATCCTATATCGCCCAAAATTTCCAGTCGCCCACCATTTTCTGTTCCGTTGCTCATCGTTTACTCAACAGTTGAAATTGCCCACCGGTGGGCGATATCGCCCAGGGTGGGGATCCTGACTTACATGTTCATGCCGCCGGTGACATCTGTTCTGAGGACGTTAAGGAAGAAAGCTTCTGTTGCTTCGGCCCAGTATTCCCATTCAGTGGCCATGGCGTACGTGCCCAATTTCCAAGTTCGTCTGGATTTTGCTAATCGGTAAGCCCTAGAAATCTGTAAAAGAAATGCAGTCAGAATGAACCAGTGGCAAACAGTTTGTTTTGGAAACAACGAGAGGACTGACGATTGTTCAGTTGAAGGAATATTTTGAAAGAAAAAAAAATGGCGTCTAATGATGAAATATAATTACAAAGATGATTAATTAAAGAAAATAATTTCGTACAGAAAATGGCTTTTCTAATAATGTAATGAGTTTAAGATTTTCGGGTAGTGCCTAAGGTTACAGCTATATCATATTGATACTGGTTCTGGTTAGATCACCGAAGTTAAGCCAAGCCTGACCAGTACTTAAATGAGTGAGCACTGAGGAATACCAAGTGTTGTAAGCTACGCGACAGGCATGGAAAGCTGGTTACGGATACAATCTTATTATTTATACGAACAAATGTTCTTGATACGCTGAGTTACTTCTGAACTGACAGTTGGATGGCTAGAGTAAGAAGCAGAATCGGCGTGTTCGGTTCAGATTCATTAAGTGTTTTTTGTTTGATTTGCACTAATATCATTGGAAAAGCTATTGATTAAATAGCAATTTAGACCGTACACATTAACCTTGGTTGGCGATTATTAGAGGAGACGGAAAACACATAAATAATAGAGCAGGCAATTCTAGCCTTTGTAGATCAATCAGTCTGGAAGGATAAATTCAAAACCAATCTGAAGAAGGATGGTCTCCGTCAGGTTTTTTGTCCTAGATACACTTACTGCTACTATTACTACAGTACATGTAGTGCTCCAACTACATGGGTTACGGAATTCGTAATCCTGAATGAGTTTTATCCCAATTTATAGATTTGGCATTAGAAAAAAACGATCCTGGAAAAAGAGTTAAAGTTCAAGTCACAGTCATTAATCTTAAAAAGAATCATCTTTGTGCACCCTGTCCCATCGCCAGTCATATGATTTTGTCGATGTTACGCTAGTGTGATCGGAGCATATAAAGAGAAACGGAGACTAAACAAGTTATTTTCTACATCTTTTTTCGTTCATATACCATGTTCCTATAGGACATAAGCGATTATGACTCTCCACAACTACCTCCATTATTATGAGTTTTTAAAAAAACTCTGAGGAAAGTGAAGTTTAAGAAATATAACAATGAAGTTGAATTAGATTTGATAACAGATTCAAAGATTATGAATTTTCGCTTCTTACCACCTTCACTTTCATTTACAGTTTTGATTGTAGCCCTCTACCTTGGGTGACTCACAAGTAAAATCTTGTATTGGGTAAAATCCTCAGATCTTATTGAACTTATAGCCCTACCATCTGCAACTACCTCAACTATTGTGTCTTTGCTCGATTTGAAACAGAAAAAGTATTTCATAGCACAGAAGATATATGGAGCTAGGCAATTTACATATAATAATATTTTGTATTATGGAGCTAGGCAATTTACATATAATAATAATACAGTATTATGGAGCTAGGCAATTTACATATAATAATATTATAGTATTATGGAGCTAGGCAATTTACATCTAATAATAATATAGTATTTTTGAGCTAGGCAATTTGCATATGATATAGTATTATGAATCTGGGCTAGTAACAAATTGTTGTAATCAACGCTATCTTGGTAAATGCCACCCTACAAAGACCTAATTTCGCGTATAAACTCAGAACATATTTTGTTCAATTTTTTTTTAAATTGGTCTCTTATATTCCATATAATACAGCATTTCTTAATTCTTTGTCAGTTTCCATTCAACTTTAAGCTTGTTAGCAATTAGTCCTATCTCTAGATGATTATAGTAAATATGAAAAATCTACTGACAACAGCGTGATCAAAGAATGCATTGAGATTAACATGTCAGTTCAATGAGATGCAATTCAAAGAGAGGACACCCACTTGTAACGGTCATTGATATGCCCTTGTAACATGTATAGTACTACTGATGTAGTTTGCTTCACTATTATTTACTTATTTTTGTTATCATAATATGTAGCATTCATTTCAGTTTAGGTAGCCTTTATTTAGGTTCCTCCGAAAAAAACGACACACAAAGTTTAAAATATTAAAAAAAAAAAATCTTTTTGAAGCTTTAATTTGATTCCAAGCTAATAGATTAAAATTAATATTCCCAATGAGTAAAATACTTTGGCGTATATCAAACAGAATTTAAACTGATTGGAATCTTTTTGTTCTACTTATCATTAAAATCGATGAATTCGTCCATATTGACATATCTGTCAACACAGCATAATTCTCTTCATTAAAATCTTTCATAAATAAAATATACTTTTCTGGAACGTTATTTGAGATTTAAACAAATATTACTTCTAGTTTAAAAATACCGTAGAAAAGCATTTTTAAAACTGCGTAGATGTTTTTTATGTGTTGAATAATTTATTGACAGCCTGATGTTTGAGAAATTTAACTAAATGGGACAACAGCTGGAAAATTACATGACGAATACAACGTAAATCCCTTTTCGTTATATTTTTCTTTTTTTTTACTGACGACCAGTAATCTTAAAAATTTAAAATAGTTTAAGCATTCTAATATTTTATTAAATTGTAGGTTCTTTGGCTTTACAGACTTACTCACGAAGACGCTTGTTGAGAAAAAGTTAGAAAATTATCAATAAATTTTAAATTTACTATCGGTAAATACTTTATTTTCT
>OZ010597.1:46112055-46134555 GCA_963932145.1 Acanthosepion lycidas | reverse complement strand
GTCAAAGATTGGCAGGGGGTGGCAGTCGGTGTTCTCATTGGCCAAATGGAAGATCGGGTTCGTTTATCTGTCGTGCGAGAAAGCAGAAATAACAGTGCCAGTGTCAGGTTAATCCAGGAATAAACAACTAAGTATATAGAAAACAGAATTCGTGTTTTTTTTTGGGGGGGGGAGCTGTTTTTTTCTAGCCGTTTTCCCCTTTTCGTTTTTCCTTCTTTTGTTAAACGTGCATTGGACCTTTCCCTGTTTCTGTTCACACTGACACAGACGGGACCGAAGCAGATCGTTGAATAAAGCTGACTTGTCAATGAAGAACTGTTTAAGGTGGCCAACTGTGTCTTTACAATTGAACTTTCTCAATGTTGACGAGGGTCTACTATCTTTTTTTCTATTATCTTTTATTTGCAACTACTTCGTTTATTTTCTTTTTCGCTACTATTTCCCTATTTATGGGTTAAACAGGGTAAACTATACACTTCAGCCTTGGTTGGCAACCAGTTTAGGAGAAAGAAAACTCTGAATTCAAAACTGTACATAGCCCTGACAGAGCCTATACTCAGCAGCTAACAAAAGGATCGTAGCATTTACAATGTATTTATGATCCCGAATATGGTCATTTCATCAATCAATCACTTCTTTGTGGCGTTTGTGTGGCGGATAAGGTTCATTTGTCTACAATCAGATTGGTTCTTGAAAATAACCGAGACTGTCGAAAGGACTTGAACATAAAAACAACACAAACATGAACATCGAACAGTTTATTTACAATTTTGATCCCAATACACAACACCTTATTCGAAAATGGAAAAATACAATAAAAAAACTAAACAGACAGAACTTGTCAGTTCTATTTAATCAAAGTCATTCATATATATATATATATATATATATATATACAGTGATGTTCACCCTGTACAAGGTCCGGGAGCCACTCGAGGTAGAGGGTTACAGAGTGTGAGGCACAGTTTAGGTGGATATGTGGAGAAGATAACGGTTAATCCTAGACTTGAACAGGTTAAGATTTTAGAGATCTGGAAAACAATCTCTGGGGAGTCGGTTCTACAGATCAATGCGGGAAGAAGCTGTTCGAGTGTAACTTACATCCCACAAATGAAATACAAAGAAAATGTGAGTGGTTCGCTACAATGTGCGTAATATGGCGGGTCTTAGTCGTGAAGATTAGATAGGTGGAACTAAATACTGTAGTTCGTCTGCCCACTTTCTATGGAAACAGCGTTAGAGCAGAAAGTGACTTGCGACGTTTCGTGGGGAAATGTTCCAGTCTGGAAAATAATTTGTCACCGACAAGAACGCGGAGACACGTTTGGACTCTATCAAAACTGGGAACAGAAGACTGGGCAACTCCATTCATTTTACGCCTTATCTGGTTCTTGTAAAGTTAAGGGATAGCGCAATGAGTCAGGTATATATTGGAGCGATACAGGGAACCAACCATTTCTCCAGCATCATCTGAGAGAGCCCTTTCTGCCTTCTATCAGCGTGGCTGATGCTGACCTCCAGAAAAGTGACCCGATACGCCTTCTCGGATTAATATTCTCTGCTGACATAACTTGGAAAGACTATTGAATTTATTACTCGGTCAACTGCTAAGAAAGTTGATTCACTGTGTCGTACTAGATAATTTTTCTCTCCAGAGTCTATCTTATATCTATGTGTCTACTATTCGTCCATATATGATCCGGTGCTCCTGCTCTATATTTGGAGATACTTGATAATATAAGAATCAGCAATATTATTGGTCCTGACCTGTTGTCTCGGCATCAATCACTTTCCCACTGCCATAAATTTGCTTCCCTTTGCCTTTTCTTTAAATACTTTCATGGTAATTGTTTGGATGAACTCTTTGCTATGGTACCTAGTCTTTATGAATTTAAGCAAAATACTAGATTAGTAACAAGGTCTCATTAGTTTACAGTTGAATTGGTTATATGTAACCATAAGCTCTATACTAACAGTTTCTTTTCTTGCACCTCTCATTTGTGGAACTCCTTTCTGGCTTCTTGCTTCCCAGATAACTTTGATCTTCAAAAATTTAAATGCAATGTCAATCCTTATCTAATGTCTTCCTTATTACTCTTCTATTGTTCATGAACTGCAATAATGCTTCTGTTTTCTAATTATCTCACACCCAGTAACCCTTTGTTTCTTAGTGACTTTATTCCCTTAGATGAGTTGAATCCAATTAAAAAAAAATTAAATACATGACAACAAAAAAATCTAAAGAAGAATCAGCAATATTATTGGCCCTGACCCATCATCTTGGCATCAGTCACTTTCTCACCCACATAATGCAGTTTCTCTGTGCCTTTTCTATAAATACTTTCATGGTAATTGTTTGGATGAACTCTTTGCTATCGCGCCTGGTTTTTATGAATTTAAGCGCAGTACTAGATTGGCGGCAAGGTCTCATCAATTTGCAGTTGAATTTGCTAAATGCAACTATAAGTTTTATGCTAACAGTTTCTTTTCTCACCCTTCTGGCTTGTTGAAGTCACTTCCGACTCTATGCTTTCCAGTTAACTTTAATCTGCAAAAATTTAAATGCCATGTCATTCGTTATCTACTGTCTTCTTGATTACTCTTCTATTGCTCTGGCTCCTTAGTAATGTTTTAGTTTTCTAGTCTTTCATACGCCGTAATCCCTTGTGTCTTAGTTGCTTTACAACCTTCCTTCGGATAAATTCAAATAAAGATGTGTTGTCTCTATGAGGTCCATTTTGTTACTTGACAGATAACTTTATGTACCTGGTGCATTCAAAACATAATAATAATAATAATAATAATAATAATAATAATAATAATAATAATAATAGGAGATACAAAAAATTGTTCTGACAAGTACAGCCCAAACTTTACGAAGGGCTCTATCTATGTAATTATTTTATTTTATTTTATTTTTTTTTTGTCAGTGAAAAGTGTCATGATGCCATTTCTAACCTTAGGTCCCTGGGTGGGACCCGGAAAGAAATGTGTAAACGCCAGAAAGCAAAGAAAATAAAAATGATAATAATAATAATAATTAAAAGCAATGTCAATCATCATCTACTGTCTTCCTTATTATTCTTCTATTGCTCTTGCTCCTTAGTAATGTTTCTGCTTTTTAATTCTTTCACACCCAGTAACCCCTTGTGTCTTACAGGCTTTCCTGCCTTGCTTGGGGCAAATCCGATTTAAAAAAAAAATGTTTTTTTGTTTTTTTTATTTAATACAATCTGCTGAAAGAATAAATAACAATGACAGTTACAAAATAGTAAAAAAGTGTCTTGTAATTTATGGTACCTAGACTTTAAGTATTTAAGCGCAGTACTAGATTGGCGGCAAGGTCTCATCATTTTACAGTTAAAATGTCTAGATGTAACCAGTAATTCTATGCTGAGAGTTTTCTTTCTCACACGTCTCGCTTGTGGAACTCTCTTCCGGCTTCATGCTTTCCGACCAACTTTAATGTTCAAAAATTTATACGCAATGTCAATCATCATCTACTGTCTTCCTGATTACTCTTCTATTGCTCCTTAGTAATGTTTCTGCTTTTTAATTCTTTCACACCCAGTAACCTCTTGTATATTAGTGGCTTTACTGCTTTGTTTCGGGTACATCCGATTAAAAAAAAATCTTTAGTGATATATGCAAACAGAGATTAACTACAAATCTGTAGCACATATCTGTTAAGTCTATTTCTTTATTTTTTATATATGTCCCATTACCGTTCAGGCCGTAGACAATGGTGTTTATCTGCAATTTCCTATCTTGTGGCTCTCTAAGGAATGTTTTCCCCCTCACTATCCATCCAGTCCCGGTTCTTCGTCTTATTTACAGAAGCTCATTAAGTAGGTCACTCGATGCTTATCCCTTGCTTTCAATGTGCCGTCAACAAGTCTTGTGAGTGTCAAATTCTCCAAGACCCCTTTCCTCATCATGAGTTTCACAAATTACAACTCTCTTTCTCATTCTAAGTAAAAGTTTCCTTTTATTTCTATTTTTCTTAATTTCTTCATTGCTCACACATATACCGTCCATGAGAATAGATCCACAAAAAGCAACAAAGATGAGGATAGCCCTGTTAAAAATCGTGGCTAGTTTCATCGAAAGCGACGAAAATAAGGCTAGTACTATTAAAAAGCAAGATACCGATCCAATTATAGTAGTGAACGGTGGACAATCTCCTCACAAGTGATTTGAAGCAACAGAAATGTTGTTCTACAGTAGGAAAACTGTAGACCGAACATAAGAAATGATGAAATTTTAGAGAAAATGGAAACAAAAAGGACACTTATATTTAACATCAGGAAGAGACAGACGAAATTTCTAGGGTACATAATGAGAAAAGAGGAGTTGGAAATTTTGATACTCACAAAACAGATTGAAAGCAAAAGGAAAACAACGCATAACCTACATTAGGTACCTCCACTAATTCGATATAAGTAAGGTTTAAAATGATTTCTTGAAGCTTTCATTTTAGCTTTAATTGAAAGCTAAATGATTTAATATTTACTATTTCAGTCTGCAAAATACTCTGTGATATGTTTCAAAATTTTATTGATCGGAATCGATTTTTTTTTCATTAAAATCAATCAAAACGGTCATTTTTTTTTTTACACCTTTGTAAACAAAAGTTAATTTTCAACTTTAAAACTCCCGCCAAAAAAATTCTGAAACGTTAGCAAATTTAAAGTTAAATTAATTTCATTTGAAACAAATATTACTTATGGCATAAAATGTTGTATACAAGCATTTCTTAATTACGGTGCCTTGTTTTTCTGACGTGTTAATCGATTTATTTACATTCGATTGACAGCCGAATGTGTACATAGTTAAGTATGGTGATAAACAATAAATTCTCGTTTTTAAAAATCTTGCAAAAATAAAATATGTATTTCTGAAACTTTAGCAAATTTAAAGTTAAATTCATTTGATTTGAATCAACTATTACTTATAGCATAAAATGTTGTCTACAAATATTTCTTAACTGAACGTGTTAATAGTTAAGTATGGTGAAGTAGACGATAAAATTGTTTTTCTTTTCGCCGTAAGGGGTTTAACCCTTAGAACACGTGACCTTTAAATGCTAGATTTATCGGTTTGTACATCTATATTTCAGAAATTCTGCACGTAATCACACATACAAAAATAAATCGAAATTCTTCTAAAAATAATCGGGGTCGTCAGATTGTAATAAGTTTTACAATATATGATTAGTAAATATAATTTTACTTAATAACAATACTGCCTAATAATAATCTCATCGAAAAATGAATTTTTAAAAATTTAAAGATTTTATAAATTATTCAATTTAAAATGAGTGAAAAAAAATGAAAGTAATTCTTGTAAAAATTCATTTTTCATCGACAAATTATTTTCTTCAAACAACATTGTCTTTAATATATATTATTAATAAAAGCCACTCAAAGCTTCTCTAATTAAATAATGTCTTAGTTTTATTGCATTTTTTAAATATTCGATTAAGAATAGATTTTCAGTAAGACTGAGTCTGATTTTGTAAAAATATTCGACTATTTAAATTCTTCAAAGAATTTTGCTTTTAATAGTCACTAAAAATTATCTCAATGAATTTCTCAAGTTTTCATAAAATTAAGGAAAGGGCTGAAACACATGTAAAAATATATTTAAAAAATAATTTAATTCATTTGTGAATAAGTCCTGAAAATTTCGTTAAAATCTGACAATTTCTTTTTACAAGAATTTCAAAATTAATGTGTCAGTCACCGTAAAAAAGAGCCGAAAATTTGCTATGCTAAAAATGAATACAACCGCTGACGCAAGAAAGAGAATTTTTTTAATCAAATATTCGAATGTTCTAAAAAGGAATAAAAAAATTAATTAAATAATCAAAATACTTTAATCCTTCCTCTTAATAAAATAAAGATTTTGACGATAAAACTATGATTTCATTAAGTTTGAAGCATGTTTTCATCACGGTATGCTGACTTTTTTTTACGTTTTCGTGGAGCTACTTAACCAATATAGTGAGATTGAATAAATGGATGGTGAGACAAAGTTTAGGAGAGATAACAAAAAGAGAAAATTTATTAAAAGCTAAAAAGGACAGGAAATTGTGGAGATCTATGACTGCCCAACGTCCTGAAGGAACACGGCACATAGAAGAAGAAAGATAGGATGAAAGTCTCACTCAAATGCATAAAACATGAGGATAGCAACACCAAAAAGCAACAAAGTTGATTCTTCTTCTTCTTCTTCTGTGCCATGTCCTTTCAGGATGTGGACAATCATGACTCTCCACAAGTTCCTTTGTAGCTCTTAGTAAGGTTTGTCTTTTGGCTACCTATCGTAATCCCTGTTCTACCAACAAATTGTACAAACTTGTTAGATAAATAATTCGCTGCTTTCCTCTGTCTCTCTTACTTTTAATATCTCATGTGAGTGTCAAATTCTCCAAGCCCTCTATCCATCATTATGTGCCCTAGAAACTTCAATTGTCCCACTAAAAGCAACAAAGTTGAGAATAGTCCCATTAGAAAGCAAGGAAAATGCGAATAGTTTCCGTAAAAAGGCATCATACATTAGGTTAGGCTCATTAGATACAATAAAGATTAGGTTCGTCCCACTAAAAGCAACAGAAATTAGGTTAATCCCATTACAAAGTAACGAAGATGAGGGTAGTCCCATTAAAAAGCAATAAAAATGAGGATAGTCCAGCAAAAAAGGAAGAAAGATGAGGATAATTCCATTAAAACGGGTCAGATGAGTCTAGTCCCATTCAGATCAATAAAGATGAAGTCGGTACCATTAAAAACGCAACAAAATTAGTCTAGTCCTATTAAAAATATGAGTATAGTCCTCAAAATTCACTGGATAATGATATAGCAATTTGTAGAATTCTGCTTTGAAATATGTCTATTGCATATCTATTTATTTAACAAGAATAAGCTGTGCTACACAAAAAGAATCGATAAATAAGAAAAGATCATGGAAAAAGTTGCTTATTTTAACATATATCCTAATAATGTCTCTTTCAACATGCATGCAGTAATTCTACAAGGAGGACTGCTCCCAAAGGATAGCCGTAAAATCCGTGCTACATTCAGATAGCAGGTGCTTTCGAGCAGTAACTCGTAAATATTATACATTGATAAATTTCAATGTAAGCTTTATTTTGAAAGCCCCCCCCCCAAAAAAAAGGAATTTGAATGGGAATTGTACACAGATATTTCTACTCTCCGATACACACCAAAATCATTTGTAGAGGATACACATGCACACGTGCATGCACACACACACACACACACACACACACACACAAACACACACTAGAACGTTAAGAAAATTAGTGTAGAAATGTTGAGCAAGTCCTGTGACACATCGACGACTCCCGATGGCTAACAATCGGAAAAAGCGCAAATATTTGTGAAATAAAATAAAAACAACAAAACGATGATAATCGTCTAGGCGGGAAAGAAAGCAGAGAATAACAAACTCAACATAATCCTAATTGACAAAATAAAACAATTTTAAAAAATAGCACAGTTAATCCGAACATGAATGGAGAAAAATTTACAAAAGCGCTTTTGATGCTGAAGGCAGGGTAAGAGAACAGATTCATTCTATATATATATATATATATATATATATATGTGTGTGTGTGTGTGTGTGTGTGTGTGTGAGAGAGAGAGAGAGAGAGAGAGAGAGAGACAGACAGACAGACAGACAGACAAACAAACAAACACTACACCAGAAAGTTTAGAGAAAAACACGCCTACAGTACATACCACAAACAAAAATACCGTCGTATGTTTAAAAAGAAAAAATTAAAACCTTTTATTTTCGAAATAACTTTCTCTGCTCGTATGAAGTATTTAATAGCTATCATATTTTGTATTTTTAGCGAATTTTTCTTTCATGATAGTTCGTCGGTTTAAGTTCCGAGGTCATAAAACAAATTTGTGTGATCATTTTAATGGGCAGTTAAAGAAAAGATTCCTTAAAGGGGAGATAATTTTAAAGGCCAAGACGAGTTTCTTTAAAGAAGAGATGATTTCAAAGGTAAATTTTAATTGTAATATCCACCGTTTCCCTCCAAGGAAACATTTTCCATTCACTGACCGAGTAGCCAGTACTATTTTCGGTTGAAATTTATAAAATCTTTCTCTTAAAAAATTTTTTCAGGAAAACACGTTTACAAAGTCCAGAAGCTATTATCGCTCTTTCCAGGGGTGGGGATTTCCTTCCTAACCTTTTATTTGAAATGGTGTGGAATGTTAACATCTTGGTTATGCCATTATTTCCTCATCGTGTTACATGTGCTATCCATTTTAGCTGTTGCCACTGTTGGTAGTCCTCAAACAATGTGGTTTCTGTTATTTAGTATAGTTCTTTGTTTGTGAATCCGTATTGTAAGTCCATAATGTTCAAAGAAGAATGATCTTTGCCAAGAGTCACAGGTTTCACTCGCTTTTTTCATCATTGATCTAACGAAGCGGTTGTATACTGCTTATAGTTTAGTTAAATGTGAATGGATTTGGCGCCATGGCATCCATATAAAAGTCTCGACCTGACGAGGCTATTCTTTGAAGGGAGATAATTTTAAAGGGGAGGTACGCCGTAAATTCTACAATTCCATTGATTTATCTGAAGACGTCATCTGCACAGTCCTTTGGCAAATCAAATGTTAAAAACGTACTATTTTTTGCTCATTACGATATTTCAATATACCTCCACGATATATCATTACGATATAAGACTCTTTAAAATGTTATTATATCGTCTTATTTTTTGTTATTATTTAATTTTTGCTGTTATTCCCTAAATCGTTCAGGTAGGCATTCAGACATTTATCTTTTTCTTCGTCATGGCATGCCAGGGGACTGAACGGAAAGAAAAAAGAATTTTTGTCTTTCCTAAAAGTATTATTACGAAATGATCAGCTTCGGTCTCAATTCGAACTTGGATTTCTAGAATCCGTTTGCCATCATGATAAATACTACACCACTTGGAAAAACAATCAACTCTTATATGGTGATTTTCTAAGCTTAGCTATGGTTCAAGGCCGAAAGTATTGAGCACACAGTAATCATCTCTTATATATCTTGTTTTATTATAACCCTTTATTCAATTTACAGTCGTGAATTGTTCTCGTTTCGCTTTCCAAGAGTTACATGAAACCGTGGATTGAAGCGCTGGTTAAAACATATCTACTTTCCTGGCCGTCGGGAATTCAATCTCTGGGTTGGGTAGTAAGAAAAAAAGCTATACACTCTGGTTCAGTAGAGAAACATACAAGCTAGGCAAATGCGAATCGACGGGATAGTATTTAACTGGTTAAGTAAACGAAATGAAATATATAACAAAGAAATATCTATTTTACACTATTTTTGCTATTTTTTATGTAAATGCTTTCAGCGTCATCGGTCATGTGAATAAGATAACTACGTAATAGCAATTAGCAGCGAAAAGACGAACATGTCTTTGGTAAATTTCCAATGACGAAATACTATGAAAAATAGAAAAATATAGAATGGTTCTGTGAAATTGCTTTTTCAAAGTACACAAATATTTTTTCTTTTCAATATATTAATATTTTTATACTGAAGTTCGACTAATATGTGTGAGTCAAAGATTCTCTTTACATTTGGAATACAAATGGAATGAGGTTTATTCGACTCCAGGGAAAGATGACGGCGTATCCTCGTAGTAAAGGCCCGATCTGGTATGACTAAAGAATAGAGCTCAACATTTGCCATGGAAATAGCGATAGAAAAGTAAGAGACCTGTGACGTTGCGTTTGTCGGAAAGAGACGGCAAAAACAGCCTAAACGATTTTCAAATCTGTCAAGGCTGGAAAGGATTGAGCAGCTTCAGCTAAGGTTTGGCAGCGGTACTTCATTTTTGGTCTTATCTAACTCTTGTAAGAATAAAAGAAATTTTTTTACACGAAACGTTCAGAAAAGAAAGAAAGCAACTTTTTCCATCCATTTGTGCAACAGGCTGAAACCTTCTTTTAGGTCCCGTGTGTACGCATAACAAATTTGTGGGTTGTACACAAAAGTATTAGGCCTTCTATACTAAACAAACCCTTTCTGAATTCGATATACAGATATTTAATGTCCAACTCAGGATTTAATAATATATTTGACTTTCTGTATTATCGGTGGATTAAAAACAAAAAAGGAAACTGGTAGAAGGAATCTTTGACTTGCTTACCGTAACATTCGGGTCTGTCAGCAAGTTGCTTGTTCTCCGGATATATGGTCACTCCTTCAGGAGCAGAGAAAAGACCGACACCATTTGATCTGGTTAAAGGAATAAATACTTTGGATGGCATATTCTTTATCATCAGGGCTACAATCTCAGTGGCCTGTGAGCAGAGAGAACACAGTTGAATAGAGATAAATACAAAATAAGTAACCAGCAATACATAAATATAAGAATTATTATTACAGTGTAACACGGATATAGGAGACCCGGATATAAGAGAGATTTTCTCTGGTCCCAAATTAGAGCCATACTTACCTAAACAAAATAGACCAAACCCGGATATAAGAGAAAACCGGATATAAGAGACTTCTTCTCCGGTCCCGACAACTCTCTTATATCCGGGTTACACTGTGTTATTATTATTATTATTATTATTATTATTATTATTAATAGAAATCGGTTTTATTATTAAATATTAGGTTGGTGCAAAAATAATGACTTAATAATGTTGTTTTTTGACGTTAAAAAATACGTCAAAAAACGACATTATTACGTCATTATTTTTGCACCAACCTAATAGATTTTCGTAGTAAAATTAATATGTAAAACGTTATCTATAAATGTTAAATAAAATAAAGTAATAAGTAAATGTATTTATATTTAACTACAAATGATACTGTTATTGTTAGAAAAAATTGATTAAAAAATAATCTACACGCGATTTCGATGTAAAAGTAATAACGCCTGACTTCTTAATTTTTAAGAAGCAAAAGAAAAGGAAAAAAGAAAAAAGTAAGAAAGTGAGAAGAAAGAGACAAACAAACGCTCAATGCTCCCTATTGACGACATAGAACCAAAAAAGGAAATCGGTTTAGTTTTAATTTGGTGTTGACTCCGCCTCCTTTCAGGATGGTAACGGGCATGTAAATTAAATTGGTCTTTTCCTTGGATCCTTGTAGGAAAAGTTTCTCAGTGCTGAAAAATAACAAGTGAATTTTCGTACATGGTTTTTTACAAGCTAGCTGAACTCATGAAGACAGAATAAAATTTAAAACAAAAAGAAGACAGCGGAAAAAGAACTGGACGAACATGTCAACAAGAGAAGTCTTCTTCCTGTGTTTGAAAAGGCAAACGAGATTCAGCCAGTTTTCAATTCTTCCCATTCAACAGAACAGAGAAGATTTTTGAATAAGAGACGAACTGTATGTTCAAAAAATATATATATTCGGTTCATTAAGAACTTAGAATAATGTCTAGAATTTAGATTACCTTTGTTAGGGTGTATCGGCTTTTTTAGAGACAATTTATGCAATGATTCTGGTACGATATGTACTAAATATTCGAAAGAGAAATTGAATGCTATGCAGAAACCTTTTTGGGAAGTCTTAGCATTGAACTATCAGTATCTAAGAGTCTATTTATAAAAAATTCTATAAGTAATTTTCAACATTTCGGCAGATGTGAGAGTTTTTAATTATTTTGATTTATTTCGAAAAAAAACTCTCTAAAATAAGCTTAACTAACGTAAAACCTTTTAAAGTAAAATCATCTAGTACAAAAATGTTACTAGCATAAAAATAATAAATTTGTGCAAATAATTTAAAATGAATTTAATTATTACTTTAAACATTATATTTAGTGTGTACATGTGTTTGAGTAGATATTCTTGTTATTTTAAACGGTGAAATTAATATCTACTGTTTAGAGAAGGAAAGGCTAATTAAAAAAAAAAACAACATATGTCAAGAGGCACATATTCATAAGACATCCGACCCCTAGACCAGTAGATATTAATTTCATTTTTTACCACTCACCCTCACACCCACCCCCCAAAAACAAAGGTAGCGTTGGTCCCCCAGAGTGGAATCAACGACCACGTGTCCAGGGATCAAGTCGATCATTCAGGTTGGATGATATCGGCTGTGGATTGACTTGAAGATGGATGGGTTCCGTCAAGTCTAATTACTCAAGACATACTACGTTTGAATAAATACCACTCCGGGTCTCAAGCCAGATATGTTGAGGGAACTGGTGAGATGCTAAGTGACCCTAAGATGACACCCGCTCATAGGACTGATGATCATCATAATCATTATCATAATCGATATTTTGATCTTACAACTTTACGGATAGCTGAATAAAAACTGACATCGATGGACGGTCAAGAATCATTTATTTGGAGTGTCAGCTTGACATTACGACTTTCTTTAACATTAGTTCCGTCTTTTGCTATATTTATGAAATTTATAATACAACATTTTAAAACATTTATTTAATCTTCTATAAGTTCTAGATTCCTTCAGGACATAGCTTGTATTTGGTATCTGTAAATTGCATGACTTTTTAGAGAAAGAGGAATGACCTCTTATTGACTTCTTTTTAGTTTTCAATGCACAGTTGTGCTTCTCTCATAATGGTTGACAACCAAGGCTAGAGGGCCGAGTCTACCCTGCTATTAAATCCATAACTAAGTGATGTATGGGATACTAAACTTTAAAATATTTACCGTATTTAACGTAAAATATGTACATCTATTTTAAATAAAACGACATGAAATAAAAAGTGGTTTACCTTTCGGTGCGCTAAATCCGACACGGAATTAGTCCTGGCCACAAGAATATAAGGCTGAACCGGTCGAAAATTGTAAACTTTACCGACGTGTGTGACATATTTATATACGAATGAGACTCTTTTGTTTACTTCATCCCTGTAAACGACAAAAATAAATAAATAAAAAATAAAAACAAATAAAACAAATCACTGCCATTAACTCAGTCATCAATGGTTAGTAATAAAATCGAAATATAGATGTTGTTTATTTTATCTTTTTTTCTGTCGATCTGGATAAAACTCAAGGAATTTCAAAATTAACCCTTTATTCAATTAACGGTATTGTTCTCATTCCGTTGTACATGAAGGTGAGTAATGATTTAGGCTCATATTGCAGGCCGTAAAATTATAGGGCCTTTTGAAGGATGATGACAATATAAATGCAGATAATTATTTTAAATTCTTGGACAAGTCGGGGTTTTTTTTAACTTCGTACCAAGGAACTTTAAGCTAAGGAGTATTTGCATGCCAGACACTGCTTGTTTTTGTTTTGTTTTTGTTTTTTAAATCGAATTCACCCCAAGCAAAACAGTAAAGCCACGAAGACACAAGAGGTTATTGGGTGTGAAAGAATTAAAAACCAGAAACACTACTAAGTAACGATAACAACAGAAGTGTAACCAGACTGACATTGCATTTAAATTTTTGAAGATCAAAGTAGGCCGGAAAACATGGAGCCGGAAGTGAGCTCCACAAGCGAGAAGTACGAGAAAAGAAACTGTCAGCATAGAACTTACGGTTACATCGAGCCAACTGATGAGACCTTGTTGCCAATCTGCAACAATACTGTGCTTAAATTCATAAAGTTTAGGTACCATAACGAAGAGCTCATTTGAACAATTACCATGAAAGTATTTATAGAAAAGGCAGAAGGAGACAACCTTATGGCGGAAGGAAAGAGACTGAAACCGAGACGCCAGGTCAGGACCAATAATATTGCAGATTCTTCTTTCGATTTTATCAAGAATCTCCAAATATATAGGATGAACATCAGACCATACGTGGCGGCAATATTCTGAGCCTGAGCGAATGGAAGACTTAGAGATACGTAAGATAGATTCTGGTGAGGAACCAACTTTCTTTTTTTTTGAATGTTCAAGAAAACTTATTAAAGAAAAAATTGGGCTCTCGGGCGTAAATCTTTAATAAGATTTCTAGAACATTCAGGCTGTAGACGAAAATAAATAATAAAAAATATATACTGTTTAATAAATAAACAGGCGTCTACTCAACTACGAGTATCCACTAAAAATAACGTTTAATGGGATAAAAATATGTCGGATTAATAAAAATACATTCTCTCTCTGTCTTTCTACACACACACACACGCATATATATTAACACATGTTTCATTAAATAATTTAGACAAGTTTTGTCTACTTATTTTTAATAGGATCCTCTCGTAATTACGAACAAGTTTCATAGTATCCATATTAAAAGAAAAAAGAAAAAGGATACTAAACTTGTCTAATTATTTAATGAGATGTCTTAACGAGAACATGATGCCAAAATATACGCAATCTGCTACTGCTAATGCAAGGCTCTTCTACTCGAATCGAGCTCTCCTAGCTACTGACGTTTTTCGCATAGTAAAAACGTTCAAATTTCCATTTCCCCCTGTCGTGCTACAATAGCTTGGGGATAGAATTTCTGACTGATCGGTTGGGTTTCGATCACAGCTTGAAGCAATCGGATGTCTAGCCACACTGATGAACTGTGATATAGCGAAACAGTCTGCCTGTGGATGACTATATATATATATACTAGAGTGTCGGGAACTACCCAAGTAGGTTTCACCTAAATGGATCTTCAGGATAAACTGACATCTGTTTACGTGAAACTTAGGCAGGTAGTTCTTGGCTCTTTAGGATTTTTTTCATTTTCTGCTCTATTTAACGTATTGACCACTTTATGTTTTATCTTAGTTACTCGAGTGTTTGGTTTTTTCGTTTTTTTTTTTTATTTTTTATTTGGACTGGAACTTAAGTTACTGAAAGATCCTTTTAGTTCTTTCTATTTTCCACTTTTTTCCCAGGTACCAGTTATATTTTCGAATTGTATCATCTGGATTTTCTCACCAACCGAGTACAGTTACTAATTACTAATATATATATATATATATATATATATATATATATATATATATATATATATATATATATATATATATATATCTTGATCTATCCCCTATCCTTCTATTTATCCGTTCCTCCATCACTACTCTTTGCTCTTGCTCCAACTCTCTATGACCCCTTCCATGCTAGTGGCTTCCCGCCTTGCTTGGGGTGAAACGCTTAATATATATATATATATATATATATATATATATATATATATATATATATATATCTTGATCTATCCCCTATCCTTCTATTTATCCGTTCCTCCATCACTACTCTTTGCTCTTGCTCCAACTCTCTATGACCCCTTCCATGCTAGTGGCTTCCCGCCTTGCTTGGGGTGAAACGCTTAATATATATATATATATATATATATATATATATATATATATATATATATATATATATATATATATATCTTGATCTATCCCCTATCCTTCTATTTATCCGTTCCTCCATCACTACTCTTTGCTCTTGCTCCAACTCTCTATGACCCCTTCCATGCTAGTGGCTTCCCGCCTTGCTTGGGGTGAAACGCTTAATATATATATATATATATATATATATATATATATATATCTTGATCTATCCCCTATCCTTCTATTTATCCGTTCCTCCATCACTACTCTTTGCTCTTGCTCCAACTCTCTATGACCCCTTCCATGCTAGTGGCTTCCCGCCTTGCTTGGGGTGAAACGCTTAATATATATATATATATATATATATATATATATATATATATATATATATATATATATATATCTTGATCTATCCCCTATCCTTCTATTTATCCGTTCCTCCATCACTACTCTTTGCTCTTGCTCCAACTCTCTATGACCCCTTCCATGCTAGTGGCTTCCCGCCTTGCTTGGGGTGAAACGCTTAATATATATATATATATATATATATATATATATATATATATATCTTGATCTATCCCCTATCCTTCTATTTATCCGTTCCTCCATCACTACTCTTTGCTCTTGCTCCAACTCTCTATGACCCCTTCCATGCTAGTGGCTTCCCGCCTTGCTTGGGGTGAAACGCTTAATATATATATATATATATATATATATATATATATATATGTATATATATATATATATACAATTGTGTATCAGGTGATGTATTGCTCATAGATATCCCCGAAGTCGGGAAAGAATTGCATATGAAAACCCTTACTTAACAAAATATGCTGTCAATTTTTATGACCTGGGGAAAACAAATCAAACATACTGATTATTTTTGTAAAAAATTTTTATTTTAAAGATTTTGTGTTTGGAATTATTATCGTTCTGACCAGATGTTTGATGTTTCCTTTTTTGTCCTGGGTGGGTTGAATTACTGTCACAGTATGAGGCTTGGAAAAAATATAATCAAAACGTATCAATGAAAACAAGAAAAGCTGGTTAACGTGACACTTACGTTGTGTTCTGAACACCTATGGGAAAATGAAAGATTACTGGGGGTGCCAAAGCATTAATTCCTGAAAGAGAAGAAATTGTGAAATAAATATAAGTTTGTAAATTAAAAAAAAAAAAATACATCTCACAAAAAATTAAAAAACAATCAGTATAAAAACAAGAATGTGAATAGGCAACCATTTAACAATTGAATATATGAATCATTAAGTATATCTATAAGTTTCCAGCGAAAACCCCATTTCAACTGTGTATTCAATCTCTTGTTTTCAAAAAAAGGCGCTTGGAACTTTTGAACACATCTAATATATACAGATCTGCGGCAAGCGTTCCAATCGTTATAATAGTCGATATTTATGGCACCAGATTATAATATAGAACATCCAATGAAGGTCGAATTCACAATCCAATGAAGGTCGAATTCACTGGAGTGTATTGAGAGAGCGTTACAACTGAGTTGGGTAGTAAAGTCCACTGATATCAAACCTGTACATTTTTTTTTTATGTTTAGACCCATGTTGAGATCATGATTTATGACAGAAGCCCTCAAAGATTTCAAGGTTTAAATGATTGTATTCAAGAAGAGGCATGCTGAGCAAAATAAGAAAGATCTCAGGAAAGAGTGCAGATCTACATTGACAGTTGGTCTAGTCTATTGAGAAGAACCAATTTTACTTATTGTTTGATTGGATAATAATAATAAATATTTCCTGAATATTTTTGTCTATATATATATATATATATATATATATATATATATATATATATATATATATATATATATATATATATATATACAAGTATATGATTGGTGTATACGGAATGAATTCCAATAACCAACAATTACTATTCTTAAAAGAGTGCTCAATACAGAGTAGAGCGAATATAATTATTTATTTAAAAATTATAACATAAATATGTTATAAAATCACTACAAAAATAGCCATTTTGTTCAAAAACACCTTTGGTGTCTTATCATGTGATGATGTTGAATGTAGATTGTAGAATTATATACATATATATATATATATATATATATATATATATATATATATATATATATATATATATAATAAAAAGAAAGAACTATATAATCCGGTGTTCTTATTGATATTTTTTATTTTAAATAAGTTAATATATATATATATATATATATATATATATATATATATATATATATATATATATATATATATATAATAGTAAAAACATAAGAATAATAGGTATATATTGAATCAGATGCAAAGTTTACTGCTAGGAAAGTTGGTTCATCGTGTCGTGCTAAAGAATTTATCTCGACAGAATCTATTTTACACATTTAGAAGTTGGTCATTTGTACATGCTTTGAATATTACTGCCAACGCTGGTCTGATCGTTTTGTATTTAGAGATTCTTAATAAAATACAAAGAAGAATCTGCAATATTAGTAGTTCTCTTTTGTCATCTCGGCTTCAGTCACTTTCCCACCGCCATAACCTAGGTTTCCTATGCCTTTAATATAAATATTTTTATGGCAGTTGTCCTGCTGAGCTTTCTCCTTTGATACCTAGACTTTATGAATTTAAGCGCAGTACTAGATTGGCGGCAAGGTCTCATCATATTGCATTTGAAATGCCTAGATGTGATTGGAAATTTCAATGCTAACAGTTTCTCCTATCGCACTTCTCACTTGTGGAACTCTCTCCCGGTTTCATGTTTCCCGCTTTGATGTTGAAAACTTTAAATGAAATGCCAAGCGTTATGTTCTATTTTAAAATTACTTTACTTTTATTGTTCTATTTCCTAAATAGTGCTTTTTATCTCTCACATTCTCTTACACGTAGTAGCTTTATTGCCCTGCTTGTAGCTGAAATGATTAAAACTATACATAAAATTTTTTTTTATCTATTTGTGTTTTGTATTTAATCTATTTGTATATATATATATATATATATATATATATATATATGTATAGTTAAGTTATAAGGAACTTGGTAAACCGAATTGGTAAATCCAAAGAGGATGAAATCCTGAGAGCTCAATGTTAGGACAGAGCTAATATGTAATGAAAAACAAACCACTTTAATGTACCATTACGATAATTTATTTCACCTAAATCCTTTTTTAAGGATTCAGGATCATCAGGTAAATCTTCCAACAACGAATTGAGAAAAAAAAAAAAAATCTTTTTTTTTTTTTTTTTTTTTTTCTCAATTCGATGTTGGAAGATTTACCTGATGATCCTGAATCCTTAAAAAAGGATTTAGGTGAAATAAATTATCGTAATGGTACATTAAAGTGGTTTGTTTTTCATTATATTTTATATATATATATATATATATATATATATATATATATATATATAGAGAGAGAGAGAGAGAGAGAGCTAGCTAGCTAGCTAGATAGATACACACGCACGCACACACACACACACACATACACACACACACACACACATATATATATATATATATATATATATATATATATATATATATATATACGAGTTTGGATTGGTCAGGAACACATTAAGGGACATATAATTTCGTAAATAATATTGATTCTCTGTAATGTAGATCTTGCAGGTGAATTATTATTCTTGACGATGATATATCGATAAAGACAATTTTCATATAAGATTAAATGCACCATAGTGACTCAGTTTCACTCTTCAATGAGATCGTCAAACTGATGATTTCACTGAGGTGTGAAATTAACATTTTCACCATACTGTTTTTATTCCTATGTCCACGCTGTGTCTATATAAACGCTCTATCTCCGATATTGAGCACCCTTTCCCTACATATATAACACATTTTAAACAATATATGTATGTTCCCAAATATCCTAATGTCTTTAACAATGGTAAAGGCACAAATCTCAACACATTTGGCAATAAAGAGACAGAATGCTTTGAAGGTTGCATATTTCCCGGAGCTATTAGTTAACAAGCTGACCTTGTTAACTATTACACCAGTGTAACGTGTTCGATCTTCACTGGGTTCTCTTGTGTCAAACTTATACTAAGCTTTTTAATGAACTTAAATACAAAAACGGAGATGTAGTAAAGCGATTTACATTGGGTATCTCCTGGTTAGCACAGATTCAGATTTTAAAGTAACCAGTTGATCAAGTTAGAGAGAATAAAAACGCATGACAGGTTTTTTCAGTAGCAGTTAGATCTTTGCCTATAACTCCCCAATGACGAGCATTTAAAAGAAATAGATTGAAATAGCCGTAAATATGCACGTTAGATAAACAATAAAAATAAAGAAGGTAATTAATGGATAAAGAATTTCCTAAACTTCCTATAGACAACAATAACATTAACGATATTTAAAGCAAAAAAGATTTTTTAAATTATTTTTAAAAGAGATTCTGGATCTTTTCTGTTAAGTTACCGCCAAAACATATAAAGTTACTTATCGCAAATATTAATTCACCCAAGAAATTATATATTTTCAATCAAAGTTTGTTTGTTTTTTAATAAATTTTTGTTACTCTTTTGATGTTATAAATTTTAAATCAAAATTTGTTTAGGTTGCCTCGCAACAACTCCAACCCTCAGAATGAAAAATTGCCAAAAATTAGGGAGTTTTTCACATTTCGTAAGTGCGGATGATATTCGATGTACTTAGAAGGAATTTTTTACAATAAAAAAAAAAAAGAAAAAAATCCGTTTTTAGCGTGTTTATCAAAGTGGGCTCGACGGAGATCCCACACTTGAAAACAGCGCACCCGAGTTGCCCACATTTGGGGCGATCGCAAAGGTCAACCCAACCGGAATGCAATTGAAGGTCATCGCTCTAGGATGAATTTGGTGTGAATTCTAGTAAATATAAATTCTTTTTATTTTGGGGTGAATTAACAGAAAACATCAGAGATAAGCATCGTTCAAAATTGCCGAGAATAATCCCAAACTCTTACCAAGGCCCAGCGGTAATGCTGATGGTAATGGTAATATTAGTCGTTGCTTAACATTAGGAATTCATTGCCACTACTACTATCAATTGGAAATTATAAAATCTTTGTTATTAAAACAATTTTTCAGGAAAACACGTATCTTAAGTCCGCTAACTGTTTTTGTTTCGCTCTTTCTAGTATTAGTAGGGGCTTCCTTCCTAATGTTTTGTCCGAAATAGTCTGGAACGGCAACATCTTGATTAGGACATAATCTTCTCCTTCAAGTTACACTTTAGTTGTTGCTTCTGTTGAAACACCAATCAAGTAATGTGGTTTCTGTTATTTGGTACAATTCTTTGGTTGCGATTCGGTATTGCCAGCCCACAAGGTTCGAAGAAGAATAGATTAGCCTCTGCCTCTCTCTCTCTCTGTCTGTCTCTCTCTCTGTCTCTCTCTCTCTCTCTCTCTGAAATAAATTTTCTTCTTTTGAATCAAGTTACCAGTTTTCCTCCTGATGCGTCTCATTTGATTTTAATGACTTTGTCCCTTTCTGGACAACAATTTTAATGTTTTGTTATAATAAAAATAAGAACGTAGATTTTTTAAAACGTCACCTCCATTGATAAAAATAATATTTGAAGAGAAATTAGTTTTACTTAGATAGAATTTTAGAACAGAAAACTGAATAATGGTTTACTACTTATTTTTTTACTAACAAACTCATTACTCAGTCGTAACATCTGCAATACCAGCTTGTTAACCATTACCATAACCATACCCGTCATTACCCTACGATGATGTCCCCTAATCAACATATACAATTAGAAGGTGAAAGTTACATCTCAAATTAATATGTTAACATTTATTTCATTGAAATCCTGATTTTGGGAAGTGGGTCGACTGCGAACTTTTCGATGTTCTTCGTATAATTTTCTTTACAAATGTTTAACATAAAGCCACAAGTAAGAGGAAGACAATGAGGATCGAACTCACTACTCAGTAGCAAGGAGCAGTAAGACCACATATATAAAGCGAAATATGGGCACCTCGAGGTGGTGTAATGGTTAGTTTTCATATTGTATATACTCACTGGGGATTTTTTAATTTGTGGTTTTATCCCCTCCCCCCGCCAAATACGACGATTTGTACATATGGGGACTATTTAGGATTTTCATTGGGACAATGAGGTATTATGGTGGATGTAATAAGAAAGGTAAGTAAGAATGTGATGTTTTAGTGTTAGGAATATTGTTTGAATGCTTGGGTCAGTGTGTGTGGCTAGCTAAGTTTAAAATTAAGATAGATGATGACCATCCTTTTCCCCATCCCCCTTTTTTAGGCCTTGTGCCACATTTTCTGTAATTTTCACAGAAATAAATATCGTAATGGTTAGCAAACTTGTTTCGCTAGAACAATTACAACTGAGTAGTGAGTTCGATCCTCACTGGTTTCCCCTTAAGTTCAGCCTTGTCCCACATCTAAGCTACGCTTAAAAAAATCACTATATAAAGGGAAATATTAATTACAGAGGCGCGTGTAACATTTTTCTAAGTTTTTAGAAGAGTCCACTACACATTGCACATCTCTCTATAACGGTCTCATCGGGTGAGGTAGAAAAATAAGCATTATGTAATGATAAACTAACGTTTACGGTAAAATGTATTTAAATATATATAAGGTGTCAATGCAATTACTTACAATAAAAAAGCAAAGCATTGAAGCAGGTGGCTTGCAGTCCGAACAGTATCGGTAACTAATTTAGCATTTTATTGTTGTTAACCAGAACTATTTTAAAAATAAATTTCTGAACTGTTGATTAATTGCTTTGTCTTAAGTGTTATTATAATTAACTGTGTAGTGAATTTATGCCCACCCTATATATATATATATATATATATATATATATATATATATATATATATATATATATATATATATAATATCAGTGGTAAAAATACACATACATATGCAAAATATATAAATATATATACATATATACACATACATATATATATGTATAAAAAATAATTCCAAGCGGATAGAATCTAGGTAGACCTCAATGTCCAGGACAGAGTAAGGATATAATAAAAAAGGCTTAAACACTAATATTCCATGGTCATAATTTATTCCATTGGAATCGTAAATACGATGCAATTCATCAGACCTACAAATTCAAAAAGAAAACAGAAAAAAGACTTCAATGTTCATATATATATATATATATATATATATATATATATATATATATATATATATATATATATATATATATATAT
>OZ010597.1:46089555-46109555 GCA_963932145.1 Acanthosepion lycidas | reverse complement strand
AATGTTTGCTTTATTTCATCGTTATAACCGGAATTTATTGTTGTACTTCTTTATAGTTCTTTTTTCATAATCATAAATGTTGCCAACCTCAGAGAGTAATTTCATTATATATATATTAAAAATATATCTATCTCAATATATATATATATATATACATATATACATACGATGAAATTACTTTCTGATGTTGGCAACATTTATGATTAAGAAAAAAGAACTTTTCATTCAAATCTAGAATAACTACACAATTTGATTTAATGAATTGTAGTTGCTTTCGGCTAGTTTTGCTAAATTTTGGTGTCTAGTGAAAGTCTCATATAAAACTTTTATATTTTATATTCTTTTATCATAAAAGATATTATATTTTAAAATAAAATATATATTTGTTTTATAATAAAATGTTATATTTTATCATAAAAGATATCATATTTTATATTATTTTATAATAAAAGAAAAATTTTTAAAGAATGCATAATTAATGAATAAAAAACGGAAAATTTAGGGAAACATTAAATGAAAAATTAATGAAAGAAAAAAAGGGGAAAAATGGTATAGTTTTAAAGTCTCCCCCCTGATAAATATTTCGTCTTGAATTTTATATTAGAAATGATTTCACCTCGAAGCATCTGCTACATTGTTTCTAATTTTTCCATCTGCTTTTATTTATTTGTTGAGTCATCCCTTCGCTTTTCATTTCCTATAAGTTTGAAAAGTCCAGTCTGATTGACTATAAAGTTATAAAAAAATACTAACGTACGGAATAAGTTGGAATGATTGTGCAAATTTTCAAAGAAACCTGATTATTAAAGAAAAATCCTCGAACAAGGAAGTTGGTTCTTTTCCGAAAAAATTGTTTGTCAAAATTCTTTTTGTTTTAACAATGTCTTGTTTGTAGCCGGAAGACCTGTAAAATCGAATATTTCTAAGGACATTGGATTTTTAGACACTTGACACAAAACAAAACATTCCACAGAAACAAAATCACTGATTGTCCTTTATTTTGACATCTCTAATGTCGAAAAGAGTTAAAGTTTCAGGTAACCGCGTGCAAAAATTGAAACAAGTATTCTTACCGGTAGTAATGCAGACCAAGAAGGACACCGCGGCGATAACTGCTACCATTTTCGTGTTGATTAAAACAAATAGATATGATAACCCAATATATATACCCAAGTCGGGAAGTTATTCAGTAAAAAAAAAAAAAATATCTGGGGAAAAGTCCCATACGGGCGATAAGAAGAGAAGACGTCTACATGCCTACGAGCAGATGGTTTATCTGAGGGACCAGTGATAATGTTTTATTAGAGCTGATAATCTTGGCCTAATTTTAAGGACAGGCTTTATATATGTCGCATGTGTATCAGCTTCGGGCGACATTTTATCAGATTACGTCAAGGACATCTTTGAGATTGGATTGGGTAATTATGGAACGCTTTGTGGATCTCATTTTTATTATTTAAAACACGATTGCATACGAATGTACGGGTGGTCCGAAAGTCTTGTCACCCCAACCAAAAAGTAATTAGAACAATGAAAGAACAAGTAATACATTAAATACAATGCCACGTGTTACTGGATTCAGTTTATTCACTTCCATTGACGCTGTCGCCCATCGAGAAGGTCTGTATGAAACACCATCGTTTTCGTGGCGCAAATTGATGCGGCGTCATGTCCTGTATGATATTTTACGAAACAGTGCTTTGTTGATTGTTGCAAAGGTTCTCTGAACGGCACCCTTCAACTGACTGGTATTCAGCGGTTATCATTCATATGTAACTCTCTTTGATAAAACCCCACATAGCGTTGAAATAGAAAATTATATTATGTAGGGGTGATAAGACTTTCGGACCACCCAGTAGAACCGCATGTCGCAACACTATAAACATACAATTTCTTAAATAGATCCGTACACACACACACATACACGCATGTACATACGCATACACACGCACACACATGCACTCATGTACACACACACACACACATATATATATATTGTATTGAATACAGGAGTGAGATTAGAGTTTGGAAAGGTGCTTTGTTGGGATTTCCCTCAATATCTCCTCTCCTCCATCCTGAGTCAGTAACGTCGGTCGCTTGGAAAAAATTTTGTTGCACCAAGAAGGCCTGTCAGTTATCCCGTTACCTAATTGAAGTGGTAAATACTACAGGAGACGAGGGTACTATTTTCTTTTTTAATTTTCTTTTTAGAATCTCTGCGTCTGTTTTGTGGCTTCCCTGTGTTGTGTTGATTAGAAACCAGATGTGGATCGCTGATTTACAAGAAAATTGACGTGTGATCTTCATACGCTCCTAGCAATAGAACATATATGTATTATCAGCAAAGAACCCGCGATTCACTGGTCGTCAATAGTGACAGTAGTATTTTGGAGAAGATCGATATATAAATAGCTGCCCCAGGAAAACTCTCACACACGGCAGACGGAGAATGTAGGCTTCGCGTACCGGACAAGAGATCACTTGCACACTGCAGACTGGCTGAGAGTAACTGATGAAATATTGGTGCGAATAAAAAATGTAATAAAGATTCAAATCCCGTGTTATCATTTAATCGGCACCCACTCTTCATTGCAGTGAGCCTACTAGATATCTCCTAAATATGGTAAGGTTTGGATACAAAATAACAAAAAGGTTGGCAAGCACAATGATAGACACTTAACAAAAGGCTAGATAGTAGAACAGTAGATTGATTGTTTTTTACAACTTATCAACTCTTTGTAGGTTATTTAAAGTCAGAAAATATTTTTAGATTGTAAGAATTTTCTTTTGTCGGGGATATTAATGATTTTAGTTATACAAATCTTACTATTTAACCCATAGCTGAGAGAAGAAAATGTAGAGTCCCAACTTTTCCAAAGGTATTTGAACGTAAATGAATATAATGAACCCGACTGGAATTGGAACTCGACTCTCTGAGTCTCTATCAGTTACACCACCCGCGCACCCAAGACTACAACCCTATGGTATTCCCAAGCGGTTACACATCTAGGTGCTAACCAGGATTCACATTGCTTAACTTCGGTGATCGTACTGGAACCGATGTTTCAAGGTGATATAGCCGTAACCCATACCAACTGCATATCCAAACTTACAGCACCTGGTATTCCCAAGCGGTCACACACCTAGGTATTGAACAGGCTCCATATTGTTTAACTTCGATGAACGTACGGGAAGCCCAAACGGTAGAAACAACTAAGATATGTATACAATGTATACAATGATAAAGCCTATAACGATAATTCTTCATCTCGAAAATTTCGACAAGGAAGATGTTTATCCAATATCTGGCACGACTTCAACATCTCTAAATAAGATATATGTCAGTTTTCATATATAAAGATAATAAACATTGAAACATGCATGAAGGTCACATTTCTGCAGCTTATATTGATAGCTTGCCAATGATAGCGTGATCAAAATGAAGATTTTATCACGTTTCTTATTTCTTCTCTTACGCTCATTCTGTGTGCCGTGTACATTCAGGACGTAGGCGATCATGCTTTTGTACAACTTCTTGCTCGTGTTTTTTGTTGTTATCAGCAGTACTTTCTCCATTATGATCTTTCTCTTTGAGGTTATTTGTTCCGCCATGCAAACCTTTCACGTATGTTATTTCTTCTCTTTCTTTGTGCCGTGTCCATTCAGGATGTCGGCAGTCATGGTTCTCCATAATTTTGTAGCTATCATCATCGCCATCACACACACATACATACATACATACATACAGATCACACAGCAAGCATTCATTGGCTAATCTCCTGAAAACTAGCTTGCTGATTGGTCAATTCCGACCAATCAAATCGGCTGAACGCGAGGAATATTTTTCCCGCGCACAAGGCTGGGAGCCTGTCAGGTGAGACACAACCTTATATAAACAAAACACGAATAAGCCTCTCTCGTTCTCTTCGTTCATCTTTTTCCTTGCTCCTAAGACGTAGTCTTCAAGAACTCCCGTCTTAACTGTGCGGTCAGACGTTAAAGAACATGGCCAACAACTCTTACCGACTTTTACGCAAGTCGCCAGCAAATTTCGCCTGTCAACAAAAACCTATGACTTTACTAACAACATTTCAAACGCACACACAAACACAGATTTTTATAATACATATATACATATCTCTCTGTAACTTAGCCAAGTTCATTCAACCAGGACCCTGTTGATTTTTCTAACACAACACACTTTCTGATCAATTGTATTCTTGTGTTACCTATTCTAACAGCAGACTCTATTTAACATAGATTCCTGAACATTCTCTCTCAAGAGAACATCTTTCGAACATTCAATCACAAACCAGAAATACAATAAAAGGGGAGCAAATTTTTTTCCTTTAATCTGTACATTTCATTGCATGTTTGTTTTGTATGTTATATTTTCAATATATACTTGTTGATCCACATTTGGAGTTTCGTTGTTTTTCTTGAATCATTCAATGTACAAAAGATATATGCTCTAAGAACACGCAACAGTATCATATCCTTTGTAGCTCTTAATAACGTTTGTCTTTTTTATCTTTCATAAATCTTGCCCTGCTATCCATTGGTGCGAATAAGAAATGTAATACAGATTCAAATCTCGTGTTATTTAATCGACACCTGCTCTTCATTGCAGTGAGCCTACGAGGTATCTCCAAAACATGGTAAACTTTGGGTTCAAAATTACAAAAAGGTTAGCAAGTAAAATGATATACACTTGGAAAAGGGCGTTCGGCAGATTGATTGATTCGGGTTTTTTGCAGCTTGTCAATCCTTTGTAGGTTATTTAAAGTCAGAAAATATTTTTAGATTGTAAGAATTTTCTTTTTTTGGAGATAATAATGATTTTAGTGATACAAGTCTTACCATTTAACCCATAGCTGGGAGAAGAAGATGTAGAGTCCTGTCTATTACAAGGGTATTCAGTCGTGATGCATGGCGTCCATTCCGTTCAGAAATGTCTAATCTATAAAATATAAGTAACCGCTTTCTCAAATTCATCTTTTAGTCGGATGAAATCGCAAAGGACGTTTCGTGTCACACTTGTTATGAGTTGTTTTCCTGTTTCCCGCTTACCTTCACTCTGTCTTATGAGTATCAAAATTTTCACGCCTTCTTTCCTCATTATATGTCCTAAAAAATTCAAATGTCTTTTCCTGATATATAAGTATCCTTTTTGTTTCCATTTTCTCTAAAACTTCGTCGTTGCTCACATATTTAGTCCATCGTATTCTCAGCATCCTTCTGTAGAAGCACATTTCTATTGCTTCAAATTTCTTCTTCATCTGTGATGAGATTGTCTAACATCTACTGTCACATAGAAGGACTATTGTTTTTCTCTGCTTTTGTCTTCGATATGTTATGTTTGATTTGGAGTGTTGAATTCTTCAAGCATTCTTTCCTCATCTTGTGTCCCAAAAGATTTTGTTGTTTCTTTTCCTGTCACTGCAAGTTTTTTTTTTTATATATATATACATTTGACGAAATGGTCTGGTTTTCTCTGTCATATAAGAATGTAGGGCGTGTATAGTCAGTGGGTAGTATCTTTACGGCAACCCGGTCGACTCTGCTTTATTCAGGTGAATTGGGATACGGAATTGGAATAGGAGCCGCGCCTCAAAAGTTAACGTATTATCGGGGGATCTTCTAAGAAGAAGAACGGAGTAAACTCAACCTCCCCGGTGCAAAGCTATTTCTCAATTTTGCCTTGAATGTCACCACGAACTACAATTACAACAGGAGGAGTGATCAAAGCGACGCAAAATGTGCTAAATTAATAAATGATGATAATATAAAGTTCGATATCGCATAGAAATCTAACACACTTTCATTATTTTTAATATTATTTTTGAAGAAACTGCGCCAGGGATATTTTTGTCTAGTTCTTCAAGATTCTTAAAAACTAAAATATTAAATATCTAAACTATAAACTGTAAGTAACCACTTTCTCAAATCAATGATTAAAAAGATTTTAAATTCAACCAACTAGATTTGTCTGCCAATTTTCTTTTTTATATTTTCTAATAAGTTGTATCAATTTATTAAGCGTAGCTCAGATGCGACACAAGACCGAAAGCATGGAGAACAGTAAGGATCGAACTCACTCGTAAGTGATCTGGCGAAGAAAAGCCTACTAACTATTACACCACGTCGAAGTTTGTGATAATATTTATTTATTTTTTAATATTTATTAATACTTTTATTAATTTATGTCAACTTTTGTACTTTGATTTAAAATGAATCCTCTTTTTTTTTTTAAAAAAAAAAAAGCCCCCAAAGGTTTGTTTTCGTACGCAGAAAAGCTATGTCCAATAACTCTGTAAAAATATTTTGCACCAGTCTACTTTTAGATTGGTGCAAAAATAATGACGTAATAATGTCGTTTTTTGACGTATTTTTAACGTAAAAAAACGACATTATTACGTCATTATTTTTGCACCAACCTAATAGTACACTGGTCCCAAAAATATAATTTCAAAGTTTAACAGGTATTGTTTAATCCAAGGGACGTAATTCAAGTTATCTCCCTTAGATTAAGTCATCTTGAACAATGATCAAATTGAATTACTTCATGTCTAACAGATTTACTCGGGAATGTTTTATGTGGTCTTTAAAAGTTACTTGACATTTTATTTACTTGTTTTTTTATTTCCTCAACTAGAGTATTTGCATTCCAAGACAGTTATACAATGGAAAATTAAGGTCACGTGTTAAGCGAATCTGTAGAGATTCTTGTATTTTTTAGTAAGGTCTTTTTACGTCTTTCTTTATTTGTTCAATGTCTACAACTTTAACTTTATTCTGTACAAGTTCTGATTAGCTAAGTTTAATAGCAGTTTCTTCTGGCTTTCTTAGTGTTAATCATGATTCTGATTGTTCAACATGAAGACCATCGGTTGAAAATATTTGGAATAATGAAAATCTTAGTCTCAATTTCTGGAATGAAGAGGTATCATTATTTACATTATTAGTAATTATTATTAGTCGGACTAATGGCCTTCTATTTGGTATTATTAGGTTGGTGCAAAAATAATGTCGTTTTCTCACATGTGAGAAACAACATTATTTTTGCACCAACCTAATATTATTATATTTGTTATTATCACAACGTTTCGATTGTTGTGCCCTCCAGTTTTCTTCAGGTGTCCGGCGATCCGTGTTGACAATCGAGAATTCCGAACCTGAACCCTTTATTTAATCTCGTCTTATTTTTTTTTTATTTTTTATTTTTTATTTTTTATTTATTTTTATTTTTATTTTTTTTTTGTACTGCTCGGTTATAACACATCCTGTTTTCCATTGTATGCAAGTCAGTACTACTCGATCCAGGAATTGAACTCTCAATTCCTATACCACCAAATTCGCGAAACAATGCTTTAAATACATTAAATCACTAGCAGTACTAGACAAATAAGAGACGAGGTATGCGTCGACATAGAGAAATTAGAACAATCTACACCCGTATATTTAATAAAGGCGTTGGCTTGAGATTACCTGCAGGTTATCCGGGTCGACAAACACCTGAATAAGACCAGACAATAATAACAACAAAGATGAGTACATTAGTCCGACTGTAAATAATATAAGGAATATAATGTGCATTTTATCAACTGATTGGCAAGATTAAACTGTTAGAAACATATTTCGATAAATATCACGTGGTAAAAGTATCAAATATCAAAGTATGCTTTCTTGGTAAAATTCTTAATGAACATATTTTACATTTTCTATTCGATGAGGATAATTTTAGTTATTTTTAAATGAATAGTTTATGTGGTATATGTACATATTTACTTCCAGAACCTTTTATTAAATGGCTTAACACATTGACAGTCATATCACCATATATTGGTGATATGAATTTCTGCTTCGGCTGTGTCTCCATATGCTAGTGGTGAAGACCCTCCTTATAGTGGTGAATGACCCTTCTTCTCCTAGACCATGTTATTTACCCATAGTTGGATTGAGAAGATCCATATCTGGAATTCGAACTCGGATCTCCGATACCTTAATCCAAGCCGCTATCCATTACTCTCTCTCTCTCTCTCTCTCTCTCTCTATATATATATATATATATATATATATATATATATATATATATATATATATATATATATATATATATATATATATATATATACAGGAGTGAATGTTTGTGTCATCTCCACCTCGTTGGGAACTGATACATCGAGTAGCCCTCTACCTCGAGTAGCTCTTGGGCCTTGTACCGGGTGAGCACCATTATGAAAAAAAACAATTATTCACTGGAAACAGAGAAACAACGCACACAAAACATCCTTTACAAATAGTTAATGTGCAACCAGCTTTCTAAACATATTTAATATTGCTGCCACATATGGCCCGGTGCTCCTGCTGTATATCTAGAGCTCCTTGATAAAATCCAAAGAAGAATCAACAATATTATTGGTCCTGATCTGGTGTCTCGGGTTCAGTCACTTTCACACCGTCGTAAAGTTACTTCCCTGTGCCTTTTCTATAAATACTTTCATGTTAATTGTTCAGATGAGCTCTTTGCTGTGCGGTACAAGATTGGCAACAAAACCTCATCAATTTAGGGTCGAATTGGCTAGATGCGGGATATGGAGTGGTTAATCTATAGTGATATGAAAAAAAAAAAGATTATTTTTCGTTGCAATGTTACTTTTTCACTTCCGTGTTACTTTTTTGTCAACTTTATTCAAACTATGTCGTTAATAGGACGTGTGAAAATACAGATAAGCTCCCAGGGAAGCTTGGTTAAATGCACCATCTGTTTTCACTGACAACGCTGCAAGGACTCAACAGTTTTGCAAAAGGTCAAATCTAATCTTTAAAGCCATCACTCTTCTACACGATCTTTCTCAGCGCCATATTTGTTTTGACAGTAGTAATGTTTGTTATAGTAGCAGTTGTCTTATTTTTATTCTTTATTTTATAGAAAATATTGTCAGCCATTACTATTAGTATTTACTTTGATCTTAATATAGGATTAGAAACATTTTTTAAAAAGTTGTATCCCGTCCTGGGTATGACGTTAAACTGCATCCAACAGCAAGGCCTCTGATCAGGAGGTTTTGAGGAGCATGGAACCACCTCTTAATTGCTGGTGTTCCCAGGTCCACCCTGACCCGGGGTAGTAGCACCTGTTAGGGTCCCAGCTATGGGCAAATAGTTAACTCCTAGTTTTCCAAGTCTTACTCACGTCCTGGGTATGACGGTAAACTACATCCGCGTCCTGGGTATAATGATAAACTACATCCGCGTCCTGGGTACGGCGATAAACTGCATCCAACAGCAAGGTCTCAGATAATGTTTTCAGAAAAATAATGTTGCCAGCTCTAAGTTTTTGAAACAATAATGTTGCCAGCTATACGTTTTTTGTGAAAAAGTAATGTTGTCAGCTATACGTTTTTTGGTAAAAAAGTAATGTTGTCAGCTATACGTTTTTTGTAAGAAAGTAATGTTACCAGCTATACGTTTTTTTGTTTTTTGTAAAGGAGTAATGTTGCCAGCTATACGTTTTTTATAAAAAAGTAGTGTTGCCAGCTATGCGTGTTTTTGTAAAAGAGTAATATTGCCAGCTATACGTTTTTTGGGGTTTTTTTTTTGTAAAAAAGTAATGTTGTCAGCTATATGTTTTTTTTTTTTTTTGTAGAAGAGTAATGTTGCCAGCTATGCGTGTTTTTTTTTTTTTGAAACAATAATGTTGCCAGCTATACATTTTTTATTCCATACAAAATAGGCATTTAAAATTCATATAAACTGGATTTGGCATTAAATAACCCACAGTGGTTGATATGCCATAAAACCCAAAGAAACAAACAAACAAAAAGTTGTATCGGCTTTAAAAAATGTTTGAAACAGTTTTAAACCGGATGTACCTGTATGCCAAAGAGTTGATGGCACTGGAGAAACAGTGGAACGAACGAAGCAAATTTTATTTGAGCTGTACCCATATTTTAGCAGAAAAAATAGACGACCACAAAATATGCACGTGGACAAAGCATATTATATCAAATACCTTGATATATAATGTGTTGGGTGTCACAGAAAATGCGTTACTCATGCATAAAACAAACAAAAATAATAAATAAATAAAAGGAAAATGTTAATATACAAAAAGATAAAAGTAAGAGAATAGGATAATTGCCTTCACTTCCGGTTATGTGGTCAGACTGAGTAACTGAAATGAAACAGCCACGTAAAGGGCTTCGTCCCAAGGAAAATGCGGGAAACACAAGGATATTTCTCACTAGAAAGGCGTACACAGTATGTTATTATTGCTGTATTATATTTAGGCATCGATATTCAGAGAACTTAAATCTATTACTTCGTCACTTATTTTAATGCAACATTTTACTTACAATTATTGCCACATGACGCAAACAACAATCAATGCATTATTTAAATAAAATATCCGTAAATAATCAGCAGGCGGGAATACGGGCGATTCGTCCAGGGCGACACTTTTATGGGTCAGGCAATTTTGAGTCTGCTGTATGAGATTTTATAGGTTGTATGGAAATAAAAGTGGTTTTAATGTCGGAACACTATTCACAGTTGAAGGCCCTTTTTTATTTCGAGTAACAAACTATGGCATATGTATTTAAGTAATTGTTATCTTGGCCGAACAATAAACATAATCCAATGATGTATTCACCCTCCTTCCTCATTATGTGTCCCAGAAACTTCAGCTGCCTCTTCCTGATATTAAGTATAAGCCTCCTCCTTGTTTGCATCCTCTCTAAGATATCATCGTTGCTCACACGCTTGGTCCATAATATCCTTAGCATCCTTCTGTAGAAACACATCTCTGTCGCCTCCAGTCTCTTCTTCATCTTTGAGGAAATCGTCCAACATTTACCTTTTTCATATGGCCTCAAATTTCCCTTGTAATTGATCAAATGTTAAAGTTTTCTTAGGGGCTTACAGAATCTACTCATGGCCTATATTTTGATATTTGAATTCTCGAATCTATTGTTGCTGATTGCGAAGAACACCTCCTTATATGTTCAAGTTTCAGGGACCCTAAAATATAGTTTTGCCTGAAAATTTCATACTTTATTGCGAAAAGAGATTACCACAAATTGAATTTTGCATATCAGAATTAGAAATTTCAAATTAAATTCAAATGTTGATTAAAGCAGATATAAATTCCCTGAGTTTCCTTGAAGTGCTGCATGATGCAATTAAAATAAATAATACGTTAAACTCAATGAATAAACATAGTTTGCATTTTGCATCAAATACATTTTATACAGTAGGCAATGTTCACCGTGCTCATGAGAAGTTCCCGCCAATATTGTGAATGCAAGTTTACAAAAGAAAATGGGGTATTCGCAGGAAAATCCCAGTTCTCTGAACACAAATTATTTCAAATCATCAAAAATAATCAAAATAAGATAAAATTAAAACGTAAGATTCAAAAGATAACAGAAATGTTCTAAAATACACATTTTATTTTAAATATATATATATATATATATATTCTTTATTAGTCAATCTCTTTATGTACACATTTTTTTCATCAGAAAATATAGGATTTATTTGAGGCTTGAACGTAAATCAATTTATATATTTATATTTATTATTTATATAAGTTATATTTTTTTTAGCAAACGTGAATAAACGTGTTCACAATAAGACGTAATGGCAAAAGGACGGTCTCTCTTATGACATCGCTTTTATTTTAACTAACTTCACATTTAGGCAATGTTTATTGTTTTAAAAAGCGATGATCAGGATTGGAATAAAATCTAAAATTATGATGAAAGTGAATCTATACATTTTCTTTGTTCTTGAGAATTGACAACAAAAAATATTAAGCACTATTTATTTATTAAATTCTTTATTTTCAAGAATAATTTTATATTTACAACATTCTAAAAAAAAACTTATACAATTTAAAACTAATGCAACGCAATATTTATCATTTACCAATTTATAAAGAAATAAACGTGAACACAATTTTTTTATTCATAAATTTATAAATATTTACTAAATTATTAAAATATGTGAACCAACAATAAGCAAATCCTTATTACGTACCATTTTATAAAATTTGAATGAACTGGCAATTAGCCGATGTTTTGCCAACCATTCTAATAAATAATATAGCAAATAAATAGTGTATATAAACAATCTAATAAATAAAAAATAGTGTTTATTATTTTTCTTGTCAAGTCTTAAGAACAAAGAAATTGTATAAATTCATTTTTATATGTTTAGGTTTTATTACAATTTTAATCATCTCTTTTTAAAACAATAAACATTGCCAAAGAGTGAAAGGTAGTTAAAAAAAAAAGTGTCATGAGAAAATCGTCATTTTGACACTCCGTCTTGTTGTGGGCACGTTTAGATATGTTTGCCTTTCTTTTTTCTTTTTTTTTTTTTTTTTTTTTTTTTTGTCAAAAATTGATGCTGATTGAAAGAAAGTTTTATAAAACCTTCAAGAATATTCATCAGAAAAAATTTCTAAGCAGATTCACTATTTTGATTCAATGCGAATTACTTCCCCTTGTTTTTATATCAGCAAGACTTTAGTTTAATTTTCGCACATAATTAAAATCAACAGGGCGCGCTTACCACAGCGCCATGTTTATAAGCTGATCTCATAGACCATTGTTGCCGTAGTCAGTTCACATATTCTTGTAGCTGTTCTTAATGTATGTGTATTATTCCAGATCATGCCAGAATATACTTTGTACTTTATACTTATGTCCGTGGAGGAAGCCAATTGCAGGAGTGACCTGGTGTAACTGCGAGGTGTTTCTTTTTCTTTTCCTATGTGGGTTACATCTCAAGGCAACCTTCAAGTATTCTTTCATTGAACATCTTCAGGACATGTGTCACCCACATTTTTCCATATCAAGGGACATATACTGCTTGTCCTTCTAGACAGATCTTCATTCTACTTGTTCTATGTGTCGTGTCCCTTGAATGTGTTCGCCATTATGGCGCTCCACAATTTCCTGCCCTTTTGTAGATCTTAGTAAATTCTGTTTTTTGTTATCTCTCCTAAATTTTGTTTCGCCATCCATTAACTGAAGCACTTTAGGTAGGTTATGCGTTGTATTCTTCTGTCCTGTGAGTATCAAATTTTCCACGCCCTCTTTTCTTATTATGTGCCCTAGAAATTTCAAATGTCTCTTCTTGATATTAAGTATAAGTGTCCCTTTTGTTTGTAATTTCTCTAAAACTTCGTCGTTGCTCATTGTTCAGCCCATAGTTCTCTTAGCATTCTACTGCAGAATCACATTTTTGTTGCTTCAAGTTTCTTCTTCATCTGTGAGGAGATTGTCCAAGATTCACTGACATATAGGAGAAATGATAATACGTCACAGCTCACTACTCTTCTTTTTGTTTCTAACGAAATCTGTCTGTTTCTTAATATTTTGCTTAGTTTTTGGAAGGCATCTTTTGTTATTCCAATGCACCTCTGTGTTACACTTTCCATCTTCTGGTAAAAACATTTTGGGATATTTAAATTGTGCCTGTTTGATTTTGGTATTTTCCGCTATTAACTTACATGTTAGAATTCTTGTTAGGCCAGTAAATGTACAGCTTTCATGAGCACCTACGATGGAAGACGTTAGCCATTTTCATGTCTTTTTATAGCCTCTCCAGCAATAAAGGACGGTTTTGACATTGATTGGTCTAGTAACACGAAAAAGACGGTTTGGATTGTGATGAGTCTATGTGAAATGTAGAAAATAAAATCTTGGCAGTGACCTTTATTATGTGAAAAAAAAAATGGTCATTTTAGAAAATGAAGAATTTTTATTGATAAATCTTCAACACATCTCATTGAGAAAAGTAAGTCTTACGAAGCACCATTAATAAATATGTTCGACATTGGATGCATAATGAACGTAGGTTATCTGCTAGTTAAATCCAGTCTTTATGACCGATTTTTACAAGTGTGAATACAACGTAAAGGTGCTTCGATGGAAAGAAAAATCCCTTCTCCGTGGATAGTAGTGTATTAACAAGGTTCAAGAAGAAAGAATATAACGTGCCTGACGATCAATAATCAATATTCATACGAATGTTTTTTAATCACCACACCTTCATCAAACATGGCGGTTAATCAAAGGAAACTAATATTTCAAATCAGTGTTTCTGAATATTATAGCTGCAATCTATCGAGAGAGAACTGTTAATTAAGTTCTTTAGTCTGTTCTCTGATTAATATTGACTTATTTAGAGTTTTTCTTAAAATTGCTCTTTCTATAGATCTTTGTACAAATTTTATTTTGCTTTCAAACTTTTTTTAATTCCCATATTTCGCACTCGGACATTATAACTGGTATTATACATTTATAATACACTTTAGGTTTGAAGTCTATAGGTTTTCAGTATATCTCTATATTGTTAAATCTTTTCCGCTCAGTCGTTATTCGTCGCTTTATTTTATTTACGTGGACTTTCTTTAACGTTATCACCTGTTCTAAATATAATCATTCTTTCTTTTTCAGTTTTCCATCTATTTTTATGATCTGTTTTCAGAACGTTACAATTGAATATTACCTTTGAATTCTTTTATATTCATTGAGGATTTTTCCCATTTGGGTCATTACGCATTTCATGTAATTCATTCGATTATTTTGATATAAACAAAATGACGCCAACAAATCGTAAATGGCTTAAATATGATCCGTTTATATTCACCCCCAGTTATTCTCAGTTCATTTTCAATATCATATGTTTATGGTGTTGTGCAAATAATTTAGTAGAAATCATATCTCCATTGCTCCACTCCTTTTCAAGATTTTATTGTCTTTGTTTAGGCGAATTTTTGCTGCATTGTTAACATTTTTTTTAATAACTCGGCCTCGGAGGGGACCAATTACTGGTGAGTGTTCTACTGAGTCAATTTGACTTTTCATGGACAATGCAGTGTTTCTACTTTTTTTTACGTTTTCTAATGGTCATTCAGTCTTTAGTTCGCTTTTATTGTTTTAAAAAGAAGAGGACGAAGGAAAATTTTGCAAGTATCATATATATATATATATATATATATATATATATATATAACATAAGACAGATTTATGATCTTTAAAAACATATAACACAGATTTATGATCTTTAAAAACATGCATTAATGATGGGTTGCTGCCTCAATAGAAATTTCTCTATGTTTCTGTCTGACTCTCTCTCTCTCTCTCTGTGTTTTTGTCTGCATCTCTCTTTTTTAATACATCTCTCTCTCTCTATATATATATATATATATACATATATATATATATATATGTGTGTGTGTATATATATATATATATATATATATATATATATATATATATATATATATATATATATTGGGGAAAACAAATTGGAAAAAGGTTTTCGTGTGACGCATTTTGTCCTTCAGAAAACTTTTTACACTTTGTCATGCATTTTTCCTTTTTATTGTTTTTGATATATATATATATATATATATATATATATATATATATATATATATATATATATATATATATATATAAAATTACACTTCATTTTCATATATTGCAAATAAACATTCATAAAATGCGCGGGAACATTTTTCCAGCTGAAAACTTTTCATCTTCTTTGATCACATCGTCTTTATCTGACGCTAAACTGTATTTCCTGATAAATACTCGCGTAATAATTGGATTAGGGATTAATGGATATAATGGATTAATGGATATAATTGGATTAGGGATTAATGGAACAAAGTTTGGCCATTTTTTTTATGTTCGATTGTACAGATTTGAATCATTAAATGACCTAGTATTCTGTGTTCGAAGTTGGATCGTGTCGTGGAGTTGACAGCGTTCAAGAAACTAGTAGAATGGTCGGAGCTAATTTTATTTGTCCTGCATTCATGAAGGAATCGTCCTTTTTCTTTTTCTTTAGGAAAAATGGTCATATTTTTTACATATTGTATCAAATATACTGATATGTAATTTAAGCAATTGATTAGTTTTTTTTATTATTATTACGTTAAACATTTTTAGTGACTACAAGTGTTTCAGTAGATATCCTTGTTCATTTACAGTGAAATTAACATCTACCGGACTAGGTAATCGAAAGTCTTTTTTTTTTCAATCGTTTCACCTCCTGACATGTAGAGTCAATAAAACGCAAGTGTTACTGAAGCTGGAAGCAAACGATAAAGACGTTGGTTAGGAGAAAAAGCAAACAAAAAAAAAACAGGTAGACAGAAGATGGTGATTGACGGCGCCCTTAAATTTTTGAAGATCGTAGGTGACAGTGAAACAAGAAACCAGAAAAAAGTTCATAAACGTGAAGTGCTGGCGAAGAAACTATTAGAATAGAACTTACGGTTGCATCTAACTATTTCAATAATAAAACGATGAGATCTACGCGATCGAAGTACCAAGAAGGAAAGCTGACCACTCCATTTTGCATAAATGGCGCCAAGTAGTGCAATACTCTTACAAAATATAAAATTTAAGAGCCTAAAATTTCTTTTATTTTCTTTCCTTTCGTTATTTTTATCATCTTAAAAGTTAAAATAATATTCATAAAATTTTTATAGAGAATAAAAACGAAAATAAACATAAAAACTACCCTTTAAAAATGAATTTTCTCGTTTTGTACCCGTGTGGCATGCAAACTTTTCCCGCTATTTAATTGTTAATAAGACTTTCGATGCTCTAGGCCGGTAGACATTAAATCCACTTTAAATAAACAGGTAAGTCTACTAAAATTCATGTACCTAATAAAATAATGCTTATACTAATAAGAAACACTGATATGTATATTAAACCAAACACACACACACAGAGTCAAACACATATACATAAAATGGTACATTTTGCTGCTTATAAGACGCATTTTTTTTTTCAGTATAAAATATCTCCAAAAAACAACCCTACTTCCTATAAATCGAAGGGTGTTATATGTTTTGGGGTGTGGGGTGCGCGTCAGCTCCCCAGTTACATCCGATTCTGAGCCCTTGAAAGTAAAAGAAGTCCAGTGATCCAAAATTAAATTAACACCGTTTTGAAAGAAGTTATTTATGCAGTTGGGATACTGGGATAATAACAAGAAACAAAATCCGTGCTGCAGTAAAATACCGACTTAAGCAACATCTACCTTCCTTCCTATCTTTCTTCCTTCCATCCTTCCTAATCTACTGGTCACAAAGCAGCATCGTTTATGGAAGACACTTTAAGAATTTGTTGTAGCATACCTACGGACGATAATGGATATGCCCCCATTACATAAATACAGTAGTAAATAATGTATGTTGGTCTGCAGTTGGAGATTCGTCTCCAGCTGTGCCGATCAAACTCTCTGCTTTCGGGAAGAGAGGATCCCCAGACGAGGGTGTGTCGTAGGGCAAAGTCTCGTCATAGGAAACAGCTACCCGACCACGCTTTATACGGAGTCTACGGGGCTCGGATACTCAACATTAAATTCGGCCTTGTGCCACATCTGACCGCGTAGGGTGGTTGGTAGATATCCTGCAGTTGGAGATTTCTCTCCAGTTGTGCTTGTTAAACTCTCTGCTTCCAGGCAGAGAGAATCCTCAGACGAGGCTATGTTTAAGGGCAAAATCTCGTCTCGGAAAACAGTTACCCGAGCTCGTTTTATGTGGGGGTCTACGGGGAATTTTTGTCCGAACCTACAGGTTCGGATACCCCACATTAAATTCGGCCTTGTGCCACATCTGACCGCAGGGTGGGGCGGTTTGTAGATATCCTGCAGTTGGAGATTCATTGTGGAATTCACTTGACTCATTTCTAGTAGTTGACTACTTCTACGCGCCGCTGGCGAATCTTATATGTGTTGTTCTTGTCGTAAGTATTATCGTTCATTACCAACCTTCATTTGATTATTCTATTCAGTAACCTTCCCTAGGTTACAACAGAATTATACTACTGTATACTACGCTTTCTTTAGTATATGTTGTGTATTTTTGCTTAATTAAGAAATCATACTTAAGATTTGTGAGGATTTCAGTCTGCAATAAGGTTGCGTTACATTCTAAATAGTTACCATAAGTTTGCTACTTTTCAGTCTTTAATGAATTCGTCGTGATTAATCAGGTTTTCATGCTGAAATATGCTATTCAGCCGATAAAATTGGAGATAGTGTAGAGTGTTATGAAGTACAGGGAAAAAACATTTTTTCCTAATTCTTCCATAAATTTCTTTTTTGGCTGGGTGGGCTATCTACTGCATCGGAGCGTCCTATAAGTAGCGAAATACAGTACATGTTTTCAAATATTAATGTATACGTACACACCTACATACATATGCATATAAAGCCATGCTTACCAATATATATTAAAGTAAAGCATGCAGACACACATACATTATTAATGAATATGTTTGACATATTTACGTGTATTACGAGTGAGAACCATAAGTACAGGTATTTATGCCAAATTATCTACCATGGCCGGGTGTGGTCGTCGGGTCGCTGCGTAGATGTGCACCTAATCCGCTCCTTCCACATGTTACGCTATACATTCATTCATGCGTAGCGTGTCTTGGGCAAAGTAGACTTGAGGGTGCCCATCCCTCCCCAGCTTAGACCACAGCCAATGTCCTCCGACTTGAAGGCTTGCCTTAGTCGCAGACAAGTGGCCGCTGATTCCATCACCCTGGCCATTCACTTCGGCTTAGAAAGCCATTCGATATCAATGCCCATATTTGTATCAATATGAATTCCGTACATACTGGTAGCATTTTTTCTTGTAAACATGTCTTATTTGATAAAACAGACGTTTTATGTCTATTACATTTATTGATATTTTTTTTTTGTGTCTGTGTGTATGCGAATAACGTTTCACAAATGTGACTGTTGTTGATGTATAAAATAGCCAAAATTCATATTGGTTAATCGAAGCCTTTGACTCAGATGAGTCATCATCAAAGATGCGTTCAAGGAAAGAGGAGAAAATAAAATTAAGTATTTCTTTTTTTTTTTTAAGCAGCAGATTGTTCTTTTAACAATATTGTTATTTTATCTCACTACTTTCTTTTTAGGTAAATCCATTGCGGTAGAACATTTAAATGTATAACGGCAACGTGTAAGAGCAACGTGTAATGACATGTAATATTTTATATACATTCAAGAATACAGTGTCTCATTTTACAGTTAATCTTATTAATGGGTGGTTGCTTACGCTGAATTTAAATGGTTGTAATTAATCTTTGGTCTTTTCTTTTCTTTTTTTTTTTTTTTTGTAATTGAATTTATGAAGTACTGTAGTTTTATTAGAAAAGAATTGTCTAATATTATTATAATTACTGTGGTGCATATTGGAAACTTTGAATGAACCAATATAAATTTTAGCGATTTTATACATTAACAGCCATATTTCTGAAAGATTATTCGCACACTAGGAAAAAAAATATCAGTAAATTTAATAGACCTAAAAAGTCTCTCCTTTTAATAAGATATGTATCAATATAAAGGGTGTCCTTGAAGTCTGGACACATAGGTAATCTCATTAAATCATTTTTTTTTTACCTCCAAAGATTAAACATGGTTTTGTCAAAAGAAGAAATAATAGACTTCTTTTCCTCTGATATGCTAAAGGAGGTGTACTCAATGAAAATCACAGATGCAACACACTTGATTGAACTCATAAGAAGTGAATATGCTAAAATTGATGTCAATGTGGAGTTATTGCATCGAATTCACGTGAATCTTGCAAAGCGTATCAACCTTTGCATCACAAATGATGGAAATCATATTGAAGATGATATTTATTAATATTCCAATTCAATAAAATATTGTTTAAAATTTTATTTTTTCAAAAAAAATGCATTTTTTGTCTATGTGTTCAGACTTTAGGGACACCCTGTATAACCATATATAGAACAGGAATGTTATAATTTAAATTGAATACATATACGTATACACTATATATTATATAGGCTCAGCTTATATGTAGGGAGCTGAAAAGTTCTTGGTACGATTCCCCAAATTCTGACAAAATATACACGCATCAGAATTTTAAAATGAATTTTGATCGGGCCGAGAACTTTTCAGAAAACTCC
>OZ010597.1:45939555-46084555 GCA_963932145.1 Acanthosepion lycidas | reverse complement strand
TGCTAACCATTTACACGAACTCGTTAGGTAAGTTATTCGCTATTTTACTCTGCCTTGCTTTTAATATGTCCTGTGAGTATCAAATTCTCCAATCCCTCTTTCCTCATTATGCACCCTAGGGATTTCACCTCTCTTTCTGATTCTAAGTAGAAGCGTCCTTTTTGCTTTCATTTTCCTTAAAACTTCCACGTTACACACATGTTCAGTCCATGGTATTCTCAACATCCTTCAGCAGACATATATTCCTGTTATCTAAATTCTCTTTATCTGGGATGTGATTGTTTAGCATTCACTGCTACATAGAAGGACTGATATTACGTAATAATTCAGCGTTTTTTTCTTTGTTTCTTAATACTTTGTTTAACTTTTGAAAGATATTTTTTTGTTATTCCAATCCATCTTCGGATTTCGGTGTCACATTTTCAGTCCGCTTCTAAAACAGATTCCCAGATATTTAAATTTTCGTACTTGCTCGATTTTTGGCATCTCCACTTCGTAGTCAGCATCTTGGGATGTTCCTTTTGCTAACGACCATGCAATCTGTCTTCTTACAATTGATGTTTAATCCTTTCTTCTTGCTTTCTTTTATTACCTTCTGTATGAGTTCCTGTAATTTCTTTTCATGTCTGATTTCAATACTGCGTTAAAACCATCAGGATTGTCCCACTATAAATGTTGAATAGGTCCGATGCGAAGACACATTTCTGGGTATTTACTGAATTCATTTTTTATCCGTTTGCAGCTAGTTTACTCCCAGCATTACTTCTGAATTATTCTGATAGCTTTTCCCAAATAAATAAAGCTTACATAATATTTCAAGCAGTTCTTTATAACATATTTTATCAAACGGTTTTGCATCATCTATTAGAAATATACGTATACGTCCTTTTGCACTTGAACAAGAAAATGAATTAGTGTAACCCGGATATAAGAGAGTTGTCGGGACCGGAGAAGAAGTATCTTATATCCGGGATTATCTTATATCCGGGTTCGGTCTATTTTGTTTAGGTAAGTATGGGAATAATTTGGGACCAGAGAAAAGCTCTCTTATATCCAGGTTTCTCTTATATCCGGGTTTCTCTTATATCCGGGTTACACTGTAGTACAAAAAAATAGCAACGTTAAGCCTGTAATTGGAATAGACAAAAGAAACCGCAAAAGTCTGCCAAGAAATCCAGTAGCAGAACATTCAGATATTTAACTAAAAGATTACATGAACATAAAACGAGATCTTTTACAAAACAAGGTACTCAATGTATTGCTCATAAGAAGTCTAACAATAATTTCAACTTAAAGAACGCAATTTTAATTAAAAGAAGGTCATTTTGGAAGGTGAAAATGTATTGAAGATGTTACTAATTTCAGAATCTTCTACCTTAAATTTGCATCTAGTATCATACTGTATATCACTCTTCCTCACAAAATTACTACTAATACAATCTGGTATAATAAAAAAACAATAAGGATAAAAATTAAAATAAAAACAAAAGCAATAAAAAATCTTCTAGCTGTATCGGACACCAAACTTTAAACGTCGGGCATCTGTATAAACTGTAATCGGCGTTTGTTGTATTCCTCTCCCACTTTTCCCATTTTTATAGAAAAAAAACCCCCTGTCATTTGTCTGAAGAAGTTCCATACCGGAATGAAACGCGTCAGTAAGTTTTTCTTTTTTACGCATATATATATATATATATATATATATATATATATATATATATATATATATATATATACAGCAATATACAGTGCTCGGTGTCTATAGTATAAAGAATCCGAAATAAGAAAACTAACCAACGAATTCCAGTCGAATACATTACATTCACTTACTTGCTAATACCCTTGCCAAAGGTATGAATAATCTTCTTCTCCGCCCCTCCCCCCAGCTATGGGTAAATAGCAGGACAGACAAGGTTCTATAGACTTAGATACAACTGGTCTACTTCAGAAAGAAATGGCAACCTACTGCAGAAAAAAATCTACCTCGTGTATCACGCATGGCACATAACTGACTGACTGAAACAAGACAGAGCCGGACTAACGGGAATTGTCACAGCACCCGGTTTTAAAACACCCCGTTTAAAATATTATAGATAATTTCGTTGGCTTCTTATTTTTCTAGTTATATATTGTCTTGAGTACATTTTGCGGTTTTTATATGATAAATAAAAACGAAAAAAAAGGTTTTATTTTCAAAAATCTAATTAAAACCAAAATAAAAATATTTCTTTTTGTTTACCTATGTAGCTATAAGAGCAAAGTAAGGAAGCTATATTGATGGAAAATTTAAAGTTATTTTTGACAATGTTCACCCAATATACGGCCCAAGTGCCACTCAAGGCAGAGAGTTACAGAATCTAGTTGTTGTAAGAGGAGGGGGTAAGACGTGCAGATTATAAAGATATGCAGGAAAGTCAACTGTTAACTGGTGAAATGGTGAAGATTGTAGTGATCGAGAAAGCATCCAATCGAGAGTCAGTTCCACAAAGTAGCAATTCTTGAAAAGAAGTTCTCTTAACTTCCTTTTTACTAATGGAATATAAAGGGAATGGGAATTAGGGGTGAACTAACTACTTAAAATTATATTCTTGCTTTAAACCAATTTAAAATGCATGTCTGATGAAAATAGAAATATCACTTCATTAGTGCTACGGAATACATTCATGCCGCTACACAAATAAAATTGTTTGTAATTAGCACAAATATTATGACTAAAACCAGAAACCCCTCTGTGTTAAAAACAGAACCAGTGAATAAACTTATACCAAAGCTTTATTGCACTTTACTCTGACTACACGTCTACTGACGGATTCTACAGGGTGTTTATTTTTATACCTCCTAGATCTTAAGGGGAGGTAACTGATGATTTATCAGTACACCCTTATATTAGGTTGGTGCAAAAATAATATCGTTTTCTCACATATCTGACAAAACAACATTAGTTGACAGAGGCATTCAGAAAGCGGCTTGAATAATCATGAAAACTTGCTACATTTTATATCATTTAGTTTTTCTTTTCTTTTAGTTTTCTTTCTGGATATTATGGGATAAATGAAGTGGAAATAAGTTTTATTTTGAAAACTCGAATGACATGGCCAATATTAAGAATATATTTGTAAGATTCGAAAATTCAAATAGGTTTCATTTTTTAAAACAATTTATGATTGATCTGATTTCTATTCATCAGTATGTATCTTTTACAAATTCCAAGCAATGACTGTGATCTTTGGTATACGTTTCTACTGCAAATATTTAGTTTTACTTTAAGGTCATGTGCCTCTAATTCCCACAAATATGACTAAAACCCAAAAAATCCTTGTAGTCAGTTGACAAAGGCATTCAGAAAGTGACTTTAATCATCATGAAATTTTGATTTGACAATTGTTAAATATTAATCGTTTAGTGTTCATTGTTTCAGTAGTGGGTTATATTTTAAGACATTGTTTATACCAGAAGAGCATTCATTTTATTTTAACACAAGGTCAAGCACATATTTTATGAGAGTCTTATTCGTGTATCTTATGGATAAAATAATCAAAAAATATCATAAAAATACCGTATTTGCTTTCGCGTAAGACATTTTAACAATTCTTTGCATGTATCTAAAAACTGTCTTGCGCTTAATACAACCGTGTTACGGATGGGAGACGACCGAGCGCTGTAAAGGTAGGATAAGACGTCGGATGAACCTGAGTCTCTGTCTATATTTCTGAGGTGACGTATTATGTACACTATTTACATTATTCAGACTATTGTCCTCATCTTTGTTGCCATATTTATCACAACGTTTCGGCAGTTGTACGCTCCGGCCTTCTTCAGGTGGTTGGAATGTCGAACTGAACCCTTTATTTTGCTTGCTGGGGTAGACTGTTCTAGTTCGACACGCCATGTCTAATGGATGTCAGTTATCAGTTATCTCCTGTTAATTAATCTCTCCAAGTTCCCCATTGCCTTAACCAGGTATTGAACTCACAACTATTTGGGTCCTGTCACTGGATCTAACCAACGCCTTTATCCACACAGTGGATAAAAGCGTTGGTTAATTAGGGTGCATAATTAACCAGGCGTTGCTTAGATCAAAGAGTTCTGAGTTCAATACCTGGTTAACGCAATGGAGAACTTGGTGAGGGGAATTAACAGGAGATAACTGATAACTGACATCCATTAGACATGGCACGTGGAACTAGAACTGTCTATCCCAGCGAGCGAAATAAAGGGTTCAGTTCGACATTTCAACCACCTGAAGAAGGCTGGAGCGTGCAACAGCCGAAACGTTGTGTTAAATATGGTAACAAAGATGAGGACAATAGTCTGAATAATGTAAATAGTGAGCCTGTGTCCGTTAGGCATAAGAATTATTACTCGTATTAAAATATCGAAAACAAGCAAAATCACCAGTATATTGGCAAGAATTCATTCCCATTTACTGTATTTTACTTACTGTTTTATATCTGTTTACTTTGATTATATGTATGAGTACCCATTGATATAAATGTACCAGTATTTCTTTTCTGCTTTGGTAAATTTAATTTAGTTTCCTTTGAAGGTTAAAGCTACAATCTATATTATCCTTTAATTCCAATTTACTGTTACCTTATTCTAATAGCATTAACGAAATCATACATGTTCCTATACAAAAACAATTTAAAATATATTTCAATAATATATTTCAATAAATATTAGGTTGGTGCAAAAATAATGTCGTTTTCTCACATATGTTACTATGTGAGAAACCTAACTTAATATAGGATGAAACATACTAAAACATTTTTCTACAAAATATCCTTATGCGAAATATACAATATATATAAAAATACAAATACGGTATGTCATAAAATATATTCCACTAGTTAAACAATCGGTACTAAAAGTTTTAGAAAAAACATTTTGTGGTATGTTCAAATACCCCACGCTACTAACGGAGGGTTAAGTCATACACCTGTTGATTTTCCACAGGTAACATCATTAAAGACAATTCGATAATTATTAGAATAATTGTTTTTGTTATACATTACGTACCAGTTCAGTTTTTATCCACTCGAGGGCGCTGTTAATCCTGTCTTTTCGCTCTTCGGTTAGCTTCCCGTCTGCTTGATCCTCTCGACTAAGATCAGGAAACCGAGGTACACCGCTTGATCCAATGTAAAGATCACGCCATTGTTGATAGCTCGGACGACGGGTGGCCAGGTTCAGTCGATTCGCCATAGCCTTAACTCCTTCCAGACCGGGAGTCGCGCTTCTGTCGTTAAAATGACTGTCAACTAAGCTGTTCAGCCTGTAGAGGCCAGAAAAGTTTCCACCAAGTCTGCTATTATTGCTGCATTCATTTCTGAATTCCAATTGTCTATCACCACGGTCGCCATATTGATAAGCGACGTCCCTAAGTTTGTAGTCAACATTATTAATCTCAACATTGTAATCACTGGGGATAATTTTACAAGGTATATTCTTGTTATTATTATTATTGTCATTGTACTTTTCCACATTGCTATTTTTACTATTATTATCATTAATGTTATTATAGTTGTTGAGATTTCGCCTTCCATTGTTGTCACGATTAGCGTTCAAAAAGGCTGATAATGTTGACAGCTCAGGCACTGTAAACGTTTCTGTATTGTTCTTATTATTGTTTGTTGAATTGGTGCCTATTTCGTTTGCGGCATCGTCGAAAGTCGACGATTCCTCGTCAATACTCTCATTTTCATTAATAACAGACAAGGTCGACATTGAGTGCAGAGAGCGCATGCCCTCTGGTGTTGTTACTTTGACAGGTCCATCGTGTAACGGTGACAGGGACAGCGCCCTGATCGGTAGCGGTAAAGCGAATGACAAGGGCAATGAAAATGGACGGGTTGCAGGAATTGCCTTTTTGGCTCGCGTGGTCATTGTGCACGTCTCGGTGGACATTGTTATTTTCTGTTGCTCTGGTAGTTGTGGAGGGTCGTCGTCTTTTTTCCGGACTTTTTTTTTTCGTCTTTTCCTTTTCTTACGCCGATTACTTCGCTGTGAATCACCCTGTTTCTGGGGCTCGTCTTCTCGCACTTCTTTTTCGTCGCGGCCGTTTAGTGCTTTTTCTTGATTGCCGCTCACCTTCCCCACTTCCTCGATGTGTGTAAGGATCTCTAGACTTTCTTCCAACAAACTTCGATCATGCGAAAACGTCAACTTCTCATCTGCGACGTGATCGTTACCATTGTCATTGTCTTCGACTTCGTCACTTGCAGAGTTGCCTTGTTTTTGTATCGAGGACAAACCTTTTGACTGGATCTCGAGAAAGATATCCAGAGGCAGGTATGGTTTCGACAAGTTAGTGGGACATTCGAGTCGAAGAGTTTGATAGTCCCCATCCTTTACCTGACCCGACTCTGTCCTCTGTATTCTGCAAACCTCGGCCGTGTTTATGTCGTTATTAAATACTTCACCGGAAATTCTCTTAGACGCTTCTAAATTATTTAGGTTAGGCTTTCGTCAGGTTTCTTTTATTCAGCCAATATGTAGGTCGTTCCTGACTGTTTTATTCTTTCAAAAGTTTTGCTTAGCCTGAAACGTCTGTGTATCTAGAAATAACGCAATAAATGCATATATTGCGCTTAGCACTTCAAAGATTTAAAGCGAAGATTCCAAATAAAGTTGCGAATGGATAGGCAGCACCTGAAAATAGAAAAAACACATAGTTAAATCGATAAAACAAGAGAGCACACAGAGAATGTATAATTCTGTCAATACAAGGAGTACTAAAAGCTAAATGGAAATCAGTTCATAGACAGACAGGGCGTAAGGGAGATAACTAGGTTTCGGATTTTTTCATATATTTTGGTCTATTTTCTTATATAAAATCTTAGTTGAAAGAAATTCGTAGTTCACTCTAAAATCGTTCTTTAGTCTACGGATAAACTTCCTACAAAATGTTATTGAGAAATTTTGACGATAATATGCGGACAAACAATCATGGGCTAATACATAGTCTCTGTCCTAATTTTTTGGCAGATGTAAGAAAGGAAGGTGCATGTAAGAAATTTAATCTACATGCACCGGGTATTCAGAGAGAAAGGAGACGCTGCAATGGACTCTTGGTTAACCTTCAAATTTCCAAAATATTTATGGTACATTTTGATTCGTGGTAATTCAGCTCCTTTTTTTTTAAATCCAAAACCAATAAAAGAGTTTTCCCCGCCAAATTCCAAGCAGCGTATTTGAAGCCTACCTCTAAATTATTTAAGTGTGCGTTTTATTTTGGATTTGATTGCCGGAGTCGGCGAACAGCTTTTATAAGATACGGTAATGTTTAAATTATAGTGAATCAAGCAACGATTTTAAAAGTTGATAAATTTTTAAGTAGTCCAATTCATTAATTCCCTAACTTTTTTCATGCGATTGTGGTGCGAGTCTTCATAGAGTATTCATTGAGAGACGAATTCATTGTCAACAGCATTTGAAATTAGTTTTACTAGCCATCACTATTTGATGGCAATGTAAGAGACAGAAGTTACTGACTTATCTGAAATCAGACGTAGCAAGGCAACAAAAGGAACAGTATCAGAATCTGAATCTAAATGTTGGGAATTTTGTTGAGCTTGTTTGCAATCGAACCTCATTTAACGTTAAGCTATTCGTTATAAAATTACCAGCGTTAACAGAAACGTCGTAAATGAAATCATGTTTCTGCGTATCAGCGTTTCTTTTGTAATGGTGGTTTCTCGCATTTTCTTAAGGTTTTTCGAGTGTGCAGGCTGGTAGACGTAATACACACTCTATAAAATAAAAAATGATGCGTCTATTTCAAACACTGGTATCCACTGAAATAGCGTTTGAAGCGATAAAAATGTTATATTATATATATATATATATATATATATATATATATTGGGGCAGCAGATCATTATTCAAACACATATTGTTAAATATAACAGACAAAGAATGTATATTATGTTTGATCATGAGTCGTTCTAAACTTCGTACAGCTACTTTAATTTCGGGAGAAATTACGACTTGTGTCTGGTATTCCGCGAAGTTGCTGTCGCATAGCAATCTTCTATGTCAGCATAACAAAATATCATTTTGATGGCGATATCTTTGTTTAAATGGCCGCATAAACTCGCTGAAGATGGCTCATAAGCCTAATGCTTAGATCAAAGAAGAGCATAATAAAAATATCCAAATGTTGGACAATTTTTGTCTTTATTTTCTCCCGAAATTAAAGCAACTATACTAAGTTTAGAATGGCCCATGATCAAACATAATAGACATTTATATTTAACAATATATGTTTGAATATATATATATATATATATATATATATATATATATATATATATATATATATATATATACTAGCAGCATGGCCCGGCTTTGCCCGTGCTTGATTAAAAAATCGTACGACTCACAGCAATCGCTATCACTTGACCTAAAATATTTTTGCACTTTCTTACCTTTAAAGGAGTGCCCTTTGCCGTGCTGATGTTGCTACATGCATTACTTCTTGCCTATATCACACTGCGATTTTTTTCTAAGCTCTATACTAAACCTTAAATCTGTTACGAAAAAAGAACTAAACAAAATGAACACAAAACGATCAGCTTTAAAAAAAGAACTCGTAACTGGAAAAACCGAATGAAAAAGGAATGTTAACAACAAATACTTTTTCACACCAAACCCAGTCCTGCGGAATCAGAATCAAGGTTGAGTTTAAGTAAGCGAATGAGCCAATTGGAGTAAAGTGCCATGCAGATTTAAATTTTTTCACTTGTGATGAATGCAGCTATCGATTTTTGCATGCTAGCATGCTAGTTAACATTCGTGTCAGTCAGCTGTTGGCTCTCACGCTGGCCTATAGAATCTTCCTGCCTATTCGTGGCAGCCAGCTATTAGCTCTCACTCTGGCCAGTACAAAATGGCCGCAAACTACATGAAAACTGCCGTAGAAGCATGAAAAAATCGATTATTTCCACTATCGATGGGAGTTGTAAAATTCAAAGTCTGTCTTGGCCTTCTCGCTAACTTGGAGCATGTGCATGTATATTTTGGTGCAAGTCGGTCGAAAATTGCGGCCGTGCATTCGTTACACACACACACACATCCTGCCTTTTATAGATAGAGATAAGTATGCACAAAATGATTTAACATGTTAACATAATTTTGATTAAGCCTGAAGTGTAGTATATATATATATATATATATATATATATATATATATATATATATATATATATATATATATAAGAATTCTTCCGTCGAAAATGTCGGATAAGATTTCAGCAAATTTTAATTTTCTTTTTTCTGGACAAGATTTCAGCAAATTCTAAGTTAGTTGTTTTTTTTTTTCTGCACAAACTACACAAATAAATAAATATAGAATTCAGAGAGGTTCTGAAAATGTTTCAGGTCGACCCACTTCCTAAAATGAGACGAAACTTCGTTGATCCATATGCATTCAGAATCCGCTATATATATTTTTAATTATCTCTAAAAAATATTTTTGTCTTCTGATGAGTGCGTCCAGAAACCGCCAAAAGTTACTATATGAATATCGCAGAGATATGCTGCATAACATCACTTTAAACGCACAGGTAATTCACCATAACACATCTGAGCACAATTTCGACTCAATAAATACTAGTCAGATAAGGAAATGAAAAGATTCACTAAGAGGAAAAAATATAGAGAATGCGCTAATTTCACAATTCTCGACAATAAACCCGAAACCAGGACCATACATGGTATCACCGATCATCGCAAAAACAATAGTAGCACAATATACGAGCTAGTAAAGAAAATGAAATAAGAGATCTACTCGGAGTGAGCTGATTTAAAATCAAACGGACAACGATGGCTCCAATATACATACTTATATATAAATTCACAACGTATTTTTCTTAAACAGTTTTCTTTCATTCTGATCTGAAGAAGCTGAGCCCGACATATGTCGTCGAAACGCGTCATTTATAAAATTTTCCACTTCTCCTCATCTCCTACACACACACACACACACACACACACACACACACACACACACACACACATACATATATATATATATATATATATATATATATATATATATATATCCAAATGTGAGAAAGAACATATGGAGTAAAATTCCACTGTTCGTAGCATTTACTTTTTTAAAAAGTGCTCAATACAAAGTAGAGCAAAATATTATTATTATTTTTTATTATAAGAGATTATAATAAAAAAGTTTTGAAATCGCTACACAAGAGCTTTCATGTTTCAATACGTTGATTGTACTTCTTCAGGCGATGGTAAGTAATTTACCATCGCCTGAAGAAGAACAATCAAATACTAAAACATGAACGTTTTCGTATTGCGATTTTAACATGTTTTTATTATAATCTCTTATAATATATATATATATATATATATATATATATATATATATATATATATATATATAGAGAGAGAGAGAGAGAGAGATAATATTAGTGGTAAATATACACATACATATGCAAAATATATATACATACATGCATACACATACATATATATTTTTGAATAAAAAAATTCCAAGAGGATAGAATCCCGGTAGAACTCAATGTCCAGGACAGAGTAAGGATATAATAAAAAGGCCTAAACACTAATATTCCATGGTCATAATTTATTCCATTGGAATCGTAAATACGATCCAATTCATCAGACCTACAAATTCAAAAAGAAAACAGAAAAAAACAACTCCGGAAATAAAAAAACAGAATTTAGAGACAGTGTAGGTATGACAGTGTGGGACGAATGTTAGAGCTAAAGAGAGGGGTAACAGACGAGAGAAGTTGGGAGATTATAACTTACCAGAGAGGAGTTTTAGAGTGGTGAGTCAAAGACGGTTTAAGTGAGAGAAATATGAATGTTGTCGGATGTCTAATACATTAAAGATGTAACCGGAAAGGATACATTTCGTGGTGGCATACACATACAATATAGACGATCTAATCTTAAAGATCAGAAGAAGAGGGAGGGAGAGGAAAAGAAAAGAAAAGAAAAGAAAAAGGGGTGGGGGAGAGAGATGGGGCGGGGGAAAACTAAAACTGAAGGGCATTTATTGAAAGGGCCGCTGTGTAATTAAGAAAATTTGACAAAATTAATATCGACTACAGGTTACAAATCAAATATAAACATATAAAAAATAATAAAAATTTATATATATATATATATATATATATATATATATATATATATATATATATGAGGATGTAAATAATGTAACAAGGATGTAAATAATGTAACATGATGGGCGTGTTATTCCTGAAACGAGCGTCTTCAGACAACACCTTTTTCTTAATGGTTTCAAACCTAAATAAAAAAGCAGAAAAGACAAACAAAACTGGTCACTTCGGACGTCAACGTTGACGCTGAAATGTTGAGAGTCACTGTATCTTTGACGTTCTTATGTAAAACTGTAGATGAAGTTTGGTGTATTTTCCTTTTGTGCATTTTTGATTGATTTCCTAAAAGCACTCATTAGATCTTCTAGCCACTGTTACGTGACAGTGATGGATTGCCTTTGTCTAAGTGTTGGATATAAGATCAAAACGGCGCAAAGGCGGCAAAAGGGCTGCGTGAATTTTGAAGTGTCAATACGCTTCCCACACCCAGGTTCGATAGACAGGTTAAGACCGCAGGTGGATAGATGCTAAGCCAACGAGCAGGCATGCGTTTCCTTGAAGTTCTCTCTCCCGCTGCTCCCTAGAATCGATACTACCACGTCTGTCTCCATCCTATGATAAAACAAATAAGAAGAGTCTTTCGTTGATATCATTTATGAAGAAATGGCGGAGGCGTCCGAGGTGCTGAAGCCAGTAACGATACAGTATACAACACCACCACCTTTGTCAGAATAAAAAAATAATGAGTTGTTTTTTATCATTTTAGAGGTGGGTATCAAGTTTATAATATAAATACACGGGAAGGGACAACTCAACACCGCCGACTAAACACCGGGACAACTCAGCACCAGTAAAAAACATAACTTTTTTTATAACCGAATAAAAGTAATTTATTAAGAATTAAAACCTTAATTAGTGAATATTATTTTAATTATGTTTAATAAAGTAAATCGTAAAGAAATTCATTCTTTGATAAAGTAAAAAATATTCACTAATTGGTCCTATTTTGTTTTTGATTTTCGTTAATGACCATCCAGATGACATCAGCACTCAAGTTGGTATCTACGCTGATAGCACAATCATTTACTCCTGTCTCAAAAATAAGTCTAATCAGTTCGACATGGTTAAAATCGTAGCTGATATACAAAATGCTCTTCAGTCTGTTATTTGGGGTAAAGGATGGCTTGTTAATTTTAGCGCTTCCAAAACTATTAATCATCTGAGAAACCCCCCTCTGCCTTCCATCGGCATGTTTGATGTTGAGAATATCTCACTGCACCTTTTTTATTCTCCAGAGTTTATCTTACATGTCTAGCTTTCGTCAATGTCTATAACATTGCTGCCACATATGGTCCGTTACTCCTGCTATCTATCTAGAGATCCTTGATAAATCCGAAGAAGAATCAGCAATATTATTGGCCCTGATCTAGTCTTGGCTTCTGCTGTCCTCCTGATTACTCTTCCTCTGTTCTCTCTCCTTAGCAATGTTCCTGTTTCTAATTCCCTCACGCCCAGTAATTTCTTGTGTCTCTGTGGCTTTACTGACATGCTTGAGCTTAACTCGGTTAACATTATATATATATATATAAAGTGAACAATAAATTCAAAACTCAGAGGGGACAGGCTGTTTCATGCTAGACGCAACCGTCAGGCCGCCTGATTGCATCTAAGCATGAAACAGCCTAACGCCTGAGTGTTCAATGTTCATTTTTATATTTATATTTACAAACGTTCTATCTCTGATATTGAGCAATTTATCTCATAAATATAGCACACCTTAAAACTATATTTCTTCATATATATATATATATATATATATATATATATATATATATATATAATAAAAAGGCTATTTATTATATCCTTACTCTGTCCTGGACATTGAGTTCTACCTGGATTCTATCCTCTCGGAATTTTTTATTCATAAATATACATGTGTGTATATGCACCTGTGGATTTTGCATATATATGTATATTTACCACTAATATTATATATATATATATATATATATATATATATATATATATATATATATATATATATATATATATATATGTGTGTGTGTGTGTGTGTGTGTGTGTATTAATGTCTATATGGACAGCAACTTTTCTTACATTTTTTCCGTTTATATATATATGAGCATGCGTGTGTGTATTTTGCTAAAATACCAGAATGATTAATAAACTCTAGATTAATAAACTAGAGGGCGTATCAGAGTCCAATCAGCTCTGATGGTGTCGACTTGGTGAGGTCAGTATGATGTTTGAAAGACCCGAAACTGCCCAATGATCCAAATCAGAACATCACTGACGACACCCTCTAGCGCTAAAAGCGTATATTCAAAGCAGTTTTTCCCGTCAAGACAGTGACGTCCGGGAAAGGCCGGATGACTACTAGAAATAGACTAGATGACAAATTGGAAAGACAATTGACGGTGAGGAGAGACCACAATTTAAAGCATTCCTGGGTTAGCTACCCGGTATGCTGATCAAAATTTTGCTACAGACACACATAAGAATAAATACCCACAAGGGATCCCGAGAGGTGGGGGGGAGAATGAGATCCCTATTAAGACGGATCAACCGGAGACGAACCAAGCCTCACACCCACGGACAATGATTATGACTTGCCCATGCGGGAAAAAGTGAAAGAATAAACGCGGCCTAAAAATCCATCAAGCTAAAATGAAATGTCAATTGGAACCTAGCCAGTTGCAGCGCACAGGAAATTCTCCTGAGAAGATGCAGGAAATACAGGGTCGGGAAGCTCAGCACTGAGCCCAATTCTCCCAAGCAGAGGCACAAGTATCCCCCGAATTACCATCTGACACATTTCGGAAAAAGATCAAATGGCCTGCGGCCGTCGACAAAAAAGCTCGGCACGACTTCGATTTAGACATCAGCGAAATACTAAAGACAATCTCAAAAGGCTCGGTGGATACCCGTTTAAGTATTATGTCGAAAATCATAGTTAGCTACGCTTCAGAGCGCTTCGGATACGAGGAAAGGAAGACAAATGAAGAAACAGCAGAAAATCGAAGGGAAAGTAAAATCAAACAATGTTGAGCGGAATTATGGGAAGTGGGTAAAAACGGAAAACATAATTACCTTCTAAGTATCCGATGAAAGGTTGTCCACTCAAAAATGAAAAAAAAAAGGAAAAATTCCCTGTATACAACTTAAATAAAGTTCATATAATTGTGATTGGCTATTGGTCAACATCCAATCAAATGCGTGATAACGCGGTATATTTATAGAAGTCAGTGTCTACAAGCATTTTTTAGAGGGCGTATCAGAGTCCGATCAGCTCTGACGGGGTCGATTTGGTGAGGTCAGTATGATGTTTGAAAGACCCGAAACTGCCCAATGATCCAAATCAGAACATCACTGACGACGCCCTCTAGCGCCAAAGAGCGTATATTCAAAGCGTTTCTTCATATATATATATATATATATATATATATATATTAATGTCTATATGGACAGCAACTTTTCTTTCGAACATGTTTCGTTGAATATGACATACGAAGAAAATGTATTTAATTTTTTTATTTAGTTTTTCCATCATTATTACATTTTTCCGTTTATATATATATATGAGTATGCGTGTGTGTATTTTGCTAAAATAGCAGAATGATTAATAAACTCTTCTCATAAATCGGTTCACTACTGCAGTTCAGTTCTCACTTGGTGCCTCACTACTGCTGTCCTGTGCAATCCTAAGCTAAGACTAGTTAATATTTTAAAGACGCCTTGTCGTAAAGTAAGCATAATAAACAAAAGTACATACACATAATTCTAATATCTACAGAGTGAGTCAAAAGTAGCGTCCAGATTCTGGGAAGATATATTATTCATATATGTCTTGCAGATTATTCATTTTCTAAGTTAATTCTTTTTCTTTTCCTTTGCAAATTTTGCAACAGTTCCTTAAAATTTTTCCTCTAAGATAAATAGTTAAACATTTTTCATTGAGTTCTACTTTCGTTTACAGTGAAATACAAATAACAAACAATTGACTGACAGCTTTAAAAACACACCAGGTGCTATATTTGACTCAACCTGCATGAATGTGTGTGTGTGCTTTTTAACAACATCTGCACTTAGTGAAGGAATATGAGGTGCGTATATATATATATATATATATATATATATATATATATATATATATTGAGGCATGTTTCATTGAATAATTTAGACAAATTTTGTCTACGTATTTTCAACTGGTTCCTTTCATATTCAAGTTTTTTGGTGTCATTATTAAAAGAAGAGACAAAATTACCGCGTTGCTACATGTTATTTATTCCGAGTACTTTCGACACTAACAACAATGTCATCACCAGAGTGTGGTTTTATTTTCAAGGCAAATATACTGGTACTCGTCATTATCAAAGACGAAATTGCTGTGTTCATCTGAAAGTTAAATTTTTTTACTGGTGAAATGAAGAACGCTGGGTATAGTACAATTAGCTGAATAACGCTTCAGGGGAGGTGCTGAGATTTTTTTAAATTACTATTAAGAACTATTGGAACGAACTTCGATATTTTATAACTATCTACTGTACACATTTTAAAACATTTAAGCAGTATTCATAATTAATTTTATTAAGTTTTGGTTTCAATTTTTCAATAAAGATAGCTTCAAGAATATATATATATATATATATATATATATATATATATATATATATATATATATATATATTCTTGAAGCTATCTCTATTAAATATCTTTTTAAATATATATTTTATATTATATATATGTGTACATATATTATATATATATGTACATATAGGGAGAGATGGGTAAAAAAATTTAATTTCGCGCATGCGCGTAGTTTGTTTTCGATTTTATTGACTGCAGAGTTTAGTAGGGCCAGTTGGATACCATCTGTAAGAAAAAAAGCACATGACGCAATTCACGCCGGAAACTTCAATGCAATTTCAGAGTGTCAACCTGAGCACAGTGCAGAGGATTCGGAAAGAGTTGAATGAGTCTAATGGTGATTACGAAGGTTTTTGGAGTGATCACTAGTGATGGAGACGTTATGCCTCCATTCATCTCCACACAGGACCTCAGACGCAACACGGAGGCCTACATCAAGTGCCAAGAGGTAGTGCTGCCCTGGGTCAAGAGGGTGGCTGCTGGAAGATCCTATGTCTGGTAATAGGACTCTGTACCATGCCACACAAGCAGGAAAACCCAGTCATGGCTGTCGGACAATTTCTGCGACTACATCACTCCTTAAATCTAACCATTTAAGCCCCCAGATTGCAACCCCCTTGATTACTATGTGTGGGGCGCAGTTGAAGGAGAGACTGACAAAACTCCTTGTAGCACCAAAGATGAACTGAAGGCAAGAATTATGGTAGCATTCACCAACTTAAACAAGGAGACCGTCCAAAAAACTTGCAGGATATTCCAAAGTTGTTTGGAGGCCGTCGTTGAAGCCCATGTCGATTTTATTGAATACATTTACTCTTTAATATTTCAAGATATTTTTATGTAGTTTTGCTAAATCTATCAGTTAAAATAAGATGTTAGTGTTATTTTCATTTTTGCCTAACTTAGACGACAATTTATCCATCGCACACTGTATATAGTCAAAAGTCAAAAGTGTCACCCAATTTCTGGAAAGTCATGTTATTAGGTTGGTGCAAAAAATAATGTCGTTTTCTCACATAGTAACATATGTGAGAAAACGACATTATTTTTTGCACCGACCTAATAATATTTGTCTTGTAAATGATTCATTTTCTAAGTTAATTATTTTTATTTTTATTTACAACTTTGGACATTTCCTTAATAATTTTCTCCAAAATAAACGGTTAAACATATTTCATTGAGTTCTACTTTCTTGTATAGTGGAAATCAAATGACAACCATACCATCAACTGACAGCCGTAATAAACAAAATTCTGCTTTTACTTTTGACTCACTCTTTATAGCTGAAAGTTTGTGCTTATTTGCGCGAAACCTTGAAAATGAATTATTTAGTTAGTTGTCTGACCGTGTGTAAAACTATTACGTAAGACTATGACATCCACTGAATGCGGTTTTGTCATAGCATTCACAAGGACGCCCACTCTAACGGAATATAGTTTAAAGTGAGAATCACACACGTATATGGGATTGGAGACAAAAACAAATTAAGGAATGCCTTCTTAGTACAATACCTTTTAATAAAATAGGAGAGGTTTTACCTTAGCGGGGTACTTAGAGTTGAGAATAATAATAGGAGTGTATAAGAAATGTAAATTTAGCATTTATATGTACGTCCACTGAAGATCTGTTTTAAAGTGGCTGTCTCATGCGTACGTGGGACGTGAGTTTAAATCGTTCAATATTTCTGTATTTGGACACCTTAGACCTTAGCTCTCGCTCTTAGTGTCGATAATGCTTGATGGCGAATGGCACCCTAGACTTTAGCATGATAAACGCCCATTAAAATATTTGTTTGCTTATTTATTTGTCTCCGCACGTGGTCGCCGACAGTCAGCCCACGCTGAAAACACCGATTCCCGTTCGATTAGCGAATTTAAGTAGCGTCGATTTTATAAATAAATACCGAATGTTTCCTTATAAGGAAATGACTAATCTTACCTTTAGATTCAGCGTGTTATGAACAAACTGAAAATATTAATACGCTGTGTTCGACTTAAACTGTTTTAGACAATTTTGATGATTTAGCAAATTGATCAAGTGTCACATTGCAGCCAGATAAGATAGTAATATCAGATGACATTATTTCTTAGTGACTAAAAAAAAACATTGGAAGATGAAAACAGCTGGCCTACCTGAGAGCTGAGATAGTTACATATTTCTTGTTGGTACCAGTGGTTGATGTTTCGATACGAATAAAATCCAAGGATTCGTTTTTTTCTTAGCCGTTCGTAGCTATTTTTGTATTAATTTTCTACGGTTTATCTACCCTTTGAAGGTTATTTAAAGCCAGAAAATATTTTTAGATTGCATAAGTTTTTAGCTAATAATGGTTTAAATGATACAAGTCTTACTTAACCCATAGTTGGGGGGAGAAGAGGTGGATTCATACCTTTCCAAAGTATTTGCTCGTAAGTGTATATAAATAACCGAACAAGAATTGGAACTCAGTTCTCCGATTAACAATTCCGGGCTTTTATACATTACACCACCCGGACATCCAAGTTTACAGTACTTGATATTCCCAAGCGATCACCATTCTAGGTACCAAAATTGATGTTTAATTTCGATGCTCGTACAGGAACCGGTGTTTCAACACGATGTGGCCGTAAGCCCTCGCACGCACTGAAATGTTATGCTAAATGATACAATTGCGAAGGGACTGTATCAACTACAATCTTCTACAATAAAATAACACCTTTATTTCCACTGATGAAAAAGAAATGAATTTGTCCCTTTTCGACTTATTAACTAGACTTATTATTTCCGTGCAATACATAATATACAAAACTGTATTAAAATTTGACAGCTTACAGCAATTAAAAAATGTATAGCTGTATTAATGTAGCGTTGCAGCTCAAACCAAACACCAGGTTCGTTCTCAGGATACAGCGTCTTCCAGCCAGACTCATCTGGCTTAAAAATAACCCTTCGGACAGATTGTTACCCACGAAATAAAAACATGAGAATTTGTAGCAGAAAGCAGATTTTCGGGATGTAACCTACTGCTATAGACGAACGAAGCCGAGATGCGGCCTAGGAGAGGTGAAAAGTTGAACGTTCGTCTTACCTTTCACATCGTTCTCCGTGGGTCCTCACTGGCTCTGACTTTTCACGGGCAGTAACCACTGTCTTATAGAGAACATTTTTCTTTGTCTTGTCATCTTTGCCTACAAAAGTAATGTATCTTAGTTCAGTGTCTCTCCCTGTCCGGGGCCCGCTTGCCATGTACTTGTGTGTAACATCTATCCTGACCCCATTGATTCGATGCACTCTACAAGACCGGCCGTTGGTCCTGTCCTGGTTCAGTATTGCAGGTTCAATCAAAGTCTCCACGTTGTGATTTTTTGGATCCTGGAGAGCAATTAAGAAATCATAGATTCTGGAACATCCAGCTGGTCTGCTGCTGTTTGCAAACTTAGAATAAAACCTGATTACTAACCTCTACCGCTTCATGATTAAATGGACAGTCACTTCTTCTCAAATGGTGTTCCATAGTTCATATAAACACTATTGTTTTGTCAGTTTATATTAATAATTCTGACGAAGCACAGATTCTCTGGGCATAGACTTCACCCCAGATCATTTTTTCATCTATAAACAAAATTCTATATTATTATAATTATTAATATTTCAAGGGTAACCGCTGCTCTCTGCCACCTGTGAATATCACTTCATTTACTGATAGCCATCGGTAGAATAAATGTCCGAAACCATTTTTTATGACAGGTCACCTGTTTTCCATTTAATCAGATATCAGCTGCTACTGATATCGCTACATTAACACTTGATCGCTTCCAGTATTTCATAACATGAAAGGTTTAATGATATTAGTCAAGCAGCGCCCGATGGGCTCCCTTCGAAATATTTTTCACGAAAGCTTTCTGTTGCTTTAAGTCTCCTCTTCATCTGCGAGGAGATTGTCCAGCATTCATCGACGTATAGAAGGACTGATACTACATAATAATTCAGTACTCTTTTCTTTGTTTTAAATAAGTTACAAATATGGTATACCCAATAAGGATCTAACTCACAAGGTTACGCTGATAAACATTGTTCCATGGCGATAATTCCATGCTTTTCTTATCGATATTTATTAAACTTAGCTTATAAAATGCAAATTAAGAACAATGAGTGTGGCAAGATTGTGTTGTGACAGATTTCAAAAGCATGTATGAAATGTGGTTCTACAAAAGGATGCTGACCGAACATATGAGCAACGACGAAGTTCTAGAAACGATGGTAATAAAAAGAACACTTATGCTTAACATCTGGAAGAGGCAGTTGAAATATCTAGGTCACATAATGAAGAAAGTGGACTTGGAAAATTTGATACTCACAGGAAAGATTGAAAGTAGAGAGCCTGAGGAAAGCAATGTACAACCTAAGCTGGCGAGCTTGAGTGAATGGATGGCAGAGCAGGGTTACGGTCAAAAGTCAAAGTCAAAAGTCAAAGTCAAAAGTTATTAAGAGATACAAACGACAAGAAATTGTGGAGAGCCATGATCGTCAACGTCCTGAATTGACACGTCAAACAGAAGAAATAATGCAAAAGCAGCAGTAATAGATAATGTGATATTTTATATATGTTTTTTTGTCCGAGGCTTCTGTCAAAATAAAACAAAGGTATGCTTTCTAAAAGCTAAGCAAAGTATTAAGAAACAGGAAAATGTCGTTAGAAACAAAAATAGTATTGAACTGTTATGTAATATCAGTCATCCTATATGGCAGTGAATGCTGGACAATCTCCTGACAGATGAAGAAGAGACTTGAAACAATGGAAATGTGGTTCTACAGAAGGATGCTGGGAATACTAATGACTGTGATAGTGAACGCAACAGACGAGGCCGAAATTTGAACTCGTCTTGCCGAGTCCACTTTCGGAATATTCCATTATTTATAAGTTATTGGCAGGAGACGTTAAACACTTCTTTCTTTCTTTCATTTACTCACTGAAACCAAGTAGTGTCTTTTTCCACGCGTTCTAAACGTAGGGTAAGAGATGGAGTCATGCCTTTCTCAAGGGTATTTGCGCGTAAGTAAATGCAACGAACTCAAATGGAATTCGAACTCAACTCTCCACGTTCTCATTTCTAACCGTTTTCTATTATACCAACCGCACATCCCAGATTATAGTACCTAGTATTCCCCAGCGGTCACCCATATAGGTACTGACCAGGGTCAATGTTGCTTGACTGGTGTTTCAACGTGATATGACCATTAGCTGAATTATCCTATTATGATTATGCTTGTTCCCTGTCTTCGTTAGTTCGTACGACCGTTACGCCCTGCCAATATCTCATAAATAATGGACTATTCCGTTTTGATTGCGTAGAAAGTGGGGAAAAGAAACCACTTGGCTTGAGATTTAAAAAAAAAAGAAAGGTTGTGTGTGTGTGTGTGTGTGTGTGTGTGTGTGTGTGTGTGTGTGTGTGCGTGCGTGCGTGCGTGCGCCTGTGTGTTTGTGTGTTTGTGTGTGTGTGTTTAAACATCTCCAGCCAATACCTCATAAATAATGGACTATTCTGTTTTGATTGCGTGGAAAGGGGGGAAAAGACACTTCTTGGTTTCTGTGAGAAACTAAAATGAATGAAAGAAAGAAAAAAAGAAAGACAGAAAGATATAGAATATGATGTTGAACGTCTCATGCCAATACCTCATAAATAATAGACTATTCCTTTTCGATCGCGTAGAAAAGGGGGGGGAAGATACTAATTGATTTCAGTGAGAAAATGAAAGAAAGAAAGAAAAAGAAAGAAAGAAAGAAGTGTTTAACGTCTGTTTCAGTGAAATGGAAAAAATTGCCAATTTCAAATCTTTTCATTTGTACCACCTTAATTCTTAAAATAAAGACCAGCATTAATATTTATGATTGTTATTTCAATATTTTGTTAAAGTTGTTAAGATCAAATATTTAACGATACTATATCGGAATTTCTACGGCTATTTTATTGCCGTAAAACTCACCATGAGCAAATTCATTCATTAACTTAAGAATTAGATTCACCAGGATATTAAAATAGGAATACCGTGAAATTCACACGGGTCAAAACTAGCTATAATAAAGGCTTCAACGTCTTCTATTATTTAAAATTATAATAATCATAGGGAATGTATTTAGCGACGACTATATGGCATCAGTGCAAAACCGCTTTCACCGGTTAGTGGACGTGGCCGATTCGTGTGTCATTGAGTGACTCACTCAAATACAGGACGCATGCCCGTGTCCATATATTGTGTTTACCACCTGAACTACGATAAAGAATATAAAAGTGATAGATAATGGTATGTAATAATTTTTAGGCTGGGGTTACCTTGATAACTATTTCAAAGTGGCACAAGGGTAAAAATGTTGAGAAACGCCGCACTAGATTATTCCATTTTTATTACCAACTAAATTTAGAAAGAAAGTAAAAAAAAAAATGTTGTAATCGTGTAATCAAGAAAGTTTATTAATTAACTTGACTCGTAGATTATCCTAAGATATAATAGTACACGATCCAAAGGTTGAAGAAAATAATAGATACCATATAAAAAAATAATGGATACCATATAAGAAAATAATGGATACCATATAAGAAAATAATGGATGTCATATAAAAAAAAGTAATGAATACTTTATAAGAAAATAATAGGTGTTATATAAGAAAATAATGGATACCGTATAAGAAAATAATGGATGCCATATAAGAAAATAATGGATGCCATATAAGAAAATAATGAATACTTTATAAGAAAATAATGAATACTTTATAAGAAAATAATGGGTGCTATATAAGAAAATAATGGGTGCTATATAAGAAAATAATGGATAGCGTATAAAAAATAATGGATATCATATAAGAAAATAATGGATACTATATATGAAAATAATGGATGCTATATAAGAAAATAATGGATGCTATATAAGACTAGATTATTGATCTCAAATCATACTATTGTTAGGTATTCAACTTGAGTCTTTAAATAGATTTTAATTTTAATTATTATATTTTACTGTTTACATAATACCCCGATGCATTAGGCGCCCCACCTAAGATTTTAAAGGAAAAAAATTGAAAAAAAAGTGTTTTACTTAACAGCCCTGTCCACTATAAATACCGAATAGCATGATTCAATATAAAAACCTGACTAATCATGATAAATTCATCCAAGACCAAAAAGAAGTAAGAAATTTATGGTAACGATTTAGTATGTAATAACAAGAAGAGAAGTTAAAGTGCAACGTAACCTTAATGCAGCCTGGAATCTTCACTAACCGTGACAAGTTCATGACAAACCAGGATGGAGCAGTAAATTTAAATTAGATACATCTAAAATTTGGTTATAGAAATAAGATTAAGTTTGATTTATACGACAGTGTTTACTGTATTATTACTGAATCCTTATATTTGTATTATAGCTTGAAATCCACATTATCGGTAATCTTGACAAGTTTTATTACAAGCGCTAAGTTTACCGTGTAAAATTTACTGAAATTGTTATTAATTTAATTTTGAATCACTGGACCTTTTAGCTTTCAAGGGCCCAGAATCGGATATAAATGGGAAAGTGGCGGTCACCCCACACCTGAAATTTATAACACCCGTCACCGACCTTCCATTTATAGGATGCATGTTTTTTAGATATTTAGATATTAAGAGAAAATGCTTATTATAAGAAGCAAAATATGGTATTATTGTTATACTTTCCTCTTTCCCGGAATCAGTTTTTCACCTCCTGGCTTTGTAAAAGTCTTTGAACAGGCTGCCATTGTTGTAACAAAGATTCTGTTAGATGGTATCGCCATTGTAAGGGAGATAAGTCGAGTACAACAAAAGTTATTAACATTACAGTACGAAAGCCATTTGGAGTATCAATATTAAATCAGTATTATTAGAATTACATTTCAATGTGTTGATTCAGGTGTTAAACGTTGTTTAACACGAGGGGTACTGAAAGGTTCTCTGTCCGAACAAGAAGTTCTTTAAAAATTTTTTTTAGTCATTTGGTAAGATTTTGAGAAAAGGATTGAGCAAAAATTTTTTCCATACTTAATCATAGATTTAGCGAATTCAAAAGAATATTAATGAATAAGAATTGATATCAATTAAACATGATGAAATCGAATTTGATTGATTTGTTATCAACCATTTTATTTATCTTTATATTTAGATAAAACAATATAAATATTAATGATGAGAATTTCTACATATTAAAAGTTGTTTATGTGACATATATATATATATATATATATATATATATATATATATATATATATATATATATATATATATATATATATATATATATATATATATATATATATATATATATATATATATATATATATATATATATATATATATATATATGTTAGTCGTGGCTCCTGGGGGCACAGTCCTATGGTTACAGAGAATCTCAGTTGAGTTCCACCACGGAATATGTGAGCGAGCGGCGCTTTATTGAGTCTGATTTGTTACCGTCTAACTGTCAGGGTTTCAATTCTCGGTAGTGGATGCGCACTGTTGATGAGTCCCAAATATAGTGCATTCTTTTGAGGTTTCTTTCGGACTCGATGGCTTACTTAATTATATATATATATATATATATATATATATATATATATATATATATATATATATATATATATATATATATGAAGAAGTATAGTCTCCAGATGTACTATATTTATGGGATAAAGTGCTCAATATCAGAGATAGAACGCGTGTAAATATAAAATTGAACATGGAAGTCAACACCTAGAGGCGACAGTCTGTTTCATGCTAAATGCATGAAACAGACAGGTGGCCTGACGATTGCATCTAGCATGAAACAGAATGTCGCCTCTAAGTGTTGACTTCTATGTTCACTTTTATATTTATATATATATATATATATATATATATATATATATATATGTATGTGTGTGTGTGTGACAGGATAAAATGAGTCACACTGAAAAGTGTCAATAATACTAGACTTGTTCTAAAATAGAATATTTCTTTAAGGATTTCAATAATATTAAAACTAATCTAAAATAGAATAGCTCTTAAAGGCTTTCAATAATACTATAATAACTTCAAAATAGAATTGCTCTTAAAGGCTTTCAATAATAACTCCAAAATAGAATAGCTCTTAAAGGCTTTCAATAATAACTCCAAAATAGAATTGCTCTTAAAGGCTTTCAATAATAACTCCAAAATAGAATAGCTCTTAAAGGCTTTCAATAATAACTCCAAAATAGAATTGCTCTTAAAGGCTTTCAATAATAACTTCAAAATAGAATTGCTCTTAAAGGATTTCAATAATAACTCCAAAATATAATAGCTCTTAAAGGCTTTCAATAATAACTCCAAAATAGAATTGCTCTTAAAGGATTTCAATAATATTAAAATAACTCTAATATACAATAGATCTCAACCTGATATTACTCCTTCAGACATTTATTTTAAGTGTTTATTATCTTCTCTTCTGTGAACAATACACGGAAATGTCAAAGTCCGTCATCATCTGAAGAATAGTTTCTTATTTCAAGATCTAGAAATGTACCAAACATTTTCTTTTATGAGCAATGTCACTACAGGACTTGGGAATAATGACTCTCCACAACTTCCTATATTTTGTAGTTTTAAGTAATGTTTGTTCCGTTATTAACCATGCCAATACATGTTCTGTCATTGATTTAGGTTACTCGTTGTTTACCTTTGTCCTTCTTACCTTCAGCAAATCCTGTGAGTGTCAAATTCTCCAAGCCCTCTTTCTCAATTTTTGTGTAACAGAAATATCAACTGTCTCTTTCTGATTTTAAGTTTCGATTTTGTTTCTATATCCATTAAAACTTCTCCCTTGCTTACGTATTCGGTCTTTGATATTCTTAGCATCCTTCTGTAGAACCACGTTTCTTTTGCCTCGTGTCTTCTCTTCATCTGTGAGGAAATTGTCCAGTATTCACTGGCTCGAGAGACACTCAAGTTAAAATGATAATGCTGAATGAAACATATGATATTACTGAAAGAGAAAGTTGTAGGATTATAATAAGAAGGGGGATAGATAACTTTAGACTTGAAGCGATCAAGATTGAATTTTTCAGGGAAGCACTCACGCAGGAGTCTGTTCTAAAATGTAGCAGTTCATGGAAAAAATGCTGTCTTAGTGGAAGTAACTTCTTACATTTGCGCGTGTCAGTATAACGAGCTCGACTGGAGTTCGAACTCATCTCTCTAATTTCGTATTTCGCGTCGCTACTCGTTGCACCACCTGTGCTATTTAAATAGCACAAGGTTTTCTAATTGAATCCCAGGCTAATTAACTTTTCCGGTTGTACCTTTAGCGAAATTAAAAAGCAGCTTTGTTCGCTCGAAAAAAATTAGTTTTCAAAAACTATAGCTGATTCAAAGCACAGACATCCACCCACACGCGCGCACACATACAGACAGAGGCACACAAACACGCACTCACGCAAGTACACAAATTCATATTTGCGTATCTCACGATTTGTCTCACATTTTTTTATTATTTTTTTTATTTTTATTTTTTTTTTTGCGAAGGACGTGACGCTCTAGCAACCATATGTATTGAGTTCGCAGTACAATGAGTCTAAAAATAAATAAAAAAATGTTTTTCAAATAAGAACAAACATTACTGCTTATTCTCGTCGGCTTCGTATACAATAAATAAATAAACAGTAAAACGATGTCATAGGTGACCGATTTTGTTAAAAAAAAATAAAAATACAATAGAGACTCAGTTTTACTTATCTCTAACCCAGCGTTTTTTTTTTATGTTTTTATTTTTGGGCTGGGTTAAAAATTGCTCATCATATGTCCAGTGGACTGTCAATTGACACCATTTAGTCGCAATCAAAAAAATCAGTTTGAATTAATCATAGCAAAATATGATACCCTCTTTTCTTCACTTTGCAAAATGATATTTTTGTCATTTTTTTTATTCTTCACCTGTCTTTTTTCTTTACCTTGCTGAAGTTATGAGGTCAGGCGAATGAAATATATTTCAATTAATTTGTCATTATTTTAATAACTTTGGATTTGAAAGATAAAAAAAGAATAACTCATTTTACAAGTTTGTCTCCCTTTCAATAATTTCCTGTCTGAAAGTGGTAAACTATAAAATATATAATTCTATATAGTTTGAAATTTAATCGGTAATTAGCGTTTTATGTAGGATATATAAATATGAGGTCTGTTAATTCATTTAGTAAGTTTATCTAACTCTCACGAACTGTGTATCTGCAAAACTTGAAGTCGAACAAATAAGCATTTAGAACTTTTCATTATCTATTAACAATTGTTGCTTTATTTTATTTATTTATTTATTTTTTTTAATAATTAGCACTTTGCTTACAAAACCCGCTCGCCTTAAAACGCAGCAAACGCCAATAATCTACTGACCTACGTGTTTTGTTAGGCGTTAACGATCTCTGTTGTTGTTGGTGTTATTATTATTATTATTATTATTATTATTAGCTGCTCGTTTTCATTTAATTGATTGAACCGTTTTCTATAGCTTATCAACACTTTACAGGTTATTTAAAGCCAGAATCCTTTATTTTTTAGACTGTAAGAATTTTTTTTTTTTTTTTTTTTGGTGAGGTGGCAAATAATAGTGGTTTAAGGACTTGCTAATTGATTCATACCTTTTCCCAGAGGTGTTTGAGCGTAAGTAAATATAATGAACACGACAGGAATTGGAACTCGTCTCTCTGATTAACAATTCCCAGCCATTATCCATTAATTACCCGCACATCCAAGTATTCCCAAGCGGTCACCCATCTAGGTACTGACCAGGCTCGATGTTGCTTAACTTCGGTGATCGTACAGGAACAGGTATTTTAACGTAATCTGGCCGTAAGCCCGTTCGTTTTCGTGTATGCTCGTCTGCTACGGTGGCTAGTTAATCCCTGTCGCAAACGCCTGCTCAGGCACATTTGTGTCTGTTCAATACCCACAGAGACAACTTGTAGTTTAAACTGCAACTATACTGAACGGATCTTAATTACAGTGTATAATCCAGCGTTTTCTATAGTTTGAACAATGTCAGTACACTCGAACCCTCAGTCACGATGACTTGTGACTGCTAGCACTATCGGCAGCTTTCGAATAGTTTCATCTACCTTGTTTCAATAACAAGGCTTGGGTTAGCCTGTAGTGTCAATTAAATTTTGATCTGAAATTTTCACTGTATAATATTCTTGATAATCTTGATATTTACCATTGAATTAAGTGCATCGACAAGAAAGGAATTTATGTTGAAAAATATTTCTTGCATAAATGAATTTTTTTTTTACATAATTTCTTTCGAATTGGCCCTCAATACAGTGTCATCTGGGTAGTGTATGTTGTTATGGTTATCCACTGATAATAATAGGGGAGTAATGGATAGCGGCTCGGATTGAGAAATAGGAGAGCCGAGTTCGAATTCCAGTCGAATCCATTACATTCACTTACGTGTTAATACCCTTGGGAAAGGTATGAATCCTCTTCTTCTCCCCCAGCTATTGGTAAATAGCAGAACAGACCGGGTTCTATAGACTTGAATAGCAACTGGTCTACCGCAGAAAGAAATGGCAACCTACTGCGGGAAAAAATCTGCTTCGTCAGTGATATATCGAAAGATCGCCTCAGCGTGTATGATGCATAGCACATGACTGACTGATAATAAATCCTGGTAGGTTTTCTAATTCCCTTAGTTATGGCTGGTTACTCGTTTCCCTGTATACTTGTCTGCTAGGGTGGCTAGTTAATCCCGGTTAGAGAAGACTGCTCTGACACATTTGTGTTTTTCAACAGCACACAGAGCCAACCTGTAACTTGTGCTGATTTCAAAAGATCCCAACGAGAGATATGCGTTTCCTAGACCATTACAACAAAGTAAAGTTTTTAACTGAACCTTTCCTTGCTGTACTGGTTTCTCGTAATTTAATGGTAACACACAACATAAAAGAGATTTCTGATATTAAAAATGGAAGACAGGTTCTATTCACGCCGGGGGCACATTCTTTATTCAGTCTATTGATCTGTAGACCAGTAGACATTACTTTCACAGTTTTATAAACAGGGATGTCCACTCATAAGTGTATAACCACTAAATATAACGTTTATTGTAATATATACATTTAAACAGTTCTTACACACTATGACCGGAAAACAAATCACTTGTATGAATACAAGAAAAATATTAGAAAAAAAGCTTAATCGTCGTGCTTTGTCAGTCGTTTATAACGAAACATGTATAAAAGAAGGATTGCTGCTTAAATGCACAATTTTGCATACATGTGTGTGTGTGTGAGCTTATAACTACACTTAGCCAACGCGTTTCGTTCTCTGAGGGACTTCATCAAGGCACATTTGCCTTGTTAAAGTCCCTCAGAGGACGAAACGCGTCGGCTAAGAGTAGTTTTTACTCTTGCGTTATATATATATATATATATATATATATATATATATATATATATATATATATATGACAAGAGTAAAAACCGACGCGTTTCTTCATCTCTCTCTATATATAATACGCTTGCAAGGGTGACGAGCTAATCCTTGTTGTAAACATCTTCCCAGGCACAATGCATAAACTGCAATGATGCATAGCAGACCTTTGTTATATTTTTGGGGAGTTGTGTTATTACTTTTTGCTTTCACAACGATCGGCTTCTGTGGTGTTTCTTCTACTCAAATTCACTCACTAGGTGTGGCTAAACACGCCGTATCATTATCAGGACTTTCCCAGTGGTTTCACCCGCTGAGGCGCACAATAAATGATAAGATTTCAGCCGAAGGAAAATTAAAAGCGAAATCAAAGCAAAAGCCTATTTTATTAAAAGTGACGTTCTTTGCATTCATGAAGTAAATACAACACGATATATATTTGCCTCCCCGCTTGGACAAATATAACACAAATTCGATTTAATGTGGGGCACACACACGTGTTGGGTAGTGGTAAAAATATTCTAGTCCCACCAGTTTTTGTTGCAAGCATTAGAACATATTTCCTACACTGCTTTGTTAACCGAAAAGGGGACTGCTATCTGCAAGAAAGATCCATAGGGAGAAAGTATACTTAATTTGTGCCATATCTCACTCAAAAATGAGGAGCGACACTTAAAAATAACAGATGAGGTAGTAAAGTAAAGAGAGAAGAAAGGATTAATCATAATTTGCAAATGTACCTCGATATGGAGTATTGGTTAGCGAGGCTAGTTTGGCTGATAATTACTACTTAGTAGTGAGTTCGATCCTCACCGGGTGTTCCACATAATAAGGTTAGACATTAAATAACCCAACAGGGGTTGACATGACGCAAAATCAAACAGCAACAAACCATCAAGGCGGAATAAATAGTAAAATGAACATCCCAAGATGCGTACCACGAACTGAAGACGTCAGAATCATGCAATTACCGAAATCTATCTACTCCTGTTCAGAAGACCCGGATAGGGTACGAACTGAACGATAGACGATATTTACTCCTATTGAGGAAAAAAAAAATTGAAATACATTACGAATAACCTGAACCGGTATAAACTGCAATTAATTCTTACACTTAATACTAAGAGCACCTGTTAAAGGCCGTATGTGAAAGATGTTTCCATATCACTTTACTATGCCACATTATCTATCGTCTAGTATAACAATTCCCACTTCACTTTGTCTACTTGCTTGATTATAATCGTCCTGGGTATGACGGTAAACTACATCCGCGTCCTGGGTATGACGGTAAACTACATCCGCGTCCTGGGTATGACAGTAAACTACATCCGCGTCCTGGGTATGGCGATAAACTGCATCCAACAGCAAGGTATCAGATAACGTTTTCAGAAAAATAATGTTGCCAGCTCTAAGTTTTTGAAACAATAATGTTGCCAGCTCTAAGTTTTTTTTGTAAAAGAAGTAATGTTGCCAGCTATACGTTTTTTATTCCATACAAAATAGGCATTTAAAATTCATATAAACTGGATTTGGCATTAAATAACCCACAGTGGTTGATATGCCATAAAACCCAAACAAACAAACAAACAAACAAACAAACAAACATTGATTTTAATCTCCCATTCGTAGCTCACATACCGGACTGCCCCTCTTACTAATAACCATACGTCTGTCTACTTACATAGTTAGTTAGTTGTAACCTAGGGAAGGTTATTGAATAGAATAATCACACGAAGGTTGGTAATGAACGATAATACTTAGGCCACGAACAACACATATAAGATTTGCCAGCGGCGCGTAGAAGAAGTAGTCAAGTGTTAGAACTGAGCCAAGTGAATTCCACAATGAATCTCCAACTGCAGGATATCTACCAACCACCCACGCGGTCAGATGTAGCACAAGGCCATATTTAATGAGGAGTATCCGAGCTCGTAGGCTCGGCCAAAAATTCCCCATAGACCCCGTATAAAACGGGATCGGGTAGCTTTTTTCCGAGACTGCCCTTCGACATAGTCTTGTCTAGAGATCCTCACTGACCGGAGGCAAAGAGTTTGACCAGCACAGCCGGAGAAGAATCTCCAACTGCAGGATATCTACCAACCGCTCCACGCGGTCAGACGTGGCACTAGGCCAAATTTAATGTTTGGTATCCGAACATGTAGGGTTGGCCAAAAATTCCCCGTACACCCCGTAGAAAACGGAGTCGGGTAGCTTTTTTATGAGACGAGACTCTGCCCTTCGACATAACTTCGTCTGGGGATCCTTTCTGCCCGAAGGCAGAGAGTTTGACCAGCACAGCTGGAGACGAATCTCCAACTGCAGACCAACATACAGTATTTACTATTGTATTTATGTGAATGGGAACATACCCATTATAGTCTGTAGGTATGCTACAACATTAGTCCTCTCTGCTTTTTTAATACCTTGTCGGTTTTCTTCTCCTAGTCTGTTATCAACACAGTGTCATCTGCGTATCTTATGTTGCTGATATTGTGTCAACCAATAATAGCATGGTAGTACTTCTAGTTCTGTTAGAGTTGCATTGATGTAAAGCAGGGTTTCCCAACCTGGGCCGTATTACTCACCTGTGGGTGATTTCAACTGCTGGATGGCGATGAGCAACTGAACAGAAAATGGTGGGCGATTGGAAATTTTCGTGGGCGATATAGGATTTTGAGCATTAAAACAGTATTTCAAAATATACTACCCGAAAAAATATTGAAAGGAGATCTGCGAAGAACTTGTACTAAAAAACAAAACAAAAAAAAAACACAGGTGGATAAATAGGAATAACTGGATTACATTCCTAGATAAGATATAAATATCCCCGTAAACAAAGAATATTTTGGTATTTTCTATAATTATGAGAAGGATCATTAACACAGTTGTATATATATATATATTTAATTTTATAATTATGAACAAAACTTATTTAGTTTTTTTGTCAACACCTGCAACGCTGACTTTAACCATAAAACTAACCTTGACCACAAAACCGAATTACACATATAGTTTTCAATGGTCAATTTAGCATTCATTTGTTCTTTTAATACGGTACTAGCAGCAGCAGAAACCGCATAAGTCAGCGTTATTTGTTACTTCCCTTTGGTATATTTTACTATATCATAAAGTCAGTTTAGGAACCAGTAACAAACTTTCACCAAACAATTTTGGTATGCTTTTGAATATTTATTACTAGCAGCATGGACTGGCGTTGCCCGTGCTTGATTCAAAAATCGTACGACTCATACAGCAATCGCTATCACTTGACTTAAAATATGTTTGCCCTTCTTTGCCTTTAAAGGAGTGCTCTTTTCCGTGCTGATGTTGCTACATGCCTTACTTCTTGCCTATCCCACACTGCAAATTTTTTCTAAGCTCTATATTAAACATTAAATCTGTTACGAAAAAAGAACTAAACAAAATGAACACAAAACGATCAGCTTTAAAAAAAGAACTCGTAACTGGAAAAACCGAATGAAAAATGAATGTTAACAACAAATACTTTTTCACACCAAACCCAGTTCAGCGGAATCAGAATCAACGTTGAGTTTAAGCAAGTAAACTGCAGTAAATTGGAGTAAAGTGCCATGCAGATTTAAATTTTTCCGACTTTCTTTTTTTGACGAATGCAGCTATCGAATTTTTTTTGCATGCTAGCATGCTAGTTAATATTCGTGTCAGTCAGCTGTTGGCTCTCACGCTGGCCAATAGAATCTTCCTGCCTATTCGTAGCAGCCAGCTATAGGCTCTCACTCTGGCCAATACAAAATGGCCGCAAACTACATGAAAACTGTCGTAGAAGCATGAAAAAATCGATTAATTTCACTATCGATGGGAGATAGGAAGGGCAAAGTCGGTCTTGGTCTTCCCTCTGACTTGGAGCATGTGCATGTAAATTTTGGTGCAAATCCGTCGAAAATTGCGGCCGTGCATTCGTTACACACACACACGCACACACATATCCTGCCTTTTTATATATAGAGATACAGGTGGGCGGTGGAAATTTTTTCCCTGTGAAAGTGGGCGGCAATGCAAACATGGTTGGGAACCTCCGCTGTATGAGTTAAATAGACCCGCTAAGATGTATCACTGTGTTACGTCCCTTATATATATATATATATATATATATATATATATATTTTTTTTTTTGTGTACTTGCACAATTCATTTTTCTATCCGTAGGCAGGCGGTGTTGATCTATGTGTACATTATGGGTTATTATAATATATTTTCCAAAAGCGCTGTTAAAAAGCCTTTGAGAAAGTTGTTCACATGTCATTTTTAGAAGATATAAATGATCTATAGAATCAGAACCAGTCTATGCAACAGTTACTTCCCATGTTTCTAAATTGAAACACTTCGAAGTTGAACAGATACAGTATACTTTTTATTTCCAAATAATGCTAAACAAAAAGCCACCAATTAATTAACTATTTATATAACGTACAATACCATAGATTGGATTTATTAAACACATCAAAACTTTCATTCAGTTTATTGACTCCATGATCATCATTATCATCAGTCTCATGAAAGGGCGTGGTCGTAGTTGTCACTGTGCAGCTGAGTACATGACCAGTTGCCCCGTATATCTGAGTTGAAAGGCGAACAGGTATCTTTTCATGGATAGCATGTCTTTGACAAGTAGGCCTGGCGGTGACCATTCCTCTGCGTGTCAAATCCCAGCCGATGTCTTCCAATTGGAAGGCTCGCCTTGGTTACAGATATGTGGCCATTGATTCCATCGGGGGAAACTCCCCGTCCTGTTCGTTGACTTCAGTGTAGGAAACCCTTCCGTTCAACGATGCTGTATCATCCCTGCACCGGCCGCATACGCAGCTACGGTGGCCAGTTCTACCCCATTCAGCTAGATGGCCGCTGACCCTACAAGAAGGTTCATCCGCCGTTCACGGGTCTTGTATTTAATCCTGCTGTGTATCTAACCACCATCTTCACCTGAAAACCTGGTTGGGGAACCGGTTTAGCCGCCGATGATCCGACCATGCAGCAATTAGTATTGGGTTATATGGTACCAGTAACACTCGTAAAGTAACCTGACATAAATACATTGATTGCATATAGAGTGCCATTATGAAAAACGTTTGTTTGTTTGTTTGTTTGTTTAGCGGCATATAAACTCTTTATTAGTTGTTTAATGCCGGGATTTAATATTCTTGGGGGCATTAATTTCATTTACAAAAAAAAAAAAAATGTATATCTAGTAATTTTTTTTTCTTTTTTTCTTTTTTTGTCAAGAATGTATCGCTGGTAATTTTTATGATTTTTTACTTTTTACAAAAATGTATTCCTGGTAATTTTTTTTTATGTAAAAAGGTATTTTTACTATAAAATGAATTTTTATACTTTCATAGTAGTTCGACCCCAGTTTAGGGGTTAACTATTTGCCCAAAGTGGAGACTCTAACAGGTTTCTAACATCCCGGGGCATGTTGGAACTGGGAACAAGAGCAATTAAAAAGTGCTTCTACGCTCCTCAAAACCTTCTGAGCAGAGGTCTTGCTGCTAGATGTAGTTTATCGTCATAGTCAGGACACTGAAAAACGTTCTCGCAGTCATGCTAAGTATTTGAACGGTATATAGAGACAGAATTTGCGAGTAGTCGAATCGGCGAGTTGGTCTCAAATTTCAGGCACGTCTCTTGCGTTTACATTCACTCAAATACTATGGGTATATCGTGTTATCTAAACCTTGGCTGGCAACCTTCTAATAGAAAGAAAACCCTGAATTATAAAACACGGAAATAGGATCGGGAAATCACTCTACAATTTTTCCAAATAATTCGCCCTGTTCTATATTACTCGTCCTAGGAATTGAACTATTCTTTCAAATGGACCGAGAACAATCTACCAGTAGATTAAATAAAGTGTTCAGTTCAAAATTCCTTGAAGGCTACTCGGATCGACACACACCTGAAGAATGCCGGAGAGAACAACAGCTAAAACATTGAGATAACAACAACAAAGACGAGGATATTAGTCTGACTGCAAATACTGGAAATAATAACTACATTTCTATACACATAGTGCTTTTTCGTGAAGATCAAACGTCACATGTTTCATCTTGTCACTTTTGTAATGCGCTGACGCCCATCTTCAATTCAAAGCACTTTAATAGATTTATAAATGGGATACTTAAAAAAATGACTACGTTTAAATTTGAAGTCGGGTTAGTTTTTATGTGGGTGTAGGATTTATACTTCAAATGACTCAGAAAAACGCCCCAACCCTCATACCAAGCCGGCTACAGGACATACCGCGAAGAACGTATAAATTGGGAATGATTAGTGAAGGTGTTTCTATTATCGATTAAAGAGTGAGACTACTCTCCTTGTTTTCTTTTTTATTAATACATTTAGCATTTAACGATTTATAGAGGAGAATTTGCCAACTGGTTGATAATTAACATTCACTAAACCCAGTATGTTAAACACTATGGCTCAAAGATTTGGAGCCATCCACTGGATGTTGAAAATTCGCAAGAGAATATGAAGGTAGCATGTCATTTTCGAAACTTATTAAACTAGCTCACTTCGGGCCAGTCTGAATTTCTCTTCTTGTAGGATTTTATCAGATATTCAGTAACAACGGTTGCAAAAATGTCATAACCTTAATATATATATATAATGTTATCCACAGACAGACTGTTTCGCAGCTCTTCAGTGTGGCTAGACGCTCGGTTGCCTCCTGTAAGAATCGAAAACCGACTGAATTAGTGTCAGTCGGAGATTCTACCACAAAGCCGTCAGTGCACGGCAGAAATGAAGATGAATTTTAACGTATTTATTTTTAGATAAACACACAGTGACCGACAGGACTCAATTCGCATTTGCCGAAGAGTCTCGCGATATCGGACATAATAATTACTGTTTACAAACCCACACTTCCTCCCCAGAGAGCTCAACCGAAATTAATTTTTCAGTAGCCTATATGTATACATATATATATATATATATATATATATATATATATATATATACATACATATATATCCATATATATACATATACATACATATATACATATACATATATGCATGCATATATACATACATATATATACATATATACATATATATACCTATATATATACATATATATATACATATACAATTCATTTTTCAGGAGCCTATATGTATATATATATATATATATATATATATATATATATATATATATATACATATATATATACATATATATATATATACATATATATACATATATATACATATACATATATACATACATACATATATATACATATATACATACATACATATATATACATATATATAAATACATATATATACCTATATATATACATATATATATATTCATATATATATATATGCACACATATACATATATATACATATATATATATATACATATATATACACATATATACATATATATACACACACACACACACACATATATATATATATATATATATATATATATATATATATATATATATATACACACATATATATATGTGACTGTGTGTAATGAGAACGAATATATACGCACATACTGAGAAAAACACACATAATACACAAGAATAGAAGAAGGAATGAAAAGATACACGGGGGACATAAAAAGATAAAAACAATGACATCCTCTTTTCTTTCCCTTTCACTGGCCAAATTAATTTGTTTCATTACCCTTCAAGTAAAGGAACATTTTTGGCCAGTCCAAGATTGATTCAGAGGACTACTACTACACACGAAAGACAATGGTTAAATTATTTAACATAGGAGGAAAAAATTAATTCCTATAGATAATACGTGTTAATAAATATTCTTCGCCTGGTAAAGGTCACAAGACCCGAAACACATGTAGCAAAACATATAGAATAAAATATATTAAAAAAAATCCACATTATAATCAAAAAGGTATGCGGTATTTTCTCTCTTTAGACACACACACACACACACACACACACATATATATATATATATATATTAAAACAGGTTTGATTATAAAGAACCGACAAGGTCTGTCAGTTTAATTTTTTTTCGGATAAGATGTTGAGTATTATATCCGAAGTTGGTGATAAACTTTGGACAGTTTATCCAGAACTGCGAACATAATGCTCAACTTTCGAAAATTTCGTCTATTCAATTTCCCCTCAAAAGGTTTGGGTGAACCCATCTGTATAGGCCTCAAGGACCTCTCAACAGTGTTGCACGCAGGGATCGTCTCCCTAGGCTGATCTTACCAAGAAGTCAGCTCTCTAACAAATCGACTATGGTAAGATTCGAACCCAGGTCTCAATAAAATGTAGTAGGGTGAGTTTCCATTGTTTTCTCCACGGTTGTGAATTCGATGTTGTCCCGATTGCTCTCCCAAAACTAAAAATCCCAGTCTATCCCATTAAGAGAGCATTTATCAATATGTTTTATTATCTTGTCATAACTCTGTCCCCCTATCAGTTACTTAACACGCTCTGACAATACCTCATAAATCATAGACTATTGCGTTTTGACCGCGTGAAAAACGGAAAAGACTTATTAGAGACGCTACTTGGTTTCAGTGAAAAAAATGAAAGAAAGACAGAAGGGAAATAGAAGAGGTGATAACACTCTCTCGTGATTAAAGGTTGTTTCATTGAAATGGAAAAGTTGTCAATTCGAAATATTTTTTTTATTTCTACCCACTTCTTAAAATAAGGATCAGCATTCATATTTATGATTGTTATTGCAATATTTTGTTAAAGTTGTTAAGCTCAAATATTTAACAATGTGAGAAGGGGAATTTTACTGTCGTGGAACTCGCCATGAACTTATCCATTCATTAGCTTAAGAATTGAGATTCATCAGAAAATGAAAATAGGAAAACCGTGACATTTTCACTGGTCTTTTTCGTCATATTATAATTCCATTTGTTTCTTCGGTACAAACTGTCGTTATCTCAGATAAATAATAAACTATTCCGTTTTTATCACGAGGATAGAATAGAAAAGACATATCAGAAACGCTGTTTGGTCCCAGTGAGAAGAGAGAGAAAGAGGGAAGTGAGATGAGGCGACAACGTTGTCATGTGTTTAATGTTTGCTACAATGAAAGGAATACACTTGTCTATTTAAATTTGTTTTTCATTTGTACCCTCTCACTTTTTTTCAATGATCATATGTGCATTTATACTTCTGAGCGTTAATGCAATATTTTGTTAAATTTAAGATGAAATATTTAACGATGCAATAGTTGGATTTGCACGTGTATTTTAAAACCGTGGAACTCGCAAGAAGCTTATTTATTCGTTAAATATTCTGATATATTAGACAATTCAAATAGGAAAGCCATTAAAATTTCACAGGTGCTGCGCGTTATTTATTATTAATATATTTAACGAGCCAAATGCCGTTCTTAAGGACAGAATGAAAATGCAATATAAGTTATCTTAATGTGTTTTTTTGCTTTGTTTTTTTTTTTTATTATTAATAATAACAGTAATATTTATTTAAAAATTATAACTTAAGTATGTTATAACATCACTACAAAAATAGCCATTTTGTTTTAACACTTCTGGTTCATGTCAAGTGTTTGTTTTTTTTTGTTGTTTTTTTTTGTTGTTTTTTTTTGTTTTTTCACAAGCAAAAGTGCAGCAAAAAAAATATGATTTTAGACGGGATTCGAACTCGACTTGCCAAGTCCGATTTTATCCGCCGATAACTGTTACGCCAATCGCACTTTCAAAAGTCTGTACTAAAAAGAATTTACCCGAGGAGTAATTTGTATTGCCTAATCCAGATTCAGTCCACAATCTCTCATTCCCTAATCCAAATTGTCAGCGTTATCCTTTCTACCTTTGATCAATGAGATAGATAATCTTCGAACATTTAATCAATTTCATCTTTCACTTCTTATCGTTTTCTGTTCAAATCCGGGTTCAAAACGGATAAGCAAAGTCATCAGTCAGTGTCGACATACAACCAAGCAAACATTGAATGTACACGTTGCAGAATTTTACCTCCCTATTCCTTTTCGATAACGAATTTCGCAAGATATGTACTTCCTACAAAAAAAAAAAAAAAAAACTAAAAAAACTTGCGCTCTCCAGTAGGATTTGAACCTACATTCCCCAGGTCTGAGGGAACTGTCGTTAAGCCCGGCACGCTCTAACCAATTAAGCTACAGAGAACAGCCCTGGGGGACACAGGTTCAAATCCTGCCGGAGAGCGTTATTCTTTAATAAGGTTTCTCGAACATTCAGGTCAGTAGATGAAAATGAACAAACCGTATAATAAATAAACGGAACATCCACACAAATACAAGTATACAATAAAAAATAACGTTTAAAGTGATACAAATCTGTCGGATTAATAAAAAAAAAATCTATTCTAAAATTTAATGATGTGTGGAAAACTAGGGTTGATTACTAATTACCCAATACAGTATAAAGCATTTATCTTTAAAAAATGGAGAAAAAAAGAACGCGTGTGCTTACAATCAGAAAGAGACAGTTGAAATTTCTGGGAAACATAATGAGGAAAGAGGGCTTGGAAAATTTAACACTCACAGGAAATACCGAAAGCAAGTGGGCAGTGGGAAAGATCGAGTAACCTGGATAACGAGTTTGTGTGAATGGATGGCAGAACAGGTACTGGGAGGGGGTAGCAAAGGGACAAATATTATTTAGAGCTAAAAAGGATAGGAGAGCCATGGTGGCCCACGTACTGAAGAAGAAGAAGAAGAAGAAGAAGAAGAAGAAGAAGAAGAAGAAGAAGAAGAAGAAGAAGAAGAAGTGGTGGCTAACTTGGATAAAAATTTGCCATAAATGAATAAAAACGTTTGAAATCAAATGTAGATCGGATGCAAAAGCCAAATGAGAAACAAGAAGGCTACGGCAAAAATGATTCAACAATTTGAACATCACAAAGTAATTTTCATGCATAATGTGTGGAAAAAATTATCTGTCAAAGGTTGAAATTCGAAGCCATCAAAGAAACTATCCTGTGTTTCCTTCTCTCATAATTGTAATTTTTCCTAAAATATTTATCCATTAAGAGTTTGAAATTAGCCCCTTGGGAACTAAGTGCTTTCTTTTTTAAAATCGCTGTCTTAGATGAAACATTGTCAATTATGGGATTCGAGTTCGGGTCTAACCGGAGCGTTATTCTTTCTTTACGATCTAAGCTATGTATTCACTATCGTGGGAAGATGATTAAGAGTTGCGATAAAAACCGAAAAGATGTAAAAACTAGTCAAAAATTAATAATGTTTACGATAAGAAATGCGAATGTAATCTTATGTTTTACCTCCTACCAAAGTTCATACTAACGATCGTAGAATGACGATCTGAGAGATGGAACTGGAATTTATTGACTGTCTTCCTTTCACAGAATCTGAGTGTAATCAATACAGAATCTGTAAGAGAAAGGTTTAGAAAAATCTTTCTGATATTTGGTCAGACTTTGGGAAATGGGTCGGGCCGAGAAATTTTCAGCTCTATCTATTATTCCTATGCATGCATTTGTGTAGTAAAAAAATAGACACATCTCATCCCCAGTCTTACTTTTGACCACCCATCACAATAAATGTTTTTCAGCACTAAAGTAGAATAAATCAAAGCTTCATAAGCTTCTACTTAGAGCTGTTAGTATATTAAAGTATTTATGTATGTAGGTATATTTGAGAGGTTTTGTTTTTAATTCTGCTAGATGTTTGTCACCCTTCTCACCGTCTTGTAACGTGGGGGGCTGATTTAGTTGCTGATAACCCGTCTACGCAGCAGGTAGTATTGGGTTACACAGTATTAGTAACACTCGTCGAATGACTTGGCACAGTAACTTTCATTAACAGCAGGTCAACGGGAGAATTCCTGTCAGCGAAGTGATTGAGCGAAGTAAGTGCGACAATATCGAAGTAACAATTCTAAAATATAGAATGTGTTCGAGTACACAGGTTGCTCGCATGAGCAACAACAGGATTCCAGAGCAGTCTTAGTAGGGAGAACTTACTAACGTAAAGTGACCAGCTCATAAGCCAAAGAAGCGTCATAAACATCTACTGAAGGAACCACTGAACCTTGTAAATATCATTACTTTGGGAGTTACATGCAATGGATTGTAGTACTAGTCGGAAAAATGTTCATGGGGGAAAGATTGTTTGCGAACGTTCTCGAGTTGCAAAAGAAAAGTTGAAAAGAAATGTCCAAAAAGGTTTTGATGCGGAAATTTCAGACCATATAGGTGATAGGAATGACCATACTTGCAATGTTTGTGGTTTTGCTTTGCTTTGCTTTGCAGGAAAATTAATTTCTGTCTGAATTTCTGGGATGAGGAGTTGTCATTGTTTACATTAATTAATATTCGGACTATTGTCCTCATCGTTGTTGTTGTTGTCATCGTAACATTTCGGACATTGTACCCTCAGGCCTTCATCCGATGGTTTTAGATCCGAGTAATCATCGGGGAGTTTTGAACTGAAACCCTACAGAGAATTCTGAAACTGAACCCTTTATTTAATTTAGTAGATTGAATTATCTACTAAATGAAATAATGGGTTCAGTTCAGAATTCTCTGTAGGTTGCCCAGAATTATATACAACTCAGTAAGGCCGGAGGGTACAACGGCCGAAACGTTGTGATAACAACAATAACAAAGACAAGGACAACAGTCAGAAGGCAAATAATGTAAATAACAGGAAAATTAACTCATGAGAAGTCATTGTATCAGAGCAACAACAAAATGACATTAAGCACTGAGAATTTATGTCACGTTTGCAGAAAGGTTTGCAAGTCAGCCAGTGGACGAAAAAGATATGCAAATAGTCACTTACATGCGAAGTCACAAAAACTATAAGCTATAGCTATTGCCCATGAGGCAGTTGAGTGCATACCACTTCCTGTGAATCAGTAACACTACATTACAATAGTTTTCTTTTTTGTATTTAAAAACCTGGACCTTTTTGATAATGACCCGGCGGAACATTGTTTAAATCTTCGTGTACGAATATTACCACAATTCCAAAAGCTTTCTCTAAATCAAGATGGACGCTCCTAGATGGAAAGATACAAATAAATGTAAAAATAACCGAGACAAACATGAAGACAAAAAGCTGAAATATTTCAGTAGATAAGATAAGTAGAAAATGTATGTAATGCAAGATAGACAGATATGCGTACATATTTTGTAAAGTGGAACATTAGATAAGCATAATATTTATCTATATATCTATCTCTTAGTCTATTCATATCCATCTACCTACCTATTGGTCTATTCAGATCTATCTATCTATCTATCTATCTATCTATCTATCTATCTATCCGCGAATCCTAGAGACAGATAGGTATTCGGATAGGTTTTTGGGGTAGTATAACTTGTTAGAGACTTACAAAGAGAATTCAGCGAGTCGAGTTCCGGTTGAGTTGATTGCAAATACTCTTAGAAAAGGTTATGAAACCACGTCTTCTCCAACTCCCACCACCACTTGAGAGAAAAGAGATGGATTAAATAACAAGGCAGACTAGGCTATTTAACCTTAGCCGGTAACCAACCCTAGCGTCAACTTTGAATTCAAAACCGGCATGTAGCATACTATACAGCCATTGAAAAGAGATCGTAATTATCTGCGGCGTGGGGTTGTGAATTCGATGATCTTAGCTGAGATGAAATTTAAATCTATTCATCGATTGAAATTATACCAAAAATTGTCTGAATTGCATGTCTGTCTAAAGCATTTGATAGGGTTTGGCATTCTGATCTTCTTCGTAAACTTCAGGGATACGTCCTTACATGACGATTATTTAACTAAATACAATAATTCCTGTCGAAATGTTCCGACGAGTTGCTTTCTTTGGTTCCCAGACTGCATGAATTTAAGCGAGCTAATACGTTGGCTTCTCGGTCCCAACCTTTCACTGTCAAAATGTAACCGTCTCTTCTACATCATCTTCTCTTGCACTTCCTGTCTGTGGAATACTCCTCCTCTTACTTGCTTCCATGATAACTATAATCTTCAAATATTCAAGTGTACTGTCAATCGACATCTTCTGATACCTTGATCTTGTTCCCCGTTCTTCTCGTTATCCTCTTCCCAAACACGCCTCTTTACTCTTGTTCTCTACCTTCTGTAACCCCTTGCGTGATAGTGGCACTCCCGCCTTGCTTGGGGTAAAATGCTAAAAAAAAAATGCCAGGTCCCCGAAACGAAGCATCCTAAACAAAGATAGTGAATAAATGTCACGCGGAAAAGAATTCCGCTTCATTTGCAACTGAATTATAATGTTATGGGGTTTCCACCTTCGCTCTCAATTGAATTTTCAATTGACTCGAAATGGCACCCTGTGACTAGAGATATTGAATGATATTTTCATGATAAATGCTAAAATGAATGAATAAATGAGTACTATTTGCAACTGAATAACAATACTGTGGGATCAGTGTTCGTGCTGACATGGAAAAAAAAGATTTTTCTAGGGAGATATTTATGAAATGCTAATTATACAGTAGTCTATGACTGAGCTGTTACGTGACATCTGTCCTTTACGGTAGCGAATGTTGGACGATTTCTTCAAGGATGAAGAAGACTCGAGGCGACGAAGATGTGGTTCTACAGAAGGATGCTAAGGATATCATAGACCGAGCATGTGAGCAACGGTGAGGTCATAGAGCGGATACAAACAAGGAAGAGGCTTATATTCAACATCAGGAAGAGGCAGCTGAAGTTTCTGGGACACATAATGAGGAAGGAGGGCCTGGTGAATCTGATACTCACGGGTTAAATAGAGGGAAAGAGAGACAAGGGAAAACAACGCGTGACATACCTGGCGGGCTTAAGCAAATGGATGACAAAACGTGGTCTGGGAGATGTGGTAGAGGGAAGGAACTTGTTGAGAGCTGCAAGGGATACAGGGAGGTGATCGCCTACGTCCTGAAAAGACATGGCACATAAAAAGAAAAGAATTATACAGTACTAGTTATTGCTTTATAGATGACACTGTATTGATAGCACACGCGAAAAGGAAACTGCAGGAATTCCTAGAGGAGGTAGTAAAGGAAAGTCAGAAGAAAGGACTAAACATCAATTGTAAGAAAACAGAATGTATGGTTGTCAGCAAGAGGAAGTATAATATTATGGGGTCAGCGTTCGCTCTCAATTGAATTTTCAAGTGAGCCGAAATGATGCCATGTTGTTAGAAATATTGAATTAAAAATGCGAACTACAGATTGGAAAAAGCAAAATCAAGCAAGTACGAAAATTTAAACAACTGGAAAGTGTTTTAAACATCGGATGAAAAATGTGACACCGAAATCCGAAGGTGCATTACAAAAATGAACGTTGCCTTTTCAAAGCTAAGCAAAATATTAAAAAGCAGGAAAATATCGTTAGAAACAAAAAGTGCTGAACTGTTATGCAATATCTATCCTCCAGTATGATAGTGAGTGCTGGACAAATATCCTCACAGACAAAGAAGAGATCTGAGGCAACAGAAACGTGGTTCTACAGAAGGATGCTGAGAATGTCATGGACTGAACATGTGAGTAACGAGGAAGTTTTAAAAAAATGGAGAGAAAAAGTACGCTTAAACTTGGAAACACAGTCAGTCGGAATTTCTACTACATATAATGAGAATGTGATACTTATAGGACAAGAGGAAAGCAAGAGTAAGCTACCTAAGAAATTTGCGTAAAAAAATGACAGAACAGCAACTAAGGGATGGTGCAATGAAAAACCTTAATAAGACCCTTTTTTGCAGCGTGGTTTACCTTTTACAAGGCCCCGGGCCACTCAAGGTAGAAGGTTACGTTTGGAGGCTATTTGTGTGCATAGGAGTGGAAGATAACGGTTAACCCCGGCCCTGAACAGATTGTAGTGATCGAGGAAACAGCGCAGTGATTCGAAGGAAGAAGCTGTTCGAGTGGAACTTAATCCTCATCGATGAGATACGGAGAGAATGTGGATGATTTGCTACTAAGTGGCATGGCGAGTTATTGCTGTGAAGGTTTGCCTCGGTAAGACCAGGAAATGTAGTTCGTCCGATCACTTTCACAGGAGAGAAAGTTGTGAAGAAACATGTTCGCTCACTGGAAGGACACGGAGTAGTAGTAGTAGTAGTAGTAGTAGAAGAAGAAGAAGAAGAAGAAGAAGAAGAAGAAGAAGAAGAAGAAACCATTTTATTTATTTACTTATTTGGACATGAGTAAATAAAAAAAAATTGGTGTAAAAAAAAGCCCCTCCTCCCTTTTCAGGTAATTAACAGTAGGTAGCGTAAGTTGCGAGGGAGCGTTTTCCTGGGCATTAAAGAAAATGACATTTTTCCCTTTCATCATCTTCATTGGTTCTCTTCGTGAGCGAAAGTTTAGGAGGATTTATCACATCTTTTTCAGGTCCTTCGATAGCTAACGAAGCCCACGACGGTTGATTCACTATTTTATTGCCCCTCATCCTTAAACATTTAATAAAGCATATCTGAGCTTCTGAAGCATTTGCATAATGCACCTTCCGACTCAGTCCTCTTTTAAAACACTTCCCAGCTTTTCAATACGAGAGCAGTTTAGTTTTGAAGGCGTTAAAATTAACAAGCCATCCTTTGTCCCAGTTAACAACAGACTGAAGGTCGTTTTTGATTTATCCTTACATGTAAGATTATACCGAAGTCATTTAATCTCTCATTAAAATCATTTTTCTCATTTTCTTCTCAGTTTGTTTATTATGTTAATAAAAGTTAAGTTTACCTTTTTTTATAAAAGCTAAATTTCTTCTTCTTCTTCTGCTATGTTCTGTGTCCCTTCTGGACGTTTCCGATCATGGCTCTCCACAATTTCTTGCCCTTTGTAACACCTAATAACTTTTGTCTTTCTTCCATATATCCCAGTTCCTGCTTCGCCATCTTATTCGCTCAAGCTCGCCAAGTAGGTTGTGCGTTGTTTTCCCCTGGCTTTCTTACCTTCAATCTGTCCTGTGAGTATCAAATTTTCCAGGCTCTCTTTCCTCATTATGTGCCCCAGAAATGTCAACTGTCTCTTCCAGATGTTAAGCATATGTGTCCTTTTGGTTTTCATTGTTTCTGGAACTTCCTCGTTTCTCACATGTTCAGCCATTGTATTCTGAGTATCCGTTTCTCCTTTTATAAAGTATATTACCATGCTGGTAAATTAGTAATGATTCTATATTTATGTGTATTTTTAATTTAGGGCTCTTTCATAACAGAACATCCCACACGAGTTTCATCCAGCTCTGCATGGTTAATGCCATCAAAATCCATTTGATCTGCATATGACAGTTTGAGAGAAATTATATGAACTTGGGTTACGTATTTAAATATTTTATATCAGGACCAGGTTTAAGCTATTTGGAGCCATTGCCCCTAGATGTGCTTCGCACAAGGGTAATCTATTGTAATGTTGTCAAATACATCCAACAACACATTGCAACATACAACTAACACATTACAAATTATTATGTGTTGATGTTTTGTACATTAATAAAATTTAAATAATATGTTATTTAATATGTTAACTAATTTTAGGACGGCAAAACAGTTAAAAAGTCAAATATATAAATATACGGGGAAGCATATTCAATTGAAACTTTAGCTGTGAATCCGGGGCCTAGTTAAACATATTTCCAATTGGGACCCGCAACTCCTAAGACTGGTCTTGAACATTGCACAAACAGGAGACGAACGAGATGTGAGGTGCACAATACTGACATAATAAGATTTGTGAAATGGCGGGAAACAACAACAGGGCCAACCGAAAAGTCTCTCAAAGATTCGGCGTGATTAATTCAATTTTGTCTAGATTTTTCTTTTTCGAATATTTTTCACGTGCTCCGCATCCCAAAATTCAACCAATCGCGAATGTCGCGATTGATTGAATTTTGGAATGAGGAACCCGCGAATTTGAGGAGCTGACTATTGCCCTCCCCACGCGAATAGTCTCATGAGTACGCATTTATATGCCAGATATCCAGTTACTTGTTACAGTGTAACCCGGATATAAGAGAGTTGTCGGGACCGGAGAAGAAGTTTCTTATATCCGGGTTTCTCTTATATACGGGTTTGGTCTATTTTGTTTTGGTAAGTATGGCTCTAATTTGGGACCAGAGAAAATATCTCTTATATCCGGGTTTCTCTTATATCAGGGTCTCTTATATCCGGGTCCCTTATATCTGGGTATCTTATATCTGGGTTACACTGTAGTACCGTAGGATGTTTGAACACCTAAAAATGTTTTTCTTTAATATTTATCTAATGTCAAACACTCCTTTTGATATGGCCATAAAGTTATTAGACAAATAGAAAAACTTATTAAAATTAAAACGGAAATTAGACACTGTTGAAATATTTACGTAATATGAATATAATACACCGATATCTCCAATTAGAAGCTTATAAAGCTTTATATGACTCATTTTGCTTTAGTGCTGAAAAACATTTATTTTATTGTGATGGATGGTTACAAACCAGAAGGGAGATGGAATTTGCTTATTTTATTACCAGAATGCATTAAGTAGTTTATATACAAATAGTTAATAAATTTCTGCATGGGCCCCATTCGTTGCACAAAGTGATATTCAATGTTTTAATTTTCGTAATTATTTAACTGCAATCTGAAACATAAAATCACAATATTAAAATAACTATTAATATCATTAAAAGAAGGTTAATAATAAGATATAAATACGCAACAAAAATTTAATCGCCACCTCTTCTAAGTTTTTCATAACGACTTTTTGAAATTGTCTAAAGATTTTGTGGACACCCTGTATTATTGATATATCATTTAGTTTTTAAGTTTCTTACTATATGTTGTCTTGGGTGATCTTTCAAGTTTTTATGAAATAACTAAAAATTTAAAAAAACATAGCTTTATTTTGTGAAATCGGATTAATAGACCCATATTAAAAAAAGAAGTTGTAAGCTTCAAAAAGTTTAAATATGTAAAAATAGATTTCATTTTCAGTATAATCTTTTAAAACAATTTATGATCAGTCTGACTCAACTTAAACTATTTTTTCACATTCCAAGAATTGAACGAGAAGGTTACCGTGATCTTTGCATAAATTTCTGCCACAATTATTCTAAACGGTTTTACTTTAAGATTATGCGCTTGTAATTCACACAGATATGATGACAAAAACCAGGAACACTTTGTGGTTATTTGGCAGAGGTATTCAAATAGGTAGTTGACTAATCTGGAACATTTAACTTCCCTAATTATTAAGGAAAATCATTTAATCGTGTGTTCAAAAGCCTCCACGGTAGTGACGAAAGGTTAAGTAAAGTCGTAAATTTCACAAATTTATACAGGGTGCGATAGATAAATTGTCGCCATTTTATATTTTTAATTTCATGCATGTGGGTTGTTTTTGTCTTTTTTTTTTTTTTTGCCTGCTCATTATAGTAGGGTCAGTTGGGTACCGTCTGTGAGTAAAAGAGCACCATGACGCAATTCACTCCGCCAGAAATTTGGAAACGGCATGCTGTACTGCTTGGCATTCACACCGGAAGCTCCAATACGAATATTTGAGTATTTGGGTATCAATCTTTTATGGTCGTCATTAATATTCTTTGGGGAACTCCATCTTCTGTATCAGTCTTTTGACGGAGAGTATAAAATTACAAATTAAAAAATGTTGATAAGAGGGAAAATATAAGCAAAAAAAAACAAGTTTAAAATACAGCAAAAATCCTCATTCTGAATGTTCTGGCTGCGATGAAAATGCTTATAATTCAACTCGGTATTGGAATATTATTTACTCGTTTTATCAGTGGTTTTAAAACAAGGTGGATAAACACGATTTCAGTGTTTTTAAATTAGCAGAAGGGGCGCTTCCTCCATCGCTTTCTTTGCGTTATAAAACATATTTACTATCAATGCATAGGATAGTGTATCGAAACTGTTGCATTTATTTTGCTTAAAACTCAAAAATTTCGACAATATTTATATAATATTTAATCAAACATCTCTAGAAAATCTAGAAGCATTTAGTATTGCCTAAAAAAAGTAATTTAGATGTGTTTTGAAGATGATGCGAAAAAAGTATCGAAATATCTTCAAAATAAAACATAATTTGAAAGAAACAATGATAACCTGAAAAAGTCTTTATTTCAATTACTATATTTGACGACATAAAAAGATTCACGGGCATATTGGACATTTAAGCTGGGTTTATTTAGGAGAACAGCTTATAGTGCGTTTAAGTATGTGCTGTTAAAAGTCAAGTTATCAGTACATTACAAATCATTACAAAAGCATTTTAGATATAGAAGAAAATATTACTGTATATAAAAAGCAAGCTAACAGTACAGCAAAACACAAAGTAAGAAATCACAATATTGGAAAAAGTGAAAATATCCTACATTATTACAATAATAAAATATTGCAAGACAAACATTAAGCTACCACAACAGTTGAATATAAACCAAAACACAGTAAGAGAAATGGGAAACATTTTTAATAATAATAATAATAATAATAATAATAATAATAATCCCTGTTGTAGTTGGAGCCCTAGGACTGGTTGGAAAAGATTGCAGTAGACTAATTGAAGGGATTCCTGGAAGTCCATGCCTCAAGGGGATACAAAAAATTGTTCTGACAAGTACAGTCCACACTTTACGAAGGACTTTATCTATGTAATTTCTTTTTTTTTTTTTTTTTGTCAGTGGAAAGTGTCATGCTGCCATTTCTAACCTTAGGTCCCTGGTCGGGAACCGGAAAGAAATGTGTAAACGCCAGAAATCAAAGAAAATAATAATAATAATAATAATAATAATAATAATAATAATAATAATAATAATAATAATAATGTTCTCATGGGGCTGACGCATTGGGCATCTCTGTTTATGAATAGATGATGGCCTTATGTCGAGGGTGCTTTCTTTTAAGTCTAGTTTCAAGTTTGAGGCAGCCAACTTAGGTTTCACATCTAGATACTAGGAAACATTCTCAGTTGAAGACCGTCTAAGCGGATTGGGTTACCTGATTTTAAAATATACCTGGAATTTTATGCGCTGCGTTTATGAAAACCTGTCGCAATATCGCTGAACGCTACAACCCTAACCTCTTTAAGCCAAGGGTCAGTCCTTATCCATCCTGCTTATCCTCATAATCTTCACTTCATACCGACTCCACTTTCATTCATATCATACACTTCATTTGTTAGAAGCATTTAAACAGTAAGCCTCTACTTTGAGTGGCTCTCAAACCTTGTGTTAGATGAATTGTAATATATAAAAAATTAACTGTGATGCATGTGCCTGGTATACACATCAGACTAGATGTCATGAGGGGCATATTGGGCTTCGTCACTTTATTGGTGTGCTGCCACCTCTCACTCAATAATAATAATAATAATAATAATTACAGAAACGATGGCAGGATAAACCTCTTCCCAGTTAATATTCAGCCCGTATCAAACAAGCTGATGTAGACAAACCCTCTATCAGTGGCTATGTAGTGCAGGGTTAAAAGCTGAAACTGAAGGTTTTATTCTTGCTACACATGACCAATGCTTACTAACTAGAAATTACTAAATTCAAATACTGAAAAATTGTGTTATCCCAAAATACAGGTTCTGTGATAAATATCCAGAAACAATTGACCACCTTGTATCCGGTTACTAGGGGTTGGCACCCACTGAATACAAAAACCGGCATGACAGAATGGGCCAATATCTGCATTGGAAAATCTGAAACTTTTACGGAAATAAACTTCAAGAAATTGGTATGAACACCGCCCAGACCCGGTTCCTGTAACAATTATATGGGACTTTACAATACACACAGACAGAACAATCAAAGCTAATGGGCAGACATTGTGATCAGAGACCGTAAAAACAAAATGCCCCTTCTTATTGACATGGTAATCCATGCAGACAGTAATATATATTTGAAGATCTCAAAAAAACTATCAAAATACAAGGACCTTGAAATCGAAATCTCAAAAATGTGGGACATTAGGGCATCAACAACTCTGGTTGTAGTTGGAGCCCTCGGATTGATTGGAAAAGATACGAATAGACTCATTGAAGGGATTCCTGGTAGCCTATGCCTTAAAGAGATACAAAAATGGTACTTACAAATACAGCTCACACCTTACGAAGGGCTTTATCTGTGTAAAATATGTATGATCTTAGGTCGTTCTTTTTTTTTTGTTTCCCGCCCCCTCAAAAAATGCTCAGTGGAAAATGTCATGATACCATTTTTGACCTTAGGTCTCTGGTCGGGACCCGGAAAGAAATGAATACACACCAGAAATCAATGAAACTATAATAGTAATAATAATAGCAACAACAACAACAACAATAATAATAATAATAATAATAATAATAATAATAATAATAATAATAATAATAATAAAAGAAATATCTTAAAGGAATACACAAGGAAATTACGTAAAGACATACAAAAAATCTTATTAAACCGTACGAAGGGCTTTATCTATGTAAAATGACTGTGTTATTAGGTTGCTTTATTTCTATTTTTTAATGCAAATGTTCAGTGTACAAAGTCATGATGCCATTTCTGACATTAGGTCTCTGGTTGGGACCCGGAAGGAAATGAGGACATAGCAGAAATAAAAATAATAGCAATAATAATAATATTCTCTGAGAAAATGGAATCTAGATAGGTAGGTGGACTTCAGATGTAAAATTAAAGCCTACGTTAGTGATGGTTAGGAAAAAATTAACCTTATCAGCATACAAGGAGCAGCCATAGCTAGATTCGGTCTGGGGGGGGTGCATTTACATGTCATAAAATACAATACTTTCATCCATTGTGATTTTCAGGGTGCGTGTTTATGTATAAACCTGATATTGCTTTAGGGTGTGAGTACACAAGCGAGTGTAGATGCGAGTGGATGTTTGTAGCCTTAAAACGATAAACGACGAAATGTAAACTTTTGTGTTTTACTGACTATAGGGATATTCACCAAAATTTGTTCTACACAATATCACAACGACGCGTTACCTACCGAGAACTGAAACTGCCACTCTAATAAATGATCTGGGAGATTCGTCGTCGCTAAAATCAAACTACTGCCGTTCCGTCATCACCAAATAGACGCCTATCGTAGCTCGTGGCTTGACTGGCAGTTGGACTTAAGATCAATCCAGACCCCATGTGGAACTCGTACATAAGATCCATCGCTAGAGATGCTAGAAAAATGGTCGGTTCATTGTACCACTTCTCCTGCTATCCTCTTCTTTTACAAGAGCCTGTTCAAGCCGAAAATGGAGTACTGCTTCCATATATAGGCATGAGCTGCCCAGTTCGAAATTACCCATCTGAATAGAGACCAAAGGCCTTATGGGTGATTAATTATTTTCCTCCCTACAACCACTTTCCCACGGACAAAACGTTACCTCTCCTATCTAGCGTTATTTCCATGGAAAGTGTTCAGATGAAATACATTCCTTAGTTCCACCTGTAGTAACCTTCACATCTAAGACCCACCATGCCATGCACATTGTAGCAACCTACAATTATTCCTTCGCAATCGATTGGGGAAATGTAAGTTCCACTCGAACAACTTCTTCCCACAAACCGATACTTTATAGAACCGACTCCCAAGACGATGCTTCTCCAATCACTGAAATTTTAACTTGTTCAAGTCTACGAGTAACCGTTGTCTTCCTCACATATCTACATAAACACTATCTCTAACCTCTTACCCTGTAACAATCTAGCTCGATTAGCTCTTTATATATATATATTAGTGTTTGAGACTTTTATATTATATTCTTGCTCTGTTTATGACATAGAGCTCTACCTGGGTTATATCCTCTCTCTCTCTCTCTCTATATATATATATATATATATATATATATATATATATCTATATATATATATATATATATATATATATAGTGACCACTAGTATTTTATATATATATATATATATATATATATATATATATATATATATATATATTGCGTACGTATGTTGATTTCCTTATATATAAGCAAACATATACTATTGAAGGCATATCTTCTTGTGCGAACCACACTAATCAAAAAATTTTAACCAATAAGAATAAGCCCCCAAAATATGTGCCGGTTTCAGAATTAATTAATAAACAAGAAAAATGTATTAACTTTTATTTATCATTTAAAGATTTATTCCTATTTTTGTTCTGTGGGTGATTAAAAATAAAACATTGGAATATCATCAAAATCAATATTTTTAAGCAAAATCATTACACAATTTTTTAATAAACAATTTATGATTCTTCAGCAGTACCAGGGGATGATTTGTTTTTGTTTTTGATTTTTTGTTTTGTTTTTTTTAACAAGAATTAGAATACGAATTGGTTATATATTTTATGCTTGTGTTTAATAAATAGGAAACAATTACATTTTCACTGTAACTAAACTTGTGGAATTGGTAGAATTCTTGGATTACAGTACAAAATATTTAGTAATTCTTTTTCTTTAATTTTCTTTTTTTTTTTTCCTATTTTTTATTTTTAGTTGCTTAAGCCAAACTGACATCAGTAGTGGAGTTGCTTAAGATTTAGTCAACTTCGAGTCAGTCAGTTATGTTCCATGCGTGATACACGCTTAGGCGATCATGTATCGAAAGATACATGACTGACGAAGCAGATTTGTTCCTGCAGTAGGTTGCCATTTCTTTCTGCGGTAGACCAGTTGCCATCCAAGTCTATCTCTGTCTTGCTATTTACCCATAGTTGTGGGGAGAAAAAGAGGAGGATTCATACCTTTCCCAAGGGTATTAGCACGTAAGTGAATGTAATGGATTGGATTTCGAACTCAGCTCTACCGATTCCTCAATCCAAGCCGCTATCCATTTCTCCACCGTGCGTGCAACTTTCAGTACAGTTGCTTACAAAAGAGTTTTTTTTTAAATATTTCTCACCTAAGTGCCACTCGGTGTAGATGGTAATTGAATGGGGATGTTGTAAAGACGAATAAGAACGGAACAAGGGGTGCATATTATAAAGATATGTAGGATAGATAACGTTTGACTCTGGAGAGATTAAAATTATAGTAATAAAGGAAGCAATCCCCATCGGGAGTATGTTCCATATTGCAACAGTTCAAAAAATATCCTGGATTCTAAAACATCCTTTTCCACTGTTACTTTAATCCATTATAACTTTATCAGTATGTATTTAGTTGCGACATTGTGTTTGGACTTTGATAAAGGACTCTCAGTGAGGATCACATCAAATACACTCTACTCAAAATAATATGACTGATTAGTATTTTAACTATCCGTTTAAGTCCTTAAAAATGCCCATTAAAGTTAAAATCAGGAATATTTGAATTTGTGAGAATGTGAAACATACTTGTAACTAGGTATTTACTTAAAAGGCATGCACAGAAATTATCCAGCTAAGGAAGTAGCTCACCTAGGGCAATGGCGACTTAGTCCTCTTCAAAGTACTCACCACGTTTTGTTTTGTTTTTTTACTGTCTGTAATGTTCGCTTCCTCGTTGCATTCTTTTAAATTACGACCACCGTCGGAAATTTCGTCCGTTTCATCGGCGATTTTAAAGGCAGAATCCGCACAAAAGAAAATGTAATTGGACCTGGGTGATATGAGATTTTGCTAATATGGATCAATTTCAAGAGATTCCCGGACAAATTTAAAGCATTAATAGCAATTATTATTTTCTGGGTTTTGATCATTGAATCCTCCCTGGAAAAGGAGCTTCGAACCTCTTATTCCTCTTCCAAGTACTTCTCTTGGGACGTCCATAATTTTTCTAGAGTCATTTCCAATTTTCAAAACAGTCTTATAAAATGTCCTTTTTTCGAATCATCCATCCAGTTCCTCGTCGCATTCTCCTTAATCCCAGCTATGATCAGAAATCTCTTTCCTTTCAACTACGATTTTAGTTTTGGAATAAGTCAAGAGAGTTAAATCTGGACTGTGGATGGGCTAAACGATTAAAGCGAAGCAATTGATTGCTAAACTACCTTTCCCCGAAACGTGAAGAATGAGCAGAGGAGATACTCTAAATTGTTGGATACTTTCCGGACAGTGTCCATAGAATTCCCAGATATGTTTACTTTTCGCCCTGTCAGTCACTTATTTTCTTTGCTTGCTTGAAATCCTTCCAGAACTTGGATCACTTTTAATGGACTCTCGGCTAAATTTAAAACGTTAGTATCGATATTTTATCTCGGCTTCGTTCACTGAGAAATTCCAGAAAGACTTTTTGATCATTCAAATATTTTCCGTGGATAAATGTCCAAGTTTCAAGCAGAACTTGATACATATTCACTGTGAATGTGACGATCATACAATAGTCACAATAGCGTTTTATTGCCAACTACGTAACCTCACGGATTACTATGTATTCACGCACGCGCAGTAAGGTCCGTTTTGATTGGTTACCAAGTTGCATCAAGGTTGCGCAAAGTTCTTGAGATATTCACAGTGACTAATTAGTTTCAGGACAGACCTGGTACCCCCCAACTGCATTATACATTTGCTTCAATATCATGTGTGGTTGTAAATGCACAAGATAAAATCTTTTTCATAAGAGTCCCACATGATAAGGTAGACGGTACAAGGTCATTTTTATACACGTTTTCCAGGTAAATGCTAAAATATTTCTAGAAAAAATGCAGGCATCAGGGAATACTTCTTAAATGCAATGGTGTGCTGTTTCTTGGGGCATGAATGCTCGCAAGTTTTCTTTCAGCTCAAAATCAGAACCGAAATCAAAAAGCTATACAGGGACTGGGGTCTGCCCAAACGAAGACATGTCTTTTGATCAAAATTATCCTCCTTTCTATATATGTCCATTAAATTCGTAAATATATGTACTTGTATACGTCTGCTTATATATGCCAGTAATTTTATGCCCAGATGAAAGCTAGGAAGTGTGTGTATGCATGGTTATTTATGTATGTTAGGACAGGTCGATTAAGAAACCGTGGCATAGCAATCACTTTGAAAATTGGGGTTTGACGTGATAAATAAGGACACAAAATAGTTTTTTTCAAAATTCTTAGCGTTTTTTCAGGAAACCAGTTTAAAGATTAGGTTCAAAATCGTAGCGTTGCAATTTCATACGGATGATCAGTGAAAGCCTTATAACACAGCCTTATCAAATTTATAATATTCTGAAGCTTTACAAATTTTATATGGACAAGATGCATGGCACAGGTACATTATTATTAAATCATTATGCCATCAAATAAGACCTTCATTTACTTCAAAGGGAAATTAGACTGAACAATTCAGCTATATTATGATGCAATATATTATAGAGTGCAGTAGTTTTAGATACATTATACAAAGCAAATTTAAAATATTTTGCCCTATAATTTGTGCCCATCAGTATTATGGTATTATATACACTTTTATATATTTTTGTTTTTATTAATTATGATCTAACAAATGATCTAACAAATCTTACTCACTGAGTAGCCTTTTTGTAATTTTTTTTTTACAGTTTTTACTTATTTAAGATAGTAAAAAACTGTATATTTTGCTTGTGGTGATTCATATTTAAAATTATTGTTTGAATATATTTTCCGTTCAATGTATGTAATGATTGTAAGATATCAACTTTATTTGGATTTATTCTTGAAACAAAAATTTTGATGTTAGTTTGTAAGCGGAAATTAGGTATTTTTATATATTTTTCAGACGATCTTTAAAACTAAAAGCTCAAAAATTGCTTAAAGTTATGAATCTAACTGTTGGTGTATAATATAAAAATGTAGCTTTTAAACCCAGTGCAATGTTGATTTTAAAAAAAAAAACATTGAAAAAACAGCCTATTATAATGTATTTTTGCGTTTGCAGGCACATTTCAGAAACCTTGTAATTTTGTTTCAGAAGTGTATCAACGGAAGAAAATACCTTCTTCTTGGTATTTTACTTCCTCAGCTAAAAATGAAGATATTGTGTCTGTTTCCGATTAAAGAGTTGTGTGATTTTCTTTCTTTGTTTCTTAATACAGATTATACTATCTTGAGGCGATTCACGAATCCGTACATATGCAACGAAATTCGATTATCAAAATGAAACACCAATATCAATAGCCACATCATAATTATAAATTCAAAAACTCTTGATGAAAAAAGAATTTTTATTTTACATAATTTCATTCAATATAAGGCTAGAGGGACACTCGACGAAGAGACTACAGTTGGAACGGGAACAATGAATAAGGTGAGACATATGAGTGGGTAGTCCTTGGTGCGAAGGAAAATCTACAATCTGCATCAAGGTCTCTGATCGGAAGATTAGAAAATCTGAGGAGCGTGGAACTACTTCTTAATTTTCGCTGTTCCCAATTTCACCATGAACCAATGTAGTAGCATCTGTTAGGGTCCCAATTATCGGCAAATATTGAATGCCAAAACAAAAATAAAACACTATGAAAGTAAAAAAAAAAAAAAAAAAAAATCATTTTTATAGTAAAATGACCAATAATACATTTTATCTGTAGTTGAAGGCATGAAATTGCGTTCAAAATATTTAGACTTCGGCATTAAATAACGCATAGAGGCTGATATGCCGCTAACTAAAATCAACCAAACAACCAACATAAAAGAACTCTTCCATGACATTAATCCAAATAATATACAATTCCTTAAAGAAATCAAACTGTATTCCAAAATATAACTTCAACAGAACTACAACAGAAAACACATATATCACCGCCTCTTATAATTATATCCATACAAACATGCATATGCACTAAAGTTGAGTATCATCTACCATGTATTCAACTGTGAAAGCAGAATAACATTTATTATATTTTTATTACTTCAAAGCTCCCAAGAAAATTAAATTTCGGTTTTAAATAACCCATAAGGAGTTGATATGCCGTTAAACAAACAAGATGAGGGGAAAGAAGCTGGCAGGAAGTGGAGATTATGACCCTTCACTTCAAGATTAAAATGTTCAAAGAAGCACCCACTCAGGAGTCTGTTCCGTAAAGTGTTAGTTGTTGGGGCGGGGGGGGGCGGTCTGAGTGGAATTCCTTCTTAAATTTGGAACACGGATGTAATAAAGGAGATTCCATTCAACAAATATTTATTTTCCAACATAATCTAACCTATTTCTAAGATAAAACATTGTGTTGTGTTTTATGAAGATATTTTAACACTTTCTTTTTTTCTCATTTTCGGTGACCGCTTGAGAATACAAGGTGTTGTAAGCTTGGATGTGCGGGAGGTGTAATGGATAATGGCTCGGAATTGTTAATCGGAGAGCCGAGTTTCAATTCCAGTTGAGAGTGTTATATTCACTTACGCGTAAATACCCTTGGGAAATTTATGAATGTACCTCTTCTCCCCCAGCCATGAGTTAACTAGTAAGAGTTGTATCACTAAATCCTTATTATCTACAAAAAATTCTTACAATCTAAAAACATTTCCTGGCTTTAAATAACCTGCAAAGTGTTGATAAGCCATAGAAAATGAATCAATCAAATTTTCTTCTCATTTCAACTGTTTTGCATAGCGATGCTCGGGTCAATTATTCTATGACTATAAACAGAGCAGCAGAGAAAAACTATGCATGTTCCAGTGAGATGCGAACTCTTATTCCCTAACCGCGGAAACTTTTCTTCTGGTAACATAACCTTGTACATTATACCGTAATAAATATGCGAGTGTGATTCAGGCTGAATCTTGTATTTTTACACATTTCTATAGATATATTAATAAGTCTGGAGCCAAATGATAATGAAATGAAATTATTTTATTCATCAAATTAAAATTGAAAGTAAATGCTAGTTAAACTTAGTAGTACTGGGTCACCGAATAAAAAATAAAATACAATAATAATACATGACTATTGTGTGAGAATTAAACTTGGCGCATTTCTCAATCTCCAGAAAACTGAATAAACAAACATTGTGATTAATTGTTTACATTTTTTTTTTACTTTCCTATTATCTTTTTTCTTAATTACAAACCTGATCTGTTTTGTATTTATTATACAATCACAAAGTGCATGGATAAATAAGGAATACGATTCTAGTGAGATTTAAACTCTTTTCCTTGGTAATCTGTCGTAGTGATTAGATCCCAAAGGTTTCAGCAGTAGGCCATCATCGTCCCTCAAATAAACCATGTGACCATATACTTTTCTTCTCCCACCTTCTCTACACCGACATATTATTGACTTATTTATATTAGGGAGAGTAGCTGTTACGATTAAATCACGCTGAAAGTACCGGTTCGCGTTCGTACGTTAAACATGTTTGAGTATTTCGATGCTGTTCCATTGGGGAGTACTGGGTACTTTGAGCAATGGGGATTTAAACTCCCACCTTTGGAATATGGGTTTGGTTTGGTTTAATTTGTTTTACGGAATATCAACCTTAATGGGTTATTTAATGCCGACAAAATTTTTATTGCTGGTAATATTTTCCTATTACTGTTTTTTCTTCAAAAATCTATTGCTGGTAATACTTTTTCCAAAAATGTATTGCAGGTGATATTTTAACAAAAATGTATTGCTGGCAATATTTTTTCAAAACAATATTGCTGATAATGTTTTTTTCCAAAAATGTATTACTGGTAATGTTTTTCCTTCAAAATGTATTGCTGGTAATATTTTTCCAAAAATATATTGCTGAAGGAAATTTTTTTAAATGTATTGCTGGTAATAATTTTTCCTTCAAAGTTTATTGATCGTAATACATACATACATACATACATACATACATATATATATATATATATATATATATATATATATATATATATATATATATATATGTTTCTGATATTAAAACCCACTTTTACACCTTCATAGTGTCGTGACACCAGGTGTTAAGAGTTTTTGCTTGTCCGATTTATTCTTAGTGGGTGAAGTGTCCATAATTTCTATGCTCTCCGGCCTATTAGCACTTTGTTTCTTGTCATGTTTTGTTCTTTGAAGATCTTTTGTTTCTGCTTGTTTGTTTGATCTTGTTTCCTTAGATTTTCCATTAGGTTCTTTTGTTTTGTATGGATGATGACCGTTCCCTTGTTTGAGATGGGATAGTTTTATTCATCTATGTCCAATTCACTCTTTAATGATGTACTGGGTTGTGTTATTTTTTATGCACCTTTTGATTCTCTTGGAAAATGTTTCGAGGGTTATATTTCTTGAAGGATTTTTATACTTTGGGTTGTGATTTTCGGAGTTAATTGTTTTGTACATATAGATTCTTTTTTTTTTTTTTTTTTTGAGGTTGACAAGATAGCATTTGTTTTGTTTATAGGAGTGTGATTGATGTGTGATATACTACATTTAGTAGTTCTATTAGAGTTCTTAATTCATTTATTAAAGTTGTAAGATTTTGACTTCTTATTGCATTGCTCTTTTGGATTTCATTTTAGTGATTTGATATTTTAGCGATATTTGCATATCTTTTTTTATATGAATAAGATTCGACCTGTTTTCTGGCTTCTTGGAACGAGATGTTTTGCGGGTCTTTTATTCTTATTATTTCCTTTTCCTTTTTCCAAATGCCACACTCTTTAGAGTCTACTGGATGTTTTTTTTTTATCAGTTTGTGCATAAAGAAGGCATTTCACAGGGTGACTCTTCAAGATCCGACTCGAATTCCCTACATCTTCGAAAGGATGATGCTCTCGTACAAAGATTTTGTAGATGACCAAATTTCTGACATTTGTGACATCTACGGGGATTAAGATTGTATGGCTTTACCTTGGCTATTGTGTATCCTATCTTTATTTCTTTAGTTAGAGTAGGTTTGTTGAATGCCAAAATGTATGTGTTTGTGTTTATTGATGTGTCATTTTAGCTGCGATCGCTAACTGAACCACGTCCCTTTGAGTTGGAACTGAAAACATTCTGGTTTAGAGAAGGTAACCAATTAACATATATATTCAATGTAATATATATATATATATATATATATATATATATATAATCTAATTATTCTATGCTTAGAAAATAAGCATAAAGGATCGGGATTAACAAAGCCCCAGTGAGATTTGAACTATTATCCCCTATCTTCAGAAATCTTTCTTACTGTGACGGTGCCTTATTCATTATACCAAAATTCGTATGTCATTCAGGCTAAATCCGTAGATGTATCAACAAGTCTTCTTCCCAAGGATGATAAAAGGCACTTACTTGACAGTTATTACTTTTTCAACATAATCTCATTCCCTGACAAGACATTTTATTCAGCGGTAAATATTAATCACGTAGATCAAACATTATACATTGAAAATTTCAGATCAAAATGAAAGTAATAAATACGTATTAGGCTACGGACGTACTCATCTACCCTCGTATATATACACTTATGTATTTCTTATTGTTATAAATATAATATTAAGCAAATATACACAGTCGACCGAATTATTAGAGAAGGGTTTGTTTAAAATCTTGGGGTGATGAATATAACAAATTAAACAATATATATATATATATATATATATATATATATATATATATATATTAAACAATATATATATATTAAACAATTCATATATATATTAAACAATATATATATATTAAACATTATATATATATATTAAACAATATATATATATTAAACAATATATATATATATATATATATATATATATATATATATATATATATATATTGCTTAAAATTTGGTACATTACCAATGTTGATTAAATTCAATAAATACTCTATTTGGATTTGCTTCGCATTCTGTCATAAAAGGTAAATCATATTTACTTACGTTAAATCTAAATACGCGTATATAAGTTCCACAACAAAACGCAAGATATCCGACAAAGCCTTATCAACAACAGAAAAATATTATATCAAATAAAAACAAAAAAGACTACAAATAGTTGAAGCAGTAAACATAAGATGATCAGACATCCCAAAATGAATTAAAATGTTATCAAATTTAAGAAAAAGCATAATAAATGTGTTTAAATGAATAAAAGAGAACGACATGATAACACGAATTGTCACGTGAAGACATGATATAGAAAATGATGAAACCGACATTGCACATAAAACTTTTTGATAACGATTTACGAAAGCCAAAAGTACATTTGGAAATTTTTATGTAAATATGCAATGGAAAACAATGCCAACGGTCTAAAATATTGGAAAACATAAATAAAAATCTGTAAAAACGAAATTTCGTTTCTTATAAACAAACTTGTAAACCTCATGTATGCATGTTTGGATTGAATGTATGGTAAGTGAATTTTAGCGTTTTTGTCAAAATGCGAAGCAAATCTAAATGAAGTATTTATTGGGCTAAGCTAAATTTAGCAAATTCGATACCCAGTGTAGAACGAACTCATCAACTCTGTTTTTGCAAGTGCAGCATACTAGCCATTAATCTACGGCATGTTCTTAAAAGACAAGAGAGAGAGAGAGAGAGAAGCTATCATACGTGTCTGAATATGTTCAGGTGTCGAGACACACGTCTGTTTCTATACTAGACGTAAATTTAGTCCAGTTTGACGAAGAGGGTAATCAAAATATCTGGGTGAAAAGCATATCGAGAGTGAAGGGCCAAGTTGGCGTACATATGTAAGAATAACAATCTGGGAGAGGAAGATTTGGGACAGTATAAACTGGTCTGGTAACCTTTTTTCGATCAAACTAAAATGTGCATGCGTTCGTTTGTTTAACTCCACTGACCAGTTCCTGTCTATCTGTACAAGTGGATGAACGACGATTGTTACTCACCTGAGTACGCAAATATGTGGCCATACACGCGTGCGACAATAATCACTCACGTATATATATATGTAAACAAGCGAATAATCCTTTCTTTCGGCTTTAGATTGTCAAATCCAATGTAGTAAATGTGGTTGCATATGCACGTGTGTGTGACATTGTGAAGACACCCCGAACTAAAAATGACCCCATTTTAATTAATCATGCATATATGTATACAGGAAACATGAACACTTGAACAACCCAAACACACATGTACATATATATATATATATACACATACGCACATACGTACACACATCACAAACATATACATATATATTATTGTGCAGTTTAATTTTGATTATATATATATATATATATATATATATATATATATATATATATATATATATATATATATATATAGTGTGTGTGTGTGTGTGTTTGTGAGTGTTTTAATTTAACAATATATGTTTAAAATTTAAATTTAAATATTTAAATCAAATTAAATGTATATTTAAATATAAATTTATTTAAATGAATATTTAAATATTTTCCTTTAACAATATATATATATATATATATATATATATATATATATATATATATATATATATATATATATATATATGCATATATATATTACGTTCTTGTGTATATATATTATACATAATTATATATGTATTATAAATGATATATGATTATATATATTATGTATATATATTGCGTATATATATATATATATATATATATATATATATATATATATTAGATATATATTATATTATATCTATTTTCTTTGTATATATATTACATATATTTAAATTTCATGTATATATATTTCGTGTATATGTATTACATATATTACATATATATATTTCGTGTATATATATATGTATATATATATATTATATATATTTCGTATATATATTATATATATATATTACATATATATATTACATATATATATATATATTACATATACACATATATATTTTACATATACATATTACATATACACATATATATTTTACATATACATATTACATATACATATACATATATATATATATGTATATATATATATATATATACATATATATATTTCGTGTATATATATATATATATATTATATATATATTTCATTTTTTTCAAATTTTACAATAGCACCTAGTATATATTAAAGCACTATTATAATATTAGTATTATAGCTTCTTAATGAAAATCTCCTACCTAGGGCAATGACGCTTTAGTACTAAATCTTTTTTATGAAGATGTAAGTGCTAAAGTACCATAGATAAAATTAATAACAATTTAGAAGAGATGTTGTAAATTGATAACTCAGAAATTGAAGAATGCATTTTCAAATTAATACGACAAATCTGCAGCCAGAAGAAAAAGAATTCGTTCGCAACCAGAAAAATAGAAAAAGAAACTGTTTGCAACCGAGATGTTCACTTTTATTAACTGTGATTAATCTTTTATTCGTCATTTTTACTTCACATCGTTTGAAGAAAGCCGAAGAGAAATAGGGAATTGCTTTCAAGAGATGAAAACAGTTTACTACAGGGAATAGAAAGTTTAATTCAGAGCAAAAAATATCTTACTATAAAGAAATACACTATACTTTAATATCCCATATTTGTTAAGAGATCCAATGTACATACATAAATACATATATACAAGTATATATATATATATAAGTTCATGAGACAAAGAAGAAAATCTGTAAACGACGCTTTTCGCCGAGAGTGTCTGCTATCTCTGAATTCTTCAGAGCAGACGCTCTCAGCGAAACGCGTCGTTTATAGATCTTCAACTTTTTCTAATCATATTCACTTTTCTTTCGGAATCTATACTTTTATACAGCTTGCAAGCACACACATACAAGTGCGCGTGCAGACTGACACACAAACACACACACACACACATATATATATATATATATGTATACTGAAATTATATATATATATATATATATATATATATATATATATATATATATATATATATATATACTGAAATTCTAAATAAAATGTTCACATCTGTGTTTCTGCACTGAGTTTCGCAGAGGTTACATACACTCGTCAGAGAAGTTGATAGTGATATTAATATTAATTTTGCTATAGAACACCTTCCGGAGTGGATGTAATCTCCGTGGAACTTAGACTAGGTCCAGATAATTTGTTTTATTTAATTTATTATTAAATACTTTTTTTTCTCTATATCGAGCACTTATTTATTACAGAAATAACTTAATCCTTATTTTTTTCTTTTCTTTTTTTCCGAAAAACAATCAAAATATGTATATCTATATCTATATGTATGTATATACTTATTCATTCAAACAGGTTTCATTAAATAATATAAACATATTATTTCTATTTATTTGGGTAAGAAAAAAAACTAAAGCGTCTTCCTTGATGAATTTCAACTCAACATCAAGAAACTGATTAGAGAATTAGAACAAGGATTATCATAAAAATAAATAGACATATGTCTATATTATTTAATGAAACATGTTTGAATGAATATATGCTTACTTTTATTAATTTTTATCACTTTAAAATTTAAAAAGTTAATTTTAGTGGATACCTATGTGTGTGTGTGTGTGTGCCCTGACTGGGGTATTTGATGGGACACTGACGAGTGTGAATCAAACTTACTGATGGTCTGTGTGACCGAGATATTTACTATTATTTAGATGCGTCGAATACATTTTTCAAATAGTCAAGATCTACGACAAGCGGCCATATATAGGCTTCACGCTTAATTCATATTCTGAATGATAATTAAAGCCTTGATATTTATTCAAGCTCCAAGCGAACACAATTACCTGAACTCTATAATTAATTAATTTGGTTCTGGGTATGAAGATAAACTACCTTCGGCAAAAGGGCCTCTGATCGGGAGATTGAAAGTTTTGCGGGGGGCGGGGTGGGCGTGGAACTACCTCTTAATTGTTGTTGTTAGCAGGTCCTCTCTGACCTGAAGTAGTAGCACCTGTTAGGGTCACCACTATGGGCAAATAGGTAACCCCCAAAATGGGCTCAAACACTGCGAAAGTATAAAAATGCATTCTTATAGTTAAATTACCAGCAATACATTTTCCTAGTAAAAAAGAATTACCAGCAATACATTTTTGTAAAAAAATGGAATAAAATTTACCAGCAATACATTTCTGAAAAAAAATTACCAGCAGTACAGTTTTCCAAGAAAATTAAATTTCGACATTAAATGACCCATAAGATATTCATATTCCGCTAAACAAACAAACAATAATTTATAATTAATTTATATAAACTTTGCTATTCAGGCCGGCATTCTACACTATGTAGACTGACAGATAAAAGCGTCGATTAAAACATATCACGTCCCCTAGTTAAGAGTTCAAACCCTGTGTTTGTCATATTCTGGAAAAATCTGCTTCAGTAGATAAAATAGGCAAGCCGCATAATCAGGTGTATAAAACCGGGTATGTCTTCTTAGATAATAATACCAAATATCCCCTTAGCATACAAAGTTTATCGAGGTTCGGTTAAAATCGAGAAGTTTTTTTTACCGAATATAAAAACAAGACATCTGAAGAAGCTAAAACGGTCGAAATATTGTCAGTATAACAATTAAGCTTTGTATTCTGGTCCGAATAGCAAAGAATATAATAATTATAATCATTCAACTAAAAAATTCCGACAAAAATGAATTTATAATGTGAAAATCTATTCTAATATTGACGCTCGATCTTTTTTAACTGTGCAGTGTTCAACGAACAATGTTAGTAATAATCTCACAAAATATTCAACATCTTTCTTTAGAAATATTTTCAGTCAATTCCTAAAAGTTAGTAAACTTAAATAGTTGTAATTGGTAAATAAATACCTTTTATCGATTATGTAAACATCCATTGTTATTCTTTTTTTAAGGTCGTCTTCGGCGTTCGTGTATATGGTAATCTCACTGAATCTGTGACAGCCTATCTCTCGAAGAAGTGAGTTTGTGACACCTGCCGCTTGTATTTTGTGACTGAAAACTACTATAAGGCATATGCATCTCTCTCGTATCTTGCTTGACGAAGTCGTCTCACAGTTATTTGCTAAATACAAATCACTGGTTATTCTTCTTGTAATCCTTCTTGTAATCCTTTCTTCTTTCTCTCTTTCTTTTCCTTTCTTTCCTTTCCTTTTTTTTTTTTTTTTTTAATTTTCGCTCCGTAATATGAGTATGTAAAAAAAAGTATTTTTTAATGTTATGCAACTATCATTTTCATTATACTAACTTTTCGTAAATGACTTTAAAACCACCAAGCAAGTTAACTGCCAGTAGATTTCTTGATACTTCAGTATCCACTTTCTCAGTCATTCAATTCGAAAATAAGTACAGAAATGAGATTTATATAGGCTCCACTATCGGTTTAATTTAGTGAGGTCTGAGTCGGTGGGAGAGGAATTTAACAACCTTTAATCTGTGTATTGATTTAGATTTTTTTTTAATCAATTCACCCCAAGCAAGGTGATAATACCACTAAAACGCAAGGGGTATACTGGGAAATAACTATAAATATACCGTATCTACTTGAGTATAGGTCGAGTTTTTTGGGGGGTTTTTTTAATGAAAAATATAAGGGATCACACTTATACACAGGTAATTTTTTTTGAAAAGGTTAAAAAAGCTAGGTATGAGCGAAAACAAAAGTATAGGATCTACATCTTTGTATCCGATATTTCACGATGAGTCGTTTTTCTCATCACGGTAGCTTTGTACAAAAAATGAAGACAATTTATTTGCTATAAAATATATCCAGTACCACAATATTTGACTACGGTAGGCCTAAGCCAGGGTCGCATTATACATGAAGTAGATGAGTATATACGGTAAGTAGGTTTTTAATTATATCAATCAATCTTATTTATAGGATTTTTTTTCCCCTTATTATACTGTCATTTACTTTGTCAGTTCTTGCTCTTCTCTATTTACGATTTGGTGTTTTATTCATAATTAAAACAAACTCAATCATCTTCCGTTATCCTTTTTAATGTAACCGTAACATATGAAGTATGCACGACTAAACTGTAATTAATAACTAATTTTTTGCTCCTGTTCCTCTTTTAGAGAAAAGTCCACTTAGTAGGCAATCAATTGATAGTTTTCTTTTTCCTTGTTTTGTATTAGTACTCTCTACACTTACTCTGTTTTCCATCTGTTTATCTCTCACTAAGAGGAACACCAGTAAGAAGACAGTTGAACTTATTAGGAATAAATACTCCACTCCAGGCAAGATATTTCCAACGATGACATCAGACCGACAACTTCTAAAGCGCCAATCAACGAAGTGTTATGTTAAAAACAATACTACAAGAATAAATTTATAAAGTCTTTAAAACTATCACTAATCAATGTAGTAGTAGTAGTAGTAGTAATAGTGGTAGTATTATTATTATCAGTAGTAGTAGTAATAGTATCTGCTGTTGGTATAAGAACAGTATCAGTAGAAATAGTTAAGAATGGACGAGTAATCGTTTTTGAGTTTCAAGCGACCTCCAACAAAAGATAACATAGTTATATCTACACCAAGTACTACTACTATTACTGCTAATGCTACAAATAATAATAAATGTTTTCTAACATTTCTGCAATGTTAACTAATGTTATCAGTTTATCTAATTATTTATTTTTTATTTTTTAATATTACCTAATACATTTTTTAATATTACCTAATACATGGCTCAAGAGCCACTCAAGGTAGAGAGTAACTGTTAGAATATGTTACGATGAATGATATGTGATATTAGTTAAAGAGCTGGTAGTAGACAGTGAACATTCAGAGAATGAGTATTTTGTGCCTAGACTTTAAAATTTTGGCCAAATCCTGTTGTTTTTTTTTGGGGGGGGGGTGCATAGTTTCCACCTTTCCCAACCAGTTAGATTTTCTTCCTTCTTTTTTTTTTTTCTCTTGAACCAACTTACCTGTTTCTTCTTCTTCTTCTTCTTCTTCTTCTTCTTCTTCTTCTTCTTCTTCTTCTTCTTCTTCTTCTTCTTCTTCTTCTTCTTCTTCTTCTATGTGACGTGTACCTTCAAAACGTGAGCGATCATGGTTTTCCACAGCTTCCTGTCCCTTGTAGCTCTTAGCAATGCTTTTCTTTTCGCTATCTCTCCTAATCCCTATTCTGCCAACCATTTACACGAGCTCATTAGGTAGGTTATGCGCTGCATATCCCTGTCTTTCTTACCGGCAAAATGTCTTGTGAGTGTTCCATCTTTCAAGACCTATTTCCTCATTACCTAGAATTTTTTACTATGTCTTTCTGACTGTAAATATAAGTGTCCTTTTTGTTGCTATTTTCTCGAAAACTCCTTTCGTTGTTCACATATTTGGTCTATGTTATTCTCAGCATCCTCCTGTAGAACCACATTTGTGAGGAGATATTTTTCTATGCTGTCTAAACCGAGAAAAAAAGTAACAGGTTTCTTTGCTGTATAAAGATAGTCTAAGGGATTATGGTATGACAGGAAGCACGTAAATAAATAACATGCTAATGTGATACTCTCTATATTTTTACTGTTGATTGATCTGTTTTTTACGGTTTATCTTGGGTCATTTAATACCAGAAAATATTTTTAGATTATCATTTTTTTTTAGCGATAATAAAGATTTAGTGACACGAGTCTTACTAATTAACCCATAGTTGGGGGAGAAGAGGTAGATTCATACCTTTCACAAAGTTATTTACTCGTAAGTGAATATAACAAACCCACTAGAATTGGAACTCGGCTCTCCGATTAAAAATCCCGAGCTATTATCCATTACATCACCTGCACATCTAAGCTTACAACACCTGGTATTCCCAAGCGGTCAGTCATCTAGGTACTGACCAGGCTTTGGCGATCTTATGGGAACCGGTGTTTCAACATGATATGACCATAAACACTGTATATTTTTATACTTTGATTAAGAACAAATAAACGATAATATCACGCAGACATATAATGCGTATACACATTATCCGCACACATATATATATATATGTATATATATATATATATATATATATATATATATATATATATATATATATATATATATATAAATTTGGAAGTAAATTGTAAATTGTTGGAAGTTTTACCTGATGATCCTGAATCCTTAAAAAAGGATTTAGATGAAATAAATTATCGTAATGGTACCTTAAAGTGGTTTGTTTTTCATTACATATATATATATATATATATATATATATATATATATATATATATATATAAAGACAGGTCTCAATAAATCATTTAGACAAGTTAGGCCTACTTATTTTTAATATGATCCTCTCATATTCAAGAGTTCTTAGTATCCTTATGAAAGGAAGAAAAAAGTTACCATCCTGATGCGTCTATATGGTAACTTTCTTTATTCCTTTAATAAGGATGCTAAGAATCTTGACCGTGAATATGAGAAAATCATATTAAAAATAATTAGCCAAAACTTGTCAAAATTATTCAATGAGACATGTCAATCAATATATATATATATATATATATATATATATATATATATATATATATATATATATATATATATATATATATATATATATATATATATATATATATATATATACACTCACATACATACACGCAGTAGATGGAGACACGGTTGATAGCGACTTGGATTTTCGAATCGATGAACTGAGTTCGAATTCCAGTCGAGTTAGTCTACGCGCAAATACCCTTGGCAATGGTATGAATCCATCTCTTTCTCACCGACTCCCACCTATGGTTAAATAGCACCACAGACTGGATCATATAACCTTGGGTGACAACTGGTCTATGAGAAGTACAAGTCTGAAATCAAAAGGAGGTCCTTGTGTCACACTATACGTACAAGTTCTCTGTATCTGGTTGTTTTTACACAAGCTTCCGACACTGTAATCAAATCATGTGTAGATAGTAGTAGCTGTTCGGTTCTAAGAACTAAGTTACTATACCCTCATTCGTCGAAAACGACTGGAAAGTTCAGTATATATCTATATCTATATATCTATATCTATCTATCTATCTATCTATCTATCTATCTATCTATATATATATATATATATATATATATATTCAGTGGGAGAAACAAGTATTCGTTCACATACAAATTTTTAATTTATTGTATTTCCAACTAATGAATAAACATACTTTTCATGTAATTAACTGTACACAGATGCATAATAACGAAATATGCATAGAAAACAGGAAAAAAAGTTGATTTAATAGAAATAAATGCCATTTATCCATTTTAATGGGTGAAAAAAGTATTCATACAATGTAAATTTCAGATTTTAAAACATTTAAATTATTTTAATACTATAGATTATTCAAGTGGAATATTCTATAATGTTTCAATAATGTTATCTGTAGTTATTTTTAGCCTAAAAAATACAAACAGAACATTCTGTCATTGATATTCGTGCAAGAAGGTTATCATAATGCCAAGAGATAAAGGATTGACAATTTCTCAAAAAGAACTCATTATTAAACTCTGGAAAGTTACAGAAAACTCTCAGACAAACTGAATATTCCATTTACTACCATTAGTTCATTCATTGCAAGGTAGAAATAAATCAAAATTTTTGAAAACCAAAGTATAACACGTGCTCCACGGAAGATCTTCGTGAAAATTAATGCGTCAAATTAAACAAAATCCAATGGTTACTCTTCAAGAGTTGCAGGATGATTTGCATTCATCGGGAATCTGTGTCACTAAACGGACAATAAGCAATAAAATTCATAGGAACAATCTAAAGTCACCCTTCTCTCGGAAAACTCCACTGCTATTAAAAAGACACAGAGATGCCTTAAAACAAAGAACATAGTTCAAACAGTGAAATTTGGTGGTGGCAGCATCATGGTTTAGGGATGTTTTTTCTGCAAATGGTACTGGCAACATATCAGTAATAGATGATAGAATGAATGCTGCAGCATATCAAAATATTTTGGAAGCAAATTTAATGATTTCGGTTGAAAATCTTGAACTTTCTCCTGATTGGATTTCCTAACAAGATAATGATCCTAAGCACACTGCAAAATCTATGAAGAAATGGCTTGCTTAAAATAACGTAAATATCCTGAAATGGCTAAGTCAGTCAGTCCCTAGATTTAAACCCAGTCGAGAATCTGGCGTTATTTGAAAATTCAAATCCAATCGAGAGCTCCAACAAATATCCCGAATCTGAAGACCATATGCGAAGAAGAAAAGAACAAAATACCAACTAAAATTTGAAAATCATTAATTGAAAACAAGAAGAGGTTCGTTGCTGTAGAAGTGAATAATTGCTATTCTACAGAGCATTAAATGAAGATTATATTTTTTTTTGTATTGCACGAATACTTTTTTCATCCATTAAAATGTATAAAAGGAATTTATTTCTATTAAATCATTTTTCTATGCATATTTAGTTATTATCCATCTGTGTACAGTTAAATATATGAAAAGTATGTTTATTCATTAGTTAGAAATGCAATAAATTAAAAATTTGTAGGTGTACGAATATTTGTTTCCTCCCACTGTATATAATAAATACGAATGTCAATGTGTCACACTTTTTCAATTAACGGGACACAACTCTTTAATTTTCAATAGCTCATCTTCTATGTAATAAATGCGAATATCAGTGTGTCACTGTGTCACACTTTTAAAACTTTACTCCTAGAGGCCGTAGCCCAACATATCATACCATTTTGGAATCAGGCCGGCTCCGTGAGAAAATTAAAAACATTCTGGGTTTGATCCTGACCCACAATCCTGAAATTTTAGATTCTCAATTTTTTTATTACTGCGATTGCTTTCGACGATTTTTCGACGTGATTTCTTGCGACGAATATTTTGTACGATAACAAATTTTATAACTTGAAAATAAATTTGGTAATAATAGAAATTAATTGGGAAATCCAGCAGAAGTCACCCACGAAATAAAAATAATTGTTTGTACGAAAAGTAAGGACCTACGTACATCAAATTAAGTGTGGCAGAAGAATTATCATTGAACTTTAAAAAGGTAAGCTTAAATATTAATGCAATACGAAAATGCAGCGATCAATTTTGCGTTCCCTCTGTAGCTTATTGTTGCCTACTCTTTCCTATCTATTGTGATATGAAGGACCACTCAAGAGCCCTCTGCAGGAACTAGCTTAAATGCCGCCCGATAGAGTGGTTTTAACCTAGTATATATATATATATATATATATATATATATATATATATATATATATATATATATATACTATAGGACAAAATTCGAGGCTACCGGATTTAATAATCAGTAACTTAATATCAGGAAGCGACAGTTCAAATTTCTATGCCGCATCAAGTGGAAAGAGTGTTTGGAAAATTTGATACTCATAAAACATATTGAAGGCAAGAGGAACAGACGAAAACACATAACCTACCTAATTAGCTTGAATAAATGAGGAGATATAACAAAAGGACAAAATTTATTAAGAGCTACAAAGCACAAGAAGACTCTTGATCACCAATGTTCTGAAGTTTCATAACTTCTTTCGTTCTATTAACTCCTACTAAGCTAGGATGCTGAAACTATTTAACAGTATGTACACACATGCAATTTTCAAAGAACTCGTGGGTTTTTTATTCATTAATTCGACATGTTTTATCACTTTAATCGTTATTTGCGTAGATGCTCTGTTTACTTATTAAACAGTATATTCATTTACTTTCGTCTAAAGACCTGAATATTCGAGAAATCTTATTTTAAAAAAATATGCTCTCTCTGGCAGGGTTCGAATCAGCGTCGCCCTTAGCAGGAGAAACCGTCGTTAGATACGACGTGCTTTAGGCCAACTCGGCCGTGATGGGGATCGCGGATAAAGCCAAACAGAATAGTGCCTTATAAGAGCAAATTCTTCTTAGATTCTCAAACGTTCATATCTGTTTAGTTTCGTATCCGAACGTAAGCAAAGCAATTTCTAAAAAAAAGTCAAGCATTTTTTTTTCTTTATTAATCCGACAGTTTTTTTTTTAACATTTTAAACGTTATTTTTAGTGGATACCTATATCTGAATAGACGCTCCGCTTACTTATTAAACAGCATATTTATTTATTTTCGTCTACCAGCCTGAATATTCGAGAAATCTTATTAAAGAGGCCCTTCGTGTTCGAGTTAGGCTAAAGTACGTGGGATTTAACTTTTTATAGCGTAGCAATATTTACATTGCTTCTTAAGAATGTACGCTGCTGATATATATATATATATATATATGAAGGAATATAGTCTTAAGATGTGCTATATTTATGAGATAAAATATTCAATATCAGAGATAGAGCGTGTGTAAATATAAAAGTGAACATTGAAGTCAACAATTAGAGGCGACAGTCTGTTTCATGCTAGATGCAATGACGATTGCATCTAGCATGAAACAGACTGTCGCCTCTAAGTGTTGACTTCTATGTTCACTTTTATATTTATACACACACACACACACACACACATATATGGTGTTTCAGAAAGTGTATAAACATTTTGAAGCTTTCTCAAGAAATAATTCACGCAACTAGAACCAACTATATCTAATTTCAATAATGCTTATGAAGACATTATTATTGAGAAATCGGAGAGCCGAGTTCGAATTCCAGTCAGATCCATTACATTCACTTACGTGCTAATAGCCTTGGGAAAGGATATGAATCCTCTTCTTCCCCACCCTGCTATGGATAAATAGCAGGACAGACCGGGATCTATAGCTTTGGATGACAACTGGTCTACCGCAGAAATGGCAACCTACTGCGGGAAAAAATCTACCTTGTCTTTCATGTATCGAAAGATACATGATCGCCTAAGCGTGTATCACGCATGGAACATGACTGATTTTTTATAAATTCATGCTCTTTAGAGTTTGTCATCGCTTGTTTTCAAATTGATGTCCGTTATGATCCAGACATTGCTTACAACGCGACGCACTGGAAACACAAGTAGCAATAAACATTTCGATAGGTTTCTTGAACTTCTGTGAAATCTTTCTTGTTTCACAGGGCGTGGTTGATATCCGTATTTTTTCGGAACGGCTCTTGTGTACATCGTGTACAGTATCATCAGCTTCAAACTTATCTATAATTCATAAGATTGTGGGTGGATCTGAATAAAACTCTCTTCGATACCGCCTTTGAACTTCAACTGCGTTTTTGTACTTCCAGCAACAGTTCAGGATGGACATTTAACTCAAAGCTAAGCCTGTATGACATTAGTAATACTAACGTGTGAATCTAAAAGCAAAGAAAGTTGACTTGAGCTATACACTGTAAAAGTCTGTATACATTTTTAATATTGAAAATGGTACACCTCTCCCTCAGCCCTTACCCATCTATACCTAGATAGAAGGCGTTAAGTTAAGCGACGTCTAGCCTACACAAAGTGGGGTTAAGGATAAGGAATTGAAAATGGTACATCTAACTCACTCATATCTTCTCTCCCACCTCACTTCCTCACTTCGTTAATCTCACATACGCTTGGTGCGGTCCGTCAAAAATGTGCAAGTTTCTTTTCATTTTTCATTTCAACTTTTGGAAGTAAAGTCTGATGACCCAGAGCCCTTTAAAAGGGTTGTGGTGAAATAACTTATTACATAGAACCTTAAAGTGATCTGTTTTTATTCAAACATATTTGCTCTGAATTTACATCATCCTCCTTGGGTCTACCCATACGGATTACCTAATTTTGCATAAACTAAATATATATATATATATATATATATATATATATATATATATATATATATGAGACATTTTTATGTTTATACATTCTTTTTAAAGATACAAATATTTAAGTAAATGCTCTGTTTAAAATAAACAGTATTAAACAACATTTACCGGCCATTTACTTAAATATTTGTATCTATTAAAAATGTATAAACATAAAAATATCTTTAAAATAATTGTCGGACATTGTCCATTTCATAATGTGATATATATATATATATATATATATATATATATATATATATATATATATATATATATATATATATATTACACATTTATTTGTAATCCTGGGTATAACGATAAACTACATCCGGCAGCAAGGCCTCTGATCAGGAGATCGGAGGTTTTGAGGAGCATGGAATCACCTGTTATATAACAGGTGCTACTACCTGTGGTAGTAGCACTTGTTAGGGTCTCAGCTATGGGCAAACAGTGAACATCAAAACAAAAAGAAGACAATATGAAAGAATAAAAATACATTTTTTTTTTTTAAGTATTCAACCCCAAGCAAGGCGGGAAGCCACTATCACTCAAAGGGTTTCAGAGTAGGAGTGAGAACAAAGAGGAGTGATAGAGGAAAGGATGAAGAGACGGTTAGGGGATAGATCAGGACATCTGGAGACGTCGATTGACGTTACATTTGAATAGTTGGAGATTATAGTTATCAGGAAAACAAGAAAGGGAGACGAGAAGTGCGAGACATGAGGCTATTGGAGTAGAAGATACGGCTACATTTAACAGTTTCGACAGTGAAAGGGTGAGAACAAGATGCCAACCTAGTTGAGTGCTTAAATTCACGAAGTCTGGGAACCAGCGAAAGCAGCTCACCAGAGCAGTTACCGTGAAAGTATTTGTAAAAATGACAGAGGTAACAGCACGTCTGTGAGAAAGCGGCTGCAGACGAGATGCCAGAGCAGGGCCAATTACATTGCATAATCGTCTTTGGATTTTATCAAGGACCTTGAGACAATTAGAAGAGGTTCCAGACCATATATGGCTGCAATACGCCATGAATGGTTGATTTGTAGATTTGAAGGATCGACTCCGGTGAGAAAAGTTTCCTGGCGCGGCATAGAGAGCCAACTTTCCTGGCGGCGGACGAAGCTATTGACTCAATGTATTCGTGCCATATAAAAATTACTAACAATACATATTTATAGTTAAATTACCAACAATTTATATTATATAAAAGGTCGGCCATTGAAAAACTGAATGGTTTGAAAAAGTCATAACTTGTTCGTTTTCAATCCTTTTATTTTCTATTTTTTGCAGGTTATAGAGCATCCCTTGGAAATTAAAATGGCTACTTATGATGTCTAGCAACGAGTAAAACTCATTGAAATGTTCTATTCCAGTGAAAGATCAATTATTTAAACTCAGAGAAAATACTGGCAACATGCAAATGTATCTCTTAGCGATAACATAATTCGGAATCTAATCGCCCGGTTTGAAAGAAGAGGTCCTAAGCGTACAGTGCACACTGAAGCTGGGGTGGAAACTGTAAGGCAGCGTGTCCTTGAGGATCCATCAGCTTCTACTCATCGTCACTCTGCTCAACCGGAACATCGCTTCAGAATATTCTGAAATCCATAAATTATTTTTCTAAATAAAAGGATAAAAAATTAAAAAAAACAACAAAAAAAAACGTGTTTGTAAAAGTTATTTTTGTTTTATATCATTCAGTAGCCATCCTATATTTAGTTGAAGCCATAAAATTGCATTCAAAATATTTAGTTTTCGGTATTAATTAACCCATCAGTAAGTCAGTTATTTGCCATGCGTGATACACGCTTAGACGATCATGTATCTTTCGATACATGATTGACGCAATAGGTTGCCATTTCTTTCTGTCCTGCTATTTACCCAAGAGAAGAAGATTTATATTAGAACATAAATGAATGCAATGGATTCGACTGGAATTCGAACTCAGCTCTCCGATTTCTCAATCTGAGCCGCTATCCATTACTCCACCGTGTAAAGTTGCTAATATTCCTCTAAACAAAATCAGTCAAAGTTTATGTGAATGTAGGTGAACATATTCTATAATATAATCATTCAATAATGAGTCGTTACTTTTTTTTGATAATGCTTAGTTTTGTCAAATTTAAATTAACTAATAAAAAATCCTTTATGATATCAGAAGATATTTTAATCCAACACCAAGTGGCCCGCTCACTGCATATTCATTTCGAAAATTTGATAGCATATAAGAATATAAAATGGAATGATACCGATGTACGTCCTTATCAGTAGGAGTATATCTGTTCGTTTTTTCCTGTGTTTGTGTATGCGCACGCTTGTTCATGTGTTTGTTTCTTTGCGCATGTATATGCAAACGGCTTCATTTTCATTGAAACATGTTAGGATGTGCATATGATTGTGAATGCATTTTGAGAGAGAAAGAGCAAGAAAATGGTGAAGTATGAAGTAGTAAGTATGAAATAAATTTTTTCTTGTCTGTGTCTATGCTCTGAACACCTGTTCATTATTTACCTCACCCACCCACTACAACTCAAACCCTCCCCACTTTCTTGCATACCTTCACACCTGCCTTTTTCTACCGGTATACTTACTGATCAACCGATTTGTCCTTTTACCTGTGCGGTCATTCTCACCATTTTCTCTCTTGCTTTCTCATACTGTTACGACATAATGTTTCATAGATTCACCTTCCCAAACCTCGGAGGTCATCTGTAATAGTATAGATATTTTTACACCTACAACATTAATTTAAGTATGTGTCTCGTAATAAAACTAATAAAACATACATTTTTTTCTCTTTCTTTATATTCTTTTGAAAGCAACACCAACTCACTCCACGATAAATGCTTTTAACCCTAATTGTTTCTCACCAGAAGCCCCCACAAAACATGGTTTTAAATGGATGAAGGGCATTTATAAACATTTTTATTCACCTTTTAATTCCTCCCATGAGCGCCGTCAATCAGCTTTCGACAATTCTAATGTCCAAAACTATATTTTCAACGATCTTCTCCTTGATGGCTGCCATATTTATGAAGTCGCTTGAGTGTCCTGACCCAAACTATTATGCGAAAAAAGAAACAAAAAAAAATAAGCAAGAAGATTGTCGAGCCTGTGCGCGGTATTTACTGTCTCCCCACTAGGACGAGATGTGACACAAGGTCTATTTTTAGGTAGGGACCCGAGCGCGTCCACCCGGGACAGGAACAAAAATTCTCCTCGGCCTCCGCAACCGTCGGTTGCGCTGGCTTCCGTGCGAGCCCCGATCCCTCTCTCTGGTGCAATGGGAGAGCGCGTCATCGGGCAGCTGTTCCCTATGACTGGGCACCTCTCAGTATTATTTTCCTCAGCTGCCCCTCTGTTATCTGACAGTGAAGCCCCTGAGCGCACTCTGCCCAAAGACAGAGCCGCAACTGAGAGATGATAAGTAGACGTGAAATTACTCAAAAAGCACTCTCTACTCATTTATTCCCGATCATGTCAGTCATAAAAGACTCCACAAAAAGAAGCAAATATTTGTGCACATATCGTGTGGAAAATATTAGGGGAAATCCGGGAAGAGACCACGTGCACAATTGTTGACTCCATTGAGATCCATCAATATTTTTCGGAGCATCGTCCTGTCAGTCGCATACAGCAACTGTATTCCTGTGCAGAAGACTACCCACCCACCAAAACCGGACCTATGTCTACCTAAATATTGTTTATGGAAATGACAGAAATCGGCATTGAATAACCTGGTAAAGATTGATATATCGTAAACCTAAATATTCGCTGCGAAATATTCAACTACAAAAATATATCGTTTTTTTAATGAGAAAAAGCAAACACGTGATATTACTTTGGGTAACTTGTAATCTCACAAATTGTTGATAGCAATTTTTTCACGTTTTCCGAATCTTCGAAATTTCACCTGTTTTTATCAAAACCGGTCACCACACCGCGCGCATTTAGGTGTGATGCATATATCTTTATCAGACTGGGCTTACGGCCATGTCGCGTTGAAACACCGGTTCCCGGTACGATCACCGAAGTTAAGCAACGTCGAGCCTGGTCAGTACCTAGATGGGTGACAGCTTGGGAATACTAGATGTTGTAAGGTTTGAGGTACGCGTGCTCGGAAATTTTAATCGGACAGCGGAGTTCCAATTCCAGTTATATTCAGTTATGCGCAATACCTTTGGGAAAAAGTATCTCTCTCTATCTATGGGTTAATTAGTAAGACTCGTATCACTAAATAATTATTATCTAAAAAAAAAAAATTCTTATAATCTAAAAATATTTTCTGATTTTAAATAATCTGCAAACGGTTGGTAAGCCGTGGGAAACAAATGAATCAATCAATAGATAAATTTATTAGACTATCATAAAAGGGTATACTGAGTTTCGTATATATGGATCCCAGCGTCATTTTGTTGCCGTGCTTCTCTCTCACTCAACAACAACAGCAGCAACAACAACAACAATGACAACAACAACAACAATAATAATAATAATTATAACATAAAAATGTATGCAAACAGAATGCTATCTTGCCTTAACCGAGGTTTGGAGTAATAACTATCTAAGGGATTGTACAGAACAAAAAGCAAAATATAATACTACTGCTTCTACTACTACAAATAATAATAATAATACTATCAACAGCCGGTCGAAACAGTTGGAGAGGATATCAAATAATAATAATAATAACAATAATAATCATAAGTTTTAAGTTATAATGTATTTTCATTCGTAAACTCTGTCAATTTCACGTCCCCCACCCTCTCCATTATCTCTCACCAACATAGTCTGCCATAAGGATGGAGTTTGTGGCAGCTGCAATGATAAACAGATCTTGATATATGTACTGTATGAGACGCTGCTCTCTAAAACTATTCAACGAAGGAAATGAAACCAAATTCACATGGCATCAAAATATGGAAGTTTTACTGGAGGATATACTTTGGTACCAGAGTTGTTAATTTAGCTCATTTTGGAATGAGAGCTCGCTCCTTTTCAATGTTTTTAGCTCCTGTAAAGAAGCCTTTAGATCTTTTGCTTAGTAATATTTATTTATTTTTATAAATAAGAAAAAGAGACAGATGCTAATTTACAGGAGCTAAATGCATGGAAAAAGAGCTAGACGTAGCTCCTAAAGAGCTAAATTTACACTTCTGTCTAGTGTAGCTCTAGTTTCATCACAAAAATTACAAGGTAACCCAAAAAGTTATGTCCATTTTTAAAGGAAAAAAAGAAAACGCTTCACAATATCTGTAACTTATATTTAGTCTTCGAAGTAATCGTCATCGGCATCCAGCACCTTCTGCCAACGTGTCTCCAGCTGTTCAATGCCCTTGCGGCAGAACTCGGGGGGTTGTCGCAAAGAAGTCAGTGAGGGCTTTGTGCAAGTCTGCTTCATTGGTGAAGGATTTCCCACGAAGATGATTATCCAGGGAGTGGAAGAGGAGGTAATCGGATGGCGCAAGGTCAGGTGAATAAGGTGGATGGCGCAAAGTCTCACAACCAAGTTGCTGTAGTTGTTTTGTTTGTAATTTTATAGCACTACTCTATAAGATCTGATGCAAAGAATCGCCTAGGAAGTGATCAGGGCCCTCGTTTTCTCTTTGTCGTACTCTTGATGCGGGTTAAAATGTTTCGATTTTTGGGTCTGGACCAGACGCTTAAGACTTTGTGTATCGATACAGTTCCTCTATAAGATCAAGACATTCAGTGGAGTCAAAGCTTGGATTGATTATTTTTTTTGTTTACGGCTTTTTTTTTTTTTTGTTTACGGCTTCTTTTTTTTTTTTTTTTTTTTGTTTACGGCTTATCAATATTTTGCAGGTTATCTAAAGCCGAAGCATATTTTTTGAGATTGTAAGAATCTTTTGAAGATAATTAGAAATTTTTATACGTCTTACTATTTAATCCATAGCTAGGGGGAGAATAGGTGGATTGATACCATCCCCAAGGGTATTTACGCGTTAGTGAATATAACGAACCCGACTCTCCGATATCCAAATCTGACACTTTATCCATTATACCAACCGCACATCCAAGTATTCCCAAGTGGTCAACCATCTAGGTACTGATCAGGTATGATGTTGCTTAACTTCGATGATAATATGAGAACCGGTGTTTCAAGCTGTAAGCCGTCGGAGCATGGAAGACGGTTTCTGATATGCAGAGGCTTAAAATTAGACAATTTAGTAGTATAGAAATGCTAGATTGATCGCAAATGCGAAATTCATCTTTCCTAGCTTTAGAAAATATATTTATAACTGTTCACCATTTAAATTAGTCTATCGATTGCATAATATAAATCCTTGAAGCACTCGCTCTTTGTTGGAAGAAGATCTGTAAAAACGTCTATTTTATGGTGTGACATTGTAGGGTTCGTATAAGGAAATGAAACCTGACTTCAGCACGCTTATATTCAGCTGCTACCAATATAACACAACAAGGCATATAAGTCAGTTTCGTCAGTTTTCGAGTGAAAAAACAAAACAAAAAAAACAATACTACTTAACAAATGCTATTAGTAATTTGGCACAAGGTGAAAACTATATAGCATGTCAATTTAGACAAGTGGCAATAATTTAAAACGCACAACTCGTAAAAGGTTTTCATTTCCTGTTACATCCTTACAGCGTTTTAGTAATGCCAGTTAAATACATTATATATATATATATATATATATATATATATATATATATATATATATATATATATATAGGCAGCATATCTTCATTCAAACATGATTCATTGGATAATATAGACATGTTGTGTCTACTTATTGTTATACTGATTGTTATATATTTACAGTTGTCTAAGCGGTTTCTTGATGTTGAGATGGAATTCATCAACGAAGGCGCCATTGTTTTTGTTTTTTTTAACTCAAGTATTTTCTAAGATCATATCCAGGGGAAAATTACAAGGACAAAAATATTGTAGCTCTAATAAAATCTGTATTCCGTTGTCATAGTGATTTTTAAGAACACGCGCAAACCGGCTCTGTTATAGTTATTTTATAATTGGGAAAATTTATCGGTAGAATGCAGATTGTATCACAGTTACAATTTATTTCTCTTTATAATGCATCCCTGAAGATCCCATAGAAAAGATCGAAAGTACTTGGGTTAAAAATAACTACGCCACCTTGATGACTTTCATATCAACATCAAGAAACTCATTAGACCATTGGAAAGGATCAGTATAAAAATAAGTAAACACAATATGTCTATATTATTCAATGAAACATGTTTGAATGAATATATATATATATATATATATATATATATATATATATATATATATATATATATATATATATATATATATATTAAGAAATATAGTTTTATGGTGTGCCATATTTATGGGATAATGTGCTCAATATCAGAGATAGAGCGTATGTAAATATAAATATAAAAGTGAACATTGAAGTCAAGACTCAGAGGCGACAGGCTGTTTCATGCTAGACGCAATCGTCGGGCCGTAAGTGTTGGATTTTTTTCTCGACTATCTATGTATATAGGTCAGTGATGCATTGTGGGTAATCCATTCTGGCGGTTATTTTGGCTTGTTTATTTTTTTTATTGATTTATTTATTTGGATTAATTTATTTTACTTGTTTTTTTTATTTTTCATTTTTATTTTATACATTTTTTATTCTTTCGGTTTTCTATGTTTTATTAACGTAGTAAAAAAAATTAATTTAAAACTGTCCTCCACCAAAATAGACTACGGCAATCAATCCAAAACTTGGACGAATAAATAGCTTTATCTTCCCAGACCAAAACAAACTATTAAATAAGCGACCTAAGCAAATCCCCCAAAAAATTACACACACACACATACACACACATATATATATATATATATATATATATATATATATATATTTGTGTGCATATGTTTATGAAATTTCTGATATCACAGGAAAGAATTATAAAATAAGCATGTTAAAACTTTAAGCACGTACACACAGACACGCGTGAACACATACACGCACACACACACTTTAGTTTTGACTACATTTATATATCTATAAGTATTCACAAAATGATTTAACATGTTAACATATTTTGATTAACCCTGAACTGTAGTATATATATATGTGTGTGTGTGTGTGTACTACAGTTCAAAAGTTTGAAGCCACCCCCAGAATTAGCACGCGATGAACTTGACAGAAGAGTGGACAAAAAATAGAAAAAAGAGATCTTAGAGTTCATTTTAAGGGAGTCGCGTCATACACGATATATAAGATTAGCGTATGTACTATTGGCCCGGCCTACACCGTCGACCAAACTATATATCCATCTACTGTAGTCAAAACGTACAGCTGTATTTAAAATAAACATCGCTCGTTACACGAGTATATACTGTATATACCAGACAAGAGAAAACTAACCCCAAAATGCTTAACTTCATTTTAAAATGTGTATAGTGTTTCGATTATCGACACATAAGGTGAAGTAGACTAGCTTAGTTCAAATTATGCATTAGTCTATGACGTTCACTTTTGTGCCTACAACCTTGGAAAAGGTATTAATCCATCTCTATCTTTCCAAACTATGGGTTAAATAGTAGAGCTTTGTAGCTTTGGGTGGCAACCAGTCTAAGAGAAGGAAAGCTATGATTTCAAAACCATGGAGAAAGCCACAGGAAGAACATCTACTATCTTTCTCAATAAGTCATTGCAATTTACTAATATTAAGAAATAAAATGAATGTGTACAAAGTCATGATCGCCTAACTCCTGAATAGACACGGATTAAAAAAATATGGGACAAGCTTAATTTCTTTGTGAAATGAGGCGTTATAATTTACATTATTTACATCCGGTCTTTTTTGTTATTATTGCAACGTTTCGAGCGTTGTATGCTTCGGATTTCATCAGTTGTTCATCGATCTAAGTAACCTTCAAGAAATTTCAAACTGAATCCGTTATTCGATCTACGGGTGTAGATTTTTTTCACGCTCCACTAATAATTTTTAGATATACCCCGTCTAGTTCTTATTTTATTGCTATTCAGTTGTCGCTCCCCTAATTTCCACTGAGTCTAAGTCTGCACTGCCCGTTACAGGGATTGAACTCATAGTTATTATGTTAGCAAATTCACGAACCAATGATTTAATCCACTAAGCTATTATTGTCACGTGGGACAACCAATCAACTGGTAAGTGGTTTATATCATAAAAAATGATCTGGTTTGTTTATTGTAGAAAAACAAAAGAAACAAAAAAAAATAAGGAAGCAATTTTTTTTCAAGAGAAATTGTCATTTTTATGCTTGTAAAAGCCGAAATGATAATTTAAAAAACGTATGAATGTGTCTGCTGCTATGAAAGGTGGTTCACTGTGTCTTGTCAGACATTTTTCTTGCTAGATTTCATCTTGCACATTTATAAATCTACGATTTGACAGGGCATTGAATATTGCTGCCATATCTGGTCTTGCGCTTCTACTATATATCTTGAGATTTTTGTCAAAATCCAAAGCAGAATCTGCAATGTTATCGGCCCTGACCTGGCATCACGACTTCAGTCACTTTCCTACCGCCGTGAAATGGCTTTTCATGGCAATTGTCCCAACGAGCCCTTCACCTTAGTACCTCGACCGCATGAATTTAAGCGTAGTACTAGATTGGCAGTTAGGTCGCATCATTTTACTCTTGAAATAATTAAATGTAACCGTAAGTTCTATTCTAATAGTTTCTTTTCTTGCACTTCTCTCGTAGAAATCTTTCCGGCTTCTAGCTTCAGTGCTATCGACAATCTTTAAAAATTTATATCCATTATCAATCGTCTTCCTGAACCCTATTTTTTATTGTCTTTTCTCCACACTAAAGTCTTCTAATTCTGTTTCACCCTCAGGTGTCTTGGTGGCATTATGGCCTTGCTTGTGGTTAAATGATTTGAAACATATCCGCTTTCGATTGAGTTTCTCTTCGTTGTATTCTAATGGCACCACTTCTCTTCCTTCTCTATTAAGTCATTTATCACTTGCAGCAAATGTAACTTATTCCTTTTCTAAGTGTGCCAGTAATATTTCAACTCATTATTCACTCTTGCCTAAAGGGAAACCGCGTATGAAAATTTCATGAAGTGAAACTCTAGAGACGACGTAAATAATGAATTTATGTTAAATGGAATTTAGGACGCTCATCTAAATCTATAATAATGAAGCGCAGTGCATGTGTTTCCGTCCGTCCGCCCTTTTTTCGATCACGACTAATCATAGACAACCTGAAGTAACAGGTAAAAACTGCTGTAGTTACATGCGATTAAAAATAACATTTTAAGTTAAATTTTGAAAGGTTAAAAAAACAGTTTTTTATTAAAGGTTTTTTATTAAAGGTTTAACATTAATTTCCTTTTTCGTCGCAATTACAATTGATATCGTCTAAGTAAACCGTAATTAAAACTTAAGTGGGGCACAGTATGTTGCACATAGTTTTTTTTTTTTTTTTTTTCTAGCATGCATATTCAAGATATTACATAGTTCAGGTTCTCTGTTGTCTTTTAAGACTGACTTTATGTGAAGTGATCATTAAGAATGGTGATTTTTAAAAAAAAATAAAAATTATGCGCAAAATAAAAGCAAACAAACTGCGGAGACTGGTTGCGTATACGAAGAAAGATTAATCCTAATTAAGGTGTCGAATAAAGTTAAAATAATTTTATTCTAAAGTCTTATATCTTTTACGTACATAGAACGCTAAAAGTAAAAGGACGAAGGCCCATAAGCCCTCTGCAGGTGCTAGCCTAAAGGGCGACTTCTAGGCTAATACTTGAATAAAACAGAAATTCAATAACATTCTAAGTTTTCTTAGATTGTTCTTGGCACGCGTTAAAATAATATTCTTCTTAAATGTATATATTCTTTTCTTTTTTTAGAGCAACTTCAAAGCGTACATACATTTCTTGTCAAAGGATCAGAACTGGCTTCCACTGTCGTACGAGATCATGAACTATTCACAATACTAACATATGTGCATTACTTTTGAATATAAGAGTAGATAGGTTCGCCTATCGTCCGGTACAAAATCCTCTCCGGTCTTTTGAACGGGACTAGGGCCTTACTCCCTGTTCATGTTTAGGCTGAGTTTCCGGTTTCTTTAAAAGGTTTTACACTCTCTTTCACTCCCAGTAGCCCCTCGCGTCTTATTTGCATTATCGATTTGCTTGGAGTGAATTGATTAAAAAATAAGACAAAAAAAAACAAAAAACAACGGAATAAAAAGTCATTTAAAGGTGCAATTAATTATTTAATTAAATTATTAATAAATTAAATTATTAATAGCATAATAATAATTAACTAGTTTTAGCCTGTAAAGTTTCACGGTTTTTCTATTGAAAATTCTGATTTCAGTTCATAATTGAAAAAGCTGATGGCGAGTTTTACGACAATAAAATATCTGTAGAAATTTCCCTATCGTATCATTAAATATTTGAACCTAACAACTTTAACAAAATATTGCAATAACAATCATAAATAGGAATGTTGGCAATTATTTTAAGAAATAAACGAAAAAAATTAAAATTGACATTTTCCATTTCGCTGAAACAGTCGTTAAACATTTCTATCTCACCTTCTTTCTTTCTTTTTCTTACTGAAACCAAGTAACATCTTTGTTATGTCTTTTTTCCTCAAACGATCAAAACGGAATAGTCCATCATTTATGAGATATTAGCAGGAAACCTTAAACACTTCTATATTTCTTTTTTTAAACTGAAACCATGTAACGTCTTTGTTATGTCTTTTGCCATTTCACACGATCAAAACGGAATAGTCCATCATTTATGGGATATTAGCAGGGAACCTTAAACACTTCTATATTTCTTTTTTTAAACTGAAACCATGTAACGTCTTTGTTATGCCTTTTGTCATTTCACACGATCAAAACGGAATAGTCCATCATTTATGGGATATTAGCAGGGAACCTTAAACACTTCTATATTTCTTTTTTTAAACTGAAACCATGTAACGTCTTTGTTATGTCTTTTGCCATTTCACACGATCAAAACGGAATAGTCCATCATTTATGAGATATTAGCAGGGAACCTTAAACACTTCTATATTTCTTTTTTTAAACTGAAACCATGTAACGTCTTTGTTATGCCTTTTGTCATTTCACACGATCAAAACGGAATAGTCCATCATTTATGAGATATTAGCAGGAAACCTTAAACACTGTTATATTTCTTTTTTTTTTCACTGAAACCAAGAAGCATCTCTGATATGTCGTTTGTTTTTTTCCACGCGATCAAAATGGAATAGTCCATTATTTATGAGGTACTGACAGGGCGTAACGGTCGTGTGAAACTGTTTTCCGAAGAAAATGAGATCGTCAGTACATTTAACCCAGGTAGAAATATTCCGATTGCTCAGTTTAAATTGGATTTGTAGGACGAACTAATCGCGCTGTGCATGACTGCGCTTACAAATAAACTTCCTTTCAGTAGTAACTAACATAAAATGTGTCATAGGAAAGTTTTATAATGCATTTGTATCACAATAATCAAATGCCAAGGATTAATCAGGCCGTTTAAACTGTAGGGACATATTCTGAAAGATGAAGAATTTATCACTGAACGTTACATACGTAATATTTCCATAAACTAATTATTACTTATTGTATTGAAACTAGTATACCCGTGCCGTCATTTGTTAGAAAGTTTTTATAGTGAGATGCAATGAAACACAATTCTTGAAATAATGTATTGATATTCAATAAAGCGGAAATAAAGAATTCACAACTAAAATAGAGGCTAATGAACCGTTTAATTAATCCGTTCCCTTTATATTTTTAGACGTTCAATGGTATCTATGATTCATTGATTTCACCTGGTATTATATAAATCGCTTTGGGCTCAATGTCGTTTCATGTTAAAACGTTTATGCGTATTGGAAGAAAAAGATTAACAACTACTATAAAGACGTAGACGATGACAAAGAACATGTTGAAACACGGCGATCATTTATTAGACAAAGGTATCTGAGTGCCTCACACGAAAGGCTTGAACAAATAAGACTGCAGTCTAAGAAACGTAGGAGTAAAGTAACTAATTAATTAAACGGTTCAATTTGCTCGGTAACTAAATTTGTCTAAATGTTTTATTTGTACAGATGAATTATACGACTAAAGAAAGTAATCTCTCATAAACTAGTAAATTTAACTTAAGTTGATTTGCCTCACTTCCCTCTGCAGATGGGACAGGAAATATATAAATAAATACAGATCGATAATTATTATATGGTTTGATATTTTTCAAAATGCCATCTCCCTTCAAAGCATAAGTGAATATGATTATCTATATTCCATTTCTTTATTATTTGCGAATTGCCATGCCCTCTTAAGAATGATAAATATTAGGTTGGTGCAAAAATAATGACGTAATAATGTCGTTTTTTGACGTATTTTTAACATCAAAAAACGACATTATTGCGTCATTATTTTTGCACCAACCTAATAGTATAGAGGTCTGTTGTCTTTTCAAAGGTTTTGAATTCAGTTAACCTTCTCCTGCATAGGTTGCCACCCAAGGCTATGGAGCCCAGTCTACTTTGTTATTTAATACACAACTGAAGAGAGAAGAAATGTATACATGCCTTTCCTAAAGACATTTTTGCGAAAGTGAACGCAGCAGACTAGATCAGAGTTTCGTCGACTTTCTGCGCCGATAACCGCTATACTATTCAGACATCCTTTAAAATAAAAATTATGAAAACATTACATTTTTTTTTCAAAGATAATATTACTTATTTTCCTTATGACCTTTCCTGGCGGATCTTTTGACTTTCCTTTGTGAGCTTTTTGCCTATGACGTTTTTCGCTAACAATTAATATTTTCGAGCAGAAGAACACCACTGAAGAAAGAAATAACAACACAAAACAAGAATATGGGAATTGTATTCGTTGAAGATAACAATGGAGTCAACAAGATAGCATCAACATCTGCCCGCCAATAAATTCACTCTCAGTTGTCAGCGGTCAATTACATCTGGCCTTTTTCGTGTTTAATTTCTTTGTTTTCTCTGTCCTTATTGGAAGGTTGTCTTTAGATTAAAATAACGAACAAAAGATCTCTAGATTACGTTCGAAGACACACACGCTGTTCTCATACAAGTTCATGCAAACAGAAACTCTATTTTCCACTTTTCTCACTTTTGACATTACTTTTTTGTTAGGTTTCACTTACCTATTCAGAGCTGTCTTCAAATGTCAGGAATTAAATCCATGTTTCAAATACGTATTCTCGAGGTCTGTCTGATTTAAGTAGATTAAAGTTACACAATCTTCCAAAAATAACAAAGTGAGAAGCTTAGCTAATATGTATATAAATATCTGCTTATCAATTTGCAGATTGTTTCGAAGATAAAGCTTGTCATGTCGGTATCTGAAATTAAGTTATAATTTACGATTGGTGATAATTGTTACTGCAAGCTAATGAAGCAGAAAATAACGCGTTTGTAATATACAGGGTGTTTCAAAAGCCTATGTCACATTCTAAGAACTTTTATATCATGACCTAAAAATGGTAGAATGACTGAACTAGCATCATTTAAAAGCTAAAACAATCAAGTTTTATTCTGTTAATTTAATTTAATTTTTGAACACCACTCTTCCTGACAGATGGGTCGGACGTGCCGGACAAACTGATTGCGTGTTCCTACGATGGCCACCTAGGTCTCCAGGCCTCATACCATGTGACTTCTTTCTCTGGGGGTATGTAAAAGGCCTTGTCTACGTACCTCCACTCTCTTCGGATGATCTGAAGACGCGAATAACTGAAACCTTGGCAACCATCGACAACGCTATGCTTAGTCACGTTTGGCAAGAATTATATATATATATATATATATATATATATATATATATATATATATATATATATATAATGCACAATTATATATATATATATATATATATATATATATATATATATATATAATTGTGCATTATTTGAGCGACCTATTCCTCTTTTATACAAATTTTATTAAAGACGACAGACAAGATACTGAGAGTAAGCTTTTTATTTAAAATGTTTTCTTTTCTGTACACACACACACACATACGTACACACACACACACACAGGCACACACACACACATATATATATATATATATATATATATATATATATATATATATATATATATATTAGTTGAAAATGCATTAATACTCCATCGGAATAATAAGAAAAAATTTAAATACTCCATCAAAATAATAAGAAAAAAATTTTAAATCTTAGAAGCCTTTTAAGAGAATTAAAGCCAAAAATAGTCAACTATATATATATATATATATATATATATATATATATATATATATATATATATATATATAATAATTAAATAAATAAAAAGGTTACGTCCTTTTGAATTCAGATTTGACCCTGGAACTCAGCAAAACGCAGTAAAACGAACAGTGAAAAATATTTTGCGTTTACGGAACTACATATATACATCCACAGACAATTTAACCTCCTGAAGATGGCATCCGATGAGATTGAAGTACTTGGGAAAATAAAAAATTTTGATACTTTTATTAATCAATTTTCTACGTCCACCAGGAAATTAATTCGTGGACTCGAAAGGATGAAAACTAAAATAAATATACATAATACATAGTTGTGTGCCTTTGTGAGTGTGTGTGCGTGTGTGTTGTCACAAAAGTTCAAATGACTTATCTTTCGAGCAACTTCAAAGTTTCGCGGGAAAACTGCTCGTCAGGATTAAATAAATCTATTGAATTATTAACATATACCATATTTATACTCTACATAAGAAATGTTAATCATAAAACAAATTTCAAATTTGAAACCCTGAGTCAGTTGATGGATGACTCTTGTTGTCTAATGTGGAGTTAGAGGTAAAGTTAATTGCAAAGAGCTTAGCCTTACCTGACTTGGTCTGATTGCAGACAGTTCTGACGTAGCAAGAGTTCTGCTACATCGTTCCCTATATGGTAGCACTGGTTACGGTGAGATATGGCGTCAGCACATTCAGGCGTGAACCAAAGAAAGAATCCATTCTGAAATTAGGGATGCTGTTCTGGAAGATCTATTTTTGAAGAATAGAGAGAGAACATTTTGCAATTTAAGATCTGAAGCTATCCCATCCAACTTTCAAGTAACGAAAGACTGTCCTGTGAAATAGGATATCAGAGGATGCCTTTGGCTTGGCATAAATCTTGACATTTATCAGTGAATAGTCTGTAGAGTCTAAGGGTATTGTTACTTTCGAATTGATCCCTTTGAAGACCAGCATACATCTTTACAAGAAGTGCTGATCACAAAGGGTAGAGGCAATGTACTACATTTGGTTGACAGACCCCGTTCAAATTTCCCTAACTTTAGGTAGCACACAGATAACATTTTATTTTTAAAATAAAATTTAACGATATTTTACAAATAAAACTCCTGTTTTTAAATTAATTTTATGGATTGAATGAAAATTTGATTTATTAAATTTTCAGTATGGCTTCCTTTTTTTGTGATCAGTCATGGATGTGTGTTTGATGTAATAGATAGAGGCATCGAAATGAGATATCGGAAAGCCGAGTTCGAATTCCGGTCGGATACTTACACGCAAATAGCCTTGTGTTAGGTATGAAGCAATGTCCTTACCCTTCCGTGGGTTAAATAGTATGACTTGTATCGAGAAAAATAATTGTTACTCTAAAAAGAATAATGCAATATTCACTCGCAAAAAAGAACAATTTTTATGATACCAAATATGTTTCGGCTTTAAATAACTCACAAAGGATTGATAAGCCGTAAAAAACAAAGCAATCAACATAGTCATAAAAATACGGACAAGTTTTACAAATAAATCGCCACATCCTTTATAGTTTGAATCCGTCTGTTTCGATAGTCTGACGTGCGTACAGCAAATAGCAGCCCTTATAAAAAATATATTTTCAAAGAAATCAGTCCTTAAGTGTCTGAAAGCAAAGAAATCTCAAAGATTGTCCCTTTTCTTAAAAATGACGAAGACACCAGATACAACAAAATCTACCGAACAAAGAGTATTGAGTTCTTCTTGTAGAATGCCTGTCGTCTGCTTCTGACTTGGGATTCGTTGGGATAGGCAGATATTTGAATAGAAACAGTTCCTGTATTTACCTTTGTCTTCTGAATCATTAAATGAAAGCAAACAGCGTATTCGAGAAGATACCTGACTGTAATGTCACCTGAGAAGCACTTCAATGTCATTTAAATAACAACATTCTCTTTATACAATATAATATAATACTTCTTGAATTTATTGTTTGCTTTAAATTACATTGCTTTTCTTTTAATGGCATTGTCATTCTTACAATCTCCCCAGTTAGATCCTTGTCCTTGTTAATTAAAACTAAGCAGTTAACTTAGATGGTGACATTTAATTACAGATTTCTTAGTGTCGCATAAATTCTTAATGCATATAAACAATTATTGCAGGTAGATTATTATAAACGAAAACTTGGAAGAAAAATAAAAAAATAGGGAATGTTTATTATGAAATACCACACATTACAAAACTCGAAAATCACTCACGGTAAATTGATTGATTGTTTCGTTTTTTACGGCTTACCAACCCTTTGCAGATTCTTTTTTTTTTTTAGATAATAATAATTTAGTGATACAAGTCTTACTAATTAATCTATAGCTTGGGTGGATTCGTACCTTTCCCAAGGATATTTGCGTGTAAAGGAATAAAGGAACACAACCAGAATTGAAACTCCGTTCTCCGATTAACAATTCCGAGTCTTTTTTGCTTTTTAATTTCCAGCAAGTTACAAGCCGTCACGGTGAAAACTTCAATTAGAATTTAAAAAATGGACAATGGAAATTAAAATTAGACTGTCAACCTGAATATATTAAATTTCATCATTTATCATTTTCTCTTTTGTAATATTAGATTTATCTAAACTTGAAGTATCTTGACCTTGATTAAATATTATGACTAATTAATGTAAAACCATAACAACTCATATCCCGTAAATAGGTTATAGCTTAACTGGCAATTTCATTTTTTTTTTAATTGTTTCTACCAAAGTAAGGCAATAATGCCACTGTGACGCAAGGGGTTACTGAGAGTGAAAAAATGCGAGAAGATGTGAGTGAGGAAAAAAGAAATAATAATAAAAGAAGAGGAATTAAGAAGACAGAAGATGGCGATTAATGTTGCATTTAAATTTTTGAAAATTGTAAGTGATAGAACAAGCAACAAACCAGAAGAGAATTCCACAAGCGAGAAGTGGGAGAGAAGAAACTATTAGAATAGAACTTACGGTTACCTCTAGCTATTTCATCTATAAAACGATGAGACCTAGTTGCCAATCTAGTACTACGTTTAAATTCATGTGGTCGAGGTACAAATGAGGAAAGTTCCTCAGGACAATTGCCATGAAAATGCCATAAAAATTTATAGAAAAGGCAGAGGGAAGTCATATGGTGATGGGAAAGTAACTGAAGTGGAGATGTCAGGTCAGGACCTATTTAAGTACAGATCTTTCTTTGGATTTTATCAAGTATCAAGCACCAGACCATTTTTATCATAACAAATTATGACTTAAAATTCGACAACCATGTATAATATATTGCTACTAAAGAGATTTATATAAATTATTTGCACTAAACCATAGTTAATGTTCGTTTGTAAATATGTATGAAGTGGCTAGAGCGTTGGAATACAATTATGGTTAATGATGTAACTTCTTCATAAAATCGAAATCATTCGGAAGCCATCAGTGGTTGGCACGAAGTCACAAGTCATCGTGACCGATGGTTGAAGCGTACTGGCCTTGTTCAAAACCGTTAGTCACGCCATATTGTTTTTTAAATCATTTCATTCCAAGCAAAGCAATAAAGACACTAAGACGCAAGTGGCTACTGAGTGTTAGAGAATATGAGAGAAAAAACACTATTAAGGAGGGAGACGATGAAAAAACAAGAATTAAGAAGATAGACGACAATGATTGACATTGCATTTAAATTTTTAAATAGCAAAGTTGACTGAGAAGCAAGAAGCCTAAAAAGAGTTTCACAAATTAGAACCATTTACTCCTGTCTTAATAGTAAGTCTCATTAGCTCGTTAAATTGGCAACTGACCTACAATCTGTTGTTAAATGGGGCAAGGAGTGGCTTGTTCATTTCACTGCCTCCAAAATTAAACTCCTCTTTTTTAATCGTATGAGAGAACCCATTTTACCTTCGATCAGCATAGGTAAGGCTAACAATGCTCCTTCTCGAAATAACGTATTCCGATGACATGAAATGGAAAGACTATATTGAATCAATTGCTAAGCCTGCAGCTAGGAAAGTTGGTTCACTGTACTGTGCTAAACAATTTTTTTCGCCAGAATCTCTCTTACTTATTTATAAGTCTACCATTCGTCCTTTCTTTGAATATTGCTGCCACATCTGATCTGGTGCTCCTGCACCAGATCAGATGTGGCAGCAATTTAGAGATCCCTCATAAAGCTCAAAGAAACATATGCAATGTTATTGGTACTGACCAGGCATCTTGGCTTCATTCCTTTTCCCGCCGCCGTAATGTAGCTTCTCTATGCCTTTTCTATAAACAGATGTAGAGTAAACTTTTAGCATAAAACTTACGGTTACATCTGGCCATTTCAACTGTAAAATGACAAGGAGTCACCACCAATTTAGTACTGCGCTTAAATTCATAAAGTTCAGGTACCATAGAGAAAAGTTCATCAGAACACTTCCCATGAGAGTATTTATGGAATTATTTAATTAACAATTATAGGGTCTAAATAGCCTGGTATGAACCAAGAATAAGATTGTGGTTTCACCTGATATTTGCGAAACTGTACAAAAGTATCAATGTCGGCTTTAAGAAATCCCTGTGGCACAATTCTCAATAGGAAGGCCAAGAATATCAATCCAAGTGTCATCTCAAAGAAAGTCATGAAATGAATCCTCTTCAGTACGCTTATAGCAGAAAGAATTTTTTCGAAGAGGATGTTTCTTTCTAATGGACAACTTAACAGAAATATCAATACTGCAGCTTAATCCGAATTGCCAAGAGGACAGAGTTGACCTCTGAGTCAGCCAGTGCTCGGTTTGTCGACTTTTCTGCTCGAAGGCAGATAGGAACCCAAACGAGACACTGCCGTATACGGAGTCTATGGGCAATTTTTACCCGAGCCTACAGGCTCGGAATCGGCCCACCTTGGGTAAATACCGAGGACAGAGTTGTAAATGTGGAGGGGAGGTAAGGAACAATTCAACTAAAGAAGAATGATATTTATTGGGGAAATTAGGAGGGAAATCGACTATTTAACTTAGATATTGGCCAACGGAAAATTGAAAGTCTGAATACCGGCAACACCAGTAACATTAAAATGCTTAAGCTACTTGACGTGATGAACATAAAATCACCAAAGACAAAAATATTCGCATATATATATATATATATATATATATATATGTATGTATATATATATATATATATATATGTATGTATATATTAATTTCGATTATAGGTGCAGTTTAATTTATCATTACATGAATCATTCATACAAAAACAAATATAGAGGTTTAAATGGCGAGAATACATCTTCGCAAACAATTTCAATAAGATACACTAACCCCGAACCTGTATATGAATGATATGATCCCTGTTTATAAATTCCAGTTTCATAAGGTCTTTTTTTAGTTTTTACAAGCTTTCGTCTGTTCCTACAGACATTCTCAGGTATGGAAATAGATTTGTTCTTTTTTTTTTAATTCTCGGTAATAAGAGGACAACGAAAATATAGATGTAATCCGAAAAAATGCCATGAGAAATGTGTTATTGTTTTGGAACGTGCGATCGCAACGCTGAGTTTGAATTTTAAATTTTAAGGTTGCGCGTTTTTGTACAAATATAGTAATAAGAGAATTCTTTTGTACTGGTAGGTTTTCCATCAATGTGGCATGAACTATATCTATTTCCATATCTGAGGATGTCTGTAGGAACAGACGAATGCTTGTAAAAACTAAGAAAGACCTTATGAAACTGGAATTTATAAACAGGGATCATATCATTCATATACAGGTTCGGGGTTAGTGTATCTTATTGAAATTGTTTGCGAAGATGTATTCTCGCCATTTAAATCATTAACCTCTATATTTGTTTTTTGTATGAATGATTCATGTAATCATATATATATATATATATATATATATATATATATATATATATATATAATAAAAAGGCTTAAAAACTAATATTCCATGGTCATAATTTATTCCATTGGAATCGTAAATAAATTATGACCATGGAATATTAGTGTTTAACCCTTTTTATTATATCTTTACTCTGTCCTGGACATTGAGTTCTACCTGGATTCTATCCTCTTGGAATTTTTCTATTCAAAAAAATATATATGTATGTGTATGCATGTATGTATATATATTTATATATTTTGCATATGTATGTGTATATTTACCACTAATATTATTATCTATCTATCTATCTATCTATCTATCTATCTATCTATATATATATATATATATATATATATATATAAAGAGAGAGAGAGAGAGAGACATTTCTATATTATCATAAATTGTGTTTGATATATTAGTCCTGAGAAAGAGAGCGATAAAGGAAAATAACTAACAGAGTGCAATAACGAAAATCGAAAGCAAATAAAAGAATCATCTGGCGACTCATGAGACAATTCCCTTCGAATTGGGAGATTTTTCCCGAATATAATCACCGAGTCCATACATATGTATACTAGAGGAAGATGGCCTATAACAGAGAATTCCATGGTAGCAATAGAAGAATTTAAATTACTTTCACAAAGTGCGAAGATATCTGGAGACCGTTTCAAGACAAAAGATTATACACTATAAAAATTGGAATGAATGCCACGAATATTGCAGAAAGAAATGTTGAGGAGTTAGGTGATTTTTTGTTTATATGTATTTAATTTCATTATATTATTTGTCATAAAACGTTGTGCGCTCTCTCCGTGGAACTGTAACTAAGATCCGTTCAACATAGCTGTACTATAAATCATAGGTTGATTTTGTTGAAGAAACACAAATGTGCCTGTGCAAGTTTCTGCAACGAGGATTATCATGCTACACTAGCAGGCGGGTAAACTAGGAAACTAGTAACCAGCCATTAGATAGATAGATAGATAGATAGATAGATAATGAACAGCTTAAGACAGATTGATTCGGTTATATTTTGAATGTTCTTCCAACGGTTGAATGAAAACTATCATTGCATTGTAATATATGTTTGATAGCATGTTTTGACCTCAAAGATTCATGATAGTAAACATCAATGTAATGCATCAATGTTATACGAAAACAAAATAGGTAATCAGGTCATGTGATCTATGTATACGTATGACTTCATGGTTTTAAAAAAATCTTCTAACTCGCCACATCGATCAATCATTCAAGAAATACAGGAGCATTGCCTGAGCGAGGTCGAGCAGCGCTAAATCTACTTCAGCGACATCAGACCTGTCAGCATCAGATATCACTGGTTCTGACGCAAGTTCTTACTTAGGGTAGGAGGTTTTCAGATTATTTGAGTGAAGAAGAAACTCCAACCTTCGTTCAACCTGCCATTCTTGTTTCAAAGTATTTTGAGTAGTCTAAGAACTCTCAATAACTTAAACTAAAAAGTTGTGTTTCGAAGATCCATCTGTTAAGACGACTATCACCTGACTACGAAGAAAGAAGTAGTTTATTGGTGTTCTTTCAAAACTTTATTTATTACAATTGGTATGCTTAATACAATGTTCATTCAGAACGTAGACGATCATGGGTCTCCACAATTTCATTTTTCTTTATTATCTGTGAATTTTCATGCATTCTTGGGAAATATAGTGGAGTGGTTTCCCACTGCCTTCTCCATGGATTGGAATTCAGCGTATTCCTCCTTCTAAATTTGCTGCCACCAGTTAGTTAATAGATCTGATAACCTCGCTATTTAACCCATAGCTGGGTGGGGTAGATATTTATTTATGGCTCTCCAAAGGGCATTTGTGCGAAAGTGAATTTAACAGATTGGATCAAAATTTGAATTGTAGATGCTGGTTCCACTTTCTTCGCCGATAACCGTCACGCTACCAGCACAGTATCTATTAACACAACTGAAAGTTATAACCAATCATTTATTTCTCTATCAATGTGTTTTGTTTTGCTTTTTGTTTTGTGTTATTTTTTAACACCAAACAGATTTAGATCTTTTATTTATAGACGAATTCATACGCTAGAAAATATAAACAAATTATTTCGTTTCCTCGTGCCAATTACTGTCGAACTATTCCAGATATATATATATATATATATATATATATATATATATATATATATATATATATATATATATATATATATATATATATCATGTCTTCCTGTTAGATCGCGTACAATCTTATTTAAATTTCTAGATATTCATTGTAAAACATCGGCTTTCGTAAAGTGAACGTCGGCAAATAGTCAGATCAGATATTTTGCTGTTGAAGTATATCAGTTGATAGAGATATTATAATAAGCAGAATTTGTTGATAGTTGACTCATTGGAATTTCCTCAAACAATAGGGTATGAATGAGTCTAAAAACAATTACGTGTAATTAACAACATGATTTATTACCTGAGGAAACTAAATAGGAAAATACAAAAAGGGGGTGAATAAATGTGTCTATGTAGAAATGCCATTATAATACGTACGTATGTGTTAAGTTCGTATAAAAGGTTGTGAAAGATTAAATTTGACAAAATTCTTTATCTGTTGCTTTAGTAGAATTATTAGATGTACCTGTGTGTCCTCGAACATGTTTAGAGTATTGCATGCTGTGTATTATTCTGTTTTGTTCAGTGTACCATGAGGCTCGCTGGAGACTGAAAAGTCCACTAGTGGGGAACGAAACACATCCTATCACTAAGAGTAAAAAGAAAAGAAAGGGAATTAAACTTTTCGTGCTCTTTTCTTATATGCCGATTTGACAACACCATCTAGCGATCATTAGTAAAAGTTCTTCGACAGACAAGTCCGGTAGTCCCACATTGACATTGTAAGGGAAACTCTTGACGATATTTTTGCGTTGGAAAATGAAACTTAAGGCATTTAAGGGTCACTTAGAATGGAGAAAAGATGAATGTCCACATTTTGTACCACTGTACAAATAAATATCGGAAATTTTCCAGCAGTCAGCTCTGACGGTCGGACCGAACATTCTTGCTGTAACACTCTCGTTTGTATATGTTTGTATTACCGTTTCTGTTAATATATTTGTTTAACTCAATTCCTCTCTTTGTGTCTTTATTTCTGGCCCTAACAAGGCCACAACAGATACATGAGTTAAAACTTGTTCCCTTAGTAGGACCGCCTTCTCAATAAAAGATCGGAACTAGTTAGCAAATGTAAAGACGTAAAAAAGATTATGTTGCGCCACTTAGCTTCTATCAGAGGAAGAGAAAAATATATACGTAGGAATTTTATTAATTCATTGCTAGGTCACTTGCTAAGAAAGTTGATTCACTGTGTCGTGTAAGACAATTTTTCTCTTCAGAATCTATCTTAGATATCTATAAGTCTACCATTCATCCCTACATTTGGTCCGGTGATCTTGCTATTTATCTAGAGCTCCTAAAATCCAAAGAAGAATCAGCAATATTATTGGTCCTGATCTGGTGTCTCGGCTTCAGTCACATTCCCACCGCGGTAAGGTTGCTTCCCTGTGCCTTTTCTATAAATACTTTCATGGTAATTGTTCAAATGAGCTCTTCGTTATGGTACCTAAACTTTATGAATTTAAGCGCAGTAATAGATTGGTAACAAAGTCTCATCAATTTACAGATGACTTAGCTAGATGTAACCGTAAATTCTATGCTAACAGTTTCTTTTGTCGCTTGTGGAACAACAGAATATCTTTCTGTTATCAACGAGCAGATTGGGACTCGTTCCGTGATTTTATTCGTGACATCCCTTAAAATGAAGTTTTTAATCACCCTGTTCAAAAATTGCGCGTCTGAGGTTTCCTCCTTGGAGAAAGCTGGCTTCGATGCTTTCATTCCAGCAAGGAAATACCAAGTTAAACCGCGTTCATCTCTTTGGTTCTCACCTGCGTGTGTGGCCGCTATAGCGCACAGGAATCACTTCTTCCGGCTGTACCAGAACGACACATCTAATTGTAACAGGCGTCTCTTTGTCTCTGCTCGTAATGAGTGCAAGCATTTCCTCAATGAAGAGAAGTTACTGTCTGCTGATAGAATGAAACAACATATAGAATCTCGCAAGATCGGTTCTAGAGATTATTGGCGGCTCTGCAAAAGTATTCTGAACAACAGCAAATTCTCTATTCAATCAATTCGAAGTCCTGACATCTATAGCAGATAAGGTTGAATGCTTTGCCCGGAAATTGTCTTCCAACTCAACACTCAATTCAATTAGAATACCCACACCTGATTGCTCCCACGCTAGAATTGAGGCTCTACTGAGTGATATGTGCATAACCCCGTCACTGGTCACGGACATCATTTCTAAATTAGACTCCCATAAGTCAAGTGAAGGTGACGGTATTCCAGCTGTCATCCAAAAGAAATGTGCTCCCGAGCTTACTTCAATTCTCTCCAAACTCTACAATTTCTACTTTCTTGCTGCTTCCTGGTTTCCAGCTTGTTGGAAGTCCACCTCTGTAGTTCCTGTTATTAAGAACTCTGGAGAACTTTCTGGTCCCTCTAACTATCGTCCTATTAGTCTCCTACCACTTTTCGACAAAGTATTCAAGACTTTAATCAATGCTAAAGTGGTGAAGCATCTTACCTCTCACGATCTTTGACAAATAATATGGATTCCTTTATGGAAAACGTATATCAAGCTTTTAATAATAAGGGAGAAGGTCGATCTGTGGCTCTAGATATCTCAAAGGCGTTTCACAGTGTTTAACATGCTGGTTTTCTATATAAGCTCCAGGGCCACGGTGTTACAAGATGATTATTTGATTTAATCTAATCATTCCTATCAAATCGTGAAATGTAGGTAGTTCTAAACAGGCTCGCTTACAGGTAGTTTCACACGAACGCGGGTTCTATCCTGAGCCCTACGCCTTTTTATTAATTTTTATTGAACAAAAATAAATCACAGCAGATTAAAACGGCTTAAGATTAACTATGGCTTATGCCTTCACGATTGGTTAAATATTAATTACGTGGAGCTATTGAGTAGCCATCACAATCAAACATTATGAGAAATGCAAATCACATCCACCAGACTTTTTTCTTATGGGGTGTACTGAAAGATTTAAGTAAATAATTTCTGATGAAGATTCAGAAATTAATGTAGAAATGGGTCGAAAGGTTTGTAGAAGGGTTGCTGATACGGTTCGGAGTTGTACTGAACAGGAAGAGGAGCATCTCGAACATCATAAATAGTTTGTTAATAATAAAACGTTGTTTTGATATGACAGTACTTTTCTTAAACTACAGTAATTTATTTTTGTTTAATAAAATTTAATAATATATATATATATATATATATATATATATATATATATATATATATATATATATATCATAAATTAACTGATTTAAAATATTGTTTTTCGCTACATATCTACCATATCTTAAGTCAGTTAATTTATAATATTTATGCTCTGTAAATTTAAAAAAAAATAAGAAAACCGGATTATATATCTTATTGTTCTTTCTTTTTATTTATACATACATACATACATACATACATATATATATATATATATATATATATATATATATATATATATATATATATGTTACAGCAAAAAAAAAAACATCGAGCTCTCTGTGGAATAGTTTTAATAACTAATATTACTAGGATCCACCCGAATTATATACCAACGGATCGATTGCTAGTACTATATATATATATATATATATATATATATATATATATATATATATATATATATATATATATATATATAATAAATGTTCAAGAGACTTATCTATTGTCCGACACCATAGTTTCGCGTTTCACTTATCGGGGTCAGAGTGTGCAATAAATCACACACACACACACACAAACGCGCATATTAGATGTTTGCAATTGTTCTTAGTGCCTTTTTACGGGAAAGAAGAATCTTAATAAAAGATACTGCAAACATTTTCACACACATAATACACAAACACACACACACACGCACACACACACACACACAAATATATATATATATATATGCGTGTGTGTGTGTACGTGATGCGGCAGAAATACCTCATACATAACTGTAAGACATTTGTGGCAATGATTTTTTCATCCAGGTAATGTCATCATTATGTCGGAGGTATTTCTGCCGTACCCTGGATATATATGACGGGTACTGAAAAATTTATATATTATCGACCAAGAAGACCTTCAAAAATCTAATGTTTGTCCCTTAGTTCAGATTTAGGAAAATGTGTAAGACCAAACACTTTTCATCAACCCTTTCGTATCTATAAACTAACGGAAAATAAAAATTGCATCAACCTGAATATTTGTTTCATTTTACTCAAGATTAAACATAGACGTAATGGAAATGGATTACAGTAAAGGATCACATATTCAAGTAAGTGCACAAGAAGAGTTCTAGGTGGGATAACTGAAAAAGAGACAAGTGTCAAGCCATCATATCACATACAAGTTCAACTGAGAACAAGGCTGGCGATCATACCGGTCAGGAAAATTGTCGAATATGCCACAGATTGTATTAAGTAGTACGGGCATTAGGGCAAGTATTATTCTGTTGAGACATCACAGGCGCTTTGAAGTGCTCCATGGTCTCATGGGATCTGTGTTGCACCCATTAGCCTGAAACAACTGGAATCATAACTCATCGGACAACGCCAAACGCTGCCAGTTCTTCAGGTTTCGATTAGTGACGTTATGAGCTCAGGTGTGGCATTGTGTCCGGTTTTGTGGTGCTAACAGAATCATCCTGGTTGGTCTTCCGCTCCCATGTTCTATGAACTCTGAACTGACTTGCTGGGTATGCGTGCGTGTGAATGTATTTAATGCCAGATCGCATTCAGGACCCGTAGAGAACACAGTGGGTGACCACGGATTGGGCTACTGACTTCTATCAGATATTCTGCAGGCATATCAAATGTTCCCCCACTTTTACAAATGGAATGTCCCATCTGTTTGGCACCCACTATAGAGCCCCGATCGAACTCCGATAAGTCACATCGCTTTGGTATGTGGAACGCCGACATTGATCTCATAGGTTTCCGATGACTGTCCGTTAACAACGACCTTCGGGGACCTACCAATTAGGAAAGACTTGATAATTTTGAGAACCCTTCCAGAGATTCCATAGCTGGGGAGTTGTGTAGCAGCCCTCAATGCCACAACTTGTCAACTTTTGATTTATCATTACTCATATTATTTTCATCATCAACGCCATTAGTATCCCTTTTATCATTATTATTGTTTTAACTTCGCAAAATAAAAGCGTAGATCTCTCGGAGATAATTGTATCGAAATAGAAAGAAGAAAGTAAATATTGAAGGAGGACAAAAAAGACAGAAAGAATAAATGAACGAGAGAAACAGAATTTAAGAATTATATACGTATGTAAGAACATCAAGAGGGAATTATGAAATATTTATTGAGAGAGACTCGAGAAAAATCAACGACTAACGAACAGGTATGGAAGTACCAAGTCGTATAAATCAAACTGACAACAACAACAACAACAAATAGTCCAAGGAAGGGAAGTTTAAATCGAGGTCAACATTCAGTTATAGGTTACTTCGACTGTAATAAACAGATGTGGTTTAACAGTGTTTCTAAACACCTATGTTTTTCCGTTGCTCATTTGGTAATAATGCTGTTTCATTTACAAAATATGAAGCTGGCTGCGCTAAGTTCGAGCTTGTAAATGAGCAGAAGTCGTTTAATAATTCATGTTTCTCCACTTAGTTCATGTAACTGAAAATAATTGCACGGTTTTCATTGAATGCATTGTTTATATAAAGCAACTAAGGGTCAGGGGTTTATTGATTGTGAAAGAATAAAAGAAAAAGAAAACATTATTAAAGATCGAGGACAACAAAAGAACAGGAACTATGAAGACAGACGATAACGATTGAGACTGTATTTAAACTTTTGAGATCTACCTTAAATGGAAAGCAAGAATCCAGAAGAGAGATCAACAATATATATATATATATATATATATATATATATTAGGTTGGTGCAAAAATAATGTCGTTTTCTCACACATGTTACTATGTGAGAAAACGACATTATTTTTGCACCCACGTAATATATATATATATATATATATATATATATATATATATATATATATATATATATCAGCAAAATTGTCCAAATCGTGTAACAGCAAAATTGTCCACTTGCTAGATTAAATTTTAAACCATTGTATCTTAGAAATTATTAAAGATATCTTACTGCAATTCTCAGAGGTTTTTATTGGACTCTACTTTGAACAATAAGAATGTATTTAGCTCTAAGTTGAAATGATGGCCCATCTTGGTGTTGTGACCACCTGACCCAGTTTTCCACCCTACTCTTCCCTCATTTTTAAACACATCCACCGTTCTCTTGATGGTTCTTGAATGGACTTTGAAGATGGAAGCCAAAGTATGAATGTTGGTACAATTGCTGAAGGATTGAATGATCTTTTTCCTTTCACCATTGCTCAGTTGGGAAGACATAGGGGGGCTGATTTTAACTTGTTCTCTTTCTAGCAGAATAACTCAAAGGGGTTTTCAGTGATTCTTACGGCAAATGATGTCAAGATGGCTTATCTGAAAAGCTAGGGAAAAGAAACGCAATTAGATTAGTGGGGTTTTTTTTTTCAAATATTAAACATTTTGTGGGATGAACAATTATCGTGAACATCGTAGTTGTAATGTCCATATAATCACTCTGATCAAGGACACATGGCACAGTGGATAAAAGCGTTGGTTAGATCCAGTGACAGGACCCAAAGAGTGTGAGTTCAATACCCGGTTAAGGCAGTGGAGAACTTTCAGAGGTAAATTAACAGGAGATAACTGATAACTGACATCCATCAAACATGGCACGTAGAACTGGAACAGTCTACCCCAGTGAGCGAAATAAAGGGTTCAGTTCGAAATTCCAAACACCTGAAGAAGGCCGAAGCGTACAACGACCGAAACGTTGTGATAAATATGGCGACAAAGATGAGGACAATAGTCCAAATAATGTAAATAGTGTACATAATACCTCATCTCAGAAATATAGACAGTCACCTAAGTGTGTATCACGCATAGCACATAACTGACTGAATTAACTGCTTAGCTATTGTAACAATCAAAATATAGACAGATATAAATATCGGATAAGTACTGAAAAATTAATAGCTATAACCAAGTGAGGGAGATTAAGAGAGGAATAGAGATAAACAGATAATCAGAGTGTGGGGGGCAAGAAGTATGTGCATCATGATTTGCATGTTGTAACAAGCATTTAATATTTATGTTCATATATTTCAATTTTTAGTAGTTCGCGCTCTCCCTCTCTTCAATTTTATCACAGCCCGGGAAATTTCCAGACTTATCAAAAGCTTTAACCCTAAGATGGCTTCTGGTCCATTGATTCGAATCCATTACATTCACTTACGTGCTAATACCCTTGGGAAAGGTATGAATCCTCTTCTTCTTAAGCTATAGTCTTGGATGGCAACTGGTCTACCAGAAAGAAATGGCAACCTACTCCGGGAAAAAAGATCTGCCTTGTTAGTCATGTATCGAAAGATACATAATCGCCTAAGCGTGTATCACACATGGCACACAACTGACTGAGTTATGAAACTGTTACATTTTGCGTTAACTTGTTGCACATGTTTACTGTGCCTATAAGCTGTTAGCACGCTAGGAAAAAATTAAAGAAAATATTAGGTCGAGTCATAATTACATTTTCTTCAATTATATATTCCCCTTTATTTGCAATAGTTTGTTGCCACTTACCTGGCAGTTTCTTCTATATCTTTTGAGGAAAATTCCGCAGGTTTTGATGTGAAACAGTTTTCGACGAACTCTTGAATGTGGTTTTCAGAAAATAAAGTTTTCTCCAGCAAAGTATTTTGTAGCGGCTGGAAAATGTTAATAATTGGTTTGTACAAGGTTAGGTAAACATGTCGGCTAAGATAGAACCAACGAAATGAGTTCGAACATTTTCCCCGTGTTATTCGTGTTGTATGCGGCCTTGTGTTCTCATGGAGGAGAATTACACTTTACCTTTAATCCGCTGTGTGTGCTGCCATTGTCATGCAAAACCTAGAGCATGTTAGTATTTCTTGTGGAGCGAAGACGGAAATAAACACCAAGAGAATCACTCATCAAATGACAAAAAGGGTTTCTGAATAGGAGGATCAACGCACCCTTTCAGTTAATAAATTAATCCCTTGAAAATAAATACTTAACATTTTCCAACCAATGGGTCGCTTTCCCGCCAAGAATAAAAACCATGCTTCGTAATCCCTTTGAGTATTATATAAGCAAATTCACCAGACCAGACAAGCCAGTAAGGAGAAGAGACGGATACAGACGGCAGCAGTTTATGACGCGCACGGCATCAAATATATATCACCCGTCTTCCTCACCAAGTTCCGTGACATTTACCCTCTTCGGCGTCAAGTTATGTGACATTCATCCTTCTTCCTCACCAAGCTACGGGACACTTAGACTTTTCCTCACAAAGCTACATGACATTTACACGTTTCTCTTCTTTTTCTCCCTTGCCTCTTTTTGACACATACACGCGAAGAAATCACATATCCTTTCATCTTAACAAGCAGCTATGAACGAGGAACTTTTACGCAAGAACTTTAACGCACATACAAGCTGAGAACAATTTAGTCGTAAAAACACGAAAATAAAAATATTTTATAATTTTATATTTAAAAACCTTCTTCGTCTTTTGCTTTGTTGTGGGTTCATTCAAATGCGCCACATACTCTAAATGTATTCTTAACTACCACGTATTATTAGTAATTCGGAAGATACATTCGTCATTAAAATTAGTTCCCCAAAAAGGAAATTACTTATTACTCAACCTAATATATTTCTCTTTATACTGAAGTTATACCAAAAATAAATCCCTTATTGACATTCAAATGGTACAATTTGTTTTAAAATTATTTTACTTCATATCTTTGTAAACTAGTTATTAGTAAACTCATTCTGTGTTTCTTTTATCAAATTATCTCCACAAATTCAAAAAGAAATACGTCATATCTCTGGAAAACAATTGTATTGCAAGGCAATATATCACGGTGGAGTAATGAATAGCGGCTCGGATTGAGGAATCGGAGAGCCGTGTTCGAATTCCAGTCGAATCCATTACATTCACTTACGTGCTAATACCCTTGGGAAAGATATGAATCCTCTTCTTCTCCACCCAGCTATGGGTAAATAGCAGGACAGACTGGGTTCTGTAGACTCGGATGGAAACTGGTCTACCACAGAAAGAAATGGCAACCTGCTGCGGGAAAAATCTGCCTCGTCAGTCATGTATCGAAAGACACGTGCTTGCCTAAGCGTGTATCAGGCATGGCACATAACTGTCTGACTGAGATTTACATGTTCATGTTTTATAGAATATTCAAAGAACTGTTAGAACTGCTAGCTAAACTTGAATTATTTGAGAAGGATATTAGAATAATACAGAAATTATACTGGGAGGAAACTGCCTGCTGACGGATAGAAAATAAATTCTGTAAATAATAAAAAATAGAAAGGGTAGTAAGACAAGGGTGTGTCTGCTCATCGGACTTACTTAAACTCTCCAGCGAGGCGATTCTGAGAGAATTAGAATTCCTACCAGGATTGATTACTAGAAGCCACAATCTTAATAATATATCTACAGATGACACAGTGTTGATGGCAGACACAGAAAAGAAACTGCAGAAGTTAAGAAAGGAAGGCTAGAAGAAAGGCGTAAACATCAACTGTAAGAAGACAGAATGTATGGTTGTCAGCAAAAGACACAATCGAACATGCGGATTACAAATAGGAGATGCCAAAATTAAATAAGAGCAAAAATTTAAATATCTAAGAAGTATTTTAACATGGGATGGAAAATCCAAAGGTGAATTGGGATAGCGAAAGTTGCCTTCCAAAAGATAAGCAAAATATTAAGAAACAAGAAAATTTCAATGGAAACAAAGATTACTGAACTGTTATGTAATATCGGTACTCCTATACGACAGTGAATGCTGGATCATCTCCTCAGAAATAGAGAAGAGAATCGAGGCAACAGAAATGTACTACAGAAGGATGCTGAGAATGTGTTATAGTGGAACACACCTATTCTACTGTTAATAGACTCTCCCACCTATAATAAGTAGGAGTAGTAGGCGTCGCTCAGGGAGTTGGTCAGTCAGTCGATGTCGGACGACCGTTAGTCGGATATTAAAGTATCAGCGACCACAACGATTTCTCTACGTCATTACCTATTATATCAAGTTCCTAACGTTTTGTACATCGAACCTATTTTAGGACCGACTTAGTACAAATACAAGCCTCCACTGGGAAACCACTCTACAACAGAATGCCACAGACTGAACACATGAGAAACAGCGAGGTTTTAGGGAAAATGGAAACAAAACGGGCACTTATACGTAGCATCAAACAAAGACAATTGAAATTTATAAGCCACATAATCAGGAAAGAAGGCTAGGAAAATCTGACACTCACATGACATATTAAAGGCAAGAGAGACAGAGAAAAATAACTCATAATCTACCTAACGAGCTTGTGTAGATGGTTGACAGAACAGGGATTAGGAGATATGGCAAAAAGACAAACTATACTAAGAGCTACAAAGGAAGAAGTTGTGGAGAGCCCTGATCGCCCAAGCCCTGATCGCCCAAGCCCTGAAGAAGAAGAAGAAGAAGAAGAATCAATCTCCAACACATCAGTAAATGGTGGGTACATAAACATGACGGACGATGAAATTAGTCTATAGAAATGTTGCTACTCATGCACTTCCGCCAATTTGATAACTCACATGACCAAACCGGACGAAACACTTTCTTCTTTCATGAGTTGACCTGATGACGTCATTAACAGCAACATCCGGCGACAGAATGTCCGGAACCAAGATGACTGCGTTGCTTAAAATACGTCATCGCCACCCAGAAACGACAACGACAAAGACGTAACAAAACGGACAGAATCGAATTAAGTTGAAAGAAAAACACAATTAAAGATAAATAAACTATCTCTTGCGTGCGTACAGTTACCCACTTATGCATATTATTGACTTAAGATGGTAAGGGCTAACAAAAATAAAACACCTTCAACATCACAAATACAACTGGCGTCATGATTATCTGCCAAAAACAAGTGTAGCTCAATGTTTAGATATCGGAGGTTTAACTGCAAGGTACTTGATTTAAATGTTCACTATCTAGTCAGTGCGAGTAGTGTAATTGTTATCAACGTAGAAATTGAAGTCAACGATCAGAGTTCAAACTTCAGTTTCAGTTGCGTTCACTTTCGCACTCACGTTCTTGGAAATGGCATGAATCTATTTCTCGTTCCAACAATAGATTAAATAGCAGGGTAGACTGATCTCTCTAGACTTGAGCAACTGCGAGTCTGAGAGAAAGCACATTCTGAATGACAGACCGTGGACAAAGCAGCGGGAAACAACTCGGTCTTTCCCAAAGAACCGGGGTAATTCATAGATAATAAAGAAAAGGTCTCTGTAGAGAGCCATTATTAACTACGTTCCGAAGGGACATGGTATTTATAAAAAAATCTCGAGTATTCATGATTTGTTTACATAAATTCGAAAAATGAAAATAATGTTTGTTTGTTTGTTTGATCTGTTAATTTCGCTTGAACAGGAGTAGAGGTTTATCCCTTGTTTCTTTTTAGGATTGGGTTTCCGGTTCCTTCTAAAGTCTTTTCTTTCTCTTGCGTCTTAGTCGCATTATAGCCATGCTGGGGGTAAATTGATTAAAAAAAATGAAATAGCTGTTATATTCTAATATAAAGTTGAGAAGTCCCTGATATTATTTTAGTATGAAAATAAAATTCACTCGAATCCTTAATTAAAAATAGAGAAAAAAAATGTTTTTGTCAGTAATTTTATAGAAAAAAAATTATTTACCATTTCTTTACTGTATATTCTACTAATTTTCGGGCAACTTTGCAGTACCATTCTCTTGGAACTTTTTATCTTTCTCAACAAAGAATTGTACTATGTACCTTTAACAGTCTTCCAAAAAGTTTATTTCTAAATACCGAAATAAATATTCTTCTTCTTGAATTACGGCCATATGACATTGAAACACCGATTCTCGTACGACTAACCGAAGTAAAGCAACGTCGAACTTGGTCGATACCTAGAAGGGTGACCGCTTGAAAATACCAAGTGTTGTAAGCTTTGATAGGCGGGTGGTGTAATGGATAATAACTCGGAATTGTTAATCGGAGGGCCGAGTTCCAATTCCAGTTGGGTTCGTTATATTCACGTAGGCGCAAATTTTCTTAGGAAAAGTATGAATGCATCTCTTCTTCCGACTACAGTTATGGGTTAATTAAGACTTGTATTACTAAACCATTATTATCCCCCCGCCCAACAAAAAAAATATTTTCTAGCTTTAAATAACCCGCAAAGTGTTCATAAGCCGTAGAAAATGAATCAATCAAATATTCATATTCTTAAATCTATGTGCCGTGTCCACAATTCCTGCCCTTTTTAGCTTTTAATAAATTTTTGTTAATCTCTCCTAAAACTCGTTCCGTCATCCATTTTTAGTCATGTTCGCTAGCTAGGTAAGTTATGTGTTGCCTTCAATCTGCCCGGTGGGTATTAAATTTTCCAAGCCCTCTTTCTTCATTATGTGCCCTAAAAATTTCAACTGCCTCTTCCTGATGTTAAGTATAAATATCTTTTTTGTTTCCATTTTCTCTAAAATTAAGTCGCTGCTCACGTGTTCGGATCATGTTATTCTAAGCATCCTTCTGTAGAGCCATATTTCTCTTGCTTCCAGTCTCTTTTTCATCTGTGAAGAGATTGTCTAGTATTCATATACCATATAAGAGGGACGATATCACGTAACGGTTCAGTACTCTTTTCTTTGTTTTTAACGAATTTTTTCTGTTTCTTAATACTTTGCTTAGCTTTTGGAAGGTTACTTTCGTTATCGCAACGCGTCTTCGGATTTCAGTTGCAATATCTACTGAATATAGAGGATGAATAAAAACTTCCCAGCGAAACTGGAATCATTTTTTGCCTCGTCACCAAATAAATACAGTGTAACCCGGATATAAGAGACCCAGATATAAGAGAAACCCGGATATAAGAGGGATTTTCTCTGGTCCCAAATTAGAGCCATACTTACCTAAACAAAATAGACCAAACCCGGATATAAGAGAAAACCGGTATAAGAGAAACCTGGATATAAGAGAGACCCGGATATAAGAGAGACCGCTTTTTTCGATGACAAACGTAACAGAGTGTGACGTTTATTTGAATCAATTGTATGTTTCTCTATCTGGAAAGAATTCATTGAGAAGGGCCCCTTTGAAATCTTACAACCTACTAAGAATTACTTTATTTAGATGAAGACCGGGATAGATGATAGTCAGTGGAAGTTCAATTGGTCAGCCTCACGTTGATCTCTTGTAATTCACATTGTTATGTATTCATTTTTAATCCTTTGTTACAATTTATTTTCAATAACTTTAGATATTTGTTATGGTTTAAGTTGTGAATTCCACACAGTAAGAAGTTTTTTTTTGTTTCATTCTTTTGTTTATTTATTCTAAAGTAATGTGGTAGCCACACAAAACCAAACTGGTGACAAATTGTTTTCAAATTTGTTTTGACTCAAATATCTTGACGATCTCCTGTGTCATATAATATTGATTATTTAAATGATATCTTGATGCGATATCAACCCCAACTGATCTAACCAACAATTGGACTATCGCTATCGGCAGGGATTAGATTACGCACATTAGACATCCTTCAGTGAAAAAAGAAACCTCCTTCCGAGTGGATATTTGCAGATTCGGATATAAAGCAGACATATGTCTACCTTTTTCACTCTAGTATAAACTGGACCTATGTCTCCCTTTTTTAGTCTGGTATACCTTTCTACCTTTTTAAGTATAGTGTAAACCTAACCTATGTCTCTATTTTTGACTCATTATGTAAAACGGATCAATTTCTACCTTTTTTTTTACTTTAGTGTAAAACGGACCGATCTCAGCATTTTTGACTTTGGTGTAAAACCGACCTACCTTTTTGACTCTAGTGTAAATCGGACCTACGCCTCCCTTTTTCACTTTAGTGCAATCCGAATCTATATATATTTTTTATTCTAGTGTCAGGCGGGCCTATGTCGCTCTTCAATCTTCACTTTTTAGTTCAGTATGTTTTTTTTTCCTGTTAAACTTATATTCGACATTAAATAACTCGAGTTGATATGTCGTTAAGCTAATCAAGCCAACCAGCCGTTGGGCGTTATTCAGCAAGAACTCTCCACTTTAATACAAATATTTCTTCTGTTTGAATCATATTTTTACCTTTCTTAAGATAAATAAGCATAATATCCTGCAAATATTGCTTTGTCTTATACTTTAGTTTAGAACTCAATGCCATTTATGCTTGAAATCAAAACGAACAAAATTGGGTCAAATTGGATTTATTTACAGATCGCGACATCTATTTACATTTTTATTACTGCATTATTCCAAAATTTTAACACATCAGCAAATAGCTATTAATGTCAACAACTGAGCACAAATAGCTATTAATTAAAAAAAATTAATAATTAATGTATGATATAATTCAAAACTACATGTACAAGAATGTCGTTTTTGATAAAAGTTAAAAAAATAACCATAAATACGTAAAAAATGCGTATATTGTCGAAAATTCCTTTTTCCACAGTATTGTTATTTGTGCTATGTTATAATGCTTATTACCTAAATAACAATAATACTGAATAATTTTTTTAAACATTAAAGTATATTTAATAACGTCTCCGTACTAGCTGTCGTGATCTGTTAGTTTGCGAAGAGATAATATAAATCTAATGGCGTATTGCAACAAAGGGAGATAAATCTTTTATAATGTTTCTCTAAGTCCCATACGGGAACTTTTTCCGGATTTCGTTGAGTCAAGACGCCTACGTGAGTTTGAAAATATTTAATTCATGATAAAAAAATACAAACTTACTAAAACAGGTTAATATTTATTTGATTTCATTTCGATTTATTTTATCAATACGTATTTGCAAATTTGTTGTCTTACCGCAAGACCGTCCAGAGTATGACAATAAACTACATTTAGCAGCGAGTCCACTGATCGGGAGCTTTTGCGGAGCGTGGAACCACTTCTTAATTGCTGTTGTTCACAGGTCCACTCTTACCCTGGGTGGTAACAACTGTTAGTGTCCCAGCTATGGGCAAATACTAAATACATAAACTGGAGTCAAAACACTATGAAAGTATATAGAAAAATATCATAGAAAATATTTGGAAAAAAAAATTAGCAGCAATACATTTATACTATTAAGGATTAGAATATGCTCGAGAGAGATATGAAATTAATCCCTCCCTAACTCTACCATGTCTCTTTAACTACCCCTTTTACACTCTCTGTTAAATTACAAAAACTCACACTACCCATCAATTTTAATTTCATTTTTCGTTTCATTTCATTTTTTGAAGTGCTATCTGATGATCCGGCGTTCTTTAAAAGTTCTCTGGTGAAATAAATTATCATAATGGTACCTTAAAGTGGTCTGTTTTTCTTTAAAATATATATATATATATATATGTATTAAAACTAAAATATTGTGGTTAGTCATTACTAAATTTAGAATTATTTGGGGTGGATTTGAAATGCTGTAACTAACAGTAATATTAATGGTGAGGTAGCATTCAAGTGTCCAAACAGTTAATGATACGGTCGACTGAAATTTATAAAATCTTTCTCCTAAAACTAAGTAAGTGCACTAATCTTTTATCGCTCTTTATAGTAGGGATGTGAGTTTCCTTCCTAACCTTTTGTTTAAAGTAGTGTGGAAGTCAACCTCTTGATTATAGCATTGTTTTCCCTTCTAGTTAGATGTACTATCCATTTTAGTTGTTGCCGTTGTTGGAAGTCTTCAAGCGATGCGATTTCTCTTGTTTGTTATAAGTTCTTCGTTTGTGATTCTGTAGTGACAATCTATAAAATCTGATGAAGGGTTGTTTTCTTTATGAGCTATTGAACTCCTTCGCTTGAAGTCATTTTAATCATTGCTCTGAGCCGATGTATATAGCTGATAGTTTGGACATTTCTGAACGGGTTGGACGTCACGCATGGCGTCCATATTAGTATATACTGGGTGCGATAGATAAACTGCCGTCTAAATTACGCAAAAATGAAACTGACACTGACCATCTCATTTTAACAGATATACAGTGCTGTTCGATAAAAGTGACTCACCTGATTTTTTTTACTAAAAATATTTTTTGTCTATTGTTTTTGGGATTAAAATAATTTTTAATCTTACTAATATAAAGACCCCTTTCTCGACCACCTAGGAAAAAAGTTTATTCACCCTAAGGTATGATATTGATAATTATGATTTTGGATATAAATGAGATTCAGGAAAATAACTCTGTGCAAAAAAAGGGACTCAGATATCACATTCTAATGATTAAACTGGTAAATTTAAAGAGCTTTTGACAAAATATTGAAAACTATTTTGCAATACACTCAGAACAATATTCTTGAGAATTCTAGAATAGCTTAAATTAAATCTAGAGTATTCCAGAATATTCCAGAAAGCCTCATGCAGTATAAAAACAGCTTGAAATAGCCACTCAAGTCACTAACCAGATGAAAGGGTAAAAATATGCATCAGAACCACTTAAGGCATCTATTATTGCCCTCTCAAAAGCAGGCAAGTCTACGAGAGAAATTGCAGAGATTGCTATAACCTCGCAATCAACTGTCTCTCGAGTGCTTAGGGCACATAGTGATGCTACTCCTGATCCAAGGAAGGAAACAAGGGGACGAAAGAAAAAGATTGATGATAGAACTGGCAGGGTAATCAAGAGAGAAGTTGCGAAGAATAGGACTATAACAAGCCAAGAAATTGCAGCCAGTCTAAGGGAAGAGCAAGGTGTTAGTCTTGCCTCTTCAACAGTCCGTCGGTGGCTGTTAGAACAAGGCTACAAATCTTGTATACGAAGGTTTAAGCCGCTAATAAGCAAAGCCAAGAGACTTCAATGGGCTCACTATTGCAAAAATTTCACTGTAGAAGACTGGAAGAATGTTCTCTTCTCCGATGAGACGAAAGTTGAGCTAAATTCAAAGGATAAGGTGAGTCACTTTTATAGAACAGCACTGTATTTACCAAAATTACACAAAATATCTTGAAATACTAAACAGTAAATTTATTCAATAAAATCGCCATTGACTTCAACCTCGGCCTTCAGACGACTTCGGAATCTCCTGCATCTCTTCTGGACGGTCTCCTTGTATAAGTTGGTCAATGCTGCCATAATCCTTGCCTTCAGTACTTCTTTGGCGTTACAAGTTTTGTTGGTCTCTTACTTAACTGCGCCCTACACATAATAATCAAGGGGGTTACAGTCTGGGGAATCAGGTGGCCAGATTTAAGGAGTGATGTGGTCGCAGAAATTACCTGCTTGTGTGACATGGTGCAGAGTCCTTTTGCCAGAAATAGGGTCTTCTAGCAGTCACCCTCTTAACTCTTCAAGGCACTTGATGTAGGCGTCGATGTTGTGTCTGAGGCCCTCACCAACAAACTTGGGAGTTCTTTTCTTATCAGAACGATCAGTGAGTTTACCGAGTTGCCGTACCTTCGTAATCACCATTAGACTCATCCAATTCTTTCCGAATCCTCTGCACTGCTCTCAGATTGACACCCAGACACACTGAAATATTTGTGTTGGAGATTCCGGCGCAAATGCCAAACAGTACATCATGCCGTTTCCAAATTTCTGGCGTCATGGTGCTCTTCTCACAGAAGATGCCAAAGTGTGCCTATTAATGTGCAGTCGACAAAATCAAAAACAAACAACGCGCATGCACGAAATTAAAAATATAAAATGGCGACAATTTACACATCGCACCCCGAGGCTATTTATAAAAAAAAAGTGACTCGAAAATAACAATTTAGAACGAAAACAAATACTTATACATGCATTTTCGTCGTGTAATGGTCAGAAGACTGGTCTTGTAAATCATTATTAGTTGCTTCGAGTCTCACTAGGTGACTCATGCCTGTGGATTCATGCCAAAGAATAAACCACGCTTAGTAAATACTAACACGAAGACGAATATTTTTTGTACTAATTTACTGCCAACTCCCCTCCCTCACCAATATTTTTTTGATAGTCTCGGAGATTTTTCAATTGTTATGTTAGATCGGTGCTGTCATATCTCAGAAAATCAAACTATCGATGTTGTTTTTGAAAACAGTCACATTCCTGATACCTGAAAATCTAACTAATTAATAAATATATTGCTCATTTATTAAAATGTCACTGGTGCCTGTCCAAATATAAAAGTAATCAGTGCTGACCCCGGAGCACCAATGACCAGCTCCAACTTGTCTTTAAAATCATGCAACTCTCAAGCACCTGCTATGACACTTAGCACAGGTGTGTCGTTTCAAGTGCTTAAGGCTCCTGTCAGTCTACGACTGCGTATCATTATATAAGATTACACCTACATTTGTGCGTGTCATGTCTCTTCAGGACGTAAGCGTTCACGATTCTCCACAGCTTCCTGGATTTTGTTGCTCTCATCAATACGTTCTCCTTTATAACCACTCGTTGTCGTTGTTTCCTGTTCAAAATATGAGTGAACAAAATTATCCATAACGATACGTTTAAATTTTTTGTCGTTTTATGCTACAATTAGGTTAAATATACAATTATTATTATTATTTTATATATAAAACTATTATTTGTACTCTCCACTACCAAGATCGCCGTCACTACGTGCCTTTCTAATACTCAAGATACAAACATTAAAAAGTGTACGGACTATGAAGATTGGAAGGGTAAGGGAGAGAATGGGAAGATACAGGCAAATAGTTAGAGAAGAGCAGACGTTTGAGATAACGGATAATCTTAGTTGTCAACATCCGTGATATTTGCATAGATGAATTATTTAAATTGTCATTATTATTATTATTATTATTATTATTATTATTGTTATTATTATTAACCGTGAACATTTCACGGTTTTTCTATTTAAAATTTCTGATGAATCTTTATTCTTAACTCTTAAGTTAATGATTGAACAAACTCATGACGAGTTCTACAGCAATAAAATGTCCGTAGAAATTTCCCTATCACATTTTTAAATATTTGAACTTAACAACTTTAACAAAATATTGCGATACCAATCATAAATATGAATGCTGGTCGTTATTTTAAGAAGTGGGTACAAATGAAAAGAATTTAAAATTGACAACTTTCTCTATTTCATCGAAACACCCGTGAAAGTATTCAATCTGTTCTTCGTTCATTCTTTCTTTCACTCATTTTCTCACTGGAATCAAGTAGCGTCTTTTCCTCTCTTTCTACGCGATCAAAACAGAATAATCCATTATTTATGAGGTATTGGTTGGTGACGTTAAACACTTATTTCTGTCTTTACTTTTAGTCAAATCCCCGCCTTACAAACATTTCTCTTAATAATAATTTTAAAATAATTCAGAAGACTATTATTTTATTTTATTTATGGTAATTGGATTTTTGGCGATTGTTTAATGGGTTTCCGTCGCTCGATACTGTGCGTCTGAAAAAAAATGCCGCTTTTATCGGTCGTCATTGCTTCTCAGCCTTTTGGATTGGATCAAAGTGTAGTATCTGTTCTTATCAGATTAATCTGATTCTCTCCCCCTCCACTTCTATCTTCCCTTCTTTCTTTCTTTTTTTCTCGCTGAAACCAAGTAATGTCTTTTCTCCTCTTTGCACCCGATCAAATAGTCCATTATTTATGAGGTATTGCCAAGACGTAGCAGTCATGCTAACTAACAAAGGGAGGGACAAGCGCAATTATAATAAGATTATTATTAAGTGAGACGTACGCCAACAAAGTGAAGTTGAAATACAAATCCACGAAGCCCAATATACACACATCATGACATCCAGTCTGATAAAGTTATACTAGAAACACGCATTACGACATAGAGAAGATTTTGATAAAAACAACACATAACCATGGATGTTATCTCTATGTCGCCTTGCCAAGTAAATCAAGTTTCAAGAAGATGTCGAGTTCGGATGTGAAGGAGACTACATGAGACTATTGATCCAGCCTGTCTGCAGAGTGCTAAGTAAGCTAGTAGTACGTTTATAATGGCGTGGGATGTATTTTGTTAAAGTTCACAAAGATCACTAGCGAAATTTTTAATACTAAAGGGTACCAAGGCTTACACAACGTAAATGGTTGCAATTAAAAAGGTTATGATGAATGAGGTGTTATATGAATGAAAGAGGAAGTTGTAGGAAGTGATGATTATGAGAATGAGGAGGATAGATAACGATTGATCCTTGACTTGAAGAGGTTAAGATCGTAGTTTTCGGAGAAGCATTCACTTTGTTCTACAAAGTGTTAGTGCTTGGAAAAAAAACTGAGTCGAATTTTCTTATATTTGGAATTCGGAGAAAAATGATGACGATTCGACTCCATGTAAATAGCATGGCATGTTTTCGCTGTAAAGGTCTGAAATCCAGATTCTGTTTTAGCAGATGTGAGACACACCGATCTAGTTGCAGACTATTTGCACCCATTTTTAATCACCATGTTTTCTAGTAATGATGGTTTGTTCCAGTAAGATAATTTAAAGTTCTAGCGTGCACGGATGACACGAAACTGATTCCCTGAACAGTCGACTGACTTCCAGATATTTGATAAGGCACGACACTCGACAGATTTAAATTCCATTCAGCATGTATGGGTCATGTTGTTGACCTCATTACATTACCTGAAACTGCACATAGTAAAAGCAGTTTAGTTATGGACGGCCCTGGAACGGGCCTGGATAGATATATGCACACACCGGCGCACCACACACTCTACATCGGGTAGTTACTGTTATTCTGTCGGAGAGAAGGGCTATACATTATTAGATATTATTATTTCTAATTTCTTTGTTACTTTTCATAGAAAATTAGGACATGAGCAGAAAATTATAATTACTGAATTAATCTCCTTCTCTCTTCAGCAGTCGATAAAATACGACTTTTGTCAGAATTTTTTTTATTCGAAAACAAACAGATGAGTGGGTGTGCGGATGGTGTAACGGTTATCGGTGTAGAAAGTGGAATCGAATTCAAAGTTCGGTTCAGTCTGTTGCATTCACTTTCATGCTCTTGGAAAAGACATGAACCCGTTTCTTCTTTCCACCAGTTTAACATTTTAGTACCCATTTTTATACTAGTGGAGCATAGTTTAATACTATTTATAAGCGGACCATTGTCCTCGTCTTTGTTGTTACCACGACGTTTGTGCTGTTTTGCCTCCCGTGTGAGCAACAAGGAAGTTTTAAGGAAAATGGATATAAAAAGAACGCTTATACTAAGAATCAAAACTGTTGAAATTTCTTGTACACGTAATGAGAATCTGATATGCAAAAGACATTCTGATGACAAGATGGACAGAGAAAAGCAGCGACTAACCTACATAACAAGCTTATGTAAATGGTTGTTGCCAGAACATAGATTGGGAGAGATAACGAGAAAACAAACCTTACTAAGAGTTACAAACGATAAGAAATTGTGGAGATCCATGATCGCCCACGTCCTGAATGGACACGACACATAGAAGAAAAAAAGAAGAATAGGCGAACGCAGCAAATTGGTTCAAGAGTAAGAAAAAAATAAACAAAGATGACTGGGTGGGAATGTCGAAAACTATGCAAATGACCGGGATTTGAGCATGCTAACCAATAGTACCTGCAAAAAGACAGAATTAGTTTTATAGAAGAAAAAAAGGGGTACTTTGAAATTTAAACGAGTAGCGTAATCTACTTACAGCGTTAAAATACAAATAATAATTATAATCACAGGAACAATATCAAGGCACTTATTAGAGAGACTCTCATGAGATTGCAACACTTATCCTTGAACAAAGTCCACCTGGGCATGCCATTATAAGTAAAATAATAATAATAATAGTTTGTAGTACTAATATTGTTGTTGTTGCTTTATTTTAATCATGAAAATGGAAAAATGTCATGTGAATCAATTTGTCTGCTTTACCATCCATAAATTTCTAAGTGCATCACATCACGTGATCTAATACAGAACGAAATGGCGCACTCTAATTAACAAATTTTTAGGCTTTAAGGGAAACTCTGGCATACTGACGGCAATAGAGTTTCGTTTTATTTATGTTTTATTTCTTTATTTTTAATTGCACTTAAATCGCCAGCACGCATCAGCGATGCAGAATAGAAAAGACGATGAGGTTTTGATTTTGTTTTCTCACGGAGTTTAAAAAAAAAAAAAAAAAAAAAAAAAAAAAAACAAGTTTCAAAACATATTTTGTTTTGCTTTGCTTTAATAAAACCAGGATAATAAAAACAAATACATTTACATTTATTACATAGTAGTAGCGAGAAAATCGGATTATTTTTGTTTAAAATGATTAAAACAAGAGAGAACGGAATAAGATGATAAATTTTCTCTTCATATAATATTATAGTCGACTTTTCCTTGTTTCTATGACCTTTGATAGCGTTCCAAGAGCTGCTATGTATAAAGTTCTTTATCACTTTGGATGTCCTGACCACTTTATCTGTCTGGTTTAAGCAATGTATGACAATATGTCAGGATGTGTATTCCACTAAATCACGTCCTGACTAAAACAAAGATGCGTCTTGGCACTTGTACTATTCTCCTTGTATCTGACTACATTGCTTAAACCTCCTCCGGAAAAATCAAGGACTCGACATCAGCTATCGATATGATGGAGTACTTCCCAACATTAGTAGAGTTCGATCCAAACGTCTAACACACACGCAACACATTTCAAAAGTTCAATATGCTGATGACAACGCTACCACAGTCATTCAAAAGAACAACAACAGTCTGTGAAAAACTTTACTATGGCCTACCATCGCTTTGGCCTTACAGTAAACAAAAATAAAACCAAGTCAGAGCTAAAAACCATCTCATCAGATTTAGATATTACCATCTCTGATACACCTCTCGAACAAATAGAGTAACTTCCATATCTAAGCAGCTCTTTTTCAAATAAGTTTACCTCAGAGACTGATGTAGAACACAGAATTAGCGTTGCATACGGGGCTTTTGTAAAGCTAATCAAACGCGGTGTCTTCAACAACAAAGATATGAACTTAAGAACAAAAATGATGGTCTATAATGCTGCCCTCATTTCAACTTTGCTATATAGCTGCGAAACCATGACACTATATCGTTGAGACATCCAAAACTTAGAACGCTTTCACCAGCAAAAGCTTCGTTCAATATTGAGCATCAAATGGGAATATTACGTGATCAACAACAAAGTCGTGGAAGGAGCCAACAGTCAATTATCGAATCGCTGATCATGAAACACCGTCTTTGATGGTCAGGACATTTAGCAAGAATGGGAGAGTCAAGGATTTCAAGTCAAGTCTTACTCAGCGAGATCACTTCAGGGAGAGAAAAAGATCTACTAGACTAAATCGTTTGAAACACAAACCCGAGACCATACCAACTGGCGGTGTTCCATCACCGGTGGAACTAAAACTACCAGAAATGAAAATGAAGAAGGCAAACGTCAAAAAAAATGAAAGGCTCGACAAAATCAACCTCGTCCTCCGCCAACATTACTGTTAAGGGGTCCACCCCTTTTTCATACAAGTGGACTCGCCCAGTGTGTACTTGTGCTGCTGCTGGGAAGTCGGAAGTGACAGTGATGCAATCAGATAGTGAGAGAGTGAAAGTGTGAGGTAACCGCTTTGTAGGAGTCACAGTTGCGAGCACGTAGACTCAGAAGGAAGTCATATTTCGATACTGAATTTCCCAGACTGTATATATATTATTATTGCTACTAACCGCATTTCTGGATCTACTAACCGTATTACCAATTGTATTATTACATCAATACATTTATTTGCTATATTTCATTCCTGCGTTTGTCATTCATTTGAGACCGGATTTCACCCCGGAATCCACAACAATTACCAAGCAGTCAATGTCATTGACTCTTTCATGTAAGAATTGATCTGCTAATCATCATCACCATCCTCATAAAAGAAGCACTCAGCAAAGAAGAAATTAAATTCTTAGGTACGAGATAAAGCCCATGATGATAGTCCCACTCATACGTGGTTCGAATCTGTCTTATTACTATGTATATGAAGTTGATAACCCTCTCACACTACACACAAAATTTAAATGTGTCGCTCGAACTCTGGAATAGTAGTACACTGAAGTTTCAATCAGGCAAATGATGGGACCGATGATAGCGAGAATGTGGTTTATACTTTTGCTAAGAGTATTAGGTCGAATGAAATTCAAGCAGCTTGAGCCGAAATTCAAAGTTTGTATCAAAATTGAAAAATACATGATTTACATAACTTTTATCACTCAATGATAGACGTTTCTTTCTTAGTGAAAATATTCTGCAAATGATGCTGGATTTACGAACACATTTCTAAAAACACATATCACTCACAAGTTGTTCATTAGCTTTAGCCAGTAGAGTGGTCCTGAATTGACTGATTTGCTTCTTGTAGCTTGTTTCGCTGTCTTAGCAAGAACAATATTTCTTCGAACCTCATGGACCATTGCTACCGAATCATAAAGAACTGTACCGAATAACCGAAAGTACATCACTTGAGGACTTTCAACAGCTGTAACAAATAAAATGGATAAACTATGTAACTCGAAGAGAAAATAATGTCATCATCAAGATGTTGACGTCTTACGCTTCTTCGAAAAAAAAATTTTGTAAGGAACTCTCTGTCAATATTGGAAAGAACGATAAGTTATTGAACTTGAGAAAACTATTTTCGGAAAAATTGTTTTAAGAAAAAAGACTTTATAAATTTCAACTGTCAGTAACACTGGCTATTCAGAATTCTCCCCAAATTAAATATAACTAATTTTAACCAATATACTATTATTAATAGTAATAGTAATATAATAAAACAAATTATCCGAACTGCGAATGTCATGGGTTCTTTTTTATGCCCCATCATCGGCAGATTTCTTAGTAAATTAAAGTTTTGCATATACAAATATATAATTTCAGTTCTCTTTGGATACTGTCATGTATTTATATCAAATACTTTGTCAGAGTTTATGTCCCAGAAACATAAGGTCGAATACAGTTTATTCTTGCTTACCCCAAAATGACAGATTAAGAAAATTATATGCTCACTTGGCATATTTTAAGTACATAAACGAACTTATTGGCACAAAAGATAGTGTAACGAGTATAAGAAATGAATCATAAAACTCAGTTTGAATTTTAACTGAGACTGTGTTCCCTAACGCTATTTGGAATTGTAAGAATCTGCTGTTGGCCATCGCTAGATACCTTGACAAAAATGTCTTACTATTGCTATTCTATGATTATTGAAAGTAAAGAGGGTGAATGAAGAAGTGCTAATGCAAATCACTCTTACAAACAAGACGGCAATAAAAAGGTGACATGCCCATTGTCAGTTTTTGGGTACAAAATAAATGGAATATTTATGTTACCTACCTCCATCACGGAGGAGTCACGGGGGAGTAATGGATAGCAGTTCGAATTGAGGAATCGGAGAGCCCACTCCCAGTTGAATCTATTACATTCACTTACGTGCTAATACCCTTAGGAAAGATATGAATCCTCTTCTTCTCCACCCCCCAGCTATGGGTAAATAGGACAGATCGGATTCTATAGCCTTGGATGGCAACTGGTCTACTGCAGAAAGAAATGGCAATCTAGTGCGGGAAAAATCAGTTATGTGTCGAAAGATACATGATTGCCTAAGCGTGTATTACGCATGACACATAACTGACTGACATCCGGCACAAAACTGGTTGTTAGATAAAAAAAAAGATTTATTGTTTTTTTAATGTGATAAAGTTTCTAAAATTTATAAAGAATGTCATCTGTTATTATAATGAGAGTTTTTCTTATTAAAATGTTCACTCAATACAAAGCCAGTCTTTTAACGGTTTGAATATTCGAGAAATCCTATTAAAGAAAAACGCACCTTCAAGCAGGATACAAACTTGCACCCTCATTTGTAAAAGAAACCGTAGCTAGATCCGACAAGCATTAACCCCTTGGCTACGGAGAGTGTCGTGATTAAACAAGGTTGTATCAGGATGATAGACGATATAAAATAAATAAATACAGAAGTAGATTCCCTCTCCTGCCATCAAGCATAGTCAAAAAGCATAAATAGATCCAGTTTTAAAAAATAAACGTGTTTGTCTGATGATCGCAAAAGTATAAAACCCAAGGTCACAAACTCCATACAACTGAATATATATATACGTGTGTGTGTGTTAGTGCTTTTTGTGGTGATTGGTTTATTTTTTCCTATTTATATCTAATAGCAGAACTCATTTAATTATTTCTTGATTCATTGTTTCTCCAATTGCCGCTTATTTGCCAAAGAGGACAAGTCTCATATTTCTTTGGCATCTGCTTTCTGCGATGGAGATGAGACAAACAAAGTGGAAATTGGAAATAGTTATATGGCAGTCAATCTAGGCAAAGATATGAATCCATTTCTTCTGCTTCCATCTATGGGTTAAATAATATATACCTGGACGTGAGGTACTGATGTGACGTGAGACAGAAATTAATGAATTAATGTAGGGTTTCCCACGCGTAAGTATGTTTAGTTCTGAAAATTGTCCAATTCCTTCGGTATTTCCCATTTAGGACGACGTCCTGGGTATGACGATAAACTACATCCGCGTCCTGGGTATTACGATAAACTACATCCACATCCTGGATATGGCGATAAACTACATCCGCGTCCTGGGTATGACGATAAACTACATCCGCGTCCTGGGTATGACGATAAACTACGTCCAACAACAAGGCTTCACATAATGTTTTCGGAAAAATAATGTTGCCAGCTATGGGTTTTTGAAAAAATAATGTTGCCAGCTATATGTTTGATAGTACTGTATATTTAATATATGTATAGGTATATGTGTATGTATGTGTATGTGTATATATATATATATATATATATATATATATATATATATATATATATATATATATATATATATATATACTTTAATTTGGCATTAAATGACCCACAGTGGTTGATATGCCATAAAACCCAACCAACCATTTAGGACGTCTAACGACATCAGATATTGACCCTGCTCCTTGCAACTGGATTTTATTTTATTTTTAGTTTCATATTTTATTTTCGCTTGGGTCGTAAAAACCGATAACTGTGGTTTCCAATTTTCCGGTTTTTTTCCATTTTTTATTTTTCATGTTTTTTTTTTATTTTTCATTTTTTCATTAGGACAAGAGTTTCGAGGTAACCAAACTGGGTCAGCTATCAACAGTCACGTGACAACAGACCTTGCCAGATAAGTAATCAAATAAGGTCCCTTTCGTTATTTCAGTTCGACCTTTCAAGTGCTGTCCACAGGAACAGTATAAGATTAGCAAGTACAGTTGCTGCTCTCTTACTTTATTGACAAAACCACACCGCGACTTACCGAGATTCTCAGTTTATTCAAATGACTGTCACGATCACGATTAACCTGACATGCCAGAATTCATTATTAAGATTAGCTTAATACGATACAAGGTCAATTTTTATAAGCATGAAACTGATCACCATAAAGGTCATTCTGACCTGATTCCATGGACATTAAATACATATCGTAATTTAGCCGAATCTTAGAATTCCCCTTTATTATTTCTGTTTAAACCACAATTCTAAGCTAACAGCTGAAACTTCCGCATAAAAATATCTTTTTTAAAATCATTTTTACAACTCTTGTATTTCTTTTATCCAGTATTAGTTGCCCGTTGAGCAATGGTTTACAAACTAATATCGCAAACCATACAGTTGGAAAGAGTTTGATTTTTGTTGGACGCTCCGCAAAAATGACCAAGTGCTTGACCATGCTAAGCTTAGTAAATGCCAAATTTTGCTGACGTCTATTATAGACCGATATCTGGTAAGTTCGATTCGTAGACCAATGCGAGCGTGTGGAGGGCTCGATCTTTACTCCATCATTGTAGCATTGTACAAACTATCCTTCAAATTTCATATGTTCAGAATATTTGTGATCATGGCTCTCCACAATTTCTTATCCATTGTACATCTAAGTATTGTTTTATCCCCTTACTACCCCATTCCTTGTTCTGCCACCCTTTTACACAAGCTTATTAGGTAGGTTACTCGACGTTTCCTCTTACCTTTAAATATGTCCATTGGTCTCAAATTCTTCAAGACTCTTCTCTCCGTTATACGGTCCGGAATTTTCAAGTCTCTTTAAGAATCTAAACATAAGTGACCTTTTCGTTTTCTTTTTCCTTAAAGCTTCCTCAGTGTTCACATACTCTTTCCGTGGTATTCTCAGCATCCTACTGTAGAGCCATATTTATGTTGCCACGTTTCTTCTTCATCTGTGAAGAAATTGGTCACCATTCACTGTCAGATAGGAGAATTGATATTACATAGCAGTTGAGCAATCTTTACCTTGTTTCTAGTTATTTTTTCTGTTTCTTAATACTTCGTTTAACTTTTGAATAACAGCTATTCTAAAGAGACTTCAGATTTCAGAGTCACAGATGGTTAAATTTCCATACTTGCTTGATTCTGACATCTCCAGTTCATAGCTCACAACTTGGGCTGTCCCTTTTGATAACAACCATATGTTCTTTTTCCTTGCAATTGATGGTTAATCCGATCTTCTCTCCTTCTTTTACTACTTCGCCTAGGAGTTCTTTAGGCTTAGTAAATTATTGCTGCAGTAATTTCAAAATGGACTACGTCAAAAAGCTCACATGATCATATGCTTTACTGAATTTTCGATGGTTCAAATTATCTTAACAGCACGAAACACTTTGGACTGAAGATGAGATGGCAGGTCAGAACAAATAATATTACAGACCATTCTTTGGATTTTGTCGAGAGTCTTGAGATATATAGAAGGAGCAGCAGACCAGATATTTCTTTCATATCTGATTAAAGATTCTTGACAAAATCCAAAGAAGTGTCTGTAATGCTATTCATCCTGAACTATCATCTCGACTTCAGTCATTTTCCCACCGCCGTGATGTGACTTTTCTGTCTTTTCCGCGAATATTTTTATGACAGGTGTTCTAATTAGCTCTCATCCTTAGTACTTTGATCGCATGAATCTAAGCGTAAGACTAGCTTGGTAGCTAGGTCTTATCGTTATACTATTGAATTAACTAGATGTAACCGTAAATTTTATTCTAGTAGTTTCTTTTCTCGCACTCTTCCTGTTTCTTGGTTCCTTGCCACCTAAATCCTCGAAAATATAAGTTCAACGTCAATCGCCACCTTCTGTTTTCCTGAATCCTGTGCTTTTATTGTCTTTATTTTATTGTTCTTCTATAAAGTCTTATTCTTTTTCACTGTCAGTCACCCTTTGCGTCTTAATGGCATTATCGCCTTGCTTGGTGTGTAATGTCTAAAAACAAAATCTCGTCTGTGCTATTAAAACGCAGACCCCTCCATTTATTAAATCGGTATTTCCCAATATTTTTACCTAATTACCAAAATGACACTCATCAGACTGTACATTTTATACAATTTAGGTAAAGCACTATCTGAACGAAAACATGAAGGGAGATGCGTGAAATAAAGGAAGTAAATTATACGTTTGGTCAATTTATAAAATTAAGATTTGAATTATAATTAGATGGCGAATTAGCGTTTATAACTTCGACTTGTAAAGTCCAACCTCAGTAACGGAGGCCAACACTCCATTGGAATAGCCAGAAAAATGTTAACGTGTATTTCAAAGAAAAAAACACTTTTACCATTTTATAGGAATCGGCATATTAAATAGTACCGGTTTTGTCTACGTTCCCTCAAAAATGCTTGCAGTCATATTCTGATAAAAAGATTGCATTTTACACATATCCTCCATTAAGAAATAAAGAATAAAGAATATAACTATATTTATTACGCAAATTTACAGAATGACGATGAAGAGATCGGGAGTGTTTGTTTTTATATCGACTAACCTACTTTGAGCGAGATCCTTTCGTGACCCAGGCATGCTTCCTAACTCTAAGAGAATTCATCCGTTAATCTTTTTTTTCTGAGCCAGCGTATTTGTTCTATACACTTAAACTCTCTCCTCATGACAATACGTAGAAATTGAATAATGAGACGGCACTAAAAAGTTCCCTCAAGTCGATCAAGAAGTATTTCGCAAATTTGATCTTTGATCCGATTTTAGGAAGTTGAACTAAGAATTCTTTTTCAGAAACTCCTCGTGTGTATATATATATATATATATATATATATATATATATATATATATATATATATATATATATATATATATATATATATATATATACACACACACACACACACACACACACACACACACACACACACACACACACACACACACACACACACACATACATTCAGAAATGGACAAAGTCCGACAATTTTTATTTATTAAAGACATTTTTATGTTTAACGTTCTTTTTATAGATACAAGTATTTAAGTAAATGCTCTGTTTATAATAAACAGTATTAAATAACATTTACCGGCCTGAATGTCCGAGAAATTTTCATAGAAAATATTCGTCCTTGGACAGGATTCGAACCTGCATACTATACGGAACCGTCATTTACGCTGACGTGCCTAACAATAAGCAGTAAATTCGACCTTGCTTACCGAACGATCCTTAGTGGCCGAGAGGTTAGGCACGTCAGCGTAAATGACGGTTCCGTATAGGATGCAGGTTCGGATCCTGTCCAAGGACGAATATTTTCTATGAAAATTTCTCGGACATTCAGGCCGGTAAATGTTATTTAATACTGTTTATTATAAACAGAGCATTTACTTAAATACTTCTATAAAAAGAACGTTAAACATAAAAATGTCTTTAATAAATAAAAAATATATGTGTGTGTGTCTTCTCGATCATAAAAGCCTTCACCTAACAGGTAGGTTCCTGAAGGTAGTTAATAGTTGCCAGTCATTCGCCATCAACGCAGGCGTTCCGCAGGGATCGCCCCTTGGACCAACCCTCTTTTTGATTTACATAAATGATCTGCATAAGAATATACTTAGATCATTTGCAAAAATCTATGCCGATGATATGACTATATACGGGCGTACTTCTAAAACTCTGGATGGTCAGAGATTGGGGATTGATCTCTCTTCCTATCTTTCACAAACTACCCAGTCGGGCAAAAACTGACTGGTTACATTCAATGCCTAGAAGACCAAGCTAGGTACAATCCATCATCGCCAATCGGACCCCAAAATACCACCAATCAGGATGAACGGATATCCCCTCGTGGAGGCACTGTGCCTTGAAAGACTATTGGGCCTCAAACTAGCACCTGACCTCAAGTGGCACTCGTAAATACGATCCACTGCTAAGGATACAGAAAAAACTGGTCGGCATCCTGTACCGCTTCAGTAAGTACCTGACTCCTCCTGCTATCCTCTACCTTTACAAAAGCCCGATCAGGCCAAAAATGGACTACTGTTGTCATATTGGGCGGGGGCTGCCCAGACCTCACTATCCAGCTATGATTGAGTCTAAAAGCGTTTCTGAGTTCTTGTGAGTGACGAATTATTCTCCACCCTCCAACCTCTCTCTCACAGACGGAATGTGGCAAGACTCTCGCTGCTCTATCCCTACTTCCATGGAAAGTGCTCGGACGAACTACCTCCCATAGTTCCGCCAATTCACGGTAATATCCCTTACATAGTAGCAAAGCACCCACATTCCTTCCGTATTCCATCAGTCAGAAGTAAGTTCCACTTTAACAGCTTATTCTTGCGAACCACTGCTCTGTGGAACCGACTCCCAAGAGGCTTTTTCCCGATCATTAACCAACCTCAACCTGTTCAAGACTCATGTTGACCGTTATCTTCCTATCCGCACAAATTGCCTCCTAACATAACCCTCTAACTCGAGTGGCCCTTGTAAAGAGCGAACCTCACTATGAAAGAAAAACACACACAAGCACACACACATACATAAAGAGGGATTGCTTCCCAAACGCACAATTATTAAATTACATGGCCCAGCAGCCAACAAGCCAAATAACAACAGCTAAAAATGAAATCCAACATTTACCCATCACCAGAAGCCTCTTCCTCAGATCTGTCACTTTGTTGAACTGACTCCTGAGAGGATGCTTCCCTGATCGTTGTAGTCTTAACCTCTTCAAGTCCAGGTTCATCCGATAAATTATACTACATAATATGTACTTCTTACTTCATCATTCTCCCTCAGTTATAACAATCTCACTTAGGAATTCTCTACCTTGAGTGGCCCTTGGGTCTTTCATTGGGTGAACTAAAATTTTTTTTTTTTTTTTAGAAACCTATAATAATTTTTTATTTACATTTTATAATTTACAGCGTATTTTACAGTTGGTATTAGTAGGTTAATATATTTGAAAAATATAAATCAAAATTACTACCTACCTCAACACAGACACAGAAGACAACGCACAGTCACCGGGTCCGGATCAAACTGAGCCCAAATTAAGAGCATTACTACTTGAACGTTAATATTGAACCTTCCGTATTAGTGCGTACATCAGAAATGAATTTTACAATGACATGACGAAAAGAAGAGAAAAATCATTCCTTTCTAATGCCGAATTAAGTTTGATGAAATTGCCAATCGGATTAGAGTTTATGTATCAGATCTTGCGGTCTCTACTTCAATATTCCTACCTCTAACAATGTCCTGACGACGCTGTAAAGATACACTAGATAACAAGATAAAGAGAGAATGAAGAACAAATAAGGAAAAAGAAACTTTAACTTTGACAATGACTAATCAGAAAAGAATATGACTCGTGCAGGCGACTTTTACTCTATTACAATACAGATTAGAATCTGAGAACAATTGTTACCTTACTTTGTTTCATCGGTGACTGGAAAGAAAGTTAGGGCAAAAATCATGAAAGAGTAAGCATAAGATAGGTTTTGTTTGGGGATGAAAAAAGTCATAGGAAGAAAAGTCATAACTTCAACTTGTGAGTAATGAAAACAAAAAAATAACATTTTAATTCAAAATGGTTAATATTTGTTCCACTAGGCTTAGGATGGAAAGATAAATTATACGAGACTCGCCACTGAAAAGTCTAAGCAACACAAAGACGACAAGAGACGTGGGTAAACTTAACTTATTTATTTAAACTACCCGCTACACCGTCTTGATCCCAGCATTCCCTAGTAGGACAGGAAATGTTTACAATCATAATAATCAACATTATTGATATTGTTAAAACAATATTAAAACTAACAATATTAAAACTAACAATATTTTAATAAATTAATATTTCTTAAAATAAGTCATATTTAATTTTTAATAATGTAATAAGTAAAATTTTAATTTAATATATCTTGATAAAAAATATACATTAAAAGATAAAAATTATAAAATAAAAACAAAAAAAATCATTAGTGAAAATTTATAGCAAAAATTTCATAAGAAAATGCGATATCTTCAGCTTATAAGTAAACAGAAGGGTCAAGAAAATAGGCAATATTTTCATTTTAAATTATTTATATTAAAAATAAGCAATATTTTAATTTATATTAATAAAATAAAAGTCATATTTAAAAATAAATTAATTCATAATATAGTATTTATATTATATAAGTATAATATATTAAGGTCTCGTCATTTTACAGTTGAAATGGCTAAGTGTAACCACAAGTTCTCTTGTAATATTCTAATCTTATTGTTTGTGGAAAACTCTTCCGGTTTCTTGATTTCCGGTTAACTTTGATCTTCAAAAATTTAAATGCAATATCAATTAGCTTCTGACTTTTTAATCCGTGCTTTTTTATTGTTCTCTCTCCTTAATTTCCTGATTAATTTTTTTTTAAAAATGACGTTTTTGAAAGTCACAAGAAAAAAAGATATACGATAAAAAGTCACAAGAAAAGTCAAATCTTTAGCTTGTCGGTAGGAGAAAAATCATCAAAAAATAATTATTTTTTTCATTTAAAATGATTAGTGATCTACATACCGAAGCTTATCATGCCGGTTCTGATTAATAGAACGTGTACAAGAATTAGATCAGAAATATGCCAAAAATAGTTCGAATTCATTAAAAAATTCTTCCTCCTCTTTTTCTTCTTCTTCTTCACCTTTTTCTTCTTTACCTTCTTCTTCATTTTCCTCTTCTTCTTCACTTTCTTTTTCTTCACCTATTTCTTCTTCACCTTCTTCTTCTTCACCTTCTTCTTCACCTTCTTCTTTACCTTCTTCTTCGCCGCCGCCGCCGCCTTCATCTTCTTCCTTCTTCTTCGCCTTCTCCTTCTTTACCTTCTTCCTCTACTTCTTCTTCTTTACGTTCTTCTTCTTCACCTTCTTCTTCTTTTTCTTCTTCACCTTCTACTTCGTCTTCTTCACCTTCTTTACTTTCTTCTTCTTCTTCTTCTTCTTCACCTTCTTCTTCTTTTTCTTCTTCACCTTCTACTTCGTCTTCTTCACCTTCTTTACTTTCTTCTTCTTCTTCTTCTGCTTCTTCTTTACCTCCTTCTTCTTTGCTTTTTCCCTTCAAGGTGTTGGCAATGATGGTTCTCCACAGCTTTCTGTCCTTTGTAGTTCATAGTAAATCTTGTCTTTCTGCTGTCTCTCCTAATCCCTGTTCTGCCAACCATTTACACAAGATCGTTAAGTCATGCGATGTTTTCCCCTGTCTCTATATGTCCAGTGAGTGTCAAATTTTCTAAGTCCTCTTTCCTTATTGCCCTAGAAACTTCAACTCTCTTTTTGAGATATATATATATATATATATATATATATATATATATATATATATATATATATATATATATAAGTGTCCTTTTTGTTTCCATTTTCTCTAAAACTTCTTTACCCCAGTTTGGCAGTTAACAATTTGCCCATAGCTGGGATCCTAACAGGTTCTACCACCCTCGGTTATGTTGCACCCGGGAACAACAGCATTTAAGAGGTGGTTTCACATTCCTCAAAACCTCCCGACCAGAGGCTTTGCTAGCCAAAGTAGTTTATTGTCATACCCAGGACAGGGGAGAAGAGGTGGATTCCTACAATTACCAACGGTCTTTGTACGTAAATAAGAATAAGGAACCCAACTGGAATTAGAACTCGCCTCTCCGATTAACAATTCCGAACCATTATCCATTACACCACTCATACATCCAAGTTTATAGCATCTGATATTCCAAAGCAGTCATCCGCTCAACGTCGCTTAACTTCAGTGATCACATGGGAACCGGTGTTTCAACGTGATGTTGCCATAAGCGAAGAAGAAAGTCGAGGTGATATGTGTATAACTTCTTCAGTGAAATTGAAAACCATGTCAATTTTGAAACTTTTCATTTGTACCCTCTTATTCTTCAAATAATAGCCTGCATTCATATTTATTATTGTTATTGTAATATTTTCAGGAAGTTATTAAGCTCAAATATTTAACGTTATAATAGATTAATTTCTATGGATATTTTATAGTCGTAGAACTCGCAAAGAACTTATTTAATCATATATTTTAGGATTAAGATTCATCAGAAAATTCAAGTATAAAAACAGTAAACTTTTCATAGGTATTTCTAATTATTATCATTAAAACGTTTTTTTTTTTTTTTGTTTTTGTTTTTGTTTTTTCAGGTCAAAATTTTGATCACGGAAGTTCCGGTGGCATACAAGTGCAAGTGGTTGATTTTGTTTAGCGGTATATAAAACTGTATGGTTTGATTAATACCGAAATCTAAATATTTTAAACGCAAATGTATGCCTTCAACTACAGATAAAATGTATTGTTGGTTATTTTGCTATAAAATGTATTACTGGTAATTTTACTATATGTATTGTTGGTAAATTTACTATAAATATATATTGTTGGTAATTTTTTATATTAGGTTGGTGCAAAAATAATGACGTAATAATGTCGTTTTTTGACGTATTTTTTAACGCCAAAAAACGACATTATTACGTCATTATTTTTGCACCAACCTAATATTTGTTTTAACGCAATGGTCAACAAGTAAATCTAATTTCATTTCATTTTACGGACGTTCGACCTTTACTGAGTGAACGATATCTACTTACATCAGATTAAGCTAAGCTAGGTAAATGTCTATAATCAGTTATGAATCTAAGTTCTCCAGAAAAAAAAAATATGTAATCCGTCATTTAAAAAAGAGATAGATTAAACAGAGAAAGAGATGGTGAAAGAGAGAGAAAAGAAAGAAAGAAAATGAAGGAGAAAGAAAGAGACTGAGAAAAGTAAAACATATCAATGATTAGATAAGAAATCTTTTAAGTAAATGGGCAAGTGTGAGTCACTACTTTTTCTTATTTAACATTTTTCAATATTTTGTTCAACCATGAAAGTATTTTTCTCAAGTTGTCAACAAACACTGCACAAATAAGTGACAATCTTGTTTAAACCATCGTACAAGATCTGTTTGAGAATTAAGGTATCTTACGCCGCGACTTTGCTTGCAATAAAGATAGAAGCATGAACATTTTGTATTCTGTTGTATATAAATGGTAATTGTAGTAGTAATATTAGTCGTTTCCTTATCAAAGAACATTTGGAATTCATTGATCGAGCAGCCAGTGCCGCTTTTGGCTGAAATTTCTAAAATATTTCTCTTAAAAAACTTTATTAAGAAAACAGTTTTATCAAGTCCATTAGCTGTTATTGCTCATTCCAGTACTGATGGGGGAAACCCCCATCAGTACTTCCGAACATTCTATTTGATGTGGCGTGGAATGTTAACATTTTGATTGTCATTATTTTTTCTTCCAGTTATATGTGCTATGCATTTTAGTTGTTGCTACTGTTGGTAGTCCTAAAGTTATGTGGTTTCTCTTATTTGGTACAGTTCTTTGTTTGTGATTCTGTAGCGCCAGACCACAATATTTAAAGAAAGATTATCTTTGCTAAGACCCTCATGCTTTATTCGCTCAAAGCCTTTTTTCACTATTGATCACCATTGTATAAGCTGACAGTTTAGATATTTCTGAACGGGTTTGGCGCCATGTATGACATCCATATGAAAGTTTCGATTTGACAAGGCTATTTCAGTATATGATTCTAGTTTTCATGTTGATGTTTTGTTTTCGTAGCCATTTGCGGTGTTGGGTGAAACTACCTTTGGCGCAACCTATTCTATGTTCAATTTCCTTATCGCCTATAGTATATTTTTACGGTGATTTTCTAAGCGTAACTTAGATGTGGCACAAGGCCGAAAGCATGGGGTACCCAGTGAGGATCGAACTTACTATTCTGCCGTAAAAGATTTAGTGAGACAAGCTTACTAATCATTATACCACGTCGAGTTCCCCTATAGTATATTTTTAATGAAGATTTCAAGGTATGCGTCATCACTGTTTTCATCCCAATTCCAGATCATAGTTTCTGTTTTGGAAATGTTTGTCTTGAAACACTTGCTAGAGGATAATATCCTGTTCAAACATTATCAGTATCAGTTCGTTGTTTGACAATATTAAGTAATAACGTTCGTTAGTCCCGAGTGAAAGACAGTCAAAAAGTCTGAGCTACTAATTGTGTACGTTAGAATCAAGCGGCTACAGAAATTAAACTGAGTTGTGCAGTAATAAAGGACGGCAAATTTAACAGAAATCCTCGAAGTTGCATAGGAATAGCAAAAGTTGCCTTCCAGAAACTAAGCAAAACATTAAGATATATAAAATTTTCGTTAGCAACAAAGAAAAGAGTACTGAAATGTCATGTCATACCTTTCATCTTATATGGCAGAGAATTCTGGACAATTTCCTGATAGATGAAAAAAAGGCTCGAACCTATAGATATGTGGTTCTACCAACAACATTGAATTATAATGAATAGCAACAATGCATTCAATGCATAATAAATAAAAAAAAAACAGTACATCGTAATGAATACAAACATTGCTTTACAATGCACATATACTAAGCCACAAAGATCTCCTGAGTCAACCAAACATAGAAATGAATACAATATGGAAACCAGTATTAAGGTGTGCTAGAGAAAGGCAATGAATAGCAACACAAAATTGCAACATAAGCTCTGGTAAAAAATATGCAATAATAATAAAAAAAAATTGGATTATGAATACTGGTAAAAAATGATGCTGATATATTAGGTTTATATGTCCCAGAAATTCATACACAGATGTCCTCAAGGACATACGGCACAGTGCATAAAGTCGTTGGTTAGATCCAATGACTAGACCCAAAGAGTTGTGAGTTCAATACCAGGCTACAGAAGTGGTGAACCAAAAACTTGTGGAATTGAGTCAAAGGGAAGTAACTGAGACATCTGGAAGAGGCATGGCACATGGAACTAGAATTCAAAAATCCAATCACCTGAATAAGACCGAAATGTTGTGAATATGGGGATAAAGATAACAGTCAAAATAATATAAGTAATCATAATACCTCATTTCAGAGATATAGACAGATATTACTTACAATGAATAATGTTGTTTTCTCTTTCTTTTTCTGTGTGATGTCCTCTCAACTGCTTGTTTTTTCTGTTACTGTAAGTAACTATTGCCTCTTTATTAACCCCTTTTAATCTTTGTGGTCCTTATTCCACTATCCATTTACAAAATTTCATCAAGTCGGTTATTCACTGACTTCTTCTATTTCTTTTACCTTCAATATATTTTGTGAGTCAAAAATTCTCCAAGCCTTCATTCCTTGTGTGTCTTTCTGACTGTTAGCAACAGATTTTTTTAGTTCGTATTTTTCTTAAAACTTCTTCATTTGTCACATACACTGTCCATGTTATTCTTAACATTCTAACCTGATAATAAACTTTCTAGACCTGATTGATTTTAATATCACTAATATGTAACTTGTGCCCTGGACTATATCTTTTGCTAACAAATATACTTTATATCTTCATACAGTTAATGTTTTGTCCTTTCTTCATTCTTTTAACAGTTTGGGTAAATTAGTTGGGTGTGCATTGGTGTAATAGTGATTTGGAATGAGAAATCAGAAAGCCAAGTTTTAATTCCAGTCGAGTTCATTACATTTCACATACATGCTCTTTTCCCCCACAGCTATGGGTTAAATAGTAGAATTATTCTTACACTCCAAAAATTGTTCTAGCTTTTGATAACCCATCACAAACAAATCAGTCACCAATCATTGGTAAAATAGTTAAAATAATAATTAATAGTTCCTAAAAATTTGGTAATTATTTTTTTATCTGCGTCACAAGGACTAAGCATGATGATTTGGTTATAGTCATTTTCCAAGTATTTCAGGCTCGGAAATTGGCGCTAATGATCCTGTTTTTTTATTTCTACTGGATCCACTGACTTCTGTCACGAAAGAAAAAGACAACTATTTCATCTACTAATGACATTTTTCTTCAGCTACTATGTCTAAAGCGCTTTCTGTTTTCTATCTGAATTTGTCATAAACACAGTGTCTGCACGTATTGTTATGGCTATTGTAATGTATAAATATAAGAGTGAGAACATTTGCATATGAACGACAGACACTATATAAACCCGAGTAGTCATGAGGGAGGGGGGGAATTCGTCATTAGTGCTTGTCATCGACTTGCGGATACTACTATTACATATGACAGTTGTAAATCCTAGAAGATCTTCTAATTGTCCTAGAACAATCTCACTGTGAAAGTTACATAAATCCAGTGAGAAAAGTCATTCTTGTCAGACTCCTTTCTATTTTTGTATATTCATTAAACACATTCTTTCTTCACATTCTCACCGTTTGTTCTCAGTAAAATTTACTGATTATTTGAATCTATCTTTCGGCCCTATGCTTTCCGGCCAACTTTAACCTGCAAAAAATTAGATGCAATGTCAATCGCTATCTACTGTCCTCCTGATTAGTCTTCTTTCCTCTTCTCACTCATTATTAATGTTTCTGTCCCTGATTCTTCCACGCCCCGTAACCCCTTGTGTCTTAGTGGCTTTACTGCCTTGCATGGTATGATATCAGTTATGTGTCATGCGTGATACACGCTTAGGCGATCATGTATCATTTGATACATAACTGACGGTAAGTTGCCATTTCTTTCTGCGGTAGACCAGTTGCCATCCAAGGCTATAGAACCCGGTCTGTCCTACTATTTACCCATAGCTTGTGGGGAAGGGGGGAGAAGAAAAGGATTCATACCTTTTCCAAGGGTATTAGCACGTAACTGGAATTCGAATTCGGCTCTCCGATTCCTCAGTCCGAGCTATCCATTACTCCACCGTGCATTTGGGGGGGGGATGATACCGAAGATTTCTTAACATTTCAAGTTCTTTACATGATACTTTGTGTAAAACATTGGTTATCAGTCTTACTGCACTTCTTTTCTTCGCTTAAATGATATTGTTTCGCAATGAATAATAATACTAATAACACTGCATTACAAGGCAGAACATTACAATGAATAACACTGCATTATAATGAATAAAAACATTATAGAGATTAACCTTGTCTTTCTCTGGATGTGATACGTTCTTTCAGGATTTAAGCAACGGATTTCGGAGAATGAATCTCATAGCAGAGACAAATAAAGTGATAAAAAGGCAAAATTTACTTCAAGAGATTTGAACGGGGTTTCAAAGGTGACGAGTAAAGAGTCAAAGTTTGCTTATAGGGACAAAAGACAGAAAGTTGGGAAAAGACTGAAGAAACACGGCACATAAAAGAAATATTGAGTGCTATGTCCGAAAGGAAATTTCTGCTAAACGGAATACCTATTTCTTTTTTTTTTATATACCATGTCCTTTCAGGACGTAGACGATCATGGCTCTCCACCTCCCTCTATTCCTTGCAGCTCTCAGCAAGTTCCTTCCCTCTGCTTCCTCCCCCAGACCACGTTCTGTCATCCACCTGCTCAAGCTCGTCAGGTATGTCACGCGCTGCTTTCCCTTGTCTCTCTTTCCCTCTATTTGACCCGTGAGTATCAGGTTCTCCAGGCCCTCCTTCCTCATTATGTGTCCCAGAAACTTCAGCTGCCTCTTTCTGATGTTAAATATAAGCCTTCTCCTTGTTTGTAATCTAAGACCTCATCGTTGCTCACATGCTCGGTCCATGATATCCTTAGCATCCTTCTGTAGAACCATATCTCCGTCACCTCGAGTCTCTTCTTCATCGTTGAGGAAATCGTCCAACCTTCGCTGCCGTAAAGAAGAAAAGACGTCACGTAACAGCTCAGTATTCTTTTCTTTGTTACCAAAGATATCCTCCTGTCTCGTAATACTCTGCTCAGATTTTTCAATGCGTCCTTGGCCATCCCAATACGTCTATGGATTACTTCTGTATTATTCCGAAAATTTAAAATCACACAAGCAGTGCCTCCGCAGAAAACATTTTTGTATCACGATAAAGAAAAGTGCTACCGTAGACAAAAATGGCACAAACTGTGAGAAATCTGAAATTCACACCCTCATTTTGATACCATGAATTATCTGGTAGCTGCCAAAATTGCAAGAGTTCCTAAAAGGTCAACATGTGTCATTATTTACACACGGAATACTGTCCCCTATCTTTGTTGTTGCTATCACAGCGTTTCGGCCGTAAAATAGTGTTTAAATAATGCAAATAATGATAGCTCATCATCCCAGAAATTCAGATAGAATTTGTCAACATTTTTCGTCCGAGAATGAAGTCGCGATGTGCGGTTGTATAGAGACGCACACCAGAAACTTTCTTAATGGACGCAATTAAATAGTGGGTAGAACGCACGGAAAAATTAACTCGTAATTTTGAAGAGAAATTTACTTAATTTTTATATATTTAAAAAAAAAATTTTTTTTAGTTCCATTATTTTACCTACTCTAAAACTTTTTTTAATGAGATTGGAGACCTTACTTATCAATCAACCCTTATAATTTACTTCATTTTGATACTAATTTCATCTGGTCTAAAACATATTTTATAGGATTGGTGACCTTACTTATCAATCATTATATGTATAGAAATGGCAAAAGCAAATCATTTAAAAATGGAAAAATAAACGAAATCTTGACCTTGCTCATGATAGAGATTCAAAACTAAATTTGTGAAAAGCATTGTTATTAGGTTGGTGCAAAAATAATATCGTTTTTTGACGTTAATAACTACGTCAAAAAACGATATTATTTTTGGACCAACCTAATATAAATGCTGTTTTCATTTCTTGCAAATAAACGCGTGTTTCGTAGCTGAGATATAGTTCTGGGTTTCCCATCAGTGCCATTGGTCGGTGTTCAATCTCAAGTAAAATCCATACTTTCGAATGCCGATTTTTTAAATAAGCAAAAATAAGCAGACGTTCCCATTCAGAAGTCATACGCAACATAACTTTCTTCCCCCTACTTACTTACTTATCTATTTAATACTGTGTCTCTTTCACATAAACTTAATATAAACCGTTCTTCCTCATGTTTGAAGACGTTCCGGCCTTGAGGGCGCGTCCAAATTCTGATTGGCAAAATTGAAAGAAAAAGAAACAAGTAAATAAACATAAAATAAAATGTAAAATTAGAGAAAAATATATTCGAGCTGTAGAGTAACATTTCGAGATTTATTTCGGAAATAAAAAGAACGTCTTCCATGTCGGGACATATGCAAAGATTAAAATGATTATATATACAAGCTTTTATTATGCTTACCTGAGCATGACAAAATATATTTATATAGACAATAAAGAGCTATCTATTAATCTGATAACTATCCATATATTTTCGCGCATGAACTCATATATTTATTAGTAATATTTGATTGTGCTTTTTTTTATTATTATTGCTACTTGCTATCTTTGTCGGAATTCAGACGTCACGATAGAGCTACTTACGCTTCAGGTTAAATTGAGAAAAAAGAATTAACAATAAAACGAATAAACTATTCAAATCATGGTGATTTTTATTTAAGGCAATGTCATAGTGCAAGTCTCAGACAGAACTGGAGACCTATTTCAAATTTTGTCTTTTCACTGGGAGCGAAGTTTTTCTTTTTTATTATAGTTTCGGTTTTTGATTTGCAGTAGTTATGTAAGATAGTTATCTGCTGTAGATGGCTTAAACGATTATTATTTTTACATATAGAATAATTTCAGCTTATTTAATTAAAATAAGTATAAGATTTTTTTTTATTTTATTTCTTTCAGGAACTTTATTATTTTATGTTTTCATTGCGAAAACAAATATTCTATGTGCGCAATTCACTAAAAAATAGTAATTTTAATGAAACATGAATGACGGACCTAAGAGAGATAACAAAATGGTAAAATTTATTAAAAGCTACAAACGACATGAAATTATGTGGATAACTATGATTGCTAACATCCTGAAGGGACACGGTAAAGAGAAGAAGAAGAAGAAGGTGTTGAATATTAGTAACAATTATGTTGCGGGTATCAACATTTTGGATAGTAAATATATACTATATAGATAGTAATTTTGGATAGTAAAGCGGCGAGATTTTGAATTACCGTCTCCTGACGATAGTTACAGGCGGCGCGAAATTTAAAAGAATCCATCCCTTTCTCGATGACTTTTCATGGCGAAAAGATGTATTATTTTTGCCCACACCAACATGTAAGTACCTCGACTACAGACACCGAAGATTGCAGTGAACTCTTCACATTTAATTTCTCATTTTTCTTTTTTTTTAATTTCCTATCAATATATTTGTTAAATATTTATTTGTTTAAATTCTATGTCTTATTTTTCTGTGGACTCACACAAGTCCACCAAAGTTGTTTGCAGGTTAAATGTGCCGGAAGCGTAAAAATCTCATCAAAAGTGTTGATACTCATAACAAAAGTCTTGTGACCTGAAATTTTATTTATAAAAGAAAATACACTAATGATCAACTTTATTTTTGCTTAATCTGTATGTCTGTTTGTAACAAATGAAAAAAGTATGTTGGATTTTTACTATACTTCTTACACCAAAATGTAGCATTTTAATTTTACTTGATTTTAGGAAATAATTTACTAATCGTATTTTCTATAGTCTCTGTTATTATAAAATAGTCTCCTCCAAGAAAGTTAATAATAATAAACAATATTGTGTTAAGTTAATAATAATAAACAATATTGTGTTATGTTTCAATTTTTACAGACTTTTTTCCCGAAAACTTTTTTTCTTCAATTATGTTTTATACTGAAAAATCTATTTTAAAATGCTATCATTTGTTAAATAAAGTTAATATAGTATTTCTCTCTATTATATTGTTATTCATAACAACAAATATATTTATAACATTTAATTTTTTATGGGTAAGTTGTCTTTTTCTTTTTAACAGTTATTTTTAAATTATGTTGAATTTTGGTTTAGTTTACCGTTAAATGCATAAAATGAGAGCAAACGAGAAAACTACAATTTTTTAAAATCCATTTATTAAGAATGTCATGCATAGTTAATGTCATAATTTACTTCAATACAACTAATCCGATATTTTAGATATTGTAAACGAGATGTACAAAACGTTAAACCAAACCCTACTGCTAAATCATGCATTTTAAGAGTCATTTTTTCTACTTTCCTACTTCTATAATCATTAAAAATTATATTTATATAAAATGATTTAAAAATTATATTTATATAAAATCATTTAAAAACTATATTCATATAAAATCACTTATTAGGTTGGTGCAAAAGTGATGACGTAATAATGTCGTTTTTTGACGTATTTTTAACGTCAAAAAACGACATTATTGCGTCATTATTTTTGCACCAACCTAATAAAAACTATATTTATATAAAATCATTTAAAAATTATATTTATATAAAATAATTTAAAAAATATATTTATATAAAATCATTTAAAAATTATATTTATATAAAAGAAAGTCAGCATAGCAAGAGTTACTTTAATCATAAACAATAAAATAAAAAAAATTACCTGTTTATTTGCTTTCAATTCAGATATTTCTTTCATCATGCATATTTACGTTCTTTATTTCATTAAAACTATTTTAACGTAGATAATTAATCCAAAAATTAAGACGCATATAACACTGCACACACTCTGGTTAACGAAATGCGTAGTGATAGATCAGAAGCCACAACAAATTATATACTCATTGTAACAAGATCTTAGTAAAGAAAACATATACCAAGATAAAGTGGATTAAATTTTCGAGCCAAATTAATTATGCACGTAATCTCTACTTTTTCTTTGAACTTCTACAGCAATGAACTGTCGCAATCGCAAACCGAAACGAAAAATCTTCGCTTCAAGTTGTTATATTCCGTGCTAATAGGAATATATACAGGGGTTGAACAAAATAATTGGAACAGTTGCAAAATCCACTCCTATATTTCAAAGACCTATTATATTAAGAACTTTAACTAAAACTTCGTAATTGCAGGTTATATCTATTGTAAATACGTTTATTTATCTAATTCACTGTTTTTGTCTTATTTATTTTTAGAATTTAGTAAATTTAAGCTAAATGCGTGACCTCTCCGAGTTCGAAAAAGAGCAAATTGTTTGAGCTCGCATGGCAGGAGCCACGATCACTAAGGTTGCTGAACTGTTAGGTTTTTCAAGGGCTACGATATCAAGAACACTGATGCAATTCGAGAAACAGGGCAAGACCTCTAGCAACAGTAGCAATTCGGGCCGGACTTGCAAACTTACTGACAGGGACTGACGTGCATTGAAACGCAATGTGACAAAAAATCATTGGACAAATACGTCCAAAGTGACTACTGAGTTGAATAATCATCTGAATAGTTCAGTTTCTACTAAAACTGTTCCCTGTGAGCTCCATAAGGCTGCATATCATGGAAGAGCTGCTGTGAGGAAATTTCTTCTCTCCACTCACAACATTCAAAAGAGGTTGAAGTGGTGCAGAGATCACAATGCCTGGTCTGCAGACCAATAGAAGCAAGTCATATTCTCAAACAAGTCCAGTTTTTCTCTTTTCCCTACTTCAGGGCGAGTTTATGTGTGGAGGCAGCCCAAAGAAGCTTACAGTCCTTTTTCTAACAGTGAAGCATGGATGGAAATGTCTCGGTTCAATAGTTGCCCTGCATGGTAGAATCAACAGCAAAGATTACCTGAACATTTTGGGAGATCATGTTCATCCAATGACCAAGACTTTATTCCCTGATGGTGACTGCATCTTCCAAGACGATAATGCTCCAATACATACCGCCTCAACAGATTCCAGCTAGTAACCACGTGATCAGATGTGGCACAAGGCCGACTTTAATATGGGATATCCGAGCCAGTAGGTTCGGCCAAAACTTCCCCGTAGACCCCGTATAAAACGGAGTCGAGTAGCTGTTTCCGGAGACAAGACTCTGCCCTTCGACATAGCCTCGTGTGGGGATCCTCTCTGC
>OZ010597.1:45877055-45934555 GCA_963932145.1 Acanthosepion lycidas | reverse complement strand
TACTGTCCGTTAATAGTTATTCCCCTTTCCAGGTAGTCTATCAAGACTGCGCCTTCAGAATTCTAAAAACAGAAGCCATCACCTTGCCAGCAGACGCTGCCTGCTTGAACATCTTCGGGGGTGGAGAATAAGTATTTCCACTGTTTGTTTTGAATCTTTGATTCAGGTTTGAAGCGGTGAGCCCAGGTTTCATCTTGAGTTACCAATCTGCGGTGGAAATTCTCAGGGTCAGCCTGGAAGCGACTCAGAAGTGTCCTGGAAATGTCAACCATCTTCGGCATCTGTTCTGGTGCTAGCATTCTTTGGACCCATCTTGCAGACGGCTTGCTCATCCCCAAGATCTGAGTTAAAAACAGTATGGAAAGAACCAGAACTAATACCCTATGGACTTAGCTATCTGCTAGACAGTAAGACGTTTGTCATCCAAAACTATACAGTGAATGACATGAACTTGTTCATCAGTGGTTGAGGTTTTTAAACGACCTGACTAAGGGTCATCTTCTGTGCTGACCAAGCCCCGCATGAATTCCGCAGCGCACTTCTTCACAGTTGCATAGGAAGGGGAATCCTCAGCAAGGGTGTGTACCATGTCTTCATGGATTTCTTTGGGTGTCATACCTTTCTTTTGCAGATACTTTATGACTCCTCGGCCCTCTGTTTTGTCCATTTTTAGATTTGTTCCGCGCCGCTCACTTGTGTTATGAGCCTCACCTCCACAGAAAATGGTTTGTTGCCGCAACAAAAATGTTCAGCTAAGGCTCTACCTTCTGAATGTGAGGCTTAGAACTTTTTTGAACGAATACCTTGTTCGGGACTTCAATGTGGTGTAATAGTTAGCAAGTATGAGTAGCTAGATCAATTACAACTGTAATAGTAAGTTCAATCCTTACTGGATGATTCATACTTGGGGCCTTGTACGCCTGTGTATACGAGTGGGTGCGGAAAAATTTTCGGGCCAACCAAGGAGAGATCGAAAACAATTCTGATATTTTTCTCGGGTAATGGAAGTTGGTTCAACCGAGAACATTTCAAAGGACTCTCCGAGGTAATTGCTGAAAAGTTCCCAACCGAACGCTTCTTAAAACTAGTATCCCTTGACCAAACATCAGAAAACTGATTTGTGGATGTGGGTCAGGCCGAGAACTTTTCAGCGCTTCTCGCACATAACATATCAGGTTATATTTCTTAATATATGCGCATTTACATTGTTTTACTTATACTCAGCGACAAAGTTATTAAGAAAGTGTAAACAATATTGTTGTGGATTCGGAATTACTCTTGAGATATGCAAGTGAAAGAAAAAAAATAGATTGACAAACCCTATAATTATTTCAATTTGTCTTACGCCTAAGATGAGCTACTACTGACATCTTAAAAACAATAGACTCTTTTTTTCTTTCTTTCTTTCTTTTTTCTCTCACATTTGTTCAGCTGTTCATATATTTCTGTGAGCAGCCATTTTTATATCACATCTGGATTGTTCATAAAACATGCAGTTATTCAACAATGTGCTGCTTCTTTTTACAAGTACTAAACAATTATTTGGAAAGAATAGGTTTATCTTTATTCCGTTACGTTTGTCGTAGTAAATCTTTCCACTGTTTTCAGCTCATTCTTCATGTAGTTTCGTTAATATCATTTTTTTTTATACTGAAGTTCACCTAATACAAGCCTCGAGAGCCACAGTAGAGTGTTAAAGTCAACGACATGGTGTATGATTATTAATGGAAGAGAAATTGAAGAAATGAAGATTATAAGTAAAAATAGGAAATATAATGATTGTCCTTTGACTTGAGGAGGTCGAGACTGAAGTGTTCAGGGAAGCAAACACGCAGGAGTTTATTCTATTAGGTTGGTGCAAAAATAATGACGTAATAATGTCGTTTTTTGACGTATTTTTTAACGTCAAAAAACGACATTATTACGTCATTATTTTTGCACCAACCTAATACAATGTGGTCGTTCTTGGGGGTGGGGGGGAACTGTTGTTTGGAACAAAAGAGAAATAGATAGTCAGTAAGAGTTCAACAAAAGGACAAATACGTGAAGTGCATCACTCACCTAAATTATGCGCGGAAACAGGGAAAAACTGGAAGGACTAAAGTGCTACGTGATTATATGCGGACATGTGAAGAGCCTACAACAACTCTCTGTAGACAACATTTTTAGTTTATCCGTTTGAAGTGAAAGCGAATAAATTTCTATTGCTTCCCACTCTCGAAGAACCGATATATAGCTGTCCATGGGAAAAGCTCACCTAAATATAGACCTGCTGTGGAGAGCGTTTGTCCTTGAGATTTGTGATTGATACCATGAAGCAAAATCTTAGAGGAGATTGAAGTCTACGCAGGGGATTTCCGCACCTGACGGAGTGAAAGGTATCCTGAGTATGAACACATCCTCTCCCATACCACATCTCGTGGGAATAGTGGCCTCCATAACATGTGGCATCATTCTTAACCACATGGCTGATTCATTTGCAGAGACTTGGCGATTTCAAGGTTTCTCAAAAACATTACTGGGGCTCCGATTTTCATGCGCAATGCATAGGGGCTAGTCCAGAGTTTAGAAACCCTGCTGGATAGTGAACCACCTCTTGTGGTTCGGCAACGGTGTCAATTGTCTTGTAGGTTTGAAAGCTTCCTGGAGGGCATTTCAGCAGTTCTTCATTCATTTTAGCAACACTGATGTTTTAGGAGCCAATATTGCCCTCTCGCACAACCAACTGGGGTTTCCAAAATTGTTAGACAGATCTGGAAAGACAGCAGCTTTGAGGTCGTGAACAATATTTACAACGGGGCATATTTGTGAAAGTGAGATCTCTCCAGCTTTATCCGATAGCACGTTGCCGTCACCGACTGCTAGAGTTCCTTTGAAAATTACGCTCCTCGAATAGTTCAGCTCTCATGTTGGTTTTAAGAGGCAAAATTTTGACCTGTTACCACAGGGGTGGTGACTTACTGTAGGCTTTCACAGCGTCCGCCCTTGTACCTGTAGGAACAATGGGGAGAGTCTGCCTGAAATCACTTAATAGAAGGACAGGTACTCTTCACATTGTATGTTGACAATCCTTTATGTCTCGCAAAGTCCTATCCAGGGCCTCGAGAGCTCCTTTGTGGGCCATTGTGCACTCATCCCACACGATAAGCTCACACCTTTTCAGGGCATCAGCTTTATCGGAACCCTTGCTAATGTCGCAGGTCGCTGAATCGGAAAAAACAGATTAATTGACAGCTTAAAGGCAAAATGCGCTTCTCCTAGCAGACGTGTTGCAACAAGTGCAGAGGATGCTACAGCCAAAGCGATCGCCTTCTTTTGCCGTAATTTTGCAAGAAGTAGCTACGTGGCGAATTTTTTACTTGTCCCTTCAGGTGCATCTAAAAAAATAAAAACAAACAACCTTTCCAAAGGCGAAAATGGTATTGTAAGCCAACTGCTGGTCCTTAAGCAACTTTGTCTCGTTTTCGCTGACATACGGTTTAAGAGCGTCGACGTCGTCGGAAGTTTCCTGGATTATGCCTGTTGGAAGATTATTTGAAGTCGTTCGGCAGGTCATAGTTTTGTAATGAATTTAGGCCCTTAGAAATAATCCTATCTTAGATGTCAATAAGCGCTCTGATTATAAATTCGTCACTGAATCCTGCGTCAAAGCCACGAAACATTACTTGCCCATGTTTATTGAAGTCTTCAGAAAAGTCCTCTTTGTAATTCTCCCATAAAGACACGGGATAACAGAGCTCACACGTGTGTGATAACACAAAGAGTTGCCGGGGACTTCTTGCTGTTTGCATTGCAGCAGCGAGTTTCACTCCACTGAGCACCATCTTCCAGTAGCCCATGTTTGAGGCAGACCTCACAGTACATGCTGAAAATGTACCCATTAAACCTTTTTAAGTCGTCGAAACACTTGAACCTCCTTCCTATAATAGAAGCCGGAGGTAGAAGCACTCCTGTTGGTTTCATCAATTTGATTAAATAGCAGAAGTTTAATGAGTTTAATCAAATAAATAGCAAATGTAAAGCGAATAAACTTGACAAAACATTAGTTTAAAGCAATTCTTTACAATTCTTGCAAATTTTGGAGCGAAGTAAAGTTTAATCAGTTAAATCGCTAATTTATAGCGAATTAACTTGATGCAAATATAGTTCGGTATATTCCTTGATGCATAAGTAATGTTCGGGCAAAATTTGGAGCGAATCGGTTGGAAAATGCCGAAGTTAGTGGGAAAAAAAACAATTTTACGCAGTTATTCGTGGATTTTTCGTGATTAATGGTGTTAATTAATTGTTATGTCATAAGTAATAACCGTGTCAAATTTAGAGAATATCGCTTGAAAAATAAGGGAATTATAGCAAAAAAATCAGGTTTTCTAAACAGTTTTTCCTGGTTTTTCCTTATACTTGTTGGAGCATAAGCTATCAGTGTGTCAAGTTTAAGCGAAATTGGCTGAAAAATGTGGAAATGTATAAGGAACAATCACACACAGACACAGTCATATATATAGAAGACAACAGTTGTATATTAAATACAACAGTTAATTTACTTACATGTACCTCAAATACATATCCGGTAGCTCATTTAATGGAGTCAGTAGACATTTTTACATTTCGTAAGGTCGAAGAAGATCACAGCTTAATTACTTATGTTATTAAATACAACGGTCAATCCACTTACACGTAGTCATAAAAATCCCCACTCAGCCGTCTTGTACACTCAGTTCTTTGCTTTCCTCTTCCCTTCTGTCACTCATTGAAACCTTACAATTTGCATACGAAAAGACAAACCAAGAAAAAGACTAACTTTTTATATATATATATATATATATATATATAAATATAAATATATTTGAATATGTTTTTAACGGTACAAAAACGAATTATGGCATTAAAGGCAAGAAATTTTTTACTATAGGCCACGATAAATTTTAAAACAAAAACACGAACACAAGTCGACCGGTTTCGTCCCCTCTCGTCAGAACTGTAAACGGGGAAACAAATTATGAGAAGAAAGTCTGTTGCGGATGACGGGAATGAACGGACAGGGAAAATATAATAATAAAAGTTATAACACTAAAGATGCGAGAGACACAGCACCGCAAGCCGAAGCAAACAGTATCTTTGTTTACAAAGAGCGGGCCACCTGGACCTGATGAACAGCATCTCCAACACCTTCAGATGGAATAACGAGTGTGCTCTGGCCAGAATAGCTCACACTAAAATCCATAGCACAGGTTAGATTATTTATCAAGTGATCCGCTATAGAAGACCATATATATATATATATATATATATATATATATATATATATATATATATATATATATATATATATATATATATGCAAATGCCATTGTGTCAGTGTGTCACACCTTTTCAACATTACCCATAGACCCCTAGGCCAATATATCATACCATTTTGGAATCAGGCCGACTCCGTGAGTAAATTAAAAACATTCCGGGCAAGATCCGAACCCGCAATCCCGAACGAAATTTTGAATTCCCAACTTTTCGTTACTGCGATTGTTTTCGCCAATTTTTTTTACGTGATTTTTCCGACGAATTTTTTTGTGCGATAACAATTTTATAGCTTGGAAAGAAATTTGGGAATAATTGAAATTAACTGGGAAATCCAGCGAAAGTCACCCATGAAATTAAAATAATTGTTTGGTCGGAATGTAGGGACCTACGTACATTAAATTGTCTTTAGATTAAGTGAAAGTGAAAGAATAATCGCTGAACTTTTAAAAAGTAAGATTAAATATTAATGCAATACTTAAATGCAGCGGTCGATTTTGAGTTCTTCTGTAGTTCCTTGTTGCCTATCGCAAGCGACAGCAGTATGCCTCACAAAAAGAAATCTGCGCTAATTGAAGACCAGATTGCAATTAAAAGAGCCAAGGCTGCAGCGAAGAAAAGAAATATAGTCTTAAGGTGTGCTATATTTATGGAATAAAGTGCTCAATATCAGAGATAGAGCGTGTGTAAAAATAAAAGTGAACAGAGAAGTCAACACTTAGAGGCGGCAGTCTGTTTCATGCTATATCCAATCGGCCTGACGATTGCATTTATATATATATATATATATATATATATATATATATATGTTTAAACATGTCTGATTAAACAACTTAGACATGTTATGCTCATTTATTTTGAATAAAATCCTTTCGTAATCACGTATAAGCTTTCTTATTTAATGATTAAAGACAGCAAAAATTGTACTGTGGTTATATTTATTCATTATTAGTTTTCACCGTTTACTTTTGATATTTTCCAATATCGTCATCAGGGTTTTGATGGTTAAGACAAATAATTGTGTTTGTCCGAAATACATTTTTGCTTTTGTGGTTAAACAGTTAACAATTCAGGTCATGCCCAAAGTCACAAACGCCGACTTAAAAAAAAAAAAATTGTTGTGAGAGGTTAAATTTTTATGTTGTAAATTTTTAAAATCAGTGTTTGTGACTGACTTGATGCCAAGTATGGTTTCGGGACGGAAACATAATTACCACTAACCTCAGTAATACGTGTGGCCTTGTGCCCAAACCAAACTAAGCTTAGTAAATAACAACTTTTATTTAATTCACTTTTACTTTCTCACTTACTCTCCCTCGCCCGACTTGATGGTGCGTGCGTCTTGTATTAGTATCAATATGAATGAATATAAATAAAAAAAAAAGTTTAACCTAATAAAGACAAATCTATTTACATACTGAATCATCCACGTAAAAAGGGAAGCCGTGAATTTAAGAAGGTAGACTATGTGAATGAGTTTGTCTTGGACGTGTGGACGAAATGAGGAAAAAGAAACAAAAACGAACAAGTTCTGTTTGGTTTTGTTTATCAACTGACTTTTTCTCGACAAGATTACGCGTGAAAAGAGTTTGTACAAGCGCAGACGACAGCAATCGGATCCAAGGCAGTCCAGGCACATACATGAATGAATAGAATTTAGGAAGATTATACAGCATGAGTCAACCGACTGTTTTTATGTAAATGTCGTTCACTCATTGACAATGGTTCGTTTATAACTTGTGAAGGTTTTTAAGTCGGTTTTCATCATTCCATTATATTACATAAATTTATCTGCTTTTAATTAAATCAACTGAGATTTTACTTATGAAAATTCTTTATATTTATTTGCGGGCGTAGAGGCTTCTATAGGCTCATCTCTCTCTCTCTCTCTCTCTCTCTCTCTCTCTCTCTCTCTCTCTCTCTCTCTCTCTCTCTCAATGGCAGAAAACTCCTGAGGAGTGGATAGAACAATTACAAAAGTTCATCTACGACACTCTATAATCGAGATGCAGAAACAGCTAAGTGACAAATTTGTATTAATATTATACATATATATATATATATGTGTGTGTGTGAAAATATATAGAAAATAGGAAAGAACTCGTTAGGTAAATAATCCAAAGTTCTTTAGTATTTTTGTTATTATTTTTTTAAAAAAGTGCTCGATACAGAAGTAGAGCATAAATAGAATTATTTATTTAAAAATATGATTCCAACACGCTACATAAGAGTTCTGATTTCCCAAAAAATTTCTCTTGAAGATGGAACAGAGCTTACTTTAATTCAATTTACTTCAAATAATTATATTGAAGTTTTCGGCTCTTGTTTTGTAACGTGAGAACTCTTATGTAGCGTGTTGGAATCATATTTTTAAATAAATAAATAATTATATATATATATATATATATATATATATATATATATATATATATATATATATATATATATATATAGCACCGTGCCTTGAAATACTGTTGGGCCTTAAACTCGCACCTGACCTCAGGTGGAACTCGTACATATAATCCATTGTTAAGGATGCAGGTAAAATGGTCGGCTCTCTGTACTGCTGAAGTAAGTACACGACTCTTTCTGCTATCCTCTACATTTACAAGAGCCAGATCAGACCAAAAATGGAGTACTGTTGCCACATTTGGGCAGGAATTGCCGAGACCTCCCTCTCTAGCCTTGATAGAATCCAAAAGCGTCACCTAACCCTTGTGGGTGAAAAGTTATTCTCCACCCTTCAATCTCTCTCCCACAGGCGGGGCGTGGCAAGCCTCTCGCTGCTCTACCGCTACTTCTACGGAAAGTGCTCGGACGACATACATTCCCTGGTCTCGCCAAATCAGACCTTTATGGCAAGAACACGCCATGCAACTTACATAGTAGCAGACCACCCACATCCCACCCCCCGTATCCCATCGGTTAGAAGTAAGTTCCACTCAAGCATCTTCTTCCCGCGACCCTTTGCCCCGTGGAACTCACTCGCAACAGAATGTTTCCCAGATCACTACAATCTTAACTGTTATCTTCCACTTCTATACACAAATATGGCCTCCTAATGTAGGTCTCTACATCGAGTGGGCCCCCAGGCCTTGTAAAGGGTGAACCTTACTGATATATATATATATATATATATATATATATATATATATATACAGCGTGGCCCGAAAGTCTTGTCACGGCTGTATAATATAATTTAAAATGGCTGCCACGAAAATGATGGCGTTCATACAGACCTTCTTGATGTTTGACAGCGTCAATGAAAGTGAATAAATCGAATCCAGTACATATGCTTTGTATTACTGTATTACTTGTTGTTCTCATTACTTTTTGATAGATGGTAACAAGACTATGGACAACGTTGTGTATGTAAATATATATATATATATATATATATATATATATGTTTGTGTGACTAAGAGACTATTTACCAGAAGACCTAAAACCTTAGACAAGAAAAAATCCTGAAAAGGAAAAAAAAGAAAGACTAAAAGGCAAACATCTACCTACTCGGTAAAGTGGTCAACACCCAGATTATCTAAACAAAGCAAAAAATGCTTCACGTAAAGTACAACCCGAGTCGCTACTCGAGTTTCACGCTTTCGCGATCTTCAGACGACAAGAAACCGACAAAATCTAATATATATATATATACATATATATATATATATATATATGAGATAACGATGTATATTTTTTTACAAATCAAGAGTAATATTGAAAAATATGTATGACAAAGTAGAAAAAGTTTTCTTGTGACGTGTTTCATTTTTAGGATTTCATCGGACTAAATTTGTAATCATTTGCTATGATTACAAATTTAGTCCGATGAAGTCCTAAAGAACGAAACGCATCACAATAAACATTTTTCACTTTGTCATACATTCATGAATTTAAGCTTAGTACAGTCTAGTACTATGTATCTAATTCTCATCATTTTACTGTTGACATTGCTAGAAGTAATCGTAAGTTCTTCTTTCGCACTTATGGAACTCTTGTCCAGCTTCTTACTTTCCTGTCAACTACGATCTTCAAAAATTTAAATATAACATTAATCATCATTCTAAGTCTTCTTGGATTCCTGTTCTTTTATTGTTCTTTCTCTTCAATAAATTATTCTCAATTTCTTTTTCTCTCAGTAACCCATTCCTTTTTATTTGGGGGGAAATGATTAATAATAAAAAAAAAAATTATACAGGGTGCGATGGGTAAATTGTCCCATTTTATATTTTAAATTTCGCGCCTGCGCGTTGTTTGTTTTTTTTTTTATTCTGTCGACTGCACAGAATAGTCAGTTAGGAACCATACGTGAGACAAAGACCGCTATGACGCAATTCACTCCACAAGAAATTTGGAAATGGTGTGCTGTACTGCTTGGCATTCACTCCGGAAGCTCCAATACAAACATTGCAGTATGTTTGGATGTCAATCTGAGCACTGCAGTGGATTCGGAAAGAGTTGGATGAGTCTAATGGGGATTACGAAGGTGTTTGGAATGATTACTAGTGATAGTAAAATGATGCCTTCATTCATCTTCCTACAGGGCCTCAGACTCAACACAGAGGCCTACATTAAGTACCTTGAGGGGATAGTGCGGCCATGGGTCAAGAGGGTGGTTGCTGGAAGACCCTATGTGTGACACTGTACTCTGCAACATGCCACACAAGCCGAAGAACCTAGTCATGGCTATCAGACAATTTTTTAAACCACATCACCCCTTATATCTGGCCTCTCCAGACTGCGACCCTCTTTATTATTATGCGTGGGATGCAGTTGAGCGAGAAACCAATAAAACCCCTTTTAATACCAAAGACGAACTGAAGGCAAGGATTATGGCAGCATTCACCAACTTAAACAGAAGAGTTGCATGAGATTCTGCAGTCGTCTGGAGACCGTGGTTGAAGCCAATGGCGATTTTATTGAATAAATTTACTCTTTAGTATTTCAAGATATTTTCGTGCAATTTTATTAAATATATTTGTTAAAATGGGATTTCAGTGTCTATGGGGTGACTTCTTGATAATATCTGTCTGTTTAAACGCTCTCAGCCAGCGTTACTGTGAAGGCGTGCCGGAAAACCATACCACGGGTTGACCCAAAACTTGTGAGTGAACTTGAGCTAACGAAACTCTTCGAAAGTCGTCGATAGTTGTATTAGCACGAAGGGACCAAGAGTTCTACCAGAAACTGTATCTAAGGTCCACTCAGCATAGTAGCAAACGGGCATATTCGAAAACGAATAACCAGTCATTATGTAGCTATGTATGTATGTATGTATACATGAACCGTGTTGCCTATGACAAACTCAAGAGATATGTTCGTAAGTGATCCATGTTAAATTGCCTGAAATTTGGAACACACAATCTAACGTTTAATGAATTGAATATGGTCGCATCTACCTAAGTAGAGCAGGCCTCAAAAATCATCAAAGACGCCACACGCAGAAGTCACTCACTACACGTGTTAATGCGACATTTCTACTTGCAGAGAGTGCAAAAAAAGAATTTGCCTTAAATCTGAAAGTTCGCCATAATATTAATGTAAGATCTACTGCAAAAGACGCCCAACTTCTGTGAAACCGAATGCAAGACCTTAGCGGAATCAAAAAGCCACATCCGCGCTGCAGGTATTTGAGAATGGATCAAGTAATAACCTTGTTCGAAATCGAGTCGCAGCCATTTTATATATATACTAGCAGTAGAGCCCGGCGTTGCCCGGGGATGTAACAGTAAGAGATAGATCAAGTAGCGACCATCATAAAGACTGAAAAATAAAATTGACAAAGATTATTGTTTAAGGTTGATGGACACGCATGTCTTAATTAGTTTTTTGTTTTTTTTTACGAATTGGTCAAACCCAAACTCAAACAAAAACATTGTTTTCAATCGTTATGAGTCTACCGATTGAATAGAATTTTATTATAAACAATTGTCTTGTAAATAGAATTTTTAAAGCATTCTGAATGTAAAAATAAAGAGAAAAGTGTGCAAGACAATAAGAAGCACTACCTGCCAAAAAAAGTGAAGTTTTGTTGAAATTGACAAAGATTATTGTTTAAGGTTGATGGACACGCATGTCTTAATTAGTTTTTTGTTTTTTTTTACGAATTGGTCAAACCCAAACTCAAACAAAAACATTGTTTTCAATCGTTATGAGTCTACCGATTGAATAGAATTTTATTATAAACAATTGTCTTGTAAATAGAATTTTTAAAGCATTCTGAATGTAAAAATAAAGAGAAAAGTGTGCAAGACAATAAGAAGCACTACCTGCCAAAAAAAGTGAAGTTTTGTTGAAATTGGTTGAAAAATGTAGGAAATCCGATCCCATATATAAACGAACATACACATACACACAAACAACCTTGGTTTTATAATAAGTATAACTCGATATGAGTTGTCCCCCTTCCATTCTCGTGATGCCTCTTAATCGTGTTTTCAAATTGACTTCGTGCAAAAACAATTGTGTTTTCCCAATTTTGGGTGCTGTCAGAACCACCGCAAGGTAATTTTACGTAGTCCTGTGAAGTTTTGTTGAAATCGGTTGAAAAATGTAGGAAATCCGATCCAATATATAAACGTACAGACACACACAATCTGCGTTTTATAATAAGTAAGATGCACGTATGTATGTATTTGTCTGCTCATCATGTCCTTTCAGGATGTGCGCAATCTTTAGTTGTTCTCAGCAAATACATTCTTCTTTATGACTCTTCTTTTTCTCTGTTTTCTGTTCCTCTTTTCTTTGTACTCTGATTCTCTGTTTCTCCATCTTTATAGTCTATTCCTGAATTTATTTCACAAACTTGTTATTTAGGTTACTCGCATCATTACTATACCATGGTCCAAAATATCCAACATATAGAACATGCTCATCCGTAATCAACTGCGCTGGGTAGGGTATCTCAAGTAACTGGAAACTGAGAGATTACTTAAGCGCCTGTTTAACTGCGATATCTCTCTAGGTAAGCGCTTCGGGCACAAACCCAAGAAACGTTTCAAAGATGTTGTTAAAGACAGCCTGAAAACTCTTGAAATTAGTGTCAAAGACTGGCAAACAAGGGGCAACGTTGCGTCTGTGAGTGAGAGGCTCTAGACGGACAATTGAAGTGTTGCCAAATTGCAACACGCATAATAAATTGATGCTATTTTGGGAAATCTCGCGACACTAACTTTTTTTATTTGATTTTCTTCTCACTAATAGCCTAGGTTAGTCAAGTTTATTATACAAGTCTCTTCAAATTGTCACACATTGCGAAGTTCAAAGTTTAGTAGCGTTGGTTCATTGCTAGGTCAGAAAGTTTGTTCACTGTGTCGTGCTAGACATTATTTCTCTCCAGAATCTATCTTACATATCTATAAGTCTACCATTCATCCATGTTTAGAATATTGCTGCCACATATGGTCCGGTGCTCCTGCTATATATTTGGAGATTCTTTATAAAATCCAAAGAAGAATCAGCAATATTATTGGTCCTGGCCTGGCATCTCCAAACTTCAGTCACTTTCCAACCGCTGTAAAATTGCTTCTCTGTGTATTTTCTATAAATTCTTTCATGATAATTGTTCAGATGAGCTCTTCGCTATTGTACCAAGACATTTTGAATTTAAGCATTGGCAACAATGTCTCATGAATTTACAGTTGAATTAACTAAATGTAATCATAAATTCTATGCTAACACTTTTTTTTTCTCGCAATTTTCGCTTGTGGAACTCTTTTCCGGCTCAATACTTTCTGGCGAACTTTGATCTTCAAAAAATTAAATGTAATGTCAATCGCTATCTACTGTTTTCCTGATTACTCTTCTAGTGTTCTCGTTCCTTAATAATGTTACTGTTTTCTAATTCTTTCACACGCAGTAACCCCTTGTATCTTAGTGGCTTTACTGCCTTTTTGGAATGAATTTGATTAAAAGAAAATCATGCAATTTCCTGATACTGGCTAAGCAAGACGCCTCCCATAGAGTACTAGTGATCACGATAAACTCTAACTTCTAATTTCTAATTTTGATCGTCAAAGTTTGCCTCATTTTGTCACCCTGTGCCAGACAATACTAAGCTTCATATATATATATATTGACAGTGAGAGGGGCGTTTATAATTATGTGATAAAAACCTGTTGTTTTTTGCATCTACCCATTTCCGCCCACACAAAAGCTTACAAAAAATCAGGTTTGCTCAGGGACATGAAACCTTTCCTACGGTTGGGGAAGGGGAGAATGAACATTCTTCAGGTCCTAACTGCTGACAGAAAAATATTTTAACAGGCGACCTTCATTCACAGATTGTGGGAAAAAATTCCCCTTAACAAATCTTGATACACACAATAAAGATAAACCCAACTAGAGCTTTTTTGTTTGTTTAAATCCTTTTTTTTTTTCTGGTTAAACTTATTTCTTTCTCCTTCATAAACTGGCGACAATATAAAACCCACCAACACCGCGTATGCTACTGTTATGGATATTCGTTATTGTTAATCTGCGTTGTGAATGAAGCAGACAGACGAAAGATACGTTAAACTGGCTTCATTACTTCATATTAACAATCTTATTGACACGGAGGAGTAACGGATTGAGGAATCGGAGAGCCGAGTTCAAATTCCAGTCGAATCCGTTACATTCATTTACGTGCTAATACCCTTGGGAAAGATATGAATCCTCTTCTTCTTCCTCCAGCTATGGGTAAATAGCAAGACAGACCGGGTTCTATAGCCTTGGATGGCAACTGGTCTAACGAAGAAAGAAATGGCAACCTACTGCGGGAAAAAATCTGCCTCGTCAGTCATGTATCAAAAGATACATGATCGCCTACGTGTGTATTACGCATGACACATAACTGACTGATTGACACGTTTTAGATTTGTGCGTATGGCCAGGATTCGGTGACAGGACAGTCATCTTATCCCCTAATAATGTCCTCTTTATTTTTTGGAAGGGTAATTATATTTATATAGTGCATGTATTCATCATCATCCCCATCATCATTCTCACGATCAGGTGCATTCCCCGGGTCGTTGTGCAGTCGAGCAACTGACAAGCTCCCTCCACATGACTTAGTTGCGTGCCAATGTCTGAGTCTCTGTGTATGATGTTCCAATTCCTTCAGTGACGTTGTCAGATCATTTTTCCCCGGTGTCCACCTCTTCTTTATTTGATGAAGGTTTTACTTTGTAGGATGACAGCGGAAAGATTGTTGATTCTCTCTGACATATCCATACCATTTCAATATTCGCTTCTTGATGGTGGTTTCGAGATCGACCAATGGAAGAACTGTTTCCTATTTGATGCTGTTTTACACTGCATTTGTGACGCGGTCTACGTAGGAGCTACCGAGGATGGTTTTGTAGCATCTCATTTCTAATGCTAGTACACGTAAACATATTAATGATATATATATATATGTGTGTGTGTGTGTGTGTGTGTTTTATGGATATATATCATTAGAAAATGTTTGATGCCATCGGCCCACGTGAACAAAATTGGGTAGACGGAACGGTTCAAAAGTTCGTCTAAACTTGTGCTAGCATGAAGCCACAAGTCATCGTGACCGAGGCTTTCAGCGTACTAGCATTTTTCAAACTACTGATTATGACAGATTATGCGCTCTCTCCCATAATCTGTAACTAAGTCCCGCTCCAGTATAAACCCCAAATTAGTTCTGTGGATTTTGGTTTTGAACAAATGCAAATGATGGGGGATGAACAGGTGTTTGCGTCTGGGATTGGCTATCCACCCTAGCAGACGGCTGTGTTTGGAAAACAAGAGTAACTTGCCATAACACACACACACACATATATATATATATATATATATATATATATATATATACATATATATATATATATATATATATATATATATATATATATATATAGATAGATAGATAGATAGATAGATAGATAGATAGATAGATAGATAGATAGATAATATTAGTGGTAAATATACACATATATATGCAAAATACACAGGTGCATATACACACATGTATATATTTTGAATAAAAAATTCCGAGAGGGTAGAATCCATGTAGAACTCAATGTCCAGGACAGAGTAAGGATATAATAAAAAGGCTTAAACACTAATATTCCATGGTCATAATTTATTCCATTGGAATCGTAAATACGATCCAATTCATCAGACCTACAAATTCAAAAAGAAAACGGAAAAGAACAACTCCGGAAATAAAAATAGAATTTAGAGATTTTATATATATATATATATATAGTAAAGCAAAAAATCCGTTGGTATATAATCTAAGTGGAACCTAGTAATATAAAAATATTAGAACTGATCCACAAAAAGTGATCGATGTATTTTATTTATACAGAGCAATATAATTAATAATCAAACAGATCCTTTTACCTCATATGGGGAGCAGGGTATTTCGGCAGACGTCTGCTGAAATAGCCTATTCCCCAAACTGAAGGAAGAAGGATTTGATTATATATATATATGTGTGTGTGTGTGTGTGTATGTATGTATGCATGTATGTATGTATGTATTGTACAACTGGGCAGCAATCATTCTTTTATAGACATTTCATTGAATACGACGGACAAGGAATATTTTCTAAGTTGTATTGAGTTTTTCTAGCGTTCTTACAATAATTTACAATTGTAATTTATAATTATAATTTATGTTCTATATTATCATTGATAATTGTGCATAGACCTATAAAGCACTACTCATTAATAATGATCAATCAGACTAGCGACATAAAGACAAATTTTTCTGTTTTCGTTGGCTCTGTTTTGAAAAGATCAAAGGAGAACTGAACGTAACAGGTTGTTAATGGCAATGATATTTGAGTTGAATCCTTCGTGTAAAAGTGAAGCAAATTAAGTGAATGAGAGGCGTCATTGTTTAATCTCCAAGAAGAAGAAACGAAACGCTTTAGACCCAGACTTTCGTCGTTTCATTCAACTACTCCGTGGGTAAATTATGCTCTTGTTCGTTTCTTTGTTATCATTCGGATATGCTTCATATTATTTCACAAACGCTAACAAAATATCTGTTCCTGTTGACCTGTTTCAAGTACATTTCGTCATTACGTCATTAGGTTAAGTACTCGAGATTCAAATGACAAGTTTCTCTATAAAAACACTCTTCTTCACCAGAGCAACACAATCTTATTAACTGTGTTGTGTTAATCGCAATGTGCGTATATATTTACATACGTATACCCTCGGGCATTTTCTTTTCTTATACATTTCATACTCCCATTAGGTATTGGATATTTGTTCGTGTGTGTGCGTGTGTAAACAAATTGGTAAAACTTAACAATTAAAGGGAAATACCATTAATAAGGAGGCATGGTGGAATAATGGATAGCAGCTCGGAATCGGAGAGCCGAGTTCGAAGTCCAGTCGAATCCATTACATTCACTTACATTCTAATACCCTTAAGAATGGTATGAATCCTCTTCTTCTCCCTCCAGCTATGGGTAAATAGTAAGACAGACCGGGTTCTATAACCTTATATGGCAACTGATCTACCGCAGAAAGAAATGGCAACCTATTGCGGGAAAAACCGGCTCGTCAGTCATGTATCGAAAGATACATGATCGCCTAAGCGTGTATCACATAACTGACTGACGATTAATAATAAATCAAAATAATAAAATAATAATAAAGATATAAAAATGGATGAACTAGGAACAAAAGAAAATACAAAATTATGAATGAAAATGAAGTCATATCAGTACTTAATGAACTGGCAAGAGAAACAAATGTAAGGATTAGAAAAGGCAGAAGAGTCAAAAGAAAATACAGGAGTGAAAATGAAGTCCTATCAGCTAAAGAAAAATAAAGCAAACGATACAACTGAAGGCTCAAAGAATGAGACGCTATGAAAAAAAGATTCAAGATTCTCCAGACAGAACAAGATCTTTCAAATCGATGCAAAGAAATTTTACAGAGAAATAGGCAAGCAAAAAATTGAAGTGGCCCTCTTTCCCCAGTTCTGGTAAAAATATTGGCCTAAAGAACATCACAAAGAAGCAGATTGGATTACGCAAGAGGTAGAACGGATGAAAAATAAGCCAGAAGAAATATAGGAAATAGACAATCTCCAGGAATAGATAAACTTCTTAACTTTTGGCTCTATTATCTAAATATGACACACAAAAAACAGTCAAAGTACTTCAAGAAATGACCAATGATCTTACTAAAATCCCGGCATAGGTAACCAAAGAAATTGCCTTCCTTCTACCCAAGAATGGTGACACAAATGTCCCCAAAAAATACAGACCAATTACATGTTTTCCCACTACTTACAAACTGTTGACATCTATTCTGACCAAACAGACATATTCCTTCTTAGAAAAAATTGACATAGTGCCTCTTTAACAAAAAGGGTGCAAACGGGCTCTTACGGATGTAAAGACCAATTACTTATTAATAAGATGATATTGGAAAACTGCTTCAGTAGAAAGAAAAATCTCAGTACTGCCTGCATAGATTACCGTCAATCATTCGACAGTGAACCCTATTCCTGGATCTTAAAGTCTTTAAATATATACAAGGTATCACCGATCGTAATCAATTTCATCAAAATGTATGTCGATATGGAAAATAGCACTTCACCTCAATCATATAAACAGAGTCTATGAATATATATATATATATATATATATATATATATATATATATATATATATATATATATATATATATATATATAAAAACATCAACAGAGGAATATTTCAAGGAGACACTTTGTCTCCTTTACTATTTTATATATTCCTATTAGCATTAAACGGCGAAGTTAACACTACGGGATATATCTCTAAGATATCCCAAATGAAAATAAGCTATCTATTTTATATGGAAGATTTAAAGCTGTGTGCGAGGAATGATAAGTCTCCTGAAAACAGTAAAATGTTTCAGGGATGACACTGAAATGGAATTCGGTTTGGATAAATGTTCTAAAGTCACAATTTTGCGAACAATACTACAACAAACCTCTTCTATTAGCTTAAACTCTGGGGCAACAATCAAAAATTTAGAGCCAGAAGTTTCTAAGTATCTCGATGAAAATGAGTGTGAAGGAATTCACCACTAAAAATGAAAGAAATAATGCGAAAAGAGTAAGAAGGGTGCGACTGATATTAAGAACTGATTTAAATTCTCAGAACAGAATTATGGCCATTAATTGCTTTGCCATCCCAGTGGTTCAATATAGTTCTAACATCTTGAACTAGGCTCTAAATATCAGAATAATGGATTCTTCTTTCTAAGCATAACATGCATCATCCAAAGGGTGATGCAAACCGTTTATACGTACCACGTAAAGAAGGTGGAAGATGTTTTATTCAGCTAGAATTGTCATACAAGGCAACCATTGGGTTAATAATATACATAGAAAACAACAAAGGACTGGGTGATACAATCAGTCAAACAACACGAAAACATCTGTCTATATTATAAGGAGATGGCATACAACACCCCCAAATGAAGGGAAAAATAAGAAAGGAGTTCTACAGGCGTGTACGTCTGGTACTAAATACCGAGCTAAACTCAAAGAACAGCATATCAGCCATAAACACCGTGGCTGTCCCTGTGGTGCAATGCAGCTTTAATGTCCTTAACTGGACCATAGCTGAAATTAAGTGAATGGACGCCAAAACGAGAAAGCTTCTCACTTGCTACCGCATACATCATTCAAAACCTGATGTTGAGCGTCTCTATGCGCCCAGATCCGAAGGAGGCAGAGGATTAGTTCAACTAGAACTGTCCTACAAAACTAAAACAATTGGCCTCCAAAGATACTTGGAAACTACAAAAGACTGGATGATGGTACGCGTCAAGGAACATGAAAGTAGTAAACGTTTTTACTCCGTAATAAAAGAAGCCAACAAATTCAAAATGGAGTTTCAAATGGGAGCAGAAATGCAAGTACAGCACAATACACCGACTGAAACTGCAAAATACATAAAAAAAGACAGCAAAGACAAATGCAACCGACTATATACAGAAGCGATGGCAAGATAAACCGCTTCATGGCCAATACTCTGCCCGAACCAAACAAGCTGACGTAGACAAAACCCGTACCCATCAGTGGCTACGTAGTGCAGGGTTGAAAGCTGAAACTGAAGGTTTTATCCTTGCTGCACAGGACCAATGCTTGCTAACTAGGAATTATCAAGCACATATACTAAAATATTGTGTTAGCCCAAAATGCAGATTCTGTGATAAGTATCCAGAAACGATTGATCATCTTGTATCAGGTTGCACGATATTGGCACCCACTGAATATAAGACCCGGCATGACAGAGTGGGTCAATATCTGCACTGGAAAATTTGCAACATCTACGGGAAGGAAACTGAAAGAAAATGGTATGAACACCACCCAGATCCGGTTACGGAGATAGGACCTGTTACAATTCTATGGGACTACACAATTCACACTGACAGAACAATCAAAGCCAACCGCCCAGACATTGTTATTAAAGACCACAAACAAAAAAGTGCCTCTTTATTGATATGGCAGTCTCTGCAGACTGCAATGTGTCTTTGAAGATATTCAAAAAGCTGTCAAAATACAAGGACCTTGAAATAGAAATCTCAAAAATGTGGCATATGGGAATATCAACAATCTCTGTTGTAGTTGGAGCCCTAGGATTGGTTGAAAAAGATTCCAGTAGACTAATTGAAGGGATTGCTGGAAGTCCATGCCTCAAAGAGATACAAAAAATTGTTCTGACAAGTACAGCCCACACTTTACGAAGGGCTTTGTCTATGTAATTTTTTTTTTTTTTTTTTTTGTCAGTGGAAAGTGTCGTGATGCCACTTCTAACCTTAATTCCATGGGCGGGACCAGAAAGAAATGCGTACACGCTAAAATAATAATAATAATAATAATAATAATAATAATAATAATAATAATAATAATAATAATAATAATAAAAGGATAAAAGAAAAGCGGGGGTAAAAATTGCAATCTATATGTGGAGAAACTAAAAATAATAGAATTCAAGAACGTGAATGAAGAAAAGGAATTAAATTATTTCAAAGCCGGCAGGCTGAAGCATCCCTTTGGAAAAGCGAAAAAAAAAACTATGTAGCGTCAAAAACAAACAAACGACCATTTTGAAAAACGCACAGCATGAAACAGGCTACTAATGGGTAAATAATTAAAATAATGTCGTTTCTTTTACTCTGACATGCGTTAAAATGCTCTTTTAAAAGTAGTTAAAATATACATGAGAAAGGGGATATGCAAATCATATATATATATATATATATATATATATATATATATATATATATATATATATATATATATATATATTGCTTGGGAAGTGATATGCCAACGATCCTTCCTCCTTTCGGAGTTAATAGAAATTATAATACGTATAAATATATATAAATATCTAAGTTTTCCCTTCGATACATATTTCACACATATACTTCTTGTAAATTGTGCATATTTTGAAAGCAATTTTAAATTTAAGCAAGATTTTATCGAAAACCACAAATAAAGTTTACGTTAATAGTGTTTTAGTAATTTTTATTTTGTTTTCGTAAAAGATAATGGGGAGTTCCAATGTGTGTAATTATTAATCGTGTTTATTTAGTCTAGTGCTTTCAAACGTTTCTCTGTTTTCGTTTTTTTTTATGCCATGTTCTCATTATGTTGGCGATAATAGTTCTCCACAGAATACTTTTCTTTATTATGTATGAATTGCCGTGACTTCTTGGGTAAAATAATGTAGTGGTTTCCATCTCCGCAACTGGATACTATCCAAGGAGATCCCAGGAAGGAAGGAGAGATAGATCCATGTCCCTTTTCAATGACAGGCATGGTGGAATAATTGATAGCGGCTCGGATTGCGGAATCGAAGTGTCAAATTCCAGTCAGATCCATTACATTCACTTACGTGCTAATACCCTTAGAAAAGTTATGAATCCCCCAGCTACGAATTAATATCAGGATAGACCGGGTTCTATAGCCTTGGATTGCAATTGGTCTACCGCAGAAAGAAATGGCAACCAACTGCGGAAAAAAATCTGCCTCGTCAGTCATGTATCGAAAGTGTGTATCACTTATGGTACATAACCGATTGACTGACGAAAGTGAATGAACCCTAGGCCAGGGGTCGGCAACCTGCGGCACGCGTGACACGCCAAGCAATTTCTAATGGCACGCAGCTGCAAATGACATCACGAAGTTCGATCCTATAAGTACTACAACGCAAAAAAGATATTTAGCTGTTTCAATTTTAATATATACTAAAATATATATACTAAATATTAATATATAAAATTAATTGTAGGACAGTTATATTGACCTAGACTTGTATAAAAATACGTATGCTGTTGGTACACTGAATGATTTTAAAATCCTAAGTCAGCACATTGCAAAAGATTGCCGACCACTGCCTAAGGCTGTTGTGTTCACAAACCAGTTGGAAACCAGTCTATCAGAAGTACAACCCTGAATTCAATAGCGGTTTTAGCTACTCGTGAAACATACTTGTTACTGAATCCACAGCTGCACCAGAACTTAAAACTTTGGCCTTATACTTCTCATGGTTTCTCAAGACATATTCAACTGACTGACCAAACGTTTGGGCATCCATTCCTTTATAATATATATATATATATATATATATATATATATATATAGAGAGAGAGAGAGAGAGAGAGAGAGAGAGAGCGAGAGAGAGAGATAGATAGATAGATAGATAGATAGATATCTTATATCTTATATATATCTCATATATATATCTCATATTCATATATATATATATATATATATATATATATATATATATCTTATATCTTATTATATATATCTTATATGTATATATCTTTCGCCATTCATGAATCATTGTACTGTGTGTGTTTATTTCTGTTTATGCATAAGTAATGAATGATAGTACTTTTCCATAAGCTGTCGTTTCTTGTGATTAAAGAAGATACAAAATATATGACTTTAAAAAAGTCGTTGCCTTGGATTCATTTCCGAAAAGACTATATGGATTTCTTGCTTTCAAGCCATTCTGAAAATTAGATGAAGATTTGCCTTTAATTCGATACAAAAAAGCTTAAAAAATATATTAACAACTTTCGACATGAACTAAGAATTATAAAGAAAAAGATACAGAATAAATATTAACGGCTTTTTTATCTCTCGCTCAAGTGCGACCCACATATAATAGTCAAGGGAGCTGTAGTCTGTGGAGTTAGGTGGACAAATGTAAGGGGTGATGTGGCTGTAGAAATTGTCTGACAGCCCTGACTGGATTCTCCTGCTTGTGCAGAATCATGTTGTCAGAAATAGGGTCTGCCTGCAGCCATGCTCGTGTCCCAGAGCAGCACTACCTCCTCAAGGCATTTGATTTAGGCCACTGTGTTGAGACTGACGTGGAGAAATCAATAGAGGCATAACGTTGCTATCACTGGTGATCATTTCAAACACCATGATGGATATTTGGTTTTCATCGGTTTTACATCTTTTGTGAACTCAGCAAGCCAACGGTTGTTCCTGGCAGAATTTTTTCTCGTTTGAGAAAAACTAAAGCATGTTCGATTGGAGGGGATGCTTGATTCTGTCCAAAAACTTCGTAGCGCGGTCTTTCCTCTTGTCCTTCATGGCTTGGGATAAAAATTGACCCTTTCTCATTTTATATGATAGATACCGAACGCCTTTATTCACTACCTGCCTGATAAGAAAGTCAGAAATTCCTGTGTCCCTGTTTATGAATCCGATTGGCTTGGAGGGATCGTCGTCATTCATGACCTGGATCTCACCAACAAATTCTGGAGTTCTTTTCTTATCAGAATATTTGGAATGAGTTCTCCGAGCCGCCGTACTTTCGTAATCACCCAAACACTATAAAATATACGTATATGAGCTTCCGGCGTGAATGGCAAGCAGTACAGCACCCTTTTCCAAATTTCTGGCAGAGTAAATTGCTTCAGTGGCTCTCTTTTTCTCACAAACGGTGTCCAAATGACCCTACTATACCGTGCAGTCGACAAAATCAAAACCAAAAACAAACAACGCGCATGCGCGAAATTAAACATATAATATAGATGGATATGTTGCGTGAGTATGCATTTGTGTGTGTTTAAAATAATTAAATTACAGAGATTTAAGTTATTTTTTTAAAATGTCAATAACTTATATGCCCAAATTTATTACATATTGTCGACATGGAAAATGCATACACACACAACACATTTGTCCTTATCTATCTGATAAAGCCATTATAAGCGAAATGCATTATCGGATATTATTTTCGAATCATAAATTCATTAACGTTTTTCCAAATGTCAATAAATTGTATATATATATATTAGGTTGGCGCAAAAATAATGATGTAATAATGTCGTTTTTTGACGTTAAAAAATACGTCAAAAAACGACAATATTACGTCATTATTTTTGCACCAACCTAATATATATATATATATATATATATACATATATTAGTAATTACAAGCTGTTGTAATTACAACATTCCTCTATGACCTCCGAATACTGGATCCCATACTGGAACCATATTCGCCAGTTGGATGTCTTCCATAAGCTGTTACTTCGTATAGCGTTTGGAAGACAATATTAATCCGTTTTCAAGGTGCGAAATTGGTGGCATATGAACATTTTCAATTTTCGGTATCTTTTCATCACCCCCGTGCACATGTTGAACATGTGCACAGGAGCGATGAAAAGATACCGACAATTTTTATGCACAACCAACTGCATGATGGTTTCTGTCTATATTTCTGAGATGAGGTATTACGTTCACTATTGACATAATTTGGACGATTGTCCTCGTCTTTGTCGCAATTTTTATTACAACGTTTCGGCCGTTGTACGGTCTGGCCTTCTTCAGGTTGACTGAACCTTTATTTCGCTCACTGAGGTAGACTGTTCCAGTTCCACGTGCCATGTTTAATGGATGTCAGTTGTCAGTTATCTCCTGTTAATTCCCGTCTCCAAGTTCTCCACTGCCTTAACCGGGTATTGAACACACACTATTTGGGTCCTGTCACTGGATCTTACTAACGCCTTTATCCACTGTGCCATGTGTCCTCTATATATATGTACAAGATATAGATATATACATATGTATACAAGATGTACTCTCTCTCTCTTATATATATATATATATATATATATATATATATATATATATATATATATATATATATATATATATATATATATATATATATATATATATATATATATATATATAGTTTTCTTTCGGAATTTGTAGGTCTGATGAACTGGATCGTGATAACGATTCCAATGTAATAAATTATAACTATGAAATATTAATGATTGAGCCTTTTATATTCTCATTATATTCTTGCTCTGTCTAGTACCTGGATTTTATCCTCTTCGAAATATATATATATATACATATATATATACATATATATATATATATATATATATATATATATATATATATATATATATATATATATATATATATTGACCACTAATATTATATATATATATATATATATATATATATATATATATAATTAATATTAGTGGTCAATATATATATATTTATATATATATATATATATATATATATATATATATATATATATATATATATATATATTGACCACTAATATTAGGTTGGTGCAAAAATAATGACGTAATAATGTCGTTTTTTGACGTTAAAAAATACGTCAAAAAACGACATTATTACGTCATTATTTTTGCACCAACCTAATATATATATACATATATATATATATATATATATATATATATATATATATATATATATATATAATTAATATTAGTGGTCAGTATATATATATATATATATATATATATATATATATATATATATATATTGACCACTAATATCATATATATATATATATATATATATATTAGTGGTCAATATATATATATATATATATATGTGTATATATATATATAAAGCACGCCGGATTAAAAGGAGGTTTCACATACAAAAGAGGACGCAGGTCGAACCCTTAAATCGATGATGATTTTAAAAAATATTAACACTTCTGTAGAAGTACCTTTAATAGAGAGCATGAATTAATCTTATGACTTCAAACTGTCTCCACCCTCTGCCTGTCATCAGATACTTAGAATCCTCACGTTACGCCAATTGATTGAAATGCCAAGAAGATTGTCATGATTTGCAGAATAAGATCGTTGCATGGATACAAATTCGACTAAACAGGTTCGCAAGAGATATGCATCATACTACATTCATGACCCGATCTCTTAATTGAAAATTTATCGCGTTTACGCAAATTTCGTTGCTGACGATTACAAAGGAAGCAGTGGGCGACTACAAACAAGCCGATCACCTGTAAGCAATACAGCTAAGCAAGAAGCGTTCATGCGCAAACCTTGGGAGATTAACCAGACGATTAGAGCAAAAGATGATCTTCCTCAAGCAATTGGCATATGATATGATCGCATCCTCTAGGTTTTATTTAAGTATTATGAGTGCGATCATATCGTATAGATTTTATCATGAGCAGACAAAACCGTGAGTATTGCGACTGACAATATTTTCCTGGGAATAAAAAAAGCTGAAGCCCAATATTTACAATTTAATGGCAGTCATCGACCATGCTACTTTCTACGTGTAAGTGAAGGCAAAAACAAACATACTTGGGTACTGAGGATCCTTTCCTCATTTTTTAATACGATTGAAACAGTCCCAAGATGCAGGTTTGATGACAGTAGTAAGAATCTACCTTTTTGGAAAATCTACAATTACTGGTTTTGACGTCTTGCACAAGATGAAGAACTGCACATGTCACAACTTGACATTCAGTCAATTATGTATCATGCGTGATATACGCTTAGGTGATCATGTATCTTTCGATACAAAAGAAAAATATCTTTTATATTTAAAGTATTTTAAAAGAAAATAAGATCACCCACAATTTACATAAAGTCATTCGTAAAGTGTGAGCTGTACGTGTGAGTGCAATGTTTTGTATTTCTTTAAGGCAAGGGTTACCAGACTTCAATGACTCTATCGGAACATTTTCCTCTCAACCCGAGGGCTTCAACTACAACTGGAATTATCGATGTCGTCATATGCCACATTTTGTTTAAGGTCCTTGTATTTTGATAGTCGTTTTTTTTAGATCTTCAAAGACACATTGCCATCTGCAGGGACTACCATGTCAATAAGAAAGCTCTTTCTGTTTTTGTGGTCTTTGATCACCATGTCTGGGCGATTAGCTTTGATTGTTCATTCTGTGCGTGTTGTAAAGTTCCATAAAATTATTATTATTATTATTATTATTATTATTATTATTATTATTGCCAGCATTGCCATTGCCTATACCGTCATCGAGTAGGCAATACGCCTACAACCGTGTATTCGTATGATCTATAGTTCTTTAATTTTCGCGTCATGACTGCTGATAGCTTTTGCGTGGTTTTGATGACAATGGACGACCAAGGAAAATACATTCGAGGCTGAACTACGTATTTGTCAATATTACGATAATATTACGTTAATATTATTTTCAACGTTAGCATGAGCACTTAACTGTGTTATATAATGGTCAGCATGGTCAGAATATTTTCACCAACTTAAGCTATGTTTAGTAAACAACTTGAACGTAAACAAGTGGACATCAGAGGAAAAATATATAAAAAAAACTCACACTAATGTCGATAGATTTAGATTTCTGGAAACGGAAATGTGTCAATAAAAATGAAAGTAATTATAACATCTTTTACAAAATCTTCTTTTTTTTTTTTTTGTAAAATAAACAAACGGGCGTTTTCAAGAGAGAAAAGTTAATTGTCTTGTTCCGTTAAATTCTCAGAATTTGTATTTGGTTAAAATTATTGCAACATAAAAAAATGACATGAGATTTCTCGCATTCTCTTTCTTTTCTTTTTTTTTTCTTTGATAACGTGAAAAAAGAATAATGACATAATCAAGATGCTGACGTTCCACACTATCCCAAACATAAGGCAAAGAAGGAAATCCCCCATTAATGCTGAAAAGAGCAAAAAACAGTTACTGGACTTGAGAAAACTGTTTTCCTAAAACAATGTTTTAAGAGAAAGATTTTATAAATTTGAACTGAAAGTAGTACTAGCAGCTCGGTCAATGAATGCCGAATGTTTCCTTATAAGGAAATGGTTAATATTACCATTATTTTAAATTCATGTTTTTTTTTACGCGTTTCACTCCAAGCAAGGCGAGAAGCCACTAGCACGCAAGGGGTTACAGAGAGTTGGAGCGAGAGCAAATAGGAGTGATAGAGGAAAGGATGAAGAGAAGGATAGGGGATAGATCAATGCATCTGGAGACGTCGATTGACATTACATTTGAATAGTTGGAGATTATAGCTATCAGGGAAACAAGAAATGTGGAGGGAGTTTTACAGGCGAAAGGTGCGAGACATGAAGATATTGGAGTAGAAGAGACGGCTACAATTAAGTTTTGACAGTGAAATGGTGAGAGCGAGATGCCAGCATAGTTGAACGCTTAAATTCATGAAGTCTGGGAACCAGCGAAAGCAGATCATCGGAGCAGTTACCGTGAAAGTATTTGTAAAAAAGACAGGGAGAGGCGACGGCACCTCTTAGTTTTACGTTTTTATGTATTTTCATCCGTTTTTTTTTTTTGTTTTTTTGTTTTTTTGCCTCTTTGGTTTCTATTCCACAAACTATTTCTTGTTATCTGTCTCGTGGGGCCATAAAGGCCATACAGGGAATGATGTATAGAGTCTACGTAAGTTACAAGTTTTCTTGTCTTAACACCATTCTTCTCATTGATCTGGGAGAAATCTTGCGTGGTGCACCAGATGTCGATTTTTTCTCAACAGTTTTAACCTTTTTATACTTATTAACAACGGAACTAATAGTAAATGTTATATCCAGGATATCTGCTATATTTAAGTTAATTTACCCCTTTTGATATTAGAGGCATATTTTGTACGAATACTTATTTCACCTCGAAATTTTCTAAATAACATAATTTTATTTATAACAAAATTTTCGAATTGTTTTTGTATATACTAAGCGTATGAATGTGTGATTACTATACTACATAATTACTTAGGCGAAAAAATTCTATTTGTTCCGCTAACACATAGCCAAAATTTAACATGAGAAATTCTCACTGATTTCTCTTTAGAAAGGTGCGAGTCAAGAAGATACTAATCACTCTGACACTTTTCACCATATGCACCTGTTCATGAATGACTCCACACTAATTTCGGTCCTACACACGACCAAAATTAGTGGGGAGTCATTCATGATTAATGTGGTGTCATCCCGAATAGTCATAAAGTAATCTTCTAAGATGAAAGCTTTCATTTCTTGGAGAGTGTCACCATCAATGGCCAACTGACGGCACCCGGAAATTAGAGGTCATTTCCACAGAAAACTCAACACGTTTGAATTATTGACACTAGAAACCCGCCGATATCTCCCCATTTTTTTTTTTTTTTTTTTTTTACTCATGTTGCCTTTCATACATAATGGGACCTGATCATTCAGTTCACATTCAGTTCTAAATCAAACGAACTTTAAAATTTTGAAGTTAAAAATGTGTCAGATCTTCTAGTCATAAATTTGACAGGTCTTCCATTAGATCTTTGGAGCTGCAGCGATTCATTTAGAATCTGGCTAAGGAACCATAACACAGCTGATGACACTAGAGTCAAAATGTATCATAGTCCTGAACATAACATGATTTGAATCTGGAAATACCTTAATAGATAGATGTTTTCTACTAAATTATCAAGATGGTTTACTTTTACACACACACACACACACACACATATATATATATATATATATATATATATATATAATACCAATTTGTAATTGGTAGGGATAATTCCAAAGAGGACGTTAATCCAATAGGAGTTTTGAAAATTTAATTCCCAGAATGACCGCAGCGTATAGCTAGGTTAATGAGTCAAGCGAAAATTTGTAACTGAGCACGTTCTGACATATTCCATCTTCTGTTTTATTAATATAAAGACCAGATGACTTATTTGTTACCGAGCAGTAGAGGGAGTTACACATGTTCATGTTATACTGTTGACCGAAAATGAGTTTCGTGCGAAGATTGGTAAAACGTTATCTCTTCTGAAAATGGCTTATGGTCTACATGCTATGAAGAAATCGGGCGTTTTTGAGCAGGACTGTCGGTTCAAGAAATGGTAAGAATATGTGCACGATGATACAATAAGTGGGCAGCCAGAAGCACAGTGTAAATGTTTATTTGGAAGTACTGAAAGGTTGGCGAGAATCTGTTCGATGGAAAAGTCCCTAGCTCTGGCCTAAAAAGTAGATTCTCCACCGTCACAACATTCCTGTACATGGTGCGTGAGGAATTTACCAGAAATCCTCAGCATCATTTTGTCGCCTCGAGTCTCTGCTTCATCCTTGAGGAAATCGTCCAGCATTCGCTGCCGTAAAGAAGGACAGATGTCACGTAACAGCTCAGTATCCTTTTCTTTGTTACCAAAGAAATCCTCTTTTCTCGCATCAAGAAACCTATTGGAATAACTGGACCATCCACATTAAAAAGTGTCCCAAGAAAGTTTCCAGCAATGGGTCCACCGTCTTATGAAATATATAGCTTCACAAAACTATATATATATATATATATATATATATATATATATATGAATAAATATAGTCTTAAGGTGTGCTATATTTATGGGGTAAAGTGCTCAATATCAGAGATAGAGCGTGTGTAAATATAAAAGTGAACATTGAAGTGAACAATTAGAGGCCTCAAAGTGTTGACTTCAATGTGCACTTTTATATATATATATATATATATATATATATATATATATGTGTGTGTGTGTGTGTGTGTGTGTGTGTGTGTGTGTGTGTGTGTGTGTGTGTGTGTGTAGTAGCGGCCATAACATAAGGAACGGAAACAACAAAGACATAAATATGTGTATTACTTAAAAAGTAATGCATGATTAGCAATGAAATTTTTACCGAATAAAGATTAGGGTGTAATGCATAAATATTATACAAATTTACATAATAGTTTTTTTTTAAATAAAGATTAAATGGAACAAAGGAAATAAGCTACTGGACAAAAGTTCAGGAACGGTCTTTTTAATACTTGATTGTGAACAAAATATCAACAAAATTTAATATTTGGTAAACATCCCCTTATTTTCAATGACTTCTCTGCATCGTCGACCACATGATCTAATTAATTTCTTGCAAAAATCAGCAGTAATTCCCTCCCATTCGTCTTTCAATAACTCCCATAGGTGATCCTGGTTTTTCGGGTTTCTTTTCTGAGCCCTTTCTCCAATTATCTTCCAAACATTTTCTATTGAATTCAGGTCGGGGCTCTCGGCTGGCCACTTCATTAGGGCGATTCCTTCTTCTTCAAATAAAGCCATAACCTTCTCAGCCTTATGTCAAGGTGCATTGTCCTGCATGAAAATAGGACATTCATAAAGATTATGGTGTAATCTTGGTAGCACATGCTGCTGAAGAAGCCTTTTGTAAATCTCAGCATTGATATTGTCATGTACGCGGATGATAGGGCCAACTCCTGCAGATGAAATCATTCCCCACACCATCACACTGCCGCCACCAAACTTAACGGTTTTCTTGACACATTGAGAAGACAGTCTTTCACCTGTTGTACGGCATACATAAGTTTTGCCCTCAGAACCAAATATAGTAAACTTGGACTCGTCACTGAAATGAACTGTATCCCATTGTGCGTCAGTCTAAACAACATGTTCTCTCGCATACTCCAGGCGTGCCCTTTGGTTTCGCTTTGAAATGAGAGGCTTCAAAGCTGGAATACGGGCATGCAATCCTGCATTTTTTAACCTGCGAGCAACTGTTTTCCTTGAGATCTTATTATCTGTCTCGTCATTAAATTTACGGGCAATTGATGTAGCAGTTTCAAAACGGTTTTTTGTAGATATTCTAACAATTCTTCGATCTTCTCTTTGCGAGGTTTTGAAGGTCTGCCGGTTTGGGGTTTTGCATCTAACGTTTTATCGGTTTTATACCTGCTAATTACACGATGAACGACACTTTTAGACCTATGAACAATATCAGAAATTGCTGAAATTGACTTTTTTTCTTGATAGCGATAATGAGTTTTTTTTCTTCAAAACAGAGCGTTTTGCGTGTAGAATTTTCCATATTGCTTAAAAATAAAGTCCTAATGTCCAGTAGCTTATTTCCTTTGTTCCATTTAATCTTTATTTAAAAAAAAACTATTATGTAAATTTTTGTAAATTTGTATAATATTTATGCATTACACCCTAATCTTTATTCGGTAAAAATTTCATTGCTAATCATGCATTACTTTTTAAGTAATACACATATTTATGTCTTTGTTGTTTCCGTTCCTTATAGTATGGCCGTCACTATATATATATATATATATATATATATATATATATATATATATATATATATATATTGTGAAAATTTTGCTATATTTATGGGCAAGTGTGTGCAACATTGGGGAGAGGAGTGCATGGATATAAACAGGGTAAATATCGAAATAGATGCTGCCCGATGAATGGTAATTTAATGTCTTACGCGTGATATTGCCATTCAGCACACAGTGTTAATTTCTATGTACATAATAGATAGATAGATAGATAGATAGATAGATAGATAGATAGATAGATAGATCTACTATGTCTAAGTTATTACGCAACTGAATGCTTTCACAATAAAACTGAGTGATATTAACTAATAGAAAAGCTCGGTATATATATATATATATATATATATATATATATATATATATATATATATATATATATATACAGATATATATCATGATACCCCAGAGAGACAGATATATATATATATATATATATATATATATATAGAGAGAGAGAGAGAGAGAGAGACTGAGACTGAAGTCAACCCTCAGGGGTGAAAATGTATTTCATGCCTGAAAACAAACTGCGTTCAAACATGAACAGACTATCCCCACTCCGGGTCTACCTCTTTGTTCACTTTTATATTTACATACGCCCTATCCCTGATGTTGAACATATTTACTCATATATATACCATGATTTAAAATTATATATATATATATATATATATTCGTGGTTTATTTTTGAGTCGCTATTATTTTTCCAAAAAGTGGTAGAAAACTAATAGTTCGATATTTATAAACCCCGTGTAGAAAAGATACATGATGAATTCTAGCAAAATGTTGATCACGTGATATCGGTCAGCACCTATGCTAGTAAAGCGGGATTAACTATTTTGAGTTGAGTTTTAATTTTAAAAATAGAAATTTTCAAAATACCAAAAGTCTAAAATGCAGAAGTGTGTCAATCGGTTTAAATAAATGGAGTGTCATCTCAAAAGAAACCAAGCCAATTACCGAAAAACAAAATCTGGTTTTATTAGTATAAATCGGCTCAAAAAAGAACATACGGTGAACAGTTAGTTGATATGATATTAGGTTGGTGCAAAAATAATGACGTAATAATGTCGTTTTTTGAGGTTAAAAAATACGTCAAAAAACGACATTATTACGTCATTATTTTTGCACCAACCTGATAGCGATATTTATCCGCTTTCTGATTGGTTAGAATAGGTAAGTGATGAAACTCTAATTTTTTGTAAACTGTAATACTATTTTCAAAGAGAATGATTGTATATTGTTGCCTGATACAAACTGTTGACTATTTAGTATATTACGAATCATTTTTCATAACAGTTTCACTGAAACCCTATCTTAATGGGATTCTTGCATGAAGGATTTCAATAAAAGTTTCTATATATTACTTTTCTCATTGAAAGAAATCTCCTATAATCGATAAGAATTCAAATTAAGGTATTTACGCTTTCCTTCCATCTCTCTCTCTCTCTCCCCCCTCTCTCTCTCTCTCTCTCTCTCTCTCTCTCTCTCTCTCTAAACTTCTCTTTATATACTTCTTTTAATATACGAGAAGAAAAAGAAAAGACTGGCCCGGACAAAAAACACCGGAAGTTTGCAAGAGCAGAGCTTACTTATTTGTAACGGAAAATACCAAAAAATCAGAGAGGCTGCATGCATAACATCCGTTATAAAAAAAAACAATAAAAAAAAGAAAGGAACGTCGGAAAATAAAGTGATTTGGTCAATCAAAAAATTGACACGGACTTTTTGATATTCGAGCCAAATTCTCGAGCCTAGTTAAAAAAAAATATATATATATATATAAACCACAGAGGTGTTGACGACGAAACCAAGAGAGAACGAATATCATGCACTCATGCGTGACATGTGAATAAGCATTTAAGAGGTTATCGGCTACTGATATTTCTGTCCTGTTTTCTGGGCTGAAAAGAACACAGTAGATTGAGAAAGACCTAATTTCTCACGTTACTACTACTATTAAACCTATTATGATCTTGCTACACACGGACATTTCTCCAGGCTGCGATTAATATCCACCTTATTAACGAACTTTTTGCTACGCCAAATATCAAAGGATTCACTCTAAAGAAAATAAATAAAATATCTTCTACAGCAAATAAATAAAATATATTATTTATTTTAAAACGTTGAGTCTGTTTTATGGCCTATGTTTCTGATAAATATCACCAAGAATATCTACAATACATATGTCACACTGACAATATTTATGAAGTGAATCCATAGTCCACAAAGTCAATATTATCCTCTTCATTATCATTAGTTCCTTCGATAAGAAAGCTGCTTTGGATTGTTATTGATAGCCCTGATATTCATTTAAGTTCCAACTTAACGGTAGAAATATTAGAAAATGAATTAATTTTATATCAAGACTTTTGTTACACAAATTGTAAAGGTTTGTGTAGATACTAGTGATCCTTTTGTCGTAGCGCAAAAAAAAAAACGGATAATTCTCTGGTCCACTTATATCTCAGTGAATGCTGGACGATCTCCTCACAGATGAAGGGAAGACTTGAAGCAACAGAAGTGTGGTTCTACAGAAGGATGCTGAGCTTACCATGGTTTGAACATGTGAGCAAAGACGAAGTTATAGAGAAAATTAAAACAAAAAGGACACTTATACTTAACATCCAAAAGTGACGGAAATTTCTAAGGAACATAATAAGGAAAAAGGGCTTAGAAAATTTGGTACTCACAGGACATATTGAAGGCAAGGACAGCGGCAAACAGCGCATAACCTACCTAACGAGTATGGGTAAATGGTTGGCAAGACGGGATTTAGGAAAGAGCAAAAAGACAAAATTTACTAAGAACTTCAAAATACAGAAATTATAGAAAGCTAAGGTCATCAACGTCCTGAAGGGACATGACACATAGAAGAAGATGCGTTCCCTTTCAAAATACAGTTTTTGTCTGAAAGGCGCATATTAACTCTTTGTCAAGTTAATATGCGCCTTTCACCTTCTTTAGCGAAGCTCGTCTCTCTAGACAATACCTCCCTCTCGAGAGGGGATTAGGTTCATTATCTGCGACGTCCCCGAAAAGGAAAGTGTCGAGTTGACTGGGCTATTTTTGAATTCTGGTTTCACGTGGCACTCCAATGCCGGATATTCACTTTAAACTCGACCCGGTGCCTATTTCCGTTCGAGTGAGGACACGGATAAATATCATCCCTGTGGCATGTATTTAGCTGGTTACATGAATCGCGACATGGCTCTTACTTGGTCACGTGTCTTCTTTCCACGAAAATAAAAGCCAGTCAAAAGTCTAATCATGGAACATGTAACTTCAATAAATTCAAGGTATACTTGTTGGTCGGATTTTTCCGTTCGGAATGTTGGTAAGATACTGATATTTATTGTATTAAAAATACAATTATGGCACAAGGTCGAAAAGGGGGAAAAGGGTTGAGGCTGGTCATCATAAACTATCTTATACCTAGCTAATCCGATTCACGACCCATTCACTCATTACAATTTGCGCATTCACCACAAAAACTCGTCCGTCACTAATCAGTCCTCCATGCGCCATAATACCGTATCCTCTCAGGGAGGACCTACAAAACGCACCCCGAGATTTAAAAATTTAATAATAATAAATATTTCGTAGGTATTAGGTTGGTGCAAAAATAATGTCGTTTTCTCACATATGTTACTATGTGAGAAAACGACATTATTTTTGCACCAACCTAATAAAAATCTATTATTTGACATTGAGAGGGGGGGTGAGACCCAAAATAAGTTAAATATCAATGTTGGTAAGATATGAAAAATCCGCTAATTTTTACTTCTCTCAAAATATTTTTGTTTCTGTTGTGACGTCTCCCTCTAATCAGGCTATTGTGGACTCCTCCACTTACTATAAAGTTAGTATGAAAAGTAGGCCTCGGGAGAAATCGCTGGTCAACCGACACACACTCCCAGGTCATGTAACCCTCTTCTGTTCTATTTACGCTATTTATCTGAAACCTCTTGTTTTGTTATTCCTTAACCAATTACTTGGTCACAACAGTTGCATTTCCTATTACTCTTTGAAATTTTTTTTGAAACTTGAAAAAAAATCTCGGTGACTTACAAATGATGGCCAATTTCAAAATGGTGGATACTTGACTGTTGTGATTATCTGTTTTATTTATTTTTTTTTTATTCCTTTTTTCCTTTTTTTCGTTATTCGTCTCATCCACGCTTATTATTGTATTCTCTTGTTTATGGCGGGAAATTTATGTTTGCAGACGCATAATGATGTATTTTCGTTTGCCGTCGCAAAGACGACAACGTTTGCTCTTTGGTCTTTGATCTTTGGTCTTTTGTTTAAACGTCGTTTGACGTAACCGCGAAATGTCATAAAGTACTGGTCTTGTTTTATATTGTTGTAACAAGTAAAAGATTTGTAACCTAGAATATATTTCATTTGGAATTATTCGTACTGTTTCGTATATAAAGATAGAATTGTTATGCAGCAGCCAGTTGATCTATTTCTCTGCCTATCATTTCTTACTTTCTCTCTCGTTGTCTATCTGTCGAATTTGGTTGATCTACTTGTTGACCGATCATTTATCTCTCTCTCTCTCTCTCTCTCTCTCAACCGCTGTCTATTTGGTTGATCCATTTATCTACCATTTCTTTTTTTCTACATCTCACTTTCTCTTTCACCATCTCTCTCTCTCTCTCTCTCTCTCTCTCTCTCTCTCTCTCTCTCTCTCTCTCTCTCTCTATCTATTTATCTCTCGATGTCTATCAATTCGGTTAATCTATTTATTTACCTATCATTTCTCACGCTACTGCCCTCACACGGAGTATATCTGTTAGGTTATTCTATTTGTTCACTTCTCATTTCTTTCTCTCTCTCTCTCTCTCTCTCTCTCCTTTTTCTTCACCTTCTTTCTCCCCCTACTCACTCTCTTTTCTATCTCTCTCTGCACCCTTCACTCTCTCTCTCTCTCTCTGTCCATCTGTTTATTAGTTTAATGTCTACCTATCATCTCTCACTCTCTCTCTCGCTGTTTATCTGTTTGTTTGATCCCTTTTTCTGTCATTTCTCTATCTCCTCTCTCTCATTATATATATATATATATAGCTAACCATCTATATATTAGGTTAGAGGAAAACAGGTAATTTCACCCTCTCTTTCTCGCTCTCTCTCTCTCTCTCTCTTGATATCTACCTATACGTTGATCTATTTATCTGCCTATCATTCTCTCTCTCTCTCTCTCTCTCTCTCCACGCTTTATAACTATTAGATTGGTCTCTTTGTCGGCCTCTCTCTGTTCTCTTTCTACACACACACACATTCTCTCTCTCTCTCTCTCACTGTCTACTCTCTTTCTCTCTCTCTCTCTCTCTCTCCCTGTCTAGTAGTCTGATATATTTGTCTGTCTGTCTCTCTCTTGATTTCTCTGTATCTATCTATCTATCTATCTATCTATCTGCCTACCTACCTACTTATTAAAATTTTGTTTTTAAGAAAGTATTGGAGATTTTGCATCAAATTAATATTTATGTACTATTTCTCTCCGATAATAGTTGTTATATTTGCAGGCACATATGGGACAGATGTCATAAAGATTAGATTTGATACATTTAGTGTATGAAATATGTAAAGCAAATCTAACAACTATTATAGGACAGAAATAATAATAATCTATCCCATAATAGTTGTTACATTTAAATGTACATTTACATACAATAAATGTAACAGCTATTATGGGATAGATGTCGTATTAATGATTAGAGATTTTTTCCAAAACCGTACTACTTCTGTCACATAATAGCTGTTACATTTTAGTGTATCCAAAGGTGTATGCAAATGTAACACTGATTATAGGAAATAAGTACAGATACCCCATCATCTTGATTTTATTACATTGTAGTATTATCCAGGGGGAGGCACGGTGGTGTAATGGATAGCGGCTCGGATTGAACAGAGTTCAAATTCCAGTCGAATCCATTACATTCACTTACGTGCTAATAGGTATGAAGGAAACGTATGAATCATCTTCTCCCCACCCCCAGCTATGGGTTCTATAGCCTTGGATGGCAACTGGTCTACCGCAGAAAGAAATGCGGGAAAAAACCTGCTATCGAAAGATACATGATCGCCTTAGCGTGTATCAAGCGTGACACAACATAACTAAGTATTATCCGCTTTGCAAATTCAATGATATACCTCTGATCTAATAACAATGCATCTCTCGTATCTCAACAATAGTATAATAGAAAATTATATTCATCTTTTATTAAATATACATTGTATTTTAATCAAATGATTAATTCGTCCTGTAATCTCGTGAAATTCAAATGTTTAATTTTGTTAATTTGTTCGGATTAAAAAAGGTGTTAGATTATTGATTGCCGGAAAATCGGTGCTACACATATAAATTTCCGAAAAATCTTATAAATATAATTATTAGCTCTGTTTCATAATAGTGGTAACCTCTAGTATATGCAAACGTGTATGAAAATGTAACAACTATAAGAGGACAGACGTATGTTTTTGAAAAAAATTATTTTACAAATTAAAAAAATTATTACTACATCTGTCCCATAATCACTGCTACATCTGTTGTATGCAGTTGTGTATACAAACATAACAACTATTATGGGACAAAGGAAGTATTATATATTTACGTAGGTGTTTCTATCTCCTGAGTTTTCTAAAAAAACTAGAATCATTCTGCCATCTATCACTCACAGAAGTAGTTGAAGTCTATCATTGAATTCAATATTAATTTGTATCCATTCCATTAGTATGAGGAAGTGCTGAAAAGTTCCAGCCTGACAAAGAAGTTCTTCAAGAAATATTTAGACAACGTCTTAAGAAAAGTGGAAACAAAAAGGACGCCTATATTTAGAATTAAAGAAAAATTGAAATTTTCAAGAAACATAATAAGGCAAGAGGGCTTGGAGAATTTGTAACTCACAAGACATATTGAGAGCAGGAGGGATAGAAGGAAATATTAACCTACCTAACAAGCTTGTGTAAATAGATATTAGAACAAGGCGTGGGAGGGATTTAGGATAGTGGGTTTTCAACATCGCCTCGTGTATTAATTAATCACAACTGTCTATGAAGATTCCTGACATTATCTATAGGCTTATACTTATGTTATGTATGTATAGCCAGATGCTACTTGTTACTATAAATCTATTTTCTTTATCCAAGTAAAAATAATTATAAATATCATTCTAAATACAGCCTAATTAGCTATAATAATAAAATACTTTTATTCAAATTTAATTATCCTAATGCATCGTTTGTTGGGCATTCTTAATGAGTCACTGCTCTTGTAGTTTGTTAGCCATGGGAACGTTAGCAAACAAAATCTGTAAATTTGTAACAGGTCACTTTAACGTCATTATATAATTGTGCTGCTACATCTGCCGGGTTAAATCACTAATGAAGAAAAATATTTCCCAAGACCACATGCCTCCTACTCGAACTTTCAGTGGCTTAGATTACCTGTCGACGCCAAACTGGTATTCTTTTCCCATTAACAATAAAGAAATGCCAATTGATGTTATACATGTAGAGAACACGATGAAGTTTGCCTTATAAAAACGCCATGAAACCATCTGATTGGAATGCAAAGCCCGTCATTAAATATGGCGTCCGATTTACAAATGAAATCAGTTTCAGTGTTGATGACGTGTTTCATTTCATCGCTTTGTCACAAATGGCGTTAACACAATAACGGAACACGGCTGTTGATATTATTATACCAACCAGTAAAAGAAATAAAATGATAAAACGGGGTCAACATTTTTTTAAACGGAATATTAAAAAGAATAGAATAAATATCTTTCAAACCTGTAGTTATTATGTGTGGCCAGTCGTATAGATTCAAAGGTGCACATTTCGGGTGTAGTCAGTTTTATAGACTGAAATATGAATATATTATATTCAGCTAGTCTAATAGATTCAAAGCTGCATATTTCAAGTGTGTCTCGTCATAGAGATAGAAAAAAAGAAAAGGAAATACTTGTAAAGAAAAACAAAAAGAAAATGTAAAAAAGAAGAAAAGGGAAGACGTCGATAATTATTGTCTTAATGAAAACAAAAAGTGATGCCCGAAACGTAAGATTTTTTGTTAGGTAAATTTTAAACTCTTTCTCTTGTCTCAGAGCATTTATTAACAAGAAAATAGCCCCCATTCAAGTTAATCGATATGTAATTTAACAGCAACATAGTAATAAACAGAATGCAACACACCTTAATACTAAGAAATTTTAATACGACAGATTATTATTACACAAACAGTGACTTGTATTATTACAATTAAAACTTTCTTTAAAAATACCAATGATGTAATTATAAACGAACAGACATGATTCACCATAATTTGATATTTATATTTTTATATCTGCCTCATACCAATGGCGAATGATAATTTCCGTTGACACAACAATATGTTATCACTATATCAATGTACATTCTTTTTAATTCACTGTGTCATCACAACAACGAAAGAATTTTGAACTCTGACATAATTTCTAAACAAGAACGTTTAGTTAAAATATGGCGGCTATAAATCGAATATTATGTTGCTATAAAAAAGCCAGTCTACAGAAAGATGCTGAGAATACCGTGGACCGAACATGAGAGTAACGGCGAAGTTTTGGAGAATATGAAAACAAAAAGGAAACTAATACTTAACAATCAGGAAGAGACAGTTGAGGTTTCTGGGACATACAATGAAGGAGGGCTCGGAAAATCTGATACTCACGAGACAAGGCAAGATGAACAGAGGAAAACAACGCATAACATACTTAGTGAGTTTGAGTAAATGGATGATGGAACAAGTCTCAGAAGAAATAACAGAAAGAAAATGATTATTAAGAGCTACAAAGGACAGGAAGTTGTGGAGAGCCATGATCATCTACCTTCTGAGGTGACACGGCACATAAAGAAAAAGAATCTCATGTTAGTATACAATCTGCCGTACCCGGAGATAGCGAACACATGATATGACCAGTTAAAGGCTAATTTACTGCGCGGAAATAAAATAAAAATTACGAGTGATATAAAGCAAAATATTACTTAAATGAACGCCAAGGAACATAGAAATATATAACTTTATTCTTTTTATAATTATTCCCTGAAATCAATATTATTTCTTAGTGCGTTGGTTTCTTCACAAACACCAATGATATATCATTATGAATTTCACTTGTACAAAGATAGACAATTTTTTTAAATACTAGATTTTTTTTTCTTTTTGCAACACGCTGACGCATGTTGAAATTCTCACAATATTTTGTATTGTGGAAATTATCGCTAACATTTTTTGCAGAGATTTATAAACTCTATGTTTCGTTCAATTTCGCAAACCAATAGGTGAAATTTGAATAATCTGTGTTGTTTGGAAAAATACTTTGACAAAAACCTTACTACGACGTTTAATAATTTCAATAATTTAATTTTATAAGACTTTTTAATATATATATATTTTAAGGATTTTTTTCCTTTTTAACAGCAAAGAATAAATTCTTAATATTTCTTACTCTTGAGCATTTAACATAGAACTGGCCATGCGTAAATATTTCTTTCTGGAGCTAAATTCCAACTTTTTGAAGCGTTTGACCTTGTGATCTGTTTATAATTCTCGCAAACGAAAGGCGAACTGGACTCTTTATATATATATATATATATATATATATAAACAAAGAAAAGATATGCAAAAAACAATATTGAATTTTTAAAAATAAGTATTTGTTATTTCAATCAGTAAATTGTGTTTTTAAATAGTAGGAGTATTTTGTAAGTTAAATAATAAAACTTATAATTTCTATATTGGCTATCACAATATTATACACCTCTATACTGGCTATCACAGTATTGTACTCTTCCATATTGGGCTATCACAATATTGTACTCTTCCATATTGGGCTATCACAATATTGTACTCTTCCATATTGGGCTATCACAATATTGTACTCTTCCATATTGGGCTATCACAATATTGTACTCTTCCATATTGGGCTATCACAATATTGTACTCTTCCATATTGGGCTATCACAATATTGTACTCTTCCATATTGGGCTATCACAATATTGTACTCTTCCATATTGGGCTATCACAATATTGTACTCTTCCATATTGGGCTATCACAATATTGTACTCTTCCATATTGGGCTATCACAATATTGTATTCCTCTATATTTGGCTATCACAATATTTATTAATGCCACATACTTTGTACATTTCGCAACGTTTAGCGCAGAACCATTATGTAAATTGTAAACACACTTTCGCTGGCCTGGTTACAAAAAATTGCAGATTCAAACCGCAACACAATTTAACGATAATAAAATGCTTAAGTGAATGAATAACAAGAAATTTAACATAAAAGATTATTACACGTTTGTGACTCAAGCAATAACTTGGGGTCTTACGGCCATATCACGTTAAAACATCGGTTCTCGTCCGATAACAAAAGTTAAGCAACAACGAATGTGGTCAGTAACTAGATAGGTAACCTCTTGGGAATATCAGAAGCTGTAGGTTTGGATGTGCGGGTGGTGTAATGGATAACGGCCCAGCGTAAGAAATCAGAGAACCGACTTCGGATTCCACTCAAGTTTGTTATATTCATTTACTCACAAATACCATTGGGAAAAGTATCAATATCTTCCCCCAGCTATGGATTAAATAGTAAGATTTGGATCTTAAAATCATTATTATCTCCAAAACACTGTTATTAGAATATTCACTAGCAAAAACAAAAGAAGAATTATTTTTACAATCCCAAAATGTTTCAGATTTAATTACCCTACAAAAGGTTTGATAAGCCGTAAAAAAATCAATGAAACAATAACTTGTATTATGAGAACTGTCATCGATCAGGATTGGCAGATCGGCCTATTTTTGAAAACCCAGCGATACTAAATTTTAATTTTAGCTACTGACGACTTTTAAAAGTATTTAAAAAAATAAGTTGCGTTACTAATGAGAAGAAAATCAGTTCAAGATTTAGTAGCACTCGATTTACAAATGCGACCCTGGTTGATATCTGCAGCTGTTCTGTATATACAGGGTGGTCTGAAAGTATTGTCACCCCCACCGAAAAAGTAATGAGAACAATAGAAGAACAAGTAATACATTAATACAAAGCACATGTACTAGATTCAGTTTACTCACTTTCATTAACGCTATCACACGTCGAGAAGGTCTGTATGAAGACCATCATTTTCGTGGCACAAATTGATGCGGCGCCATGTCCTGTGTGATATTTTATGAAGCTGTGCATTGTTGATGCTTGCAAAGGCTCTCCGAATGACATCCTTCAAGTGATGGGTATTCAGCAGGTATCGTTCATGCGACCCCACATAGCGTCGAAATAGAAAATTATATTATATAGTGGTGACAAAACTTTCGGACCACCGTGGATATAAAGTGGGTGATCAATTTTGTATTAGTACCGATTTATAGACTAATCCCCACTTTTGACCATAACAGATTCCATATATTACTCTACTTTAAAAGGGTTACGGCCACACCACGTTGAATCACTGGTTCCGGTACGAGCAAAGAAGTTAAGCAACGTCGAGCCGGGTCAGTATCTAGATGGATGACCAGTTGGGAATACAAGGGCTTTAAGCTTGGATTTGTGGGTGGTTTAATGGATAATGGCCCGGAATTGTTAATCGTAGAGCCGAGTTCCAATTTCAATTGGGTTCATTATATTCACTTACGTGCGAATGACCTTGGGATAAGTATGAATCTACCTCTTCTTCCCTAAGCTATGGGTTAAATAGTAAAACTTTTATCGCTAAATCATTAGTATCTCAAAAAATGAGTAAAATAAAATAAAAATTGCGTACAAATTATTTAGATTTCGGCATTAAATAACCTATAAAGGTGTTAACATACCGTTAAACAAAAATAACTAACGAAATTTACTTTCAAAAAACATACCTGTAGGCAGGTAGGCTATTTTTGAAAACCCATAGCAACTAAATATTTAATTTGGTTACTGTCTTATTTTGGGGATTCTTGTATGTGCCTTGTCCCTTTAGGACGTAAGCGACCATGGCACTCCACAATGTCATGGCCTTTGTAGCTCTTAATAAAATTTATCTTTTTGTTAGCTCTTCTAAACCTTGTTCCACCATTCATTTACTCAAACTCGTTAGGGAGGTTATACGTTGTTTTCCCCTCTCCCTCTTGACGTCAGTCTGTCTTGTGAGTATTAATTTTTCTATGGAGTGTTTCTTCATTATGAGATACGTTTTAAAATTAAGTTGGCTAACTTGAGTGACTAATGTCAAGAAAGTAAATTCAAGTTTTAGTCGAGAAGGACTTTCAAAATGGAGCCGAATTAAGTACTTGTGGCACATTGGAATAATGAAATACGCCTCCCAAAAGCTAAATATTAAGGAAACAGGAAAATTTCGTTAGAAACAAAGAAAATATTACTAAACTGTTATGCAATATCAGTCCTCTTCTATGGCAGTTAATGTTGGAAAAGACTCGGGTGAACCGAAATGTGGTTCTACAGAAGGATTTTGAGAATGTCATCAACTGAATGTGTGAGTAAAGACAACGTCTTATGAAAAGTGGAAACAAAAAGGACGCCTATACTTAAAATTAAGGAGAAATTGAAATTTTCAAGAAACATAATAAGGCAAGAGCGCTTGGAGAATTTGTAACTCACAAGACATATTGAGAGCAAGAAGGACAGAGGGAAATGCTAACCTACCTAACGAGCTTGTTTAAATGGATGTTAGAACAAGGCCTAGGAGGGATGGTAAAGGAACAAATATTGCTTAGACATATAATGAGGAAAGAGGGTCTGGAGAATCTGACACTCACAGGACATATTGAAAGTAGGTGGGATAGATAGAAGTGGCAAGTAACTTACGAAATGCGCTTGTGTAAATGAATTGCAGAACAGGGATTGAAAGAGATAGCTAAAAGAGAAGCCTTTGCTAAGAGCTACAACGGATGAGAAGTTGTGGAGAACAATGATCACTCACGTCACATAGAAGAGGAACCGTATTCTGACAATACTGATGCCGTTTCTGAATACGACGAATGACATAAACTAGATATGATGATTCATATATCGGTACTTATTTTTATTTATTTTCATTATCTCGAAAAGATCATTTTCATTCACGCAACAACACGCTGTCGCCATAACAGTATCCATTTTCTATATCAATGCTTCATAGAGCAACAAAATCTAAGCAAAGTATTAAGGAAAAGGAAAATTTCGTTAGAAACACAAAAAACTATTATGTCTGCCTTCTCTGCCTTCTATCAGCATGGCTGATGCTAACCCCCACGAAAGTGAGACTCGTTGCGCCTACTCGGGCTAACGTTCTCGGCTGACATGAAGTGGAAAGCTTATATTGGATCCATTGCTAAGTCAGCTGCTAGGGAAGTTGATTCACTATGTCTTGCAAGACAATTTTTCTCTCCACAATCTATACTACATATCTATAAGTCTGCCATTCGTCCATGCTTAGAACATTGCTACCACATATGGTCCAGTGATCTTGCTATTCATCTAGAGCTCCTTTATAAAATCCAAAGAAGAATCAGCAATATTATTAGTCCTGATCTGGCAGCTCGGTTTCAGTTACTTTCCCATCATCTCCTTTTACCTTTTCTATAAATACTTTCGTGGTAATTGTTCGGGTGAACTCTTCGTTATGGTACCTAGACTTTTTTGATTTAAGCGCATTACCAGACTGGAGAGGCGGCGCGGTAAAGTAAAGGATAGCGGCTCTGATTGAAGAATCGAAGAGCCGAGTTCGAATTCCAGTCGAATCCATTATCACTTACGTGCTAATACCCTTGGGAAAGGTATGGATCCCCCAGCTATGAGTAAATAGCAGGACAGACTGGGTTCTATAGCCTTTGCGCAAAGAAATGACAACCTACTGCAGGAAAAAATCTGCCTCGTCAGTCATGTACCGAAAGATACATGGTCGCCTAAGTGTGTGTCACGCATGGCACATAACTGACTGACTAGACTGGTGTCGATATTTCATCAATATACAGTTGAGTTGGATAGACGTAACCGTAAATTCTATGCTGACAGTTTCCTTTCTCGCACTTCGCACTTCTCGCTTGTGGAACTTCCTTCCGAACCCATGCTTTCAAGCCAACTTTAATCTTCAAAAATTTAAATACAATGTCATTCGCCATCTACTGTCTTCCTGATTACTCTTTTTTGTTCGCGTTCATTAGTAATGTTTCTTTTTCTAATTCTTCCACACCCAGTTACACCAAATCTTGTGTCTTAATGGCTCTACTCCTTTACATGGGGTGAACTCGATAAACAAAAAGTCATATCAATCCTCCTGTATGGTTATGAATGTTGCACAATTTCCTTAGTTTGACAGACTTGAGGTATCAGAGATGTGGTTCTACAGAAGGATGTTGAGGATACCCTGCATGTGAGAAACGGGGAGGGTTAAGGAAAAAGAAACTTATACTTAGAATCAGAAAGAGACACATAATAAGGAGAGACGGCTTGGAGAATTTGACTCTCACAATAAGGAAAGTGGGTGGGCAGAGGGAAAATCAAGTAACCTATCTAAAGAGCATGTGTAAATGGATGGCGGAATAGTGACTGAGGTATTAAAGGGATACACATTGCTTAGATTTACAAAAGATAGGAAGTTGTGAAGAGACACAATCCTTCATGTCCTAAAATATTAAGTACCGATAAAGTACGTCACAAAAATCTGTTGGAACTGCTCATCAACCTTGATATATTTGGAAAGGATATCAGAATAATCAAGAACCTATACTGGCAACAAACAGCTTGCATACGGATAGAAAATGAGTTCAGCAGATGTACAAAAATAAAATGGGGTGTAAGACAAGGATGCGTCTTCTCACCAAACTTATTCATCCTATACATTGAGGTGATTCTGAGAGAACTAGGAGTCCTGCCAGGATTCATTATTATCGGCCTCAATCTTAACAATATAAGAGATGCAGATGACACGGTGTTGATGGATCAGTTTAAAATGAATATTACTCTGATTAAAATTCTGAAAAAATTAGAAGGCTTGTTTTTGGAAGTAGGAAGTAGAAAACTGGTTTGTAATTTTTTTTTTTTTTTTAGAGTTCTAATTTTCGGCCTACAAAAAAGGCGGTACTGATATGACTCACAGTTACGAAGAACTAAAATTCCAGTTACATTTGACCTTTATTTGTTAGAAATTAGTCACTGAATTGCTTGACTACTTGCAAAACCGAAGACATTATATATATATATATATATATATATATATATATATAGATAGATAGATAGATAACTAACTAAATTTTTATCTTGAAATCTGTGCGGTTAATGTTCACTACAAAATTATGTGCACTACTAAAGAGGAAAATATTTGTTTTTAAAGTGAATACTCTTACATAAATATGTAGGTGTGTGCTTGAAGCGTTGAGCAAACCACTTATAAGCAGTTTGACAGTCTGTGTGTCTTGTTTTGCTATTTACAGATTAAGACGACGGCGACCATGACGATGATGATGGCTCTGTCTAAGAAAAAAAAAAGGTGATAATTTTGTTCATTAATTGAATAAGAGCTGCTTCAGTTTGTTTCATTTCTTTAATCTCCAGTTAAACGCTCGAGATTATACAGAACAGAAAAAAATCCAATAAAAAAAAATCAAAGAAAAGAATTTACAAAAAGAAAAACGGAAAAACAAACATTTGATTCTGAGGTTGAAAATCTGGAATCGTCTTTGCAATTCTAAAACAAATTAAATTAAGTGTGTCTTTATTTTTTTATTTTTATTTTTTTCTGTTCTGCCTCAAAGGTAAGTCGTGCGCATGCGCATGTACCGACTTGCATATTGACTTAAATAGTAGAATGCAAATTTAGTAAGCGCATGCGTGTTTGCTCGCTTTGGAAACTTGTGCATCCAGAGTATCCCAAAAGTAAAGAAAAGATTTCAAACGCCTAAATATATTTATACGTGCTAATTATTTTAATTTCTTTATTTACCCAAATTAAATTAACAAAACGTAGTTAAATTGTGCTTATATTGAAAAGCAATAAATTCTATATGGTAGCCGTTTTTCAGAATGGTAAAAGTCCCTTTTTAGGTGTCTTCGACATTGAAATAGAAGAGAAGCAAAGAAAAACGCAGACGAAAACAAAGCGTAAGTGACTGAATGAATGAAAAAAAAAAAAGGGAGAAATAGAATGTGTGTGCGCACGCACGCGCATACATAATTGAGTTGATGCGAAAGTTTCCGAATATTGCGTCCACTTAACGAATTTTTATTACAGCCATTCCTCAGTATCTGCCATAGATTGGTTCCAGACCTCTCGCGTATATCAAATTCCGCGGACGCTCAACATTTTATATAAGAGTCGTTTATTATTTACAGATGACTTACATAACTACCTTCGTATACTCTAAATATTCTTAAGATTATTTATAATACGAACGTACTATAAATGCTAGATAAATAATTGTTGTACTGTAGGTATGAACAAAAAAGGTTTCACCGTATATCAACACCCAAGAAAATACCTGACAAACTTGTACAAATAATTATATTTTTAAATTCCTGATATTAGTAACTAGAACAATTGGACAAAACTTTGATATTAAATTATCTGTGTGTAGCTATTTCTATAAGAAAATTACTTGTGTAGAGGCTAGAGATCCGGAGATATTTGTGAAAAGTGATAGTGTGAAAAGTTATTAACCCATAAACAAAAAATACCGTAATAATTAGAGAAATTATTGAAAATGTTTAGGATAGACAGACTCCTCGAATAATGTGACGTCAAACGACTGAATCCACCCTTTCACCTCTGCAGCAACAGTGTCATCTGCTTGGAACCGCTTTCCGGATAAAAGTCGTTTAATCTAAAAGTAACAAAGCCCGAAGCTATGTAGTGGAAGCGGTAAAACATCCCAGTTGTATCGCTGGAGCCACTGTTTTGTCAGGTTGGCCGTGTATTGCGTTGCATTATCATGCAACAGAATGAGGCCCTTACACAAATTCCCTGCTCTCTTTTGACAAGGAGTATCATTAAATCTGTCCTGTGTTTCACCATATTTTTATACTATTGTTCAGTCCATACAAGCCACAAGGGCCACACAGCGTTGACGGTTACTGAATGAGGTTGTTATATGTACGTAAGTAGAGGAGGTAAAAATTGAGGATATGTAGGAACAATAACGATTGACCCCAGACTTGAAAATGATTAAGATTATAGCGACCGAGGGAGCATCCACTCGGGAGTGTGTTCCACAAAGAAACGTTTCTTGGGAAGAATCTGCCCGAATAAAACTTCCTCCTTACTAATGGATACGTACGGAATAAGGAGAAGTTGACTGGGTGTACGCAGCCTAATGGGTCCTAGCTGTGAAAGTCTGGACTGGTGAAATATGAAAGAAATGTGTAGCTCGTCACAACATAGAAATAGCGATAGAGTAGCGAGAGCCTTGCGATATTTCGTCTGTGTGGAAATGAGTTGTATAGTGGAAAATAATTCATTAAAATTGATTATCAATTCTATAAAGAAGGTCGAAATTCCTTTTAACATATTGTTGTGGACTTGTTAGGGCCAGAAATAAAGAGTGGAATTGGGTTAAACAAATATCTTAACAGAAACAGTAATACAAACATATACAAACGAGATTTTTACAGCAAGAATGTTCGGTCCAACTGTCAGAGATGACTGCTAGAAACTTTCCTCCTCAAAAGCAGTACCTATTCCTATTTATAGCTAGGTGAGTCCATGCGTGCGTGGATAAATTACCATAACACATATAGATATGTAAAAAAGTTGTCTGAAACTGCTTCATCTCTGAAGATTACACAATTCAGGGAAAAAATATGAGGCACTTCGGTCGAAATGAAACAATCGAAATAAAGATCAGGATACTAGTCTAAAATGTCACTTAATATAAAATGCTTCATCTCCGAAATTCATATAGTTCAGGGAAAAGTATATTTGCTGATTTTGAGCAGCCGAAACAAAGATCAGGATAATAGTCTGAATAATGGAATAATGGCAACGCTTCATCTGAAAAATTCAGACAATACGATGAATGCTAGAGAGTGACTCGATTGAGACAGGGCAAGTATAACAACAAAAATCAGGATACTAGTTTGAATAATTATCAAATAAAAAAAGCTTTATCTCGCGAAATTCTACTAAAGCTAGGGAACACCTCAGCCGAATTGGAGCAAACGACAAAAATTAGAATACTAGTTTGAATAATTCATTGTGTAACAAATAAACTCAAGAAGGAACCCCAAGGCAGATCAACCCTGAACGCAGTTTATAGGCAAGCCGAGAATTCTTATAGCGTTTGGCCAGCATTATTATTACAAATAGGAGTGCGGGCATTGCATGGGATGAACACTTTACACATCGAATAATGGATCGTCCTGGGTATGACGATAAACTAATTCTGACAAGCCCTCCGATCAGAGTTTTTGATCACCTCTCAACAACCCCCTCCCAACAAAACTCCTTCTGACTCTACTCCCCCAACACCGCGCCTCCCAAAACTTAAAAAAAAAAGAAGACATTCCCGAGAGGGGAAAAATATGTCACGTAGACAGACAGGTTCTGGAGAGGGGCCTTTCCTCACAGAAAAGAATCTCTACTAAGGCACATTTTTAAAATGACTTCGGTCGACGGGAAGTCGGTAGAGGACCCGAGAAATTTCCCTAAAGTCTCGAGTATCATAACATGGATGAGGGACATGGGGAGAGGGTTAAATGTATGGGAGAACCTTTCAGAAGCAAAGGAAACCTTCTTAGCCATTAGAATGGTGGCGGTGAGAACACCTGATTTTATAAAAAATTCCAACAGCTTTGCGCCGGGAGGGCACCAGTTATTCTCCATCCCACTTTATAGAGGACTCTAAAGCTAACATATCCTACGGACGTCTGCGGCATTGTCTTGGATGGTCGCATTAGGACAGAGATGGAAACAGGGAGCCTAGGACAATCCGTCGAGGTCCTTTCCCCCGGAGGTTTCCGTCCAGTCTGTGATTAGGGGAATCAAAACTGAAAAATGTTTCTCAAGATAGCTAGTTTCTATGCGAGAGAATTGAGGGATCGGAGTAAGACTGTCGGCCTGCTTCGTGATCTTCTGGCCTTCGGCGTAATGTGGCTGCGATCCAGGTTGATGCTTGTGTGCTGTCTACCGATTGTCGTCTATATACGGGGTCCAGCAAACCAGAGGTATACGGGGTCCAGAAAACCAGAGGTATTTGCTTGCTGGTTAAACATACCCTGGATGCGAGGGTGGACCTTGTCCATTTCGATTCGAGAAGGCAGGCGTGATTGATCGTGGCCGATATTGCCGTGAACAATAGTTCATTTAGGGTCGTTTCGGTTTATGTGGTCAATAACCAGACGGAGCGTGTATCGTGTTTCCGTCAGTTGGGACCTTTTCTGGTTGATTCTTCGTGCTTCGTCTTAGTGGGGGACTGGAATTCCATCCTGGACCCCAAGATAGACAGCGGGTGGGGAGCTATCAAAAGGGTATCGGGCAATCGTTGCCTAGTCGATCTGATCGGCGAGTTTGGTCTCGTCGATAGTTACAGGATAGTTACGTCGATAGAGAAGGGCCGATATAGACTTACTAGATTACTCCACATTACACTGTTTAGGCTATTCGAACTATAGACTCGTCTGTGTTCGGATAGAGTTAAATGCTAGGCTTAGAATGGCTGGATATTGGAAGTTCAACCTGTTTTTACTGGACAAGCGGGACTTCCAGCAACAGCTAATTAGACTGATGCAACGGGAACTAGTGGGGGTGGTTATTGGGAATGGGTGATGGGAGAGGCTTAAGGATAGGATTAAGTCCTTTATCATCGAATATAGCCAGCGGCTCGTACTAGATAAGACTAAAACCGTGAATTCATCTAAAGATTGCCTGTCCCGAGCGAAGGTTGAGTGGGAGGGAGCTCCCTAGAGATAGGTTTAATTAGACAAGCTCTGGGGCGCGTTGCTAGCGAGCACTACAATGGCCAGTTAATTAGGCATAACGAATCCGCAAACATGGACGCAGAATTACGCAAGGAAGAGATCCGTCGAGATTCCGTTCGGTATGTTCGTGAGATCAAGACCCCAGAGGGGCGTGTTCTGAGGGCGACTGATGATATGTGCGAGTCGTTTCGGCGGCATTTCGAGAACCAGTTTACCAAGGAGCCTGGTCTCTAAGATGAAGAATTTCGCAGCTATTTGGCTGACTTTCCTCGGCTTTCGCCGACTGAAGTAGCTAGCTGCGAGGGTGAGATCACGGAGGACGAAGTCTACTTGGCATTGAAGATGGTCAGCCGTGGCAAGTCTTCGGGACTTGATGGTTTGCACTATGATTTGTACTTGAAGCTGTTGCACATCTTTGTGCCGATTTTGACTGTCGTGTTCAACAACTGGTTCCGGCAGAGGTCCATCCCCAATATGGATCACCAGGGTGGAAAAAAGGCAAGGATGGTGGGCGGGAATTAGATGATTACAGTCAGTTGCTGAGATTCTGTTGGGACCCGAGCAGATGTGCTGTGAGGGACCGAACAATTCAGAGCAACTTACATCTGAGCCGCACGACCCTAGAGGATGTAAAAGACGGCGATGAAGCCGCGCTGACTAATTTGGATCAGTGCAAAGTATTTCATTCCTGGCTGCTGTCCTGCAGGCCACCGTTTTCAAATCCGACATTTGCAAGTGATACAGGTGACCGAAAAGCGACCACTCGCTTTTGCGCTGTCTCGGTCGGTTCGTCAGGCCTGCCTACTGTCACCCCCACTTTACGCTTTGTCGTTGAAGCCTCTCCTTCGCCGTTTAAGGGACAGAGCGTGCAGTCTGGTCCTACGTGGCATCGCTGTCCCTGGTGGGGCTCGAGCCAGGGTTTCCGCGTACACCGATGCCTATCAATTTTCCTCTCATGCCACAGCGACATTTAGCTGCTATAGAAGGCACTTGAACGATACGAAAAGGTCACGGGGGTCAAGATTAACCAAAACTAGTCTTCCTGCTAATGTTTAGTTGCCTGGAAGTGAGTCGATCCCTTTGGATGGACGGACGGTCCTGTCCACATTCTCGGAGTGTGGTTTGGACCCGACTTCCAGCTGGAGTAAAATTGGTTCAGGCAAAGGTCGGAGCGTCGGTCCGGACTTGGCTCCGAAGTAGGTTGTCCTTGAAAGGTAGGACTGAGGCGTATGCCATTTACGTCTATCCTCTCATCCTTTACGACTTGGTTGTACTTTTTCTTTGCACGGACCATAGGAAGGCGATCGGGCGATTGTTGTCCAATTTCTTGTGGGTTGGGCGCAAGCCGAAGGTCCGTAAAGAAGCCTGTCTCCTGCGTCCGTGGGGGGCTGGGATTGTTACACTTGTTGAGTCATCGACACGCCTCGAGGTTGGCTTTCCTATACCGCGTTTTGACAGAGGATTCGATTTTGGTGGGCAGTCTTAGGGACACCTTTCCTAGCCTTACTATCACTCCTCCCATTTCCTAAGTCGTAAGTCCGGAAAACTGTTGACTTTCCTCAACGAGTGTCGAGCGGGCTTGAGGGTCTTTCGTGAATTAGTGGAGGGGTCGTGAAGGATCTTCTCTGTAGGCGTTCTTTCTGGTCTTGGGCGCCAATGGCGAATTACCTCAGTAACCCTGAGTTCTCACTTTCCTGGAGATTGATTCGGAACGTGCTATCTCTCAACGACATAGCCTTCAGGTGGGGTTGGGCGGATTTGCCCAACAGTCACCGATGTGACCTTGGTTTAGAGGAAATGGCTTTGCACGCCTTCTACCTTGTCCTCAGGTGCGCCCTTTCTGGGACTATGTCCGCCAGTTGACGGCTTATATCGCTCCCGACAAATTTGTGCTCATCGATCACACATACGCGTGTGATAATGTTTCGCCCACGTATTCTGGAGTGAAACGAATGGTGTTTTTAACGCTTCTAGCCGTGGCAAGAATGGTGATCTGGACGACACGAATGGAGGGAATCTTGCGATACGAGCACTATTCTCATCAGGCTCTGATCGGATTCTTTCAGCATCAGCTGAAGATGAAGATCAGAACTGATATAAAGTGTTTGGTGTCGACAGATTTCAGCGAAAGGTGGGTGAAAGTAGTGAGCTTAGTTCGTGTGAAAGAATCTATCCCTGAGTTTCTTTTTATAAATCCACTTTGTCACAACGGGGCAGTTTCCTGCGAACCTTCTCTTTTTTAAGTTAGCCTCTCTTTGTGTACCTAGTTAATGTGAGTGAGTGTCATTCTTGCCTGTTCCCGGCTTTACCTTTTTGTTATGATACATGTCGAGATTTTCAATCTCCTCAGTTTGTTTTTGGCCTTTCTTTTCATCTCCACTAGCTCAGTCTTTGATTTCCCCACGCCCATATTTATTATATCCTCCCCACTCCGATAAAGAGTTAGCTTCTTGATTCTGTTAAAAGAGTATACAGCGGCCACTCTTATTTTTGTGGGGTTGACGGGTCCTACAAACATCTGTGATTTTCTGTTAGATATTCTGTTATATTTTACTTTGTATTTGGGGATTCATACCCTCCGATTCATACCATCTGTAAATGTTTATATGTATATTTTCTATGAATATTTGTACATAAGAAATTTTTAAATCACGGATTGTTTTTGTTGGTTCCCTTTGTGTATAGGATATTGTGGTATATGTAGAAGTAAATGGTGAATGATTACTTTTTGTGGTATATGTATTACTTCTAAAAAGTGAATGGGTCGTGAATTGGATTAGCTAGGTATAGGATAGTTAATGATGACCAGCCTCACTTCACCTCCCCTTTTTGGCCTTGTGCCACAATTATTGTAATTTTCTGTAATAAATATACGATTGGAGGGTTTGAGGAGCGTGGAATCACCTCTTATCTGCTGTTGCTCCCAGGTCCACCCTGACTCGGGGTGATAGCACCTGTGAGGATCCCAGATATGGGTAAATAGTCAACTCCCAAGCAAAAATTCAAGAGTACATTTTTATAATAATATGACCAACAATACATTTTAATAGCAAAATGACAATCTAAAACACTAAAGAAATTTAAAATAATTTCTATAGATTTCTATAGTAAAATTATAAACAATACATTTCATTGTGAATTTCTAAGCGCAGATAAGATGCGGCACATGGCCGAAAATATGGGGCATCCAGTGAGAATCGTACTCACTACTTAGTTGTAATAATTCTAGCGAGATGAGTTTGCTAGCAATTATATCACCTCGAGGTGGTGTAATGGTTAATAAGCTTGTCTCGCTAGATCAATTACGAGTGAGTTCGATCCTCACTAGGTGCTCAATATTTTCGGCCTTGTGACACATTTGAGCTACGCTTGGAAAATCGCTATACCACGTCGAGGTGTTCAAACATTTTATGATCTATAAACTATATATCTAAAAAAAAATACCTTTGCGCTGAAAGTATAAAATTATGTACAAAATATCTGTAGTTGAAAGCATAAAATGACGTACAAAATATTTAGATTTGGGCATTAAATAACCCATAGTGATGTTGATATGCCGCTAAACAAAATCAACCCACCAACCAATCGAATAATGATAAATTCTGACAATACAACGAAGGCTCGAGAGTGACTCGACCAAGACGAAGCAATCGGAATAACAAAGACCAGAATACTACTCAGAATAATTATCGAATAAAAAAACTCTTCAGATAATTTCGGGAAAGCTAAAGAATACCTCGACTGAGAGGGAGCATTGAAAAGAATAAAGATCAGGATACTAGTCTGAATAATTAATCGAATAGTGAAAATGCTTCATCTGAGAAATTCAAACAATTCAGGGAAGACTAGAGAACACTTCGGCTGGAACAGGGCAATTGGAACAACAAAGATCAGGATAATTGACTGAATAGTTCATAAAATAATCAAAATGCTTTGTTTCAGAATTGCAGTTCGCATTAGTTCAATTATCAACCGTTTCCATTGTTCCCATGACAATGAGAGGCGAATATTTTTTCAGCGCTGACGACTTGAATTACAGAAATAAAGCGAAATTGTTGACACGTAGGTTAGGTTGTATTTTGTAGTTCACAGTTCAAAATCTCTTGACGAACTTTCGACGCATATACATATACACATGAAGCTGTGACTTTGTCGAAATATTTTACTTCCTACGAGGAAACGCTTGACCAGTTCTCTTGAAAATCTCTGAAGCACAAACGCTTTTACATAATAGGTTTCACTGATTATAAAAGCCAAACTTAAAATAACAATTTTCTCTCACTCAACATCAGAGAAGCTGATACATTTCTATACATATATATATATACTTGTATATGCATATACATATATATATACATATATATACATATATATACACATAAATATAAATATATATACATATATATACTTATATGCATATATATACATATATATACATATATATATCATATATATATATATATATATACATACAAATACATATATATATACACATATATATACATATATATACATAAATATATACATATATATATATACATATAAAATAATATACATATACATGCATATATGTAGATATACATATATATATATACATATAAAATAATATACATATACATGCATATATGTAGATATACATATATATATACATATATAAAGCATATATATACATATATATATATTCCTGTATATACATGTATATATACATATACATACATGTATATATGCATATAAATACATATATATACACATATAGACATATATATATACATGTATATACATACATATATACATATACATATATATATGCATATATATACATACATATATACATATATATACATATATATATATATATATATACATGTACATATACATATATATACATATACATATATATACGCATATATATATACATATATATGCATATATATACATATATATATACATATATATACAGATATATGTACATATACATATATATACATATATATATACTTATACATATATATATACATATATACATTTATTTATTATTTTCTTTATTATTTTCATTATTATTTCTTTATTATTTTCATTACGGCGAAAACATTTTTGGCACTTCTTAAATATAATGGTCTATTCATTAAAAAAATAGGTAAAAAAAAAATTATAGGAAATCATTTTTGAACTACAGGAAAACTATTTTCTTAATAGTCATTTTTAGTAATGAGTTGCCAGACTGGATAGTATTGGATAATTTTCTCCCCTGTCCGGTACTGACCATTTAGGGACACTCCAAATGTCCCGTATTTAATTCATTTTCAAATTTTGTCATAAAAATATATTTTTACTAACTTCTAACAGTTCTTGGTTGTAACTTTATAAGTAATTATAATTTCTTTTCTCATGTTCTCTTGATTAAAATAACCTAAATGTAACAAGACAACTAGTGCTGCGAGAAGTTTACACAAAACTGAAGTGTTTATTTCTCTGTTGTCTGTATTAAACAAATTAACTGTATGTACTAATTACTAAAAATTAATTTTGTCATGAATAGAGTATCCAGTAGGATGAACCTTATAACTGGACTAGAGGTTGCGTAAAATAGCCAGTCAACACGACGTATAGGAGAGTGGGAGTAAAGTTTTGTGGTTTTATTGTAGGTGGTAAAATCTAATTATGGTGTCAAGATAAATGCAAAGAACTATTATTTTTTGACATTGTATCGATTTTATAAACAGGACCCCATCTCTAAATCGATAACTAATCAATATTTTTGGATTCTGACAAGTGACGCGGACTAAGAAAGGACTAACTAATGTTATTTTCAAAATATTCATTAGATACAGATAAGAGAGAAATAAACACGTCAATTGTGAAGA
>OZ010597.1:45864555-45872055 GCA_963932145.1 Acanthosepion lycidas | reverse complement strand
TTTATGAGTGAACCATCCCATTCCATTAGTGATTTTTTTTTTTTTTTTTTTCTCTCTCTCTCTCTCTCTCTCTCTCTCTCGCTCTCTCTCTCTCTCTCTCTCTCTCTCTCTCTCTCTCTCTCTCTCTCTCTGATTCTGTCTATCAGCAGAATACAGCGGCCACTCTGATTAGTTTGTTTTTGTTTAAATTTTTTGTTAGTTTTCGGGTTTATTTCCTCCCCTCTCATTTCAAATTTCATGAAATTTTTTTATATATTTCTTATTTAAACATTTTGAGATTTTTATATTATGGGGTGTTTTTATAGGTTCCCTCTGTGAATATGTGGTATATAGAGGATTGAATGGGGATGGATGAGTTCTTGTGGTAAATGGATAAATTGAATTGATGAATGCGTCGTGATCGTGTTTATCTAGGACTAGGATAGTTAGTGAAGACCAGCCTTTTCCCGCCTCCCCTTATGAGTGGACCAGTCTACTTAAGTAGTGCCTCTGAAATATATACGTGCTGAAGAAAAAACATGGCGCATACTGAAAGCGGTATCTTTGCTTTATTTCTCTTGTTTATCGACCATTTAAGAAAACGAGAGAAAGTTACCTTGCTTCTTTTTGGATATAATTTCGACAAAGGATAACTAAATAGAATTTTTATTTTTTAGTCTGTAATTAAAATGTTATTTCTTTCACCTTTCCTTCTTTCTTCCATTTTTTTTATTTCTAGTTTTGTTATCTTACTTTTAATTAATATTTTCGTTCTTTCTCATTTATTTCTATTGAGAGTTTTGCTTTTTTTTTTGTTCTGCTTTGGAGAGATTACATTGAAAAATATTTGTGAAATTAAAAAATATTAAGTGATGTAGGAAACAAATAAAAGATTGAACATGTATTATATTCAAATATTTAAGAAAATCACCTTGAATAGAATCGTTATCTAATGCGTTTCTAAAGATAAAGATCAAATAAACAATTAAAAAAATAAAAGCCATTAAAAATAATTAAAATTAAACAATTTCAACAATTAAATATACCTAAATTGAATTTTCGGTAAAATTGCAGTTCTTCGCATATATTATAATATGAAGTCTGTTATGAATAATCAAGAGTGGTCTCCCCTTGTTTTGTTACTCTCCTCTTTGTGAGAGCTATTTCTGTTTAATGGGACTATAAAAGGACACTATACGCAAACCTTGTATTCTAAGTTGAATAAAGCTTTCCTAAAGCCTACACCTGCGTACTTTTGTCATTAGAGTCTTATCAAAAAGTATTGGGGCTGGTACTAAAAAAGAAAACTGCAACGCATATCAATTCGGCATTTCGAAGTAAATTTTCTGCTGAGGCTACAAACTTTATCCAGCATCGTTTCCATTGATGGAAGCATTCCAGGAACTCCTTTTGGCGCTTGCAAGCAGCTGCCTCGTCGAATTCTCTTAAATTTCCTCGACGTCTTAAAATCTTGTTCCTTTCAAGTGGAATTTGATTTTTGAAGAAAAAAAATCGCAGTGGACGAGATCTGGGGAATGTGGTAGTTATCGGACTTGGGGAATGATGTAATTGGCCAAAAACTGCTTCACAAGCCACCAGCACTGATGGAACATTTATGATGTGGTGAGACGACCACACTCTACACACTTTCCTTTCAAACACTGCTATAAACAACGGAAGTGAGCGAGAACGTTATAACTTTGTGTGTATGCGCGACAGAGTTAAAAATAAAATCTGTGCGACTTCACTCTGAGTACTTTGGCAACAGTTCCTATACTTTTCTCATCAACCTCGTAATAAATATTAGCTTCGCGAACTGTTCGTGCATGTTCTTGAATATTAGAAATGAAATGTTTAAACAAACAGACGCGATAGAATAAAAAAAAAATAGAATAAGCAAATAGAAAAGATAGAATAAAAAATAATTGCATTTAGCTGACAAATTTTATCGTCGTAAAATTCATTCCCGAAATATATTGAGCTGTTGATCATTTAATAGTTTACGAGTAGTCTAACAAAGTTCGAAGGTGGCGAGTTCGAAATTTTTGACAAGCCTTGAAATGAACAACTATTTAAACTGATTCACGAGTTGCAACAGGTCGGGTATACTAATCCCCAATTACCTGTTGCGACATTCACCTGGTCGGTTAAGCCGGGCTCCGTCAATCGAACCCACTACATCCGAACGAAAGTCAACCAAGCGTATCAAAGGTCGCATTCATTCGGGCGTTCAAATCCACAGTAAGAGTTTCAGTGGGAGTTTAGATTCACAAGCGCCTACCCCAGCCGCATATATGCACACTTTTAGAATAGTGCGATCCGGTTTGAACTCACTTTCCTTCTCCTAGATTGATTATAGGACCAAGTCTGTCCTGCTATCTTACTCATAGCTGAGTGATAAGAGATGGAGTCATAGCTTTCACATAAGTGAATGTATTGAACTGGAATTCAAAATCGGCTCTCTAATTACTCAATCAGAGCCGCTAACCATTATTCCGCTGTGCCTTGAATCCCCAGTTGATTAACTGGGAAATAGTACGGCAGTTTAATTGAATTCATCTTACCGTCATGAGTCTTTTGCAATCGGCAAAAAATCTAGAAGTTTTGGAACCGCATCCAACAATCGAAATCACCATTTCGACCAGCGCACCTCATTGATTTCTTTGAAGAGAACATAAGGCATGGATGGAGATCCTCATTATATGTCATGAAAAATTTTGCCTGCACAGGTATATGAAACTGTAGTTTCAGTTTGATCAGTGTAGGTATATACTTTGCTATTAACAGCATCCGACAGTAATTGTTTACTAAGAACTGCTCGATCCGAACAAGATATGTAGCACGGAAGTGGAACAGGAAGTAGCGCAAGCTGCGTAACAGTTATCTGCACATATAGGGAATCTTTGAGCCGAGTTTAAATTACAGCCAAGTCTGTTGCATTCACTTTCGTACAAATACCTTGCATTAATACATCTATTCTCCTCAGCCCTAGCTATCGGTTAAATAGCGGGTTAGACTGACATCTCTACTATTGGGTGGTAACCAGTCTCTTGATTCAAAACCGTTGTGAAGACAACGGGAAACGACATTATCTTTCCCAAGAAATCGTAGCAATTCACAGATAATAATAAAAAAGTAATCTGTGGAGAGCCATGATTGCCTACGTCGAGAAAGAATACGGCATTTTAGCTAAAAAATAAACCCATTTCTTCATTCTGGTCTTTTTTTTTTTTTTTGTCGTTATAGATTAAAAGTAATGTTTGATGTAATGTTATTTCAATATCATATCACTTCTGGGTATAGGCTATCTGAACTTTTCTTTTCGTTAATATTTGTGAAGTGCCTTGATTTCTCTGGAAAGATAGTGTTGTTGTTTCTTGTTGACTTCTTCCCAGTTTTGAATTCACAGTTCTCCTCCTAAATAGGTTACCGTCCAGGTCTCAAGAGCCGAGTTTGCTCTGCTATTTAACCCATAGCCGAAGAAGAAGATTCTTGCCTTTTCCAAAAGTCTCCGGTCGGAATTTGAATTCGGCCTACTGGTACCATTTTTCTCGCCTATAAACGTTAATCCATATAAACACATTCTAAAAGGCTTTAAAAGATTTGTGCATAACATGCAATTTAACAAGTTTTTTTCGCCAGTAGACTTTTGCAACCCACTTTAGATGTCAACTTCGAAAGGCATTGTTTTTGTTCAATATGTTTATGTGTCTACCTTTGTGCAAGAGGCACACGTCAATAATAAAAGTAACAATTATCACTAGTGTTTCTGTCAGTTTTCATTTAGAGAAGTAAACGAATTATATTTTTAAAAATGAACATTATTTATTATTATGCTCATTCTGTTGCTTTTTATCACCTTTTCTTATCTACATTTGTCTCGTTTAAAAATGCTACTCTCCTCCAACTCTTTGACCGCTAATTGGTAAGAAAGATTTATGATTTTAAGGTCAGACTCCAAGCACACTTAAACATATCGAGAAAGAACACACAACGAGTAAATTGACACCTGCCACGTTAGCACAGAAAAAGACTCCACGTCATATCGTGCTGTGTGATTTATGGTGAATACAGAGGTGTTGCACTTACAGAAAACTTTAGCGATATATTTCCAGAGACGATTACACGCTGTATTGAATGCTGCTTCGTGATGATTGGGGGATCGGTTACCGTTTTCGTGGTGTTTTCGCAGAATTTTTGTCTGAATTTCTGGGATGAAGAGTTACCATTATTTACACTGTTTATATTTGGACTATTGTCTCCATCTTTGTCGTTTCTATAACAACTTTTCAGCCGTTGTGTGAGGGTTTTTATACCCTTTGAATTTCTGTGATCAATAATTTGTCCCCTGTAGAAAATAAGGGTGAAAAGAACATTGACGCGACACGGCGAGAGAAAACAGGACAACACCAAACTAGAGTGGGGAAAAAAAGCTTTATATCATAAAGAGGAAGAAAAAATGGAAGATTGAAAAATTGGGTTTAAAAATCGACGCAAAAACAGTGTTTTTTGCGAGGATTTAACTGGTGGCAGTAAAGTTCGTTCGTATAACAGTTCTTTTCATTTTTTCTGCAACGTCGGAATATCTTCGTCTTTAGGTCGAAGACGGATTCAGTTTTCGGATTGCTGTAATTTTGGGGATATCCTCGTTCCTACGTTGTGTTCTTGGATGCTCCATTTCCGGACACCATGGGGCTGTTGGTTGAGTTTTACGGAGCTAAATTTGTCCGTGTTGACTCGTCGGTGGTACAGGAAAAAGAGGCCGTGATAGGCTGCTTTAAGCCAATCCCAGGAGCCGGTGATAACGACCTCTTCAAAGGGAGGCAATTGATTTATCTATATAATAATTTCAATAGTTGTGCTCTCTGACCTTCCTCAGGTGTATATCGATCTACAGAGAATTCCGGATAGAACTCTTTATTTAATCGACGGGGGTAGACACTTCTCGTTCCACTGCTCATGTCTAGGTATATCGTCTAGTACTTATTTTGTTGCTCGCCTATTTCCACTGTGTGCAAGTACACACTGCCCGACCCAAAGATTGAACTCATAATCACTATATCACCAAATTCACAAACCAACATTAGGCCATTATCTCGTAGATGAATGGATTTAATAAGATCAACGAGTACATAGTTCTTCATCTTTTGAGTCGGTGGTATTTTTGGTAAGGAGTTTAATAGTGCTACGCTTCTCTTCCTTAACTCCCATTTTTGGCCCTGTGGAAGTGGATTAAAATACGACGACTGCATCTCCCAAAGAGTAAGAATTCCTCTACGTGCATTTATATAAGTTACAAATTAAACTAAGTATTAATACAATACCATTCATTAAAGGATGAAAACTTTTCGCAGATTTCGATGCCAGGTCTTTTTTGTCCAAATCCGTGAATTTGTGTTGTTCATTCTAAGTCTCGAAAAAAACACTATATGAAATTAACTATTTTTTATCCGTACTGTTGTATACATTAAAATAATTCAAGTGTCTAATCTGAAAAATCCCAAGTTGACATTAAAAATTGCCTGAAAACATTACTGATTTATTTAAGATGGAATGATCCATTATGATATGTCTCTAATTTGTATTTAGATACATTGTATTTATTTTTAATTTTTCTAGTTGAATTGTTCACCTATATTGCATATGATCCATTATTGTATATAATTAGATTATAATAAAATTTGTATTTTATATGAATACTCCCTTATGAAAAGTGAGATATAGTAGATATACGTTGCGGGTATCATAGACTCGGTGGTGGACACGAGACCCTTGCACTCACCCTGAACTTCCGGGTAGACACCTTACACTCATGTCTAAACCGGACTGATGTTTACAATTCAAACACCACGATGCTTTTTTAACATAAACTGAACCAAACTAACAAAACAAGCAACAGTAACATTTTTAGTGGATATCCGACTAATTTACTCAAGTAGAAAATATTTGACATTAAAATACAATATTAAGCGAAACCAATTCAATATGATTTATGATGTTTTCTATACTAGTTTGATATCTCTAATTTTATATTCGACTGACCGCAAACAGCATGACGTGTATAAAAATACAAATTAGATCTATCACCTGATACCTTTGAAACAATATTTACATTAAGAGATTTACTAGTTTATTTTGCGGTTTTTTTAATCATTTCACCACAAACAAGGTGATAAAGCCACTAAGACACAATGCGATACTGAGTGAAAGAAACTGAGAAAACGTTATTGAGGAGAACAGAAATTAAAACGGAGGAGAATTCAAGGAAAGGGAACAGTGGGCGTTTGATTTAAACTTCTAAAGAAAGTATTGATTTGATACGAAAGCGAGAAGCTGAAAGAAAGTTTCACAGAAGTGCGAGAGAAGAAACTATTAGAATAGAATATTTAGCAATTTCAATAGTTAAACATTTAGTCCTAGCTTCCAATCGAGTACTACGCTTAAGTTTATGTCGTCGTGGTACTAAAGAGAAAAGCTCATCAGAATAATTACCATATATTCATAGAAAAAGGCACAAGCTAGCAACGTCACGGTAATGGGAAAGTGATTGAAGTCGAGATGCCAGATCAGAACTAAATACAATGGAAGATTTTGTACGTGTCAACCATAACAACTTGTGCACCAAAGACTCGAAGTAATGATGGAATTCATTAGAATTACTGTGTATTGATTCTTCAAGGAAAGAATTTGAGCCTGAATATTTCCATTGAATCAAGCAAAATGTTTTGCAATGAATTGGTTACCGTGCTTTTCACGTTGTTGTCTCAACATTTCACTGTTCCATTCTCCAGTTTTCGGAACACTTCGACATTGTGTAATGGTTAGCAAGCTTGTCTCGCTAAATCAATTACGACCAAGTAATGAGTTCGATCCTTTCGGCATTATGCCACAACTTAGCTACTCTTAGTAAATCACCATTCTCTAATTTTCAACAGGCGTACAATCCGTAAATAAAGAGGGAAAATGCCGTATAAGAAGAATATAATATTAGAATAGAATATAAATATGTATAAAGAAAATAATATATTAGATTGGTGCAAAAATAATGTTGTTTTCTCACTTATGCTACTATGTGAGAAAACGACATTATTTTTGCACCAACCTAATAAATATATATATATATATATATATATATACATATATATATATATACATATATATATATATTAAGAAAAATATATATTCTCCTTCTTCTTTACGTATCGTATCCCTTCAGGGTGTAGGCGATCATGGCTATCCACAACTTCCTGTTCTTTGTAGATCTTAATAAACGTTGTATTTCTGTTATTTCTCCTGTTCCGCCATCCATTTACTCAAGCCCATTGTGTTATACGTTGTTTTCTTTTGTCCATCTTGCCCTCTATCTGTCCTGTGAGTATCAGATTCTCCAAGCCCTCCTTCCTCATTCTGTGCCATAGAAACTTTAACTGACTCTTCCTGATGCAAACCATTAGTTTCCGTTTTGTTTCCATTTTCTCTAAAACTTCGTCGTAACTCACATGTTCGATCCACTGTATCCTC